>CM064483.1:68677575-68890075 GCA_032716605.1 Paralithodes platypus | reverse complement strand
AATTTCCCGGCCGATGGCCGGTTCCTCTTAAATTACAGGCTCGCTATCGCTCGCCAGGAAAAAATAGACACCTAAATGGCACGAAAGGTCTTAAAAGTGACATAAATGGGGCGAAAGTTCTTAAAATCGTCAAACTAATGGGGCGAACGTCTTAAAATCTCAAAAGCAATGGGGCTAAACATGAGGGAGAAGGAAGTTCGAAAAAAATCCCTCAAGTGGAAACCTCCCCTTAAGGGATTAATACGAAGCTAAGACAGAGATTACGCTGCAAACAATATAGGTATGAAACGGGTATATAAAGTGTCCATAATAATATATCCTTATCAATTACATGTGATGGAGATGAGCTGCTTGAGGAGTATGTGTGGAGTATGTGTGGAGTATGTGAGGAGTATGTGTGGAGTATGTGAGGAGTATGTGTGGAGTATGTGTGGAGTATGTGTGGAGTATGTGTGGAGTATGTGAGGAGTATGTGTGGAGTATGTGAGGAGTATGTGTGGAGTATGTGAGGAGTATGTGTGGAGTATGTGTGGAGTATGTGAGGAGTATGTGAGGAGTATGTGTGGAGTATGTGAGGAGTATGTGAGGAGTATGTGTGGAGTATGTGAGGAGTATGTGTGGAGTATGTGAGGAGTATGTGTGGAGTATGTGTGGAGTATGTGAGGAGTATGTGTGGAGTATGTGAGGAGTATGTGTGGAGTATGTGTGGAGTAACGCGTAGAGACAGATTGAGGAATGAAGAGATACGTAGGAGAGTGGGGCAGTAGGAACATTTGTTGGCCAGAGTGGACAGAAGGGTGCTGAGCTGTTATGGACATGTTGAACGAATGGAAAATGAAAGGCTTACAAAGAGAATATATGAATCAGATACAAGGGGAGGTAGAGGGGTAGGAAGACCTCCATTGAGATGGAGAGATTGTGTAGTACAAGCGTTGGAAGACATAGAAACGACTGTAGATCAGGCACGATAAGTGGTAATAAATAGGAATGAATGGAGAATGCTTGTGAATAGATGAGTGATAAGGCTGTCCTTTGGGAGAGGGGGTCGGGCGCCAGTTGTGAATATATAATAGTCCGTCAGCCGGTATATATGAAGGGTCTTGCCTGGATGTGTGGTGGGCGGGCATTGTGGCGGTGAAGCTTCGTTGCGTGTCTGCCTGCTGAGACCGAAACCTCTCCTGGAGGTGTGGGACCTGGGAAGACCCCAAATGGGCCTTGGCCTCAGGGTCTTCTCCTGGGTGTCCTCGATGTGTGTGAATTTGTGTTTATTATATTTTTTTGTTATTTTTTATTTATTTTTTCCTGTTTGGGCTCTGTCTTGAGTCGGCCATCCCCAGCTATGGGGTATGTGCTTGAGTATATAGATACTGTAGATAGATCAATTAGGTATATTGTCAGTAATATACCCGTTTAATACATGGACATAAAAGTATATAACTACCAACATACCCAATTATCATTTATGCCTGTATTATACGCATCTACTATCAACAACGTAGGTTAACAAGAGTAGATATGGTAACTGATATATAATAATTAGTGCGTGTGTTGTTAGCCGTTAATTGACACACCTTTATATGTAATTAAAGGGAGGTGTTATTATATATTTAGATATTTATTCATTTATTAATTTAATTTATGATGATTATTATGCTTTGTTTCTAGTTTGCTCCCTAGACCTCCATCAAATGTACAAATTCCCCTTTCGTGATATATGTGTACATTTGTTTGGTAAAAAATATCCCGGCCGAAAGCCTGTTCCTCTTAAATGGGGCGAAAGGAATTAAAATCGTCTAACTAATGGGGCAAACGTCTTAAAATATCAAAACTAATGGGGTTAAGCATGAGGGACAAGAGGGTCCAGAAAAACACCCTTAACTCCTGTATTACGATAACGCCTTTCTTAATAATATTCTGGCTACACTAATTTGTGTTGGATATATGGAATGAAAAGAATTAAGAAAGGTCTATACTAATATCTGAGAGAGAGAGAGAGAGAGAGAGAGAGAGAGAGAGAGAGAGAGAGAGAGAGAGAGAGAGAGGGGGGGGGGGGGAGAGGGAGAGAGAGAGAGAGAGAGAGAGTGGGAGTGAGGGAATGAGTGAGAGAGAGAGCTGAACCTATGTGGTGGACAATAACCCCCCTACCCCCAACTCTACACCCCTCCCCCCTCCACACACCTTATATAACATTATCGGGATATTATGAAATAGATTTATAGCAACGTGAAGATGGCGCAAACAACCCTTATCAACAAAGACCTTGTCACACCAACGCTCTCATCGGCCTTTTTTTTTTTTTTTTTATCGCCAACTTTATTTTCAAGCAACATTTCGAATTTTTGTTTTGCCAATTGTAGAACGAAGATGGATTATACTCGCTGACAGCCTGACAAATGAGTTTATACGTGTTATATTCGGATCAGAAAACAAAAAATAGGAGAAGTGAGGGTTGGGCCTGAGCAATAATTAGATAGATAGAAAAGTGTATTGTGGTGTCGATCCTTGCTGGCCCTACCATTTATTTATAGGGTTCCCTAGGGTTCCCTATGGTTCCCTAAGGTTCCCTAGGGTTCCCTAGGGTTCCCTATAGGGTTGCCATTACAATAGGGTTATATATTTGAAGTCTCTCTATAATATATAATTATATATTTTTGTTTCTGTCTTTATTTGTATAATTCGTAATATAAGCAACCCACAAATGAACTTACAAATATACCTAATTAATGAAATCAATATGAATAATGGATACTCACACATAAATCCAGCGCACTAACCATTATTCTATCACGATATAATATCCATTATCGAATACTGAATATTAATCTAAGCGTGTACTTATGCCCAACTGCACTATGATAGCCTAATCATTACGTGCATGGAAGGGATAATACCGCTAGGAATGACTCATGATATACAATTAAATTTATGTCTGTATTTATTTTATTTATTTGTATATATAGTTATACATATATTTTATTTATTTGTATATATAGTTATACATATATGTTATTATCTTACAGGAAAGGGACACTGCTCTAGTCTTGAAATACTTATTAAGGGGGGTCACCGGCTTTTTTTTTTATCTCTCTCTCCTTTTCTCTCTTTCCCTGGCTTGTATCCATTCGGCCCCATTCAGCCAACTGTTTTAACATGTTTATCCCCATCCAGGTGTTGGTTTCTTCCTGACGAGCGATAGCGAGCCAGCATTGTATGGAGAAATCCGGCTTCGCCGGAGAAATTTTTCTATCGAAAAATGTACAAATTTAGCTTGCTGTCAAAACATATACAGTATATATGCTGGCTCGCTACCGCTCGCCAGGAAAATATTGACACCTAGATAGGGATAAACGTGTGAAAACAGTAGGCTGAATGGGTCCTATATAATTATGTAGTGTGGCCTTTGGTTACGTATTTCTATATAGTGTAGTGAACAGCTCTATAAGGCTCTGTGTTCCTGGCTCTGTATTTAGCTCTATACCGCTAACTTGATTCCAGAGTTCTTTGTACGTGATGGTGTGTGTGTGTGTATGTGTGTGTTCTAGTGTGTGTGTGTGTGTGTGTGTATGTGTGAGAGAGAGATTTACATAGATTTACATAGATACACTGGCCCTACAGACCTTACGATCCAAACGAGGGGGTCAGGATTTAATTATGCCAGTAGAGATGGCATATCCGATAGAAAAGGAAAGTTGAAGGAAAGGATAGAACAGGAGAGAGAGAGAGAGAGAGAGAGAGAGAGAGAGAGAGAGAGAGAGAGAGAGAGAGAGAGAGAGAGAGAGAGAGAGAGAGTCAAACAGTCCAACCATTCCCTGGGCTTGATAACTTGACCGAGTTTTGGACCCATGATAAGTCTACTGTACGTGATTAGACGCCTTAACCCATTCCATCATATTTATTCTCTCTCTCTCTCTCTCTCTCTCTCTCTCTCTCTCTCTCTCTCTCTCTCTCTCTCTGAATGATGAATAGTGTCTATAGGTGAGTGTGTGTGTATGTGTATGTGTATGTGAGTGTTTAGTGTAGTGTGTGCTCATCATGTATGTAGGTGTACATGTGTGTGTGTAGTGTTTGTGTATCATGTACATGTAGGTGTACGTGTGTATGCATAGTGTAATGTGTATGTGTATCCTGTATGTAGGTGTGCATCTGTTAGTATAGTATAGTGTGTGTACCGTGTACGTCTTTAGTATAGTGTGTGTGTGTATATCATGTACTGTACGTGCGTGTGTGGGTGGGTGTATGTGTGTGTGTATCAAGTACGTGTGTGTGTGTGTGTGTGTGTGTGTGTGTGTGTGTGTGTGTAATATTTGTGTATCATGTACGTACGTGTGTGTGTGTGTGTGTGTGTAGTTTTATGTGCGTGCCAGTGTAAGGTAGACATTGATTGTGTGAGGAAACAGGTCCTGACGGTCTGTCCTCAGCACTCTACTCTTAACACTCACATACACACACACTCTCCTTCTCTCTCTCTCTCTTCAACGCTCTACTCTTAACACTCACTCATACTCACTCTCTCACTCTCTATCTATCTATCTATTTATCTATCAATTACTCTATCTATCTATCTAATGTTCTAACTATCATTAGCCTTGACTTCTGGTTGAAATTGTCTACTGGTTGAGATCTACTGGTAGAAATTGTGTACTGGTTGAGATATCCTGGTTGCAATGGTCTACTGGTTGAAAAGGTCTACTGGTAGAAGTGGTGTACTGGTTAAGATATCCTGGTAGAAGTGGTGTACTGGTTAAGATATCCTGGTAGAAGTGGTGTACTGGTTAAGATATCCTGGTTGAAGTGGTGTACTGGTTAAGATATCCTGGTTGAAGTGGTGTACTGGTTAAGATATCCTGGTTGAAGTGGTGTACTGGTTAAGATATCCTGGTTGAAGTGGTGTACTGGTTAAGATATCCTGGTTGAATTGGTGTACTGGTTAAGATATCCTGGTTGAAGTGGTGTACTGGTTAAGATATCCTGGTTGAAGTGGTGTACTGGTTAAGATATCCTGGTTGAAGTGGTGTACTGGTAGACTAATCCAGTAACCCTATACAGTCCATACAATAGGTCGCCCCGGTAACCCTAATGTCCCCTACACCAAACATCTTATTATTATTATTATTCTTAGGGTCTATTGGGGGCACGGAAGGAAGGAAGGAAGGAAGGAAGGTTTATGCTGCACCCGTATTATCTCTTTAACACACACATATACATACATATCCAGTACACACACACACACACACACACACACACACACACACGAAAAAGGAACACTTAAATCCACTTCGTACAGATAAACACACCGTTGCATAAATGTGTGCGTGTGTGTGTGTGTGTGTGTGTGTGTGTGTGTGTGTGTGTGTGTGTTAAGAATATGTAAAAGTAAATACAAACTATGTACATTGCATCTCGTGTATGGTCCATTTACCTTAAGGGGGATGACCTGCTTTTTTTATTTCTCCTTTTCTCTCTTTCTCTGGCTTGTATCCATTCGGCCCCATTCAGCCAACTATTTTAAGACGTTTATCCCCATCTAGGTGTCGATTTCTTCCTGGCGAGCGATAGCGAGACAGCATTATATGAAGAAATCCGGCTTCGCCGGAGACATTTTTCTATCGAAAAATGTACAAATTTAGCCTGCTGTCAAAACATTTTTTAAAATATGCTGGCTCGCTACCGCTCACCAGTAAAAATTTGACACCTGGATGGGGATAAACGTCTTAAAACAGTAGGCTGAATGGGGTCAAATGAATACAAGCCAGAGAAAGAGAGAAACTGAGATACACAAAGCAGGTGACCCCCTTAACGTCTATTGCAGCAGACGCACTAACAAAAATACCTCATTACTTATGCTTAGGCCACTATATTATTATTGATTAACATCATACTTAAGAGGAAGGATTAGTTTATTCTGGACCCCTTTCTCCCTCATGTTTAGCCCTGTTAGCTTTGACATCTTAGTTTGGCGATTTGAAGACTTTTCGTCGCTGCATTTATTTGCCAGTGTTAAGACCTTTCGTGTCGATTTTGTTTTCCTGGCAAGCGATGGCAAGCCTGTAAATACGGAGGCCCCGGTCTTTAAACTGCCAAAAAATGTACAGATTTATTCTGAAGGTGGGTCTTGTATGTGGGTGGGTTTTATTTGTATATTATATTTTTATTATTTTGATGTTTTAAGTTTGATGGCGGTGTAGGGATCAAGCTAAAACAAAATACTAATAATCGATATATCTACAAGGTAATAAAACAGATATATAAATCCTCCCCTTAACGTTTATGGCAGCAGCACTAACCAATTATCCCATTATTTATAAATAGTCCACTAAATTATTCATCACCATCCTAATTAACGCCACTTTGACAGGCTACCATTATCGGCTACCTTAGGCTGTTGTTTCTTTCTATTTAAAGGTTTAAAACAGTAAGATAAACAAATACATACATACAAATATATACATACAAATATATACATACAAATATATACATACAAATATATACATACAAATATATACATACAAATATATACATACAAATATACATACAAATATATACATACAAATATATACATACAAATATATACATACAAATATATACATACAAATACATACATACAAATATATACATACAAATATATACATACAAATAATACTAATACTAATAATGGTAATATGCATGATTTATATGTTCCGATACTATTAAATACATACATATATATAGTTACACCCATGTGTGTCTTTATATATATATATATATATATATATATATATATATATAGAGAGAGAGAGAGAGAGAGAGAGAGAGAGAGACAGAGAGAGAGATAGATAGATAGATAGATAGATAGTAGATAGATAGATAGATAGATAGTTGCCCCAACATTTTGCCGATCGATAATTAGCGTGAAATGTGTTCGTGTGCCGCCGCCTTCACTCCATTACTAATATATTGAAGTAATTTATTGATTGTGTCCACCTTCTACCCCTGCCTACCGGCCAATGACTAGAGACCCCAATAGTAATAGAGATCGGCCAACCTTCGCCATATTGGGGCCACTCAAATCGCTGGCCCATACTAATACTAAAAAAATGCCCATACTCCTAATAAACATATCTCACTCTCACTCTCTCTCTATCTCACACACACACACACACACACACAAACGTACACATGAATACACACGCTAAACAAAGTCCGACCTCAAAATAGTGCACACACACACACGCACTGAAGAAAGCCATACGCACACACACACACGCACACAAACAAACACTAAGCAAAGCCACACCTACTTAAATACGCACACAACCCACAAACCTACACACACGTACACAAACCACTTACACACACAGGAAGCAGCCCCCAGGGAGTCATGAACGTCACCCAATAATAGGGGTTTATTTAGGTGAGGGCTATGTCAACACAAATGATCACTTAGTTGGACAATATGGCTACACAGTCCTAATACAAACATACACACCCACACCTACACACATACACATACACACACAAACACACACAAACACACAAACCAATTACACACAGGAAGTAGCCCCCAGGGAGTTATGAGTGTCACCCAATAATAGGGGGGTCAGTTTAGGTGAGGGCTATGTCAACATGAATGACCACTTAGTTGGACAATATGGCTACACAGTCCTAATACACACACACATTACATACACACTCGCTTTTACCCACTCACTCACTCTCCCTCTCTCACATACACACACACACACACACACACACACACACACACACACACACATTACATACACACTCGCTTTTACCCACTCACTCACTCTCCCTCTCTCACATACACACATACACACACACACCCTTTAAGTAGAACCATTAAATAATAACACAACACATACCCACTCACCTTCCAGCCCAACAGAATCGAATCATGCCAGACAGTAATAAGGATTGAGGTGAAGGGAAGATGGCGAAGGACCCTCTGAGGTTGAAATTATTACTGTACACACACCCACACATACCAGAGAGAGAGAGAGAGAGAGAGAGAGAGAGGTATTATGTCAGGTAGAAATAAGGGTTTAGTTGAAGGGAGAATGGCAAATGACCCTCTAAGATTGAAATGATTGCTGCAAACACACACATGCACACACACACACACACTCACATGCAAACACACACACACACACACATAGAGGAAGTGAGAGAAGGATAGTGTGTGTGTGTGTGTGTGTGTGTGTAATATAATATGTCAGACAGTAATAAGGGTTTAGTTGAAGAGGAGGGGGGGGGGGGGAGAGATAGTAAACGAGCCTCTGAGGTTGACAGTATTATTATATGGTCCCAGGTCACGACACACAACCCCCCTCCCCCCTTGTTTCCCGGGGGGGGGGGGGGGGGGGGGGAGGATAGGGGGGGAAGTTGACCTGTTGCTCTCGGGGTCGTCTTTTATAGGGAGCCTTACTGTTTCCATGACAACTGGAACATGAAGGAGGTCATTATTATGTTACCTTCACCAACCGACTTTACTCCTAAACTCAATTAATAAATCAACAAATACATGTGGCAGTCCAGGGATTCGAACCTAGGATGCTCACACCGCAATTCAGTGCATTTATCCATTGCGCTACGAAGACAGTTAAAGAATGGTGGAGAAGCCTACGATTTATTATGTAGTTTCGAATCCTGCATAATTATGTTAACCCGCATATCCATTTGATTGGGAGTAGCCTTAATTATGTGGGTCCCAAGCCAACTATCATCAGGTCCGTGCGAAGGGTGGAAAGGGTTTACTTGTGTAGTTGTTGTTGTTGTTGTTGTTGTTGTTGAGGTTGCTGATATTAATCCCTTCAGCAAAATGACGCCTTTTTATCTTTGATTGTGGCTAACAGTAGACGATGTTATGCAGTTTTGGAATGACCACGCCTATTCCCTGACTGACCCTTCCTAAATGGTAGAAGTATTAGCTCGATTACTCTAGTCGTGTGTGAGTCATAGAGGTTAACCCCTTCAGCACGGTGACGTAATGTGCCCTTGTTTTGATTCCAATTAGACGAATTTATTTAGCACATGATCTACCTCTGGGACTCAAAGTGGTAAATACGATATCAATAAACCCTCTGAAAAATATAGGTGCTTCTTAAGGGGAGGTTTTTAGTTTGTTTCCTACTCCTTCAGCAATCTTAAAATGTCACCCCCTTGACCCCCTTTCAAGATAAATTTGTACATTTTTCGGCAGAAAAATGTCCCGGCCGAAGGCCGGTTACTCTTAAATTACAGGCTCGCTATCGCTCGCCAGGATAAAATCGACAACTAAATGGCAAGAAAGGTCTTAAATTTGACAGAATGAAGCAGAAATTCTTAAAATCGCCAAACTAATGGGGCAAACGTCTTAAAATCTCAAAAGCAATGGGGCTAAACATGAGGGAGAAAGGGGTCCAGAAAAAAAGTCCCTCAAGTGGAAATCTCCCCTTAAAACAGCATAAAATCATCTAATTGTAGCCATAATCAGAGGTACCAAAGGTGTTACGTACCGTGCCGCCGAATGGGTGCTGGCCTATTTCGTTGTCAATTTTAAGACCTTTCGTGCCTATTATAGGTGTCGATTTTTTCCTGACGAGCGATAGCGAACCTGTAATTTTATGAGGAACCGGCCTGACTACCGACAAATGTACACATTTATCTTGAAGGAGGGAGTTTAGGGGATGTTTTCTTAAGCTCGATGGAGGTCTAACGAGGAAACTAAACAATGAATGGATTAATATATATAAATAGACCCAAAACTAACCACTAGCCCCTTAATGTTGTAGAGTTTTGGCCTAGTTATAGGGTATATAAAGTATTTGCCAGCATGACCTTCCTATATCTCCCTGGATGTGATAATGGGCTCTCCTTACTTATAACTACCCTCCAAGGTCACTACTACAGGAGGGGGAGGGAGGGAGGGAGGATATTTTGTACCTAGTTAGTATGTAATCTTGTACCAAATAGTAATGATAATGATGATGATGATGATGATGTGGTTATGGATGATGATGATGATGATGATGATGATGTGGTTATGGATGATGATGATGATGATGATGTGGTTATGGATGATGATGATGATGTGGTTATGGATGATGATGATGATGATGATGATGTGGTTATGGATGATGATGATGATGATGATATTGATGATGATGTCAGAACGTCCTCCTCCCGTTGATATACTTAATTCAACCTTAGAGTATGGATTATATATATATATACTGTAAAATAGTAACCATGCATAATCGTTAACAATTTCTTAGTTATGACCACCATAATAATAAATAAGGACTGTGTGACGGGATGTAGTAGAATATGATGCATTACCAATAGTTGATTGCAATATATTAATTATTTTGTGCAAGAGAGAGAGAGAGAGAGAGTGTGTGTGTGTGTGTGTGTGTGTGTGTGTGTGTGTGTGTGTGTTATTGACACAGACAGAACATGTACATAACATGAGTGGGTGTGATAACAAAAATTGCATTGCTACTTTTTGTTTCCGCATGTACGTTTGTGTGAGCATGTACGTTTGTGCGTGTATGTGTATATGTACGTGTTTAAACAAAAAGTGTGTGCAACTATAATGCATGTATGTATGTATGTACTGTATGTGTCATCGTGCGTGTGTATGTGTGTATGTAATGTACAACCTTGATTGTTGTTATAATATGCATTTATGTGAGCGTAAACATTTGTGAGTGTATATGTTGTGTGTGTATTCCTGTGTAAGATTTGTTGTGTGCGTATAACTGTGTGTGTACTTACTTGATATGCAGCTGTATGTATGTGTGTGTCAGAGGGTGTGTGAGATTGTCATAGAGAGAGAGAGTGTGTGTGTGTGTCAGTGTGTATTTATGACTATGTGTGTCAGTGTGTGTGTGTGTCAGTGTGTATGTATGACTATGTGTGTCAGTGTGTGTGTGTCAGTGTGTATGTATGACTATGTGTGTCAGTGTGTGTGTGTGTGTGTGTGTGACGGTCTTATCCTGCGTGTGTGTTACTGTATGTGTGTGGTGTGTGACTATCTAAGCCTGTGTGTGTGTGGCTGTGTGAGTGTATGTCTGTGTGTGATTGTATTCCTGTGTGTGTATATGTGTGAGTGTGTGACTGTGTTTGATTGTATTCCTGTGTGTGTTACCGTACGAGTGTGTGTGTATGACTGTGTGCGTATGAGTGTATGACTGTTATATTCCAGGAACCTAGGCCCAGTAGGAGGAGGGGGTATATACTGTATGTGACATTTGGCAGCATCGATTGCAGCTTTATATACAAGGTCACTCTACTAGCTAACTGAAGGTGGGGGTAATGTTAGCAGTACCCCCAACCCCTCTCCTTCTAACCCCCCACTTCTCTCTCTAACCCCCCACCTCTCTCTCTCTTTCTAACCCCCCACCTCTCTCTCTCTCTCTCTCTCTCTCTCTTTCTAACCCCCCACCTCTCTCTCTAATCCCCCACCTCTCTCTCTCATACTTACAAAATATGTTTTCAATCATTATATCCTAATGATATAATAGTTCCTGCTTACAAAACGTTATAAATTGTGTTAACAAATGATTAGTGCAGCACCGCCCACTCAAGTCCTCAACATTCATTTGGTTTGTATCTCTACAGTATATGTAACTGTAAACTCTTTACGTAATTATATACGTCCTTATTCCTTCTTCCTTCCCTTTCCTCTTGAGTAGGTCAGGTCAGGTGAAAGTATTGATGGATAAGCATTTACAACGGTACCTCGTATCTACTTTTCGAAGAGTGTTTAGAGGGGAGAAGGGGTGTTGGAGGGAGAGGAAGCTGTTGGAGTGGCTTTGTTGTGTGTGTGTTATTAGTCTGTATACGCCAATGTTTGGAGCTTAAGGGCTATGAGTACTGTAAGACCCTATAAACCCTGTCAAGGACGAGGAGGCAGCAATTCAGGCCAAAGACGAAGAATTACGACATCCCATGAAGGTTCCACGTCTCTGCTATTATATCAGTGAGGAAGGAGGAGGAGTTCTGTTAGTCCACGATGCCGATGGTATCCCTAACTCTATAGAGGAGAAGAAGAAGTAACAGGAGAAGAAGAACAACAACAAAAACAACAAGAACAGTAGCAGCAAGAAGAAGAAGACAAACAAAATAACAACAACAGCGAGGAGAAAAACAACAACAACAACAATAACAACAACAGCGAGAAGAAGAAGGAGGAGGAGAAGAAGGAGAAGCAGAGGAAGAAGAAGAAGAAGAAGAAAAAGAGGAAGAAGAAGAAGAAGACGAACAAGCAGTACTGTAGAATACGAGGACTATATTTGAACATGACCTTGAGCCCCAACTATCGACTCGTAATTGTATAGCTGCGGACACTTCCAAGCGGGACACTATCATTAATTGGTAGCACAAGGCAAATAAACATGGACTAAAAGCACATTATTTCCGTCTTTGGAAATCAATAATAAACAAAAATCGTACAATGAAGTCCTTTGTTTGTTTGTTTGTTTGTTTTTTCTAGCTATCATATGACGATGTTAGTCAATTAAAGAAGGGCGTGTGGGGGTCGAGGGGTTAATTGACCACTTGCGAGTTTCAGGCTATGAGGAAGTTGGAGCCGTAAACATCGATATTAAGCAGACCTGCAATAACATTGTAGGAGTGTGATAGACAGACAGTATGTTGAACTATATGTTGTGTATTTACAAATGTACTGCAACCCTATTTTATCTGGTATGTCTGCTAAATATTGATGTCTACAACTCCAACTTCATTTTAGCATGAAACTCGCAATTGGTCAATTGTGATCGTTTATACCCTCATGTACTAAACTACCCGAATGAGAGGTGGAAGGATGAAGTGAAGAAGAATATGGATGAAGGCGGTGCTGGTTGGGAGGAGGGGCGTCGACTAACTGGGGACAGAGGTGCATGGGGGCGTTTCGTTCGTGGCCACACCTTCGGAGATCACGGCGTCAGGCAATAGATAGATAGACTCCCTTCCTTACCTGAATATAAATGATCTAATTATAATCCAAATAAAATTGAAATAATTCCATGTAAGTATCTAAATGTCCACACCTATTCCCTGGCTGACCCTTCCCAAATGGTAGAGATATTAACTCGATTACGCTAGTCGTCTGTGAGTTATAGAAGCTAATGTTGAAGCGTTTTGGCCTGCTTATTTGGAACAGGGCATAGCATATAATTGTGGCTCAAGGTAGAGTATACATATGGTCGTCTTATTGTGTTATTAAGGGGAGATATCCACTTGGGGGAGTTTTTTCTGGACTCCTTTCTCCCTCATGTTTAGCCCCATTGCTTTTCTAATTTTAAGACGTTCGCCCCATTATTTTGATGATTTTAAGAACTTTCAACCCATTTCTGTCAATTTTAAGACCTTTCGTGCAATTTAGGTGTCGATTTTATCCTGGCGAGCGATAGCGAGCCTGTAATTTAAGAGGAACCGGCTTTCAGCCGGGACATTTTTCTACCGAAAAATGTACAAATTTATCTTGAAAGGGGCTCAAGGGGGGTGTAATCTTAAGCTTGATGGATATCTAGAGACCAAACTAAAAACCTCCCCTTAAGGGGAGGCTTTTAGTTTGTTTCCTACTCCTTCAGCAATCTAAAAATGTCACCCCCTTGACCCCCTTTCAAGATAAATTTGTACATTTTTCGGTAGAAAAATGTCCCGGCCGAAGGCCGGTTACTCTTAAATTACAGGCTCGCTATCGCTCGCCAGGATAAAATCGACACCTAAATGGCACGAAAGATCTTAAAATTGACAGAATGGGGCGCAAATTCTTAAAATCGCCAAAATAATGGGGCGAACGTTTTAACATCTCAAAAGCAAGGGGGCTAGACATGAGGGAGAAAGGAGTCAAGAAAAAAGTCACTCAATTGGAAATCTCCCCTTAATGCCCTGGAAAATATCCCGCAACCCCAATAATGCACTACCCGAGTTGACGTCTTTCAGAGGTTCGAGCCCCGCGCCAGGCACCAGGAAAGGTTGACCCTAAGTAAGTGTGCCTGGGGAGTTCTCAGGACAGACCAATGCCCTTCACACCCAGCACTTCAATGCGTTATTCTCTATTTTTCTTCTTGTTATTATCATTCTGTTTCTTGTCTTCTTCTTCTTATTTGTATTCTTATTCGTCTCCGTCTTCTTCATCTTCATCTTATTCTTTTATTATTATGGTGTTATTTCTGTTGTTGTCTGTCATCCTTTTCTTCTCCTCCCCCCCCTCCCCCCACCCCCCTCCTCTTCCTCATTCATCTTCTTGTACCCCCCCCCACCCCAACCGGCCATTGAACCCCAACTATCGACTGTACTGTATATATATATGTGTGTGTGTGTGTGTGTGTGTGTGTGTGTGTGTGAGTAAGTGTGTGGGTGGGTGTGTGGGTAGGTGTGCGTCTGTGTGCATACTGTGTGTGTGTGTGTGCAATGATCGACTCCCGGTTGTTAAGGAGTGGGTGGGGGTGGTTGGGAGGTGACACTATCCAACCCATGCCTTAAGGGGAGATTTCCACCTGGAAGATTTTTTTTGGGACCCCTGTCTCCCTCATGTTTAGCCCCATTGCTTTTGAGATTTTAAGACGTTCGCCAAATTAGTTTGGTGATTTTAAGAACCCTCGCCCCATTTCTGTCAATCTTAAGACCATTCGTGCCATTTAGGTGTCGATTTTTTCCTGGCGAGCGATAGCGAGCCTGTAATTTAAGGCGAACCGGCCTTCGGCGGGGACATTTTTCTACCGAAAAATGTACAAATTGATCTTGAAAGGGAGTCTAGGGGGAGTAATTTTAAGCTTGATGGAAGTCTAGGGAATCAACTAAAAACCTCCCCTTACCGCGGACACTGGTTTATGTCAATACGGTGGTGCCTTCATTCTAGGGACACCGCCAACGCATTCATTCGGTTGTCGCGGTTGGTTGGGTCTCTCTCTAACTCGTTGTATGGACACTGCTGCAGATACTAGTTTATGACTGTAGGGTAGTATTTAAGGGGAGAGTATCCACTTGAGGATTTTTTTTTTCTTGCCCCCTTTCTCCCTCATGTTTAGCCCCATTGCTTTTCTAATTTTAAGACGTTCGCCCCATTATTTTGACGATTTTAAGAACTTTCGACCCATTTCTGTCAATTTTAAGAACTTTCGTGCCATTTAGGTGTCGATTTTATCCTGGCGAGCGATAGCGAGCCTGTTATTTAAGAGGAACCGGCTTTCAGCCGGGACATTTTTCTACCGAAAAATGTACAAATTTATCTTGAAAGGGACTCAAGGGGGTGTAATTTTAAGCTTGATGGAGGTCTAGGGAACAAACTAAATACCTCCCCTTAAGGGGAAGTTTTTGTTTGCAGATATATTTGTATATTTTCCGGTAGCAATATGTCCTAGTCGAAGGTTGATTCCTCCTAGAATACAGGCTCGCTATCGCTCGCCAGGAAACAAATCTACACCTACATGGCACGAATTTTTTTATTATAGGCATACAAATGGGGCGGAAAGATCTGAAAATCGCCAAACAAATGGGGCGAACGTCTTAAAATGTCAAACCTAATGGGGCTAAACCTGAAATTGATATTGAAATGGTGTATTTAGCCAACCATAATACATACAATAATAATTATACAATATTACCGGAGGGAGAAGGGGATCCAAAAGAAAAACGAGTCTCCTCCATACACAGGGAAAAAATGGTAGATATATTAACGGGATTACTGCCGTTCTTTTAGTTACTGAGGTTAGTAGTAAATGTTTTGGCTTATAATTAATGGACACTATAGTACTATGTAAACAATGGTGCATACATATTTGAGGTATGTGTTTGTAAGGTTAAGTAGGCGTGTCAAATATCTTGGCGTTATTCTATGGATAATGTAGAGTTGAAATATATCCCTTTATCCCGTCTTCTATGCCTTCCCTTCCACTCAACTCCTTACTCCCCCCCACCACCCTCTCCTCCCCCCTTCCCCTCCCACTCAACTCATCAATTACCTCCTCCCCACCCTCTCTCTCTTAACTCCCTTCTGCACCTTCCCCTCCCACTCAACTCATCAATTTTCCCCACCACCACCCCCTCCTCCCCACCCCCGTATACCTCCCTTCTGCACCTTCCCCTCCCACTCAACTCCTCAATTACCCCCTCCCTCCCAACCTCCTCTCTTAACTCCCTTCTTCACCTTCCCCTCCCACTCAACTCCTCCCCTCCCCCCCTCCCTCATTTACAGCCAGGTGTTACACAAAGCCCCAGAGAGCATTATGACGTAGTTCTCCACCTTCCTTTGTTTAACGGGCAGGAGTATCGCTATTTAGGGACTCCCTTCTCCCTTATGTTTAACCCATTAGTTTTGAAATATTAACACGTTCGCTCTATTAGTTTACCGATTTTAAGACCTTTCACCCATTTCTTTGTCAGTTTTAAGACCTTTCGTACCATTTTGGTGTCGATTTTTACCTGGTGAGCGATATCAAGCTTGTAATTTAGAAGGAATCTCCCTTCGGCCGAGACATTATCCTAAAAAAAAAAAAAAAAAAAAACATAGCACGAATTTATCTCGAAGGGGGTCTTGGGGCCGCCTTGTTATTATTAATGTATTTATGTATTACTATTTTTTCTTAACCCCTTCTGTACCGGTGACGTCTTTAATTATTATTCTAGCTATATCTAGACGATTTTGTGCAGTTTAAGAAGGATCTGTGGTAGTAAAGAGGATTAAGTGAGATGGTTCGAAGCCTGTTCATTGCTGGAGGCCCTTGTTAAACGGCATAACATCGTCAAATAGTTGTTAGAATATAATAAATAGATGTCACCGGTAACGAAGGGGTTAAGCTTGACAGAGGTCGAGGGAGAAAACTAACCCCCACGGGCCCATCCCTTAAGGGGCCGGGTGACCTGCTTTTTGTTATTTCTGTCCTTTTCTCTCTGTCTCTGGCTTGTATCCATTTGGCCCCATTCAGCCTACTGTTTTAAGACGTTTATCGCCATCTAGGTGTCGATTTCTTCCTGGCGAGCGATAGCGAGCCAGCATTATATGAAGAAATCCGGCTTCGCCGGAGAAATTTTTCTATCGAAAAATTTACAAATTTAGCCTGCTGTCTAACAAAAATAAAAAATATGCTGGCTCGCTACCGCTCACCAGTAAACAATTGACACCTGGATGGGGATAAACGTCTTAAAACAGTAGGCTGAATGGGGCCAAATGGATACAAGCCAGAGAAAGATAGAAAAGGACAGAACAAAAACAGGTCACCAAGTTAGTAATGTCCGCTCGTATTCAAAGGGCCCATCAAAGCTAAGCATACCCCAAGTCTCGCTATGGTGCTGGTTGAGTGATGCATGGTGCAGGAAGCCCTTATTCAGTCACTACAGGGACGGTATGTGCAGTAGAGAGGTCCTGGTGTGTGTGTGTGTGTGTGTTTGTGTGTGTGTGTGTGTGTGAGAGAGAGAGAGAGAGAACGGTCATATTGTTCTTTGGTCGCTCTTTTGGTGCCATAATTATAAAAGAACGGGATGATATTACATTTGTTTGTGTTTTCATCATATAGAACTTAGAGCCGTATTCTTAAGGAGAGATTTTTAGTTTTCTCCCTAGACCTCCATCAAGCTTAACAATAATACCTCCAAGACCTCCCTTCAAGATAAATGTCTCGGCCGAAGGCCGATTACTGCAGGCTCGCAAAATCGACAGCTAAATGGCACGAAAGATCTTAAAATAAAAAAAGGGGGCTTAAGGTCTTAAAATCGTCAAACTAATGGAGTGAACGTCTTAAAATCTCAAAACTAATGGGGCTAAGCTTGAGGGAGAAGGGGGTCCAGACAACTCCCCCTGTTATGCATATGATTACCCCATTACTCGACTCAAGAAAAGAAAAGCAAGAAACTATTACAAATATGTCGGCCTGATTTCCCTGGTATTCACGACACTGATTCGTTATCAATAATTGACGCATTCCATCTTTCCCGCCGTCGCGCTACGTTGGGAGGTATATTATGCAATGTACGATCATTCAGATTATTTATGCATAATTTTTCAGTATTCACCTATAATGTCTTCACTTAAGGGGAGGTTTTTAGTTTGCTCCCTAGACCTCCATTAAGTTTGTATTAAAATCGAAGATCCCCCTTCGAAATAAATGTTTACATGGTAGCCTAAGACTTGGTTTAACCATAGAAAATGTTTTAAGACCTAAAGACAAAAACCAAATATGCCATACTATGAGAAACCATGTATACACTATTCTGAATAAAACTCGTTATCGGTACCTAGAATAAAAACAAAACCCAAACAAAACACCCTCAAACTATAAACCCAAACAAAACACCCTCAAACTATAAACCCAAACAAAACACCCTCAAACTATAAACCCAAACAAAACACCCTCAAACTATAAACCCAAACAAAACACCCTCGAACAATAAACCCAAACAAAACACCCTCAAACTATAAACCCAAACAAAACACCCTCAATCTATAAACCCAAACAAAACACCCTCAAACTATAAACCCAAACAAAACACCCTCTAACTATAAACCCAAAACCCAACAAACACCCTCAAACTATAAACCCAAAAAAAACACCCTCAAATAACCCAAACAAAACACCTCTATAAACCCAAACAAAACACCCTCCAAACCCAACCAAAAAACAAACACCCAACTATAAACCAACAAACACCCAACCATAAACCCAAACAAAACACCCTCAACTATAAACCCACTCAAACTATAAACCCAAACAAAACACCCTCAAACTATAAACCCAAACAAAACACCCCAAACAAAAACCCAAACAACCCTCAAACTATAAACCCAAACAAAACACCCTCAAACTATAAACCCAAACAAAACACCCTCAAACTATAAACCCAAACAAAACACCCTCAAACTATAAACCCAAACAAAACACCCTCGAACAATAAACCCAAACAAAACACCCTCAAACTATAAACCCAAACAAAACACCCTCAACTATAAACCCAAACAAAACACCCTCAAACTATAAACCCAAACAAAACACCCTCAATCTATAAACCCAAACAAAACACCCTCAAACTATAAACCCAAACAAAACACCCTCTAACTATAAACCCAAACAACACCCTCAATCTATAAACCCAAACAAAACACCCTCAAACTATAAACCCAAACAAAACACCCTCAAATAAACCCAACAAACACACCCTCAAAACCCCTCTAACTATAAACCCAAACAACACCCTCAATCTATAAACCCAAACAAAACACCCTCAAACTATAAACCCAAACAAAACACCCTCAAACTATAAACCCAAACAAAACACCCTCAAACTATAAAGGTCACAAGGTTTCCGCGTAACACGGGATTGATTTAAGGTCGTATCCCGCATCTACATCAAATTTGGCTATATTTCTAGAAAAAAATTGGGGGAAAAATCCTTAATACACATAGGCCTATGCAAAACTGATATATTCAAGGTGTGTTCAGTTTTGGTCAAGACTGTATTTTTAATCTAACCCTGCTACAAATGGGGAGGTAACAACCCTGCATGCCTAAAGACAGGTAGGCTAATTACAACATCACTGAAAGACCTGCCCTACTAGTGATGAAGGAGGAGTTCTTAGTCCACGAAGCCGATGGGTCCCTAACTAATACAACAACATGCTGAAACCACCGACTTCGCTTCAAGCCCCGTCACCACAGCAAGGTGACTCCTCAACGACGGGGGCCTGGCATATTCTACTTACAGATCTGTCCTATTTGTGTTATCAAGTCACAAGCCGATTTTTGTCTAGAGCGGATCATTCTCTGCCCGACATAATATCCTACTGTAGATCTTTGCTTTCGTGATATCATGTCCTGACCCTGTGTTTAAATGGCTAAGTAACACAATATATTTACCTGTTAATTTCAGATATATTATGCCAAGCCTGTCTCTCATACTGGATATTTACCTGCTCATGCTTTGTCTATATCACGTTCTGAAATATTGTAAGTAAGAAAATGGTGGAGGTATTAAGGGATAAGTCTTTTAATAAATGAATACAAACATAAAGATCCGATCCCCCTAAAATGTAGCTATAGTAATACCTTATCCTACCTGTATATAATTATGATACTCTAAAGGAAGCGTCAATGTCAGGATAACATGGAAAGGTCAAGGGGGGGGGGGGGTGATTCACTCTACTTACTGGAATCCTGTGGGAGCCTTCCAGGTATTTTTACGTAAGGGAATTCCCCTTGCTGATGTTTTAGTTCTCTCTCTCTCTCTCTCTCTCTCTCTCTCTCTCTATCTCTCCAATATATTCGTTTTACTGTTATCGGCACTGGTAAGGTTGAAATTTTGTTTTATGCTTCGTGTATATATATACATATATATATTATACTGTATATATATATATATATATATATATATATATATACGCGTGTGTGTGTGTGTGTGCGTGTGTACACCATATATATATAATGATCTACCTAATTCAACATGACATTTAAATTGTGGTAAACTTTAAAGGTGGCAGACGTAGCATTATATACTCCATTTCCACTTATATATTATTTGTCACCATAATAGTCCATTATAAAACTTTCACAGCAAAACAAGACAGAAACAATTTTAAATTTAGTGAAGATGTATATACGAGATATTTACATTGCAGTATATGCCTTTAGAGAAAATGTATATATGAATTTATAGCATGCAAGCGAAAATTTATATATGAATTTATAGCATGTCTTTAGCGAAAACTTATGTATGAATATATAGCATGTCTTTAGCGAAGATGTACAGTATATATGAATTATTTAGTATGTCTGAATACTCCAAAATGATGCCGTTGACAAAAATTATGGGATCTCCACGTGCTAATTGACCACTAGCGAGTTTCAGGCTATAAGGAAGTTGGAGCTGTAGACATCGATATTAAGCAGAATTACCAGTTATAATACGGTTGTAATACATTGATAAACTTATAAAACCCGATTCAACATACTTTTTAGCCATCAGAAACCTACATTATTATTGCATTTCTATTGACTATCGACGTCTACGGCTCCAACTTCCTTATAGCCTGAAACTCGCAAGAGGTCAATTACTCCTTCGTGCTTCCATAAAGTAGCGTATCAAATAGTTCGACAAAATCAATATAAGGTTTAAGGGAAGATGGGCTGTTTTTGTGGTTCCCCTTCTTCCTTATGTTTAGTCCCATTATTCTTAAGATGTCAAGAAGTTCGACCCATTAGTTTGGCGATTTTAAGACCTTTCACCCCATTTATATGTTTATATTGGGACATTTCGTGCCATTTAGGTGTCGATTTTTTCCAGCGAGCGATAGCGAGCCTGTAATTGTTGGAGAAACTGGCCTACCGAAAAATGTACAAATATATCTCGAAAGGGGTCTAGGGGATGTTTTTTAAGGCTTGATGGAGGTCTGGGGAGGAAACTAAAAAAAAAAAAAAAAAAAAAAAAAAAAAAGAGAGAGATTAGCTGATCAAATAATCTAGCCCGTTGTTAAGGGTATGTATTTTTTGTGGCCTACTTGTAATGAATGGACTATAGTAGGAAAGATGCAACAAGTGGATCAGGTTGGCAAACAAGATACTATTCAAACCTACTCCGAGAACCAAGGCCCTCTTTTATCTATCTATCTATCTATCTATATGCTCAGGCCCAATCCCCACTTTGCCTATTTTTATTTGTATCTTTATTTATTTATCTTGTATAGTAGTTATTATTAAAGATAGCCTACTTAGTTAAAGTTATGCTATACTGTTATTATATTATCTGTGGAGGTGATAAAACAGCCTGAAAAATACTATTACATGTAAAGTTTCCTATATTCCTTCAAATTCTGTACTTGTTCCAGTCTTAAAATTACATATATATATATATATATATATATATATATATATATATATATATATATATATATATATATATTTTTTTTTTTTTTTTTTTTTTTTTTGAGACAATGAACGGAGGAAGGAAAAACACAGATAAAACAAAAAAGTCCATGTGCCTAAAGGCATATGAATAAATAAGCCTGGTTTGGCATCTTTGACATTATACAGTGTGTCCAGGCATTTTGGCTCGAACGTTCCTTGATTTTGGCCCTGTCACTCTTTCAACTCTGGGGGAGGCACTCGTCACAGGCATCCACATAGAAAAAAAAAGATAAATAACACTCTCTCTTCACCAGTGGGCCCTTTTCCATCTCCCAGCTCACGAGGAAGTGGGTCACATCAGTAGAACCTGTTAAAAATAGAGATTCATCGATTGCAGATGAAAGATGCACACTGATTCTGGGAGATGGATCAATAACATCTACAGGAAGTTTAAGTGATGGAAAATAACGTATCTTTCCTCAAATTGTGTACGATAATTTGGTATATTCTTTCTACGGAACAGCAATTACTGGAATGTCATGCATCTATAATCGCTATTATCCCTGACAAGTTTTTAAGAAATGCATCCCTGAACTAAGTCGAAAGGCATTTAAACACAAAATAATATATAACAAACATCAGTAGAAAATGGCTAAGCATATTTATTTTTGTAATACTGTATATTAAGTTATTATATATCTATATATATTACAGTTATCATTCTTGGATTATATCTTCCCAAAGAGAGCGGAATGTCTTCTGCCTGTCGACATTTGGGCCAAGTAGCCCTCAGTCTGTCTTTCCTTCATCCTATGACTTAAACTGCTTAAAGTTCCGTATGTTCAGATATCTTGATTCTAACGTACCTTGAATTTTAATAGTTTTCACTCTTTCAACTTGGGGTAAGGGGGGGACCTGTTACAGCCAACTTTACTTTTTGTCTCTTCATACACATATAAATACAAATTAGGAAAGTCGTTTTGTGTACAGTTGTCGGGTTGGGGTGGAGGAGGAGTCTATAGGAAAGTAGTTGTGTGAGTAAACGTAGCTTTCAGTAAAACTCTTATTTCTTTACTGACAGACCAATAAATACCTTTCACCATACTACCGTGGGTACTGAGAGACGAGGATCCCTGCCTGTTCAGTACCCTCACAGTCTAGCCTTCTGTTTGTTTACAGGCAGACTGAGGAACATGTTCACCATTCTATCGTTATCTGCAGACCAAGTATCTAGTTTCTCGCTTCTATATTTATCTGCAGACCAAGTAAATAGTATCTTGCTTCTATCTTTATCTACAGGCTGTTGAATGATCTTAAATCTACTTTCTTTCCCTACAGACCGAGAAAGCCTCCGTCCACCGTACTACCGCGGGTACTGAGGGACGAGGACCCCTGCCTAGTCAGTACCGTCACCGAGTCTATCCTACCGCTACTGCCGGACAAGACCCCTGTGTCCTCAGGCTCATCCACGCCCCTCGGGATAAGGCAGTTACAACAGGCGCCTCAGGTAGGAAGCGACAGTGTTGTGATTGTTAATTGGTGTTCTTTATTTTTTTGAACCACTCTGGAATCGTCTACATTGTGTCATATTTAATAGGTATCCTCTATTGGTCTAACCTCTCTGGAATCGTCTACATAATGGCATATAAAGCACTGTATAATTAATGGTATGCCAAATTATTAAATTCCCTTCATGATTGCAAACAAAAAATAAAAATAAAATAAAAATAAAATAAGTTTTATAATTATGTTGTGATGAAATAATCCTATACTCCGAATTATTATTCGCACCATTCCATAGCAAAAATAATTGTCACTTCTATGCTTATTAAAATACTTGTTAATGTAATGAATGTAGTGGATCGTCAACCAAAGTAACAACACAAACATCTATAGTACTACAGTAACATAATGAGTCACCAAAATAATATCTTACTGTCAACATTATGATTGCAATACAAACACCAGAATGACTCCAGTAGTCAGCAATGGGGACTATTGCACAGACACTGAACGCAGTCACCACATTCAGCAACATGGCAACAATTTGGCCCCAAACATATCGGAGTAAGTGAACTAAGGGTATGGAATCCCTAAGACTTTCATACACACGAGAGAGGCCAGCAGAACTGTTTCATTGTCTATTCCAACAAGAAAGGTTATGTAAATGCATCCAGTGGTACAATAAACAGTTTAAATAGTACCTTGTAGACCCCCCCCCCCTCCCCCCCGGCATGGTTCACTATCAACATATAAACACATTGATCATTTTATATGATCCACTAATTATTTGAACCCTCCAGGCCATCCCAATTTAGACAATACTACTGACTAATGCACCAAGGGTTGGTGAATTAAATATTGGCAATTAGAGAGAAAATGGTCAGAGATCAGTTGAGAAGAATTACTCCGCTTCAAAATCAACAAATAAATACAAATCACAGCACATAAGATTATTCTACAGAGCCCAAGGACCTATCCTATTTCACCATATTGTTCAAACTTACCTGGTATATTCGAATCACATACGTTATGTTTTACAAATGTTAGTTTTAATCAGCGTGAAGGTAGGAAAATTACCTGTAACCTGTATCATATTTTTTGCGAGGGTTTGTACACTCATCAAAAACAAAGTGGTAACAGGTTGGTGCAAAGGCTTGTGTGGAGGATAGTCGACTATTGATCATTGAATCCACAGATCCGCGAAACAATGCAAAGGCTCAGCCAACAATATAATATTATCTATAGTTTTTATATAATTTATGTGAGGTGCTAAATATTGTTTTCCACCCACTCTGCATTTGAAATTAATATACAGTAGACACAGGTACTAGATTGGCTTGCCGGATTCAGTTATCAACCAGGTAACTAACTTGGCAGGTGTTAATTTTGTGGCGTCTCCCTAGCAGTGAATCTGGTGCTGAACTAATCCGCACGTATGGCCACCAGTATGTAGCGTACCGTTCAGTAGTAGCAGGTTAGTACCGCTCCGCACCCCAGTCTAGTACGGGTGGGTAATAAACACAACAGTAATTTCTTATACGCTACCTGCAATGCAGATTGGACCGCACCGCAATAGTACGGGAGGGCATAAAATACAGCAGTCCTTGCTTATACGCTATCTGCCTTGCAGATTGGACCGCACCGCAAATGAGCCTGGATCGAGTCTTACGTAAATGCACAATAAATCTATGGTTATAGCCTTGTGATTTGTGATTGTATAAAACTGTGTGTGTATGTGTGGCGATTAAACTAAGACATGTAATTTAATTAGCAAAATAACTAACAAATACTGTGTATTTAGCCAATTCATTAAATAATCTATAGAGTAAATATTTCATATCTAGCTTAATATTGTAAAACTCGATATTTTCAAACTCAAGGCTATTCCACATCTTATCCTCATTTACAAACCACCTTTCTTCAGTTGATAAGGATAAAGTACTCAATTAAGTTACCGGTTATATATATAGCCTATATATACTGTATGTGCGGTGATCAGTGGAGTATTGTGCTACATTGTCATTGTCCGTGCGCTCTGAAATAAATGAGTTATCCTTCTTATTAAAGTTTTCTTTGATTACTACGTTTTCTTTCAGTTCTACGTTTTCTGTAATTAATATTATGAACACATTTATATATCATGCGGGCGTTTCCGCACCCTCCTCAGCTCCCCGCCATGGAGTGGCTTCGGTCACCCAGGCTTTATAATAATAATAATAATAATAATAATAGTTCTTAAAGCTAGCGCATGCTAAGCTAGCTAAGGATAGCTCAATAAGGCCGATTAGGCGTATTTCCATTGGGGTCCTGTACTACTACCCCATCCCTTTGCTCATGAGGGATGGTAACGACTCAGTGCTTGTGAAAAATCTTTAATGCGCCGAGCGTGGGCGCGAACCCGGGCCTTCTGGGTGGAAGTCCGAGACGCTAGTCACTACACCAAGTGGTCGGCAGGGAGGGTTCTGTGGGGGCGTTCGGTTATGGCCTTGGGGCTGTTCGGCCAGGCAGCTTGGGGAACAACAACAACAACAACAACAACATCATGCAAAAAAATACCAACAGTTTTACCATGAATTATACAAATAAATTATAAACAACCTTCCTGCTCAAAGCGCGCCATCCGGCTTCAAATACCAGAAAATAAGCGCCCAAATTGTCAACAGCAATTCATAATAAGTGGTTGCTGCGTTGCTGTTTGGCGATATAGTCCTACCATCTTTTGCAAATTTATTATAGTTATATCAAATTACAACTGACTTTAAGCTCAATTATATTGATAAATATATCTCATTCGACGCATGTATATATATACGGACAGTGATATTATTTGACAGATATTTTATATATTTTATAAGATGTAGTCCCCTTCATGGTGGATGTAGGTTTAGGTGCCATTGTAAAGGCTTATCCCTCAATACCTTCATCTGATCTGATCTTAGGTGATGATGATGAGTGCTTGTCAACTCTTGATGTCAAACCTGTTCAAAATTATATAAACATGCACTTCAAGACAACAGTGGTGGCTTAGATTGGATAAATGGTTCGTCAAGAAGTGAGTCAGTCACTGAGGAACAGTGTGTTGTTCCCAACACTCATGGAAGTGAGATATGGACAGCAAGTGACGAGGACCTCTCCAAACAGAGCTCTGGAGATGAATTCAGTGTAGGCTACTCTCTCAGAATGGCAGCTGGTATGATGAATAGGCTAGATTCTAGATGGGCTAACTAATAGGGAAGTGTATAGGAGTCTTCTGGAATGGAAGAGCAAGCTTTGGGCATTGAATGTGGAGTGGTTGAGTGGATAAAGAGAAGTATTGTACTTTGAGAGAATGAATGAGGACAGAATGCCAAGAAAGATATATGGGAGTAGGTTAAGGTGAGTAGAGCAGCTAGTAGTGGAAGACCACCTATGGTATGGGAGAAGAAAGTGGAAAAATGTATTTAACCCGGGAACTGCTGGGAGACTCTTAAGAGTGAGTGAAAAAAAAAATCAACTTTTGACATCGAAAAAAAAAAAATTGTTTATTTTTATTTTTTTATTTTTTTTTGGTCCCTGGGCCATGCAAAATCTCAGTCCTCTACCTCCCCTCCTTCACCACTTTCCTCCTCTCCTTCAGTTATCACCTATTTTCCCTGTTATTCCCTTATTCTGAGGTATATTTTCATGCTAACATTAGCGAGTTGCAAGCAGGGTGTTGTCATCACTAATGGCAAGCGAGTGCAAGAGAGAGAGAGAGAGTATCGATCGACTGTGTCTCAGTGGCCTTGGGGGAAATTGGCGGGAAAGCAGCTTGCCTCACCCATACATTATACAACTCGCGGGCTATATCTCCGATTTTGACCATCCAAACGCTGTTTTCACTCGTTTTATTGTTGTTTCAGGTTAATACCTTTATAATCAACCCATAATAGGCGAATATGGATAAGTATTAATGCTATTAATGGTACAATGAATATTTTAGTGACGGAAACACCTCAAATACGTCAGCACAGGGGGACGTTTCCAATTACCCCCATGCGCACTTGTTAGGTTAAGGAAAACTTCAACAAAGTGTAAGGGGCAGCATTATATGGCACTAGCAAAGGAAGCATGTCTTAATTAACAAAGTAGACTGGAGGTGTTATTGTAATGGCCATCCTTTAGCGGGGGGGGGGGGGTTCCCAGGGGACGGGCAAAGTGTAAAAACTATGCAAATCCTTTGCCCACATGCCCAATCCATCCAAGCCTGCTTGTACGCATCTCACTAATACTCTCTATACCTAACCGTCTCCTCAGCTCTTCATTTTATATCCAATCTTGTAGTTTGGCCCCACACATCCATCTCGCCATTCTCATCTCATTACTTTCTATCCTGTTGATATCATCTGCTTTCACAGGCCACGTTTCTGAAGCATAGGTCATTGCACTTCTAATAGGCCTAGATGAAGTATACACCTTTCCCTTCAAGGGGAATGGGAGTCTGTGCATGGTTAGAACTGGCAGCAGTTCTCTGAACTTAAACCAGTCACATTTTGTTTTTCTTTTTGGCCAGACGTAGTAATTCCCGTTAAGGGGTGGCCATGAACATTAGGCGTTTGCCATGAAACTTTAGGTCAAGTTGCCCAGGCTTGACATCTACCAAATTATTATGACCATGGCGTGCAGGCTCGATCCGACGACCCTTTGATCAGCAGCCGATGCTCTACTGACTATGCCACGGCTCGCGACATGTACTGATCCTACTCTTTATGCCAGAGTCAAGATTATTTATTTAGATAATGAACAGAAGGGGCCCCAAAATCAACCCTTGGGGGACCCACTTTTAACTAATTCCCAGTCCGAATTTACACCATTGATACTAACTCTTTGCTTCCTACAAATCAGCCATGACCTAATCCATTTGAGTAGCATCCCCCCAATACCATATCCTTCAATCTTCCTTAACCTTAAAAACGCTTGCCTTACAGACTTTGCCGCTCAGCCAGGTGTGTGTGTGTGTGTTTTACTAAAAACAAGACTAATAGGCTATTTTACCCTCAGGTGTTGGAGATGGTGAACCTACGAGACGGTGACCGGACCATCTCTCTGCCGTCCCTCAACGTGGAGCACAACTACAACCAGATACTTTCAGAGTTGGTCCTCAAACTGTAGCCGCCCCACACGACATACATTCAACGACAACACCTCTCATCGCTGCACACACGTATGCAGCACTCGGCAAGTTCTCTCACTGATAATGTACATTTTCTTCCAATATCTGCAGCCCTTATCGGAGTTCAAATGATGGAAGAATATATGGTGGTGCTCAATGTAGTTACCCAAGGAGACCAGCTGAAGTCTAGGTAACCAAATTCAACTTCATCTTATCATATGCCCAAGGAAATCTTTTAGAAAATATAAATACTGGTATATACACAGTAGATGACAAAAGTGGGCTGCTGTTAAATTAAAATGTGTCAGTACTTAGATGAATATAATATGGTCTAGCTGTTGTCAGGAAGTCATTTGATTCTCATACATCAGAAGAAAGTAAACTTTCTCAGGGCCAGAACTTGCTACTAGTCTCAAAGCCAGGTTATAAATTTTGAGGATGTACTGTATATGGAAAATATTTTTGTAATTTTGGGTTCAAAAAGTATCGGAGAGCATATTATTATTGTCTGACACATGCGATAATAATGTGATCGGATATCTGGCTCACATCAGTGCATTTCTAGTGTACACTGTAAGAAAGTGAGGGTGTAAATAAGGTACATAAAATCAATGGGTATATTGACGTGATTATTATGAATACCTGTACTTTATAATCACCGTTTTACCTTTACTATACCCTTATTTTTGTCAGTGTAGGATGATAGGCGTGCACTAGCAACCAACCTCCGAGTGAGAGAGATAGAGCTGTGTGGTGTTTGTGTGTCCGGGTACAGGCGGGGAAAAATGTTCTGTCAGCCCTGTTTAAGACGCCAATAAGTAAACAGTGAACTAATGAATCTAAGACAGCAAACAGTTACATGGTGGTGTGAATATAAGAATGTAAAATACACAAAAATATAACATCTACTGTCTTACATTTAAAGGTTCTATAGTCTCAGGAGTCATATATGATACACAACAGAGCTAACAGGACTTTTTCCCTGAGTCGAGTATATACCTGTATTGGTTGAATCAGCTGTTACCTATGGGACTGCCGCCACACATTCAACTGCAACTGACGACTGCCAAAAAATATACAACTTGGTTCGATGGTTCTTCACTCAAGACACCTATTAATTTTCTTTGCTGAACAGTTGGGGAAAAGGGACCTGTCATTCCTCCCGATGTCTATGACCCGAGACCAGTGACCCTTTGAACGCCAGACAATAGATAGGGTTAAACTATATGTGCACAATAATTTCAACTGTATAATTGTCTCTATTTCAATAATTTGCTGGTCAAAGGAATTAGATATGGGAAAGACTAACAGCTTAATTTCCCCGATTGTAAATGAACTTAATTAAAGTAGACTGAACATTCAAGGCATTTGAAATACTAAACTTGATTAGCTTCATTATTGGAAGGAAGGAAGCAAATGCAACCATATTTCAAATTGTTGTTTTTTGGCAAGTCAGTCGCAGGCATCTCTTAGGATAATGTGATGTCATGTCGTTTGGCATTATATACAAAATAAAATTGTGTGCCATATTTTTATAATAACATTATTATTTATTTTATACTTAGCTGTTTGGCATAACGAACCTGATAAACTTAACAAAGTAGCAAAAGTGGATCTGATTGAAGACCCTCTGTATGGCGGACCAAAATGGCTCCACCTATGCACAAAACTTTAGCCAATTAGTGTTCACATTCCTGCCACATCAACGGTTTGGATAATAATAAATGTAACAGAGAACAAATAGAAGAATGAGAGGGAAAAATAATTTTAGGACGGATCCCATCAATTGGAGTTCGAACATCCTCAATATTGACCAGTCATTTATGAACAGCATTCTAAACTAGACAACTATGAAGGCACATCACTAGACCAGTAGTTTAATTATCATTATACAATCCACCTCTAAGAAACTGTACGTAAACTTTTTAAGCAACTAAAGACTAACCTTTCTTTCTTCAAAGTTCAAGTAGATGTGTTTGTTTTTGTTTCAATGGCTCTTATTCAGTGACATATTTGGATGACTTAACAGCGACCTGAGCTCTGATTAGCTAGAGTCTTGCACTTAAAGATTAAGCCACTTTATTTTGCCATATCTTGGGTCTCTCGATCTGACTAGGGAGGTTCGATGCCAGAGACGCACCACAATTACAAAAGTTCCTAACTGTTTTCATATGACGTATCTCTTTTCCCAAGCTTTAATTTTGCTTAGAAGGAAGTCCATGGAGTAGGAACCAAATCATCAGATCTCTCAATCAAACACAAGGTCAACATTGATGAATATAAGTTATCAGAGTTTTTCAATGTAAAATACAAGTGTCTCAAATGGGTAAAATGAACAATGTCGGATTTTCTGGAGATGTTGATGAAGTTTCTTGCTCTGAAGCTGTGCAATAAGTATCCTCACAATAATATGCAGCACCGGAAGCAGTGTTTTGATGAAATGGAGACAAGATGCGAATAAAGACGATGCAACCAATACAATAAATGGAGACAATACGATCCAGCTAACGATAATACCACAAAAACAACTACCTATCGATATGCCGTTCAAAGAGTATATCGACCGCTCAGTGAATCCATAGAGTACAACACTGCTTTTGCCTTGCTCTTATAATACTGTACTATGGACTGTGATATTAGTCCTGCACTCTCTGTGATAGCACCGTCCAGTTGCTGTGTGTGTGGAGGCCCTAAAGTCATCACGGTCAACTTCATAATCTATCTATCTATCTATCTATCGATCTATCTATGTACTCAAGCCCACTCCCAATCTACAGCTATATTTTGGTTATAGATACGCCCGGCAAGATTCATACATTGAGTTTTTGTAATTTTATATCTGTGATCAAATGCATATTTAGAGTATTGATTAATTCCCCTGATACATAGTTTTCTTGTAATTCTATATCAGTGGTCAAAGACAATTAAAAGACTATTGCTCAACTCTTTCAGTCAGATGACTTTAATGTTCATTCTTGCTACCTCCAGCCGATATAAGCTGCTTAGGAATGACCTTTCGGAGTCAAGGGGATGATTGAGATAGTGGTTTAATCCTTTGGCTCCCATTGATCCTTCCTAATCTTAAGAAAACCATCGGAAGGTAGTAGGATCGATCTGACTAAAAGGGATAATTATATCTAAAGTAAATCATACCAGCTTTGTCGGGAGCACTGGTATGGCTGAAGTTGGCCAACCTCTCTTGACTATAGGGCCTCCAGCTGTTTGACCAGGTGATCGGACCACTCAACCAGTAGATATTTTCCACAAGTAATTCTCAACCAGTGCCAATTCTACCAGTACTGTTAGGATAGGTTAGATTAGGAGTACTGTATATGTTGACTTTGCATTAGCTGGCCCTGGTTGAGGTCTACTGGTTGAGTTGTCCGGGAACCACTTGACCCTGTAGGTACTTGCTTCTTGTCAACCTTGGTCAAGGCTTCTACTTTGACATCACATTATTAACTAAAGATAAATCATTAATATATCAATAAATACAGTAGTAGTGAAATACCAATAACGTCTTAATAATGTATACATATTGATTGTGATATGTATGCATAAATCAAAATGTATCAAGTAAATAGCTAAATATAGATGAAAAATACAATGTAAATTTTAACTGTATTCATTATTAAGCGACTACTGTAATAGGATATGATCAGCACCAAATTAATATGACAAAAACAGACACAGTATATTCCCAGTGTCGTATTTTATGACAAGTACAAGCCTTTTCCGACGCACATATATCGTTATATTATGTTGGCCAAGTACCAACAATGGGACCATGTTTTCTGCAAATGTGTCAGAAGATTTGGGAAACTGTCCTGGAACAAATTGATAAGATATTAAAAAATGTATCGAGTACAATAGCCAATAATAATTCTGCCCAGTTTCCATTAATTAAGCCTAATAAGAGATGCCAGTGTTTGATAATGATGACCATATACTTTCTGACAATAATGGTTTCTAACCAGTCAATAACTGCCATCTTTGTCCAAGATAATCTCTTCATAACAAATTAATTTGATTTCAAATTACATACACAAAATAAGACTGAAATAATTACTATGAACAGCAAAATCAACCCCAAAAAATAAATGTGTATTTAGTTCTGATAGATATGATATCATCTATCATGTCTATCAGTCCTTGCCAGTTTTAAGGGTTCAATATAGTACATTTTGCTAACTCTATTTGGGCATGGATTGAACACCACTTGAGAAGCCTTTTTGAACACTTCATTTAGAGCTTCTGCAGATCTCTAAGTGATGTGTTGCTAATCAAATGTTCCTCAAACATTACACGGGCAGTTCTTCATAGATTTGTTAATGAAAAGAAGGCAGAACTCACATTGGCAACTGCATAATAACTCCTAACTCTTGGACCACATATAGTTTCCTTAAGCAAACAAAACTAAAGGGGTTGTTTTATGAATGCAACATCATATACATTGTCTAAAAATGTATAGCAAAGTAATGTACGTCCATGGAGCAACGATCATGGTTCTATATACTTTACATTAGAGATCATATACTAACTAATTATAACTATAGGATCTCTACTTTACATAAGGAAAAACAAAATGTGGTTCAAAATTTATGAGTGACAATTATATCTCAACCTTAAATAATAATAATAATAATAATAATAATAATAATAATAATAATAATAATAATAATGCACCAAACAGTGACAGTTCCCCAAACTCTTCTGCCTGTGGTACAAACCCCAACAGTTGTGCCTTGTCGTTGAAAACACACGGACACGTTCAGGTCATTACAGTTCGTGCCTTACTCACTCACATTGCTCAAGCCTTGGATCAAATGGGGGTAGACTTGGATATCTGTATGTGGTGGTTCAATTAGCATGTGATATTGATATACAAAGACACATAACAAAATAGTATGCACTTTTAGAATGTAAAACTTGCAAAATAAACAAACCAAAACAGGGACGACACAATATAAAGACAAAAGAATCTATCAAAATCACTATTTGGTAATAATGCTTTAGCAAAATAAAATACCCACACAAAATTAATGTGTGATATCGATACATAAAATACCCACAAAAATAGTAGTTTTTTGGATGTAAAAAATCTAAATAACTCTACTTTTTCTTTAACTCATAACAAATAATATATGATTAGATTTAGTGTCAAAAGGTAGCTCAACTATCATACACTTTGATACTAAATTAATTAAAAGAGCTCAACGATTTTTTGTGGGTTGAGGGTGATTGATTTTAAGGACTAGAATGAATTAAGATTATTTCTATCACTGTTGCGTACTAATTGAACTACCGCGTACAAAATGGCTAGTTTACCCTACTGTATTGCTGTAATTTTGTGGAATACAAGTACAATACATAATTATGATGTTTAAATAGAAAGTAGGCTATTTACTTTGATCTCAGTAGTCAGGTAGTCATTCCTGATCGAAGTGCTTAAAGGAACTGTAATGTCTGAATGTCCTAAAAAAAAAAAAAAAAAAAAAAAAAAAAAAAATACAATACAAAGCTGGGTCAGTCCCCTCGTAGCTAGTCACAAAATATTACTTATTGTATTTATGTTGGAAGATCAAAATTGTGGAGAGCATCTTTGTATTTTCCATGGGAGAATACGGATGATGCGTGATTTATGTATTTAGAAATGGCGCATGTCTAACAAGCACTAGTCTATGGAAATTCAGCAACTCGGATGTAATTAGCATCGCAACTAAGATGAATTGAAGAGCGTGCATTACACTATGGCAATTCAGCACCTCAAATTTAATCTCTAAAACTAAGCAAAATTTAACGAGTGCATAAAAATACGACCCAAGATCATATTTACTTGGTACTTGTGTCCCACTGCATCAGTGGTATAGGTAGCGCCAACGAACTTGACAATAATCTGGACCCTTTAACTTCTTATAACTCGAAATGAATGAAAGCAATCGGGCTGACATTTCTATCATTTGGGAAGAGTCCACCAGGAAATAGGTGTTGAAATATACAGCCAGTTTGCTCAAGGTCCTTTTGAGTTACGAAGAGGTCAGAGATCGAGATAATTGTCAAGTCCGTTGGCTCTACCTATAGAACTCCTGCCTACAAGAGGAAACTCAGATTGGCAAGGGTTAAAGCCTCACAGGACACCAAAAGAGTTTATAAAGTGGCTGCTCACAAGTAAACTATAATCCACTTAACCTGTCACTCTCGGAAACGGGAGAACAAGTGGCAAGATTAAAAAAAAGACAAACAATCCATACTATACTTCTTAGCTTGTGTTTGTTAGATGTGGTTCATTACTTTATTTGTGTTGTGGTTAAAGTCTGACGGCAGGTTCATTCTTACTGCACCCTACAATCTCAACACCACTTGAATTTAATAGGAATAATTTTATACTTATAGTAACTCTGGATCAAATAAACTTTGAAGTATATGTACAGTATATAGTGTACAGTCTACAAATAGAGTACAGCAGGTATTGACGTCATTCAACATTGGATACTCTTATGTAGAAGAGGTATTTTGCAATGTTATTTTTGTAAACTCTTGTGAATGAATGAAAGAAACATTTAGAAAAGTTGTTCTTTCATTCACATGAGTTTAAAAAAATACAGAATACATCTTTCACAGTGAAAATATTTAATGTCCAAAGCATATTTTCAGGCTTTCTGTACAGTATATACAATTCCTGATAAGTTAATTAGATCCAGGTATACAGAGTGGTGCAAAGTTCGGTTACCCAGGGAATACGCATTGGGTAACCAAATTCTACGCCACCCTCTAGTTCTAAATGGTGTAATACTTGTTCTTCTTGTACCTTACTCTCCAGCTATTGTAAATGAGTTCTAGATATTTAAGACTAATACAATCCTCTGCAGTCAGACATTACCGCACACCCGCCACTGCAACAGTCAGCCATCATGCCATAAAACAGGTTACTATTATCATCTTGAATAGCATCAGGTATCCAGTATTATTATGTTCCCTCCACCAACCGACTTTACTCCTAAACTCAACTAATGAAATCAACAAATACATGTGGCAGTCCAGGGAATACAGGGATACATAATTTTTTTAATTTACTAATGTGCCTTTCGCCCCAGTGGTAAAGCCTCTGCCTCTGATCTCTGTACCATGAGTTTGGGAACTGGACAGTCACAAGTAAAGGTCTACCAATTCCACCAACAAATGGGAATATACAAGGCATATTTTACTAAAATAATTACATTTCTTGGCTCGTAAGATGCCCTCTCAAAGAAGAAAACTCCCAATTTTTGTTTCAGAAATTAATAATAAAAAGTTACTGATACAAAGCTAGATGCAGGGTAATTCTGGGGGTTGTATAAATGAAGTGAAAACTGTGTAACTATTGCTAACACAGTTAGGTATGGATAAATATAACCATGTCAGGAAGTTTAAAGTCATGTACAGTATAGTACTTCTAATAGTAAACACCCAACCTATTCTCACAAAATTAAGAAGGGAAGATGGTAATACAAACACTGGATATCTCTGTTATTAACTTGAATGTGGCAGATTCTCAGGACTGGTGATGCAGTGGTGGTCTAAATGTTAGCGTTGTTTTTGGTTATGTGGCAACGATGCCTTAGCCCGGGTCGGCATGAAGGTGGCAGTGGAGTATCAAATTATAATGTAAAACTTGCAAAATAAATAAACCAAAACAGGAACGACACAATATCAAATCTGATATACTTTATCACTAGATATTAACTATATTTTGGAAATTTGAGGAATCATGGTAAATATATGCGAATGTCATTGGTATCGGTGATGGCTATAAATTGCCTACACATAGTGGGTATATTTGCCATATCAATTATAGCATTAATCAAAATAATCACTAAAAATTTGTCAACATTTAATGTTTTATACTAAAATATGTATCAATTACTGGTACATTAGTATAGTGAAAAAGGTCCGTAAAGTTTTTAATTCTGTATTATACATTTTTGGATTTATGATGCTCCACACTAGTGAAGCGATAATGTCGGCCTTCTCATCACCTCTCTACTTTACGGCAGCTCGACAACTATGATCTTAAACAGACAGTATTAGAAAGGATATGTATATATCAGCAATATATCACACCTACATTTTTACTCCCATTGCACTTTTGTTCAAGAGTCCCAATTAGGTAACATTAATTTTAAGTCCCATATATAGAACACTGGCTCATAACTAACTTAATGCCATCAGCATAATCTCCTAATACATCTTTATGAAATGTTTAATATTTTTCATAATATTTATGATTCTAAAACCATGTTAAGGTAATTTGATATAATAATTTCCTTAAGCAAAATTTATCTATTTCATTAAGTCACGTCATGAACAGTTGTAGTTTCCATGTCAGTACATATAATTTGTATGCACTTGTTACTGTATATTATTTTGCAACATAAGTCTAACCTAAACTAACGTACCCTAAACAAACTCAAATTTGATATATAAGTTAAGTTAACCTAAGGTACTAAATATATTCCCTTCGCTATATTGAGTTACAGACATATTGAATAAGCTGCCGTAAATAGAATGACTTGTTGTATCCCGGAGCGTGGGTTTAGAGACCACATCACTGTAGTTTTGTGTACCCCGGCCTAGCGCCACCATCCTCACACGTTTCTAACCAGCAAACATGTCAGGAGCCAGAAATTGGAATTGTGTAATTACTTATAAACATTATCTATATAGAGAGAGTATATTTAGTTGGTAAGCTCTGTTCATGTTTTATAATGTACATAGTGTATATATAAAATGCCAGACATAATGATAGTTGATATTTGAATCTATATCGGTGACCAGCATTTCCATGGAGAGAGCTCGATATCACTGAAACCTTTAGCCTTCTGATAATGCCTGAACATTTCCTAGAATATAATAAAGGAATAAGTAGATTTTGGGCATTTTCAGTAAGATGCTAAAACTATCACCTATGCAATGAGGTGTTGAAATATGATAATGGCCGTCCAAAAATCTGATAAAAAACACTACAGTAGAACCTCGCTCTTTCGGACTTCAATATTTCGGAATTCTCAGACTTTCGGACTAGCATTTCAATTCGGACTCATGGTTCAGCCTTTTGGATTTGTCTGAAAGGCTGAGAAAATACCTCAATCATTTTCGGACTACATTTAACTTCGGACTCATGCTTCAGCCTTTCGGATTTGTCTGAAAGGCTGAGAAAAATTAAATCGCATTCGGACCAAAGAGCCGAGTTTCGGACTTGTCTAGTTAGGTGAATGTGTATTCGGACTTATAAACTTCGGACTCATGCTTCAGCCTTTCGGATTTGTCTGAAAGGCTGAGAAAAATTATTTCGCATTCGGACCGAAGAGCCGAGTTTCGGACTTATAAACTTCGGACATTATTTCAGCCTTTCGGATTTGTCTGAAAGGCTGAAGTGTGAGTTCGGACTCGGCCCTTTCGGACTTTTGACACTTTCAGACAGGGGTCTCCCCCAATTAGCCCGAAAGAGCGAGGTTCTACTGTACTTACATTTTGTGATAATCTGCTTGCCTGTGGAAGTCTGGTGATCTACTTTGTTTTCTTAAAGACTATAAAACAAAAATAAATAAAAATTACATACATTGCTTGTTACCATTTTTTAATGTCCTGCAATACCTCTAAAGGATTATAATAGGTTTGTCAGAGGATACATTTCCAAATACCGTACGTTACTTTTTGAGCTTGGTCTACGTACAGGAATTAGCCTTGGTTTAGGAAATGGTCCTTGTATCAACACTAGTTCAGAGTTAATAAGAGTAAAGTTATTAAGAAAAGATAGTCACAGGGATAGTGCAACCTTTGAAAGATATTGGATTTCCGTCTTCCTTTCCATTTTCAACTACTGTCCTGATCCTTTTGATGTTGTTCTTCCTTTCCTCCCTGTCCTATAGAGCCCATAGCTCTTAAAGACAACTAGGAAGGGTTTTGTTCTTTGTAAATGGGCTCATACACCTAAGGATCTCTCGGCCGAGCCTTTGCTCATAGGGATAATTTCCTACAAGGCAACAAGGGTTTGTCATTTGGAAGTATCTCCCCTAGCCTTTGCCCAACTTAACACTCCATACAAGGCAGCAGGGGATTGTTCCACTTGTTAGTCCATGGCATCTAGTGAGGTCAGCAATAATTCTTCCTACTCACGGGATGAAGGTTCGTAATGAAGAAGATACCTCGAGTAACCCAAGATAGCATTGACTAGTAGGCAGCAAAACACTAATCTGCTGCAGAGCACCATTAAGGTATAGAAATTTCATCTGCAGCCAGCCCCTCTGGTGTCCTCCCTAGCGAGTCACATACATCATGGTCGCTACCCCAAGGCCCCATACCCCATGGCCGTTTTGATTTCATTCCCGTTTCAGTACCACAATTTCAATGTCATTCAAGGTACGATCATTACTTTCAAAACAATTCCATACTTTCTCTAATAACACAGTTGAAAATACTAAGATTACACATTTATTATTAAAACACCATAGTTAAATATAGTATTTACTAAGCACACACCGTAAGTAAATACAGTTTACAATTAAAAAAACAATTACTATTTGTTTGTAAAAGATGATAAAGGCTATGAGTTATAACGGAAAAAGATCAGCTGCCAGATTTATTGTATGTGGAAGTTCAAGCAGTATACTGTAGTAGACATTGATAACTAGTGTCTGTTCATTATAGGTTGGGCAGAAATTGTAACCCCTAACCTCTCATAACTCAAAAAGGACTAGAGTAATCGAGCTAATATTTCTATCAAATAGGATGACTTGGCTAGGGAATAGGTGTGGATATTGACAGCTCATTTGCTCTTGCCCTTTTTTAGTTATAGAGGTTACGATTTCTGCCCAACCTAGAATGAACGGACTATAGCCAAAATACAGGACTAAAGAAATGTTTATAGAACACACACAAGTAAAGCAAATTAAATAACATAGTTTCAATCCATCACAAGCTAATATTTGTGTATTTTAGCTGAATTTCAATATCTACTAAATTAACTTCCTTACTGCCGAAGACTCACAAGTGGACAAAATATATTTACATTTACAGTCGGAGAATTATTTTTTCCAAGTTATGTTATTTATGACCTATGAGACTCTTAGCCCCTTACATCAGAACATAGTCTTTTCTTTAAGGGAGAGTTAGATGCTTTTACTGAAATCCCTTCTTTCTCATGTCCCATTAGTTTTGAGATTTTAAGACGTTCATAGTTCGTTCCATTAGCTTTGTAATTTTAAGACTTTTCATCCCAATTTCTTAGTCAATATTAGGACCTTTCATGCCACTTAAGTGTCATTTTTTTCCTGGCCTGTAAATTTATGAGGAATCGGCCTTCGGCTGCGATATTTTTCTACCGAAAAGTATAAAAAATGTATCGTGAAAGGGGGCCTGGGGGGGGGGTATTAAAGCTTGATGGAGGTCTAGCAAGGAAACTAAAAAATATATAAATATATAATTATATAGACAAAAAATATAAACCCTAACCCCCTTAACCCTATCTCTGCGGGCATATTTAGGCTATTTAGGGCATATTCAGGCACTCCTGAATGATTAATCAAGTGTCTGCATGAAATTAAATGTATTCAGTCGAAAACTAGATGAAAATAGCTTCAAAATTACACTAGAATGAGCTTCGTAGTTTGCGGCGCTACCATAGACATTGGGGAAAACTCGCTAATTATGAGCAATGTAGCGCTATTTTGCCTTTGGCAGCACTGCTGAGACCCGGGGCTGGGGTTTCAGTGCACGGACGGACGTGCTGGCAGTCGGAGGTGGGTCCCTCGCGCTCCCGCCCACTGACACCCGATTTCCACGGCTTTAACAGGCTTTAACCCTCCAGACCCGGTAGGGCTCTTGAACGCCCATAAAAAACACACCCGAGCTACCCGGAAGGGCTCTTAAAGACCCATGAGCTCAAAGCCTGTAAACTTGGTGTGCGAGGTGTCGGTCCGACGCATGTAAACAACAGCCGGCTGGACCGACACCCCGCATCTCCGGCCACAAGAAGGAGTGCGTCGCTTGTTCTTGTGTGCCTCTATGTTATTGTTAAGTATCGAAAAGTAGTGTAAAGTGGCGGTTTTTGCCATAAAGTTATCTCCAATGAAATCATCATCACAACTGAACCAGTTGACTTAGAGAGCTCTACTTAACGCCATTCTATAGGTACGAAACACATCTACGCTTGGGGATGTGCGGGAATGCGGAAGCAGTCAGAATAACAAAGATACGGTAGCCTAGGCGTAGACATTTTTCGGCCAAAACACCCGGGTTTCGGTATGGAATACATAGCTGGGCTGGAGGGTTAAAAGCCTGTAAATTACTGTTGTTGTTGTTCCCCAAGCTGCCTGGCCGAACAGCCTCAAGGCCCCGAGCAAGGCCAAGGCCATAACCGAGCGCCCCCACAGAACCCTCCCTGCCGACCACAATAAAGCCTGGGTGACCGAAGCCACTCCATGGCGGGGAGCTGAGGGCGACAGAAACGCCCGGGAAACCAAAGCCCCACCCAGGGCCCTGTGCCCCTCAGCAATTATGAAGAGAAAGCTGAGGGGCAAAGGAAAAAAATTTGACACTTTGGTTTCCAATCTTGGTAGATTGGGAGGTCAATCCACGGAAGAGACGCCGTCACTTGAGATCTAGAAAATATATAAGTAAAAGAAACAGTCAGAGTAAGCTATGGGTATGGCAGAGATCGCTCAGTTCTCACTCTGATAGACCAGCCCATCACCACATGACCCTGTAAATTGCCATGGCGTTCCGGAACATCTCCCGCAGGGAAAGGGTTAATAATGCTACTACCAGATGATTTTACACAGCGTAGGAATGACCAATAGGAACCGGAGGGCTAAAGACTACCTTAACTATCACTAACACTGCCAGGTCCTTCCTAAGTTAAATAAGATCATCGGGAGGTACAGTCAAAATCAATACAGTACAGTAGTTTGATAACATTCTCGCTCACAAACTCTGAAATTATAATAGATAGATATAGATAAATAGATAGATAGATCACTTTTCCTCAACAGTCGTGTGATTCTATACCCTGTTTATTATAGGTAGGCCAGAAATCAAGACCCCTAACCTCCATTATCTCCAAAAATGACTAGAGTAATCGAGCTAAAATGTCTACCATTTAGGAAGGATCTGTTAAAAAAAAAAAAAAAAAAAAAAAAAAAAAAAGGGGGGGGGGGGGGGGGGAATGGGCCTGAGCAAATAGATAGAATAGAAATAGGAAGGGTCTGTAAGGAATAGGAGTGGACATTTACAACCCATTTGCTCTAGCCCTTTTTAAGTTAAAATGTAAAACTTGCAAACCAAACAAACCAAAATTGGGACAAGGACAATATAAAGTCAAATTAAATTATCAAAATCGCTATGTGGAAACAACGCTTACTAAAATGAAAATTATTAAATAAAAGAACACAATCCACCACATAGGGTGTACATTACTACATGAGCAAGTTAATACATGAGCAAGTTAATCTGTTACCTCTGTTACAGAGGTTTGGGGTCACAGTTTCTGGCCTACCTATAACAAATTTACTACACAAATGTCGCGTTAATGTCACTCTCTCTAGAATTCACATATTCGAGAAAGGATAATGTATCGTGAGCTTGTGCATAAACCTTTAAAAGTTTAACTGTCTTGATAGCGTACCGGTAATGGTTAGTGCGCAAAATTTTGGTGCAAGTATCCTAGGTTCGAATCCTTGGAGTACCACATGTATTCATTAGTTTCATTGATATCATTAACCCTTTCACACATTTATGACACATAGGTTGCCAGATTAGCAATAAGAAATAGAGTTCTTTCACTCTTATAATTACCTCTCCAAAATTAGTTTTCTGCCCACAGCTAACTCAAAGACAACTGCAGAGGTTGAAGTAACTAAACTAAAGGTTTCTAAATACCCCTGATGGTAACAAAGGCTTTAAAGTATCCCCAATAGGCTCAAAATTGTGTCATACGTTGAAGAGGGTTCATTAAGTTTATTTGTAAGTTAATTGGTGGGTTGGTGATAATATGAATACAGTACTGTATTGTATTAACCCGCTGAGAACCAGCGATGTGTGCTATAATTTACTCTAGCTATATTAAGACGATTTTATGCAGCTTAGGAAGGACCTCTAGCAGTAATAATTCAAACTATCTCAACCAACCCTTTTAACTACTACAGATCCTTCCTAAGCTGCATAATATCGTCTAGATACAGCTACAGTTAGTTAGTTATGTAGAGCAGATTAACCAGACCACTGAGCTCCATACGGAACTCTCATAGGTCTGGCCCGAAGGATCGGATCAGATTACTGAAAGGAGCTTAAGGCGACGCAAAAAACGGACGATAGGGGGGAAGGAAAATGACGGAGAATCGGATAAAAGGTCAGTGAATGATTTAGTACCAAAACAAACCGTACGCAGACGGGCAGTATCTGGGCAGTCAAAGACGTGGTGAACAGTTAGAGGGGAATGACAGGAGGAGCAGGTAGGGGGCGGAGTGCGGGGAGTGGACATCAAATAATAATAAAATATAATACACGTCGCTGGTACTTAATGGGTTATCAAGGTTTCGCAAACTATTGATTTTGACTGTAGATTAAAAAATAAATTTAATTATAAAATATAAAATACATTGATCCTATGAATGAGAGACGATAAACATTGTCGACCATATTATCAAACCTATTTAACCCCTTCTATACCGGCGACATATATTATAGTTGATTTCAGCTACATTCAGACAATTGTATTCGGCTTAGGAAGGACGTCTAACAATTAACAGGCTACAAACTAGCTCAACTAATCCTTTTATCTACCACACATCCTTCCTAAGCTTCCTAAAATTGTCTAAGTGTAGCTGAAAACAAGTAAAAAATATGTTGCCGGTAAAGAAGGGGTTAAGTTTATTGTGGCTGACATTAGACAATTTTGCCCAGCTTAGGAAGGATCTGTATCAACGCAGGGTTAAGATCTATCTCACTTGGTTCCCGGACATCTCAACCAGTAGACTATTTCAACCAGTAGCTCTCAACCAGTGCCAAATCAACCAAGACCAACCAAACCAGTGCCAAAATATAGTACTAACCTAACTTAACCCGTATTGGCTGATTTGGTACTGGTTGAGAGCTACTGGTTGAAATGGTCAACTGGTTGTTGTTGTTGTTCCCTAATCTGCCTGGCCGAACAGCCCCGATCAATGTCAACTGGTTGAGTTGTCCGGTCACCGTCTCACTTACCTTCTGATTCTCACAGGTCTTCCCAAACTGAATCAAATTGTCTGATGGTAGCCGTAATAAAAGGAAGAATGTTATCACGACCCTGAAAAGGTTAATCGCCAATTATTTCTTCCAGGGGTCATATTAATAAAAGGCTGCTCACACAACTTTTTCTCCGACTGTACATGTAAACTTTAACCTCTTCAGTACGGGAAGTGTTTTGTAGCTCCGTGGTCTGGTTAAACTACGAATATAAAGAAAACAAAAAGTACGGGAATGTCAGTCTCTATTAATTCTGGCTAACACTAGGCAATTATGTTCAAAAGTCATCTACTTTAGTGCAAATTTTACAAAATCTTATCAGCTGGGAATAAAAAAAAAAAAAAAAAAAAAAAAAAAAAGTGGGGATTGAGCCTGAGTAAATAGATAAATATATAGATAAGTTATATTATTATCGATATTACTTCTTGATGAAAGGAAAGTTTATTATGTTAAAATTAAAATCAACAACTTTGTGATATACTTTAAGTGTGCAATGTTCACTAACAATCTGTGTATTTATGTCAAGAACATTTTCAACTTAATCATTTGCGTTACCTTGTGTGAGGGGGATTGAATTAGGATAAATTAGTTTAGCGACTTGATTAAAATTCAACATATTGCCAACAAGAATATCATCAATATATCTACTATTATTACTTAACAATTTAGCAAGTGCTAATTTTTCTGGGAGGTTATTTTTCTTGCCTACTGTCAACTAAGTTTTTTTAGGAATGACCACTAGAAATTATATTGGTCATCATCATCAAATCTGACGCCTCGCTTCCAGAGAAAGCACCCCCAAAAGGGATGGCCATGGCAGAAACTGCCTCCAGGTTCCCAGACATGCCCCGACTGACCCACGCCACAGTGCCATTTCCACTAAGGGGATTATAACCATGAACACTGAAGGAGCAGACTCAGAGCAGTCCCTCACCCGGATGGCAGTTCCACCACTGTTTTGCTATTTTATTTACCCCAGTTGGGCCCTGGCTGGAAGCATACCAAGCACAGGAATTTTCTGGAAATAGGAACCAGTGGTCCACTTCTCCAGAGGCTGATTGCACCACCAAAGTGGCGGGCGGTGAGGTCGCCGCATCCCTACGCCAGAGAGAGAAAGGCCAACTTGTGCCAGTGGGCTGTGAGAGTAAGACACTAGGGAAACATGGGGCACACCATTATGGCCCCACTGCCTTCACCACTCTCAAGAAAAAAGTTAGAAATAAGAATTATGATAAAGGTACAGTCAGAAAACGGCTATGGGAAGTAGAGGACACCAACCCTCACTCTGATAGATCCAGCCCACCACCACTATTATATTGGTACCAGTATAAATTTATATCCATTCTCGCCCAGTGGGCTAGTATAAAATAAACACATCAACAACAATCTTTAGACTCCCACAGGTCCATCCTAAGGTGAAGAAAATCATATAATGATAGCCAAAATATGAAAAAAGTGTCATCGTATTGGATGGGTAAAATATATGTGATAATGAAAATGGATAGCAAGTTTCGTGGCAGTTATCGAGGGTTGACAACTGCCGGTGATAGGGTATGATAGCTTTTTGTGGTGCTACGGTAGATGCCTCTCTCTGCCTCTCTCTGCCTCTCTCTCCCTCTCATAGGTCGAAATTTGATACAGTCAGATGTTGGATGTTGTTGCGAGCTGTAAGTAGATATCAATACAAGTTTAAATATTAATAGAAGTAAACAATTTGCAAAAAATATATAATTACAATATCCAAAACTACAATACACTCAATGTATGTACAGTATGTATATACAGTACTCAGGCACATACCCCACAGCTGGGGGTGGCAGACTCAAGACAGAGCAAATCAATAAAAGATAAAATTTAGAAAAAATAACAATTAGGTAAAAATTATAGCAAAAATATTAAAATCGAATATATTAATTTTCACTCCACACACCAATCACCTCCCAAAGAATACCAGTTAGTTGAATGGTAAGCCATGAGTTTATTGTCAACTTTCTTGCAATTTTGGACCATTTTTGTCTGATTTACAACTTAACTATGAAGCAAAACAACTTTAAGTGAAGTTTGTTCCCTTATTAATAACAGTATTATACTGAAACAACTTAAAACAAGGTGACTTTAAGTGAGGAATCCTTATATCTAATGTCTCCCCCATGATAAAACTGGCTAAAGTATGTTGTGGCTGAGCAGGTCTACTAATTGAGTTACAATGTAAAACTTTCAAAATAAACAAACCAAAACTTATACGAACACAGTAAAAAGACAAAACAACTAATCAAAATCGCTATGATGAAACCGCTTAAGTAAAATAATAAAAGAACACAAAACCCAATAGACTACGGATCTCTTTTACAAGATCAAACCATTTACCGTAGAGTCAACAATAAAACTAACCTTCAAAGTATGTCGTGTCCATGGCATCATCTGGCTGCGGTATGAAGGGAGCGTCGGCATCACTGAGACTGTTCCAACTGACGCCTTTGAAGAGAGGTGCGGCCGTGAGGGTGTCAAAGTTGGCCCGCAGCTTGGGGTCGTACGCCAACAGTTGCTCCACACAATCGACTGCAGCGCTGGATAGTGCCTCCTCACCCTCTGGCCATGGAATATCTGCGCACAAGTTGATTTAGGATAAACAAAGAAGATTCAGTAGCCAACTTCACTAATTATAATGTAAAACTTGCAAAATAAACAAACCAAAACTTATACGAACACAGTAAAAAGCGCATATTGGAACGACACTTGAGTAGCAAACAGAATATATTTGTTTGTTTTTGTGTTTTGTCCCTTTTTCTTTGGTCCAACAAAGTACAGTACAGGTAGTCATAAAAGGCTGTTAACTTCTGATTGATAACAAATTATATTCACTCCACGATGTAATTTAAATATGCGCTACAAGAGAAATAACCGATATTTAAATGGCATAGAGCACTGAATTTCTAATGCTGCTGATAATTAAAATAAATATTACAATAGGAAAGATGGAATTTAATATAACATTAAATCTTGCCAAGTTAAAAGATGAGCCTGATGAAATACAACTAAGAAGATATAGTGACCTCGCTTAAGTATGTTGTGGAAGACGGCCTCGGGAGTTTCGTCATTGAAGGGAGGGATCCCAGTCATGAACTCAAAGAGACACACCCCCAGAGCCCACCAGTCCACACCCGTACCTGCAACATCATACATAATTATAATATTAGAGACTTATAGTTTATTGCCATCTTCTTAACTACCTCTAAGTGATGTTCTCCAGTGTCTAATGGAGTAAGCAAAGTTTGTTTGTTTTTCACCTGGAGGAAAATTCATTCCCTTAGCAAATTTCTTGATAATTAAAGGGGAAAAAAATGCTGTATTGCCATCATACTAATGCTAATGCTGTACTGTATTGCCATCATACTAATGCTAATCTTTCATAAACAACAGCCTACTTTGGCACAGGCAGTTCGTGCGATTGGTAGAACACACTCGCCTGCAAACCAAGAGGTCGACGGTTCGAGGCTCGGGCCAATCAGTGTGCGTTATTGGCAGACAACAGTGCTGGTGGTGAACAGCGCAGTCTAGCAATCTGTGGCAACTGTCCACTGAAGTCCACCCTAGCCCCGCTCTAGAGCAGGGAGTACATGGTGGTAAAAACTGCATCTACTGTACTTCGCTACATAATCATTATAGGCCTACGAGGTAATAATAATAATAATCGTCTGGTTACTTATATAGCGCCCGTTCTCCTCCTTCGAGGATTCACAAGCGCTTGGCTTTCTTTAGTCTACCAGAGACCATTACCCATCCCCCTTGCTCATGGGGAGATGGTAACCGCCGGCTATATCCCAGAAAAACTTTTCAATCTGAGCGGGGATTGAATGCTAGACCTTCAAGATGGGATTCAGGCATGCTATCAACTGAGCCAGCCGGACGGCTAGGTAAGAAAGAATGATCGGGAAATGGCAATTAATTGTCAGCAATGAAGAAACAGACTACAGTATAGTACAGTAGGGTCCCGCATAAAACGAGTCTCGATTAAAACGAGCGACCTAAAATATTAATATTTAAATTTCGATCAGAACGAATGTGATCACATAAAACGAGTCCGCCGCCAAAGTGGGGCAAATCCGAGGAGTTTTCATATAGAGCGCCGAAATATCGTACAAAACGTACAAAATATCGTACGCTTTCATATAGAACGCCGAAATATCGTACAAAACGTACAAAATATCGTACGCTCCTGACGGAAATTTACGCTTCCAGTGAACATTGACGATATTGGGCCACCAAAATGCTGTGTTCACATAAAACGAAATTGCATAAAACGCCCTCGTTTATCGACCATATACTCGTTTTATGAGAGACCCTGCTGTACTTCTGTATTCTAGGAACTCTTAATCTCTTCAATGCAATGGATATAGTTTGTAGCTTTCTGATGCATAAAGGTTATTCCTTAAGTGAATGACAGCAAGATTAAAGAGAAGAATTGTATCCCTGTACAGTATCTCATTGTTTCTCTTGGGATGTTAACTACAGTCTATCCGCATAATACGCGTAATCCTAATACGCGACGGGGGGTGTCTGAGAACTAATAAATAAAATATTTAATGCGAGCGACCCTACCTCTCTCCAATACGGACTTAAGAGAAGTTATACAGGACAACTTATCCACGGAAAAACATATCAGCCATATAGTCGGTGCAATTTATGGTCTAATAACAAATATGAGAGCAGCATTTAACTACTTGGATGAAAATAACCAAGATAATTACATCCATGATCAGACCCAGAATAGAATACGCAGTATAGGCTAGTAGTGGTTTGGTCACCACATTTAAGTAAACATATCAACAAATTGGAGAACATGCAACGAATAGCACCAAAGCTGATCCCAGAACTAAAAAACCTACAATACCATGAATGATTACAAAGACTAGGGCTGTCTATGTTGAAGGAGAGAAGAGACAGAGACAGAGGAGACCTGATAGCCATGTATAGATGTGTGAGAGGACTGGAGAAGATTGATGGGGAGGAGTTTATCAGAGTAAAGGGAGGGAGAACTAGAACACATGAATATGAGATAAGGATGGAGAAATGGAAGTCTAATGTAAAAAGTTTAGTTTCCATACAGAAGTACTGTACAGTATAGATAAGTGGAATAAATTAAGTAAGGAAGTGGTGGGAGCAATAAGTATCCACAACTTTTAAAATAAACTGAATAGAAAATATAAACCGAGACAGGACAACACAAGCGTAGCTTAATCCCTGTAAACTATACATAGGTGAATACAAACAGATGACTACAGGAAGTGTGAAGCAAAGGCAGGAGAGGTACCGTGCGGGAGGTGAAGCAGTAGTTCGGGAGCCAGGTAGTCTGGGGTGCCCAGGATACGAGACTCCTGACCCGGGGGTGGCCCTCCGCGTCGCACACTCTTGGGGGCACGGAGAGGCGTCTGACCCACCTCCTGCAGTGGCGTCCCACACACACTCTGAAGGCATTAGTCCAATTAAAATGTAAAATTTGCAAACTAAACAAACCAAAACTGGGACAGAGACAATATAAAGTCAAATTAACTTATCAAAATAAATACTACTTAGGTCGGTATCATCCAAGCACTTTTAAACTGTAACTTTTTTCTGCTATTCTGGTCTGGAAATTTCTATATTGAAATTGTACAAGAATTCATCTTCCAAAAAATATTGTACTTCAACTTACTTTAAACACCCCAAGAAGTGTTACTGAGAAAATTTAGCCCCTCAAAAATTAATGATAAAAAAACTCTCATTTGACCATTAGTGGTTATAATAACAATTACAAGCCAAGTATTATATTCTTATCCATTTTATACATTTATAACACAATGTAATGAGTAATACAATTTACAAATACAGTATAAAGGAATACAAAGAAAAGCAAGCAACAGCAGATCTACTTATTTTTACGAGTTTGTTTGTCCGAACGAAAAACATTATACAATAGCCTCCTAGGCCAAAGCCTTTTCAGGGAATCTGCTTGAAAATCTTACCTGTATCCTAGAAGGTGTGTGATAGCTGAAGAAAAGCTGTGATTGGTGGTGCTGAGATGAGGGTGTTTTGGGAGTGGTGGAGACTGAGTGGTGGTGATGATGGTAGGGAGGTTGGTGACTTTTGGTACCTCTCTGCTCTTCTATGTTGATGCTCATATCACTCTCGCTGTACCATCTCACCATCTTATCAAATATCCATTATACATTTTTAATAAAATACAATACAACAGCTTAGCTATGAATTTGCTATTCACCAAGCAAAAGAGTGATGCACACACAAAGACTGCGGTAGTAAAAATGTCACCTGAAATACGCTCTTCCATTGTGGATGATGGCAATTCTGTGTATGTTGGACTTGTGAGATGTCGTACATACGATCGCTTCTGGGTAACACAATGTTACCATTGCCAGGGCTTTGGTCATACCAGTGACAGGTGTTATCGGAAAAATGAGGATCCAAAATGCAACTTCTGTGCCGGTACTCATAACTCAAAAGACTGCACCAACAAGACTTCCCCCAAATGTATAAATTGTATGAGCTCCACATCAGTTACGGAGCCGCCAAATCATTTCGCCTCAAGTAGAAATTGTCCTCTAATGACCGCTCAGAGAAATAAAGTTATTGAGAACACCAATTTTGTAGGTTCAAAAAACTGAAAAATGCACATGGGAGCCGGTTGAAACTGGGTCTGTTGAATGTTCGTTCCTTGCGTAACAAAATGGATCATATTTGCGAGATCTTGGATGAACGTAACCTTGATGTATTATGTCTCACTGAGACCTGGTTGTTCGAGTCAGATCTGAATATTATCCAGGCGGCATTGCCTAAAACCCATTCCATAATAAATGTTCCTAGGCCTAGGGGAGATCATCCGGGTGGTGGAGTGGCAGTTGTCTACTCCACATCTCTGGTGAATATCTTGCAAATAAGCCATAACCCAGCCCCTCTTTACTATGAACTGTTGGAAGTGGAAATAAAACTCCATCAACAAATTCTAAGAATGGCAGTTGTCTATAGGCCTGGCCATCGTGGCACAGATAGGGGTTTTATGGAAGAGTTTGGGCAGTTTCTCGAGGAATTTTCTGCTAAAACCGGAAGACTTTTGATATGTGGAGATTTTAATTACTGGGTTGACAGCCCTCATCTGAAGCCATTCTCTCCTGAGTTCCTTGAGTTGACTGATCAGAACAATTTTGTAAACCATGTGTCCCACCCAACTCATATCTTAGGACACACCCTTGACTTGGTTTTCTCTCCTGTGGGTTGTGGTGGTGTTCTGGATGTTGATGTTGAGAATGCTGACCCTAATACCTCTGATCATGCTTTGATTACTTTCAGCTTTGATTTCCCTAAGCCACTCACACATGAAAAAGTAATCAGATTTAGAAATTATAAAAATGCAGACCAAAATTTGGCTAGCAGTGAAGTAAAACAGTACTTGGGAAGTATTGATACTTCCAACCTTACTTCAGATGAGCTGGTGGAGGTACATGGAAATGCACTTAAATTAGTGTTCGATCATCACTGTCCAGAAGTAGAGAAGAAAATCATAGTACGAGATGATTCACCCTGGTATAGCACTCGAGTTAAATTTCTTAGAAGAGCGCGTAGAAGAGCTGAACGTGAATGGCGGAAAAATAAAACAGACTCTACATGGTTGCAATATCTGTCAGCCAGAAGAGCTGTGGTCCACACAATCAAAGATGAAAAGAAAGTGTATTATCAGGGAAAAGTTGACTCGTGTGGTAATGACCAGAGGAGGTTGGCTTCAATTGTAAACAGTTTACTTGGAAAAGTCAGCTTAAGACCTTCTGTACCCGATGCCGAGTTGGCTGCCAACTTTGTGGCATTTTTTGCTGGCAAGATAACTCGCATAAGACAGGAACTGGATGATGCTTCTGTTGGTGAAGAACTTTCAGTTGTACTCCAACCCCGACACATTCCTAATAATGTCCTCTCATCCTTTCACTCAGTAGAGGTGGACATGATCTCGTCCTACATAAGAAACCTCAATAAAACATTTTGCCCGTTGGATCCCATAAATGTTTCCAAGCTACCAAGAGTCTATGATCACACAGTTGAGTTTATTTCCAAAATAATTAATAAGTGCTTCTCTGAAGGTAGCTTCCCACATTCTGAAAAGCATGCACTACTCCGACCTACTCTAAAGAAACCTGGACTTGATGTTGAGAACATGTTGAACTATCGTCCTGTCTCCAACCTGTCCTTCATATCAAAGATATTAGAGCGTGCAATACTTGACCAATTACAACCACTACTTCAGCAGAATGAAACTATCCCAATTTTTCAGTCTGCTTACCGACAGCATCATTCAACTGAAACAGCATTGATTAGAGTACATAATGATCTAGTTGAGAACATTTGCAATGGTGTGGCCTCACTATTGGTCTTGCTTGATCTCTCTGCGGCCTTTGACACAGTGGATCACGAGTTGTTATTGAGTGATCTTTATGATTGTGGTGTGCGTGACTCCGCTCTCTTGCTTCTTGGGTCGTACTTGTCAGGTAGATCCCAGAGTGTGATGGTAAATCAAGTGGTCTCGGACTCGACACCCCTGCAGTATGGTGTTCCGCAGGGATCAGTTTTAGGTCCTATCCTATTTATAATTTATATTAGCAGTTTGTCTCTTCTGCTTCGTGCACATAATGTCACCTTTCACTTTTATGCAGATGACACCCAGATTTATGTGAGAATCACAAATATAGTTGATATACGGAGTAAGATGGAATTGTTGATGTCTGATATCAAGAAGTGGATGAGAGCGAGAAAACTTAAACTAAATGATGGTAAAACTGATATTCTCATCATCCGAGGAAATAGAAGAGCTGATGATATAGTGGGTGCCCTCTCCATCAATGTGGGTGGATCTCAGCTGCGACCGGCCAACTCTGTTCGAAATCTGGGTGTATATGTGAACTCCCGATTAGATTTCAAAGAGCATGTAAACCAGATAGTTAAAAGTTGTTACTTGCACATCAGAAATCTCTATTTGGTGAAGCCGTTTTTAACCAGACGTTGCCTCCTGACGTTGGTTCACTCATTGGTCTTCTCTCGTGTTGATTATTGCAATGCCCTGTTGGTGGGTCTTCCAAATTATATTTTGAAGAAAGTTCAGTCTGTTCTTAACAGGGCCGCAAGACTAATTTTTGGTGTTCTACCTAGAACTCCTACTACATCTCTTCACATAGAACTGCACTGGCTGCCAGTAAGAGCAAGAATAGAATTTAAGTTGTGTTTGGTGACTTTTAAGGTTCTCAAATTTGGTGAGCCTAGGTACCTTGCGGAGCTTCTCAGGCGCCCACCGGCACACCATGGTGTAGTTGTGCGTCATGACAATGACCCTTTTCGTCTTGATGAACCAAGGGCTTTCCAGCAGTCTTCTTTCTTTGAGAGGTCATTCTCCTACATGGCTCCGAGGTTGTATAACAGGTTGCCGCTGTCCATGAGACAACTGAGTTCTGTTGAATGCTTCAAGAGGCAACTTAAGACTTTTCTCTTTGAGAGAAGCTATGATCTTGAGAGAGGTGTCATGACAGATGGCTATAGAGTTTAGGCTATTTTGCCACTGCTAGTGATTGTTAAATGTGTGTTGTATATAAGCCTTCTTTTGATGCATTGATTTTTGTTCTTTTTTCTTTCTCTTTTCGAGCGCTAGTGAATTCTTCGGAAAAATTGGCGCTTATGAGAAATAAGTAACATGCTTATTATTATTATTATTAACAATTCAACACTCATTTCCTTCATATTATTACAGACTTGCATATACAGTACATACATACTATACTGTATATACCATATATTCCAAGATAAAAGACCATGGTGCATATAAAATTATAACATAATACAATACAACACAATACTGTAGAGCAATACAATACAGTAATTATAATGTAAAACTTGCAAAATAAACAAACCAAAACGTATACGAACACAGTAAAAAGACAAAACAATGAATCAAAATCGCTATGTGGAAACAGCGCTTAAGTAAATTAATAAAAGAACACAATCCACCACATAGGGTGTACATCACTACATGAGCAAGTTAATCTGGTTCCCAAGCAAACTAATCGCACACATACCAACGCACTGTAGTCACGTTCAAGGAATTAGTCAATTTGGGAAGTAGGGGACGTTCTGGTAAATTTTACTAAACTCTGCATTAATAAAGAAACTACATTAAGTGTCAAATGTTATATTAAAATCAAATTTTCAACTTGATAAGATAATAACAATAGTAAAAAATACAAATATAACTCACTAACGATAGTGCTATCGGGTAGGTACCTGTAAGCATAGGATGCTTCAAGTGACCCCTAACAATTACTACCCTACTGGCGGGTGCCCAACCCCGAAAGGGGTTGAAATAGGGGAGCTATCCCCCCGCCAAAGGCGGCTTTCTAGGGCCTTTCCTAGCTGATGCTGAGAGGATTGGGTTCTAGTCATGTGGTGATGGGCTGGTCTATCAGAGTGAGAGCTGAGCAATCTCTGCCATACCCATAGCTTACTCTGACTGTTCCTTTAACTTATATATTTTCTAGATCTCCAGTGACGGCGTCTCTTCCGTGGATTGACCTCCCAATCTACCAAGATTGAAAGCCAAAGCATCACATTTTTCCCTTGCCCCTCAACTTTCTCTTCATAATTGCTAAGGGCCACAGGGCCCTGGGTGGGGCTTTGGTTTCCCGGGCGTTTCCGCACCCTCCTCAGCTCCCCGCCATGGAGTGGCTTAGGTCACCCAGGTTTTATTGTGGTCGGTGGGGAGGGTTCTGTGGGGGCACTCGGTTATGGCCTTGGAATTGCTCGGGGCCTTGGGGCTGTTCGGCCAGGCAGCTTGGGGAACAACAACAACAACAACAACTACCCCACAAATAACTTACCGTACATTTATTGTACAAATAAACTAAGGAAATCGCAATAGCAAGCAATTAATCCTATCGACAATGATTATATATAATATAATAAATATAAATATTTTAAAATTTGAAGAAGACACAATAGATTTAAACAAAAGAGTACTCTTTTAACAATTACAATCAATTATAAATAATAATAATAATAATAACAATAGAAAATGATAAACAATTAATATATACAGACAAAAAGTAAGCAGAGGCTTTAAGCGAAACTTCAAGTTAATAATGCTTGATTAAAATGATTGATATCAAATTTTAAAATATATATAAAATTAATAAAATATAATAAATTACAATTTATTGTTACAAACTGACCTCTGTGTTGGCTTCAGGTGCTGGTGTAGGTCTACTCCCGTGACTTACTTCATCATGGCCCAGCGACGTGTTCACTTTCTCACATTTGTCGGGAGATGATTTCACTTGCCTTCTTCTGTAACCAGTAAATGTGTGATATACTATTAGGAATAACTTTACTTACTATATCCTGTCATCACTATCCTAAAAAAATAAACTTTAGGCTTTAGTAGCTAGCTGGTAATATGTAATAATAAATAGAGTACTGTACTATAAAGTAGGAGAGGATTCCTGCTTATCTTTCATGTAATCTATTGATACTGTACAGTATTTAAATACAATATACTTTAACTATCCAGTATCCTCCATTCACACCGTTTGTTAATACTTAGTAAATTACCATATTTTGTTACTTAACACTTGCCAGAGCTCAGCCTTCAAGATAAAAGAAAAGCAAATGAGCTACAACGTACAGAGTATCAAGATTTATCCACCGGACATCCAATAATGTATAGTAAGCAATCCATTTGAAAATAATTATATTTCAAATTAATCTATAATGAGTACAAAATTAAAGGAACATTACCTCCAGTCATCATCACCCGTAGAAAGCAAAACTCTTCGGTCTCCAGCATGAGCGCTTCCCTTCTCCAAGGGGGTCTCCGGGCTTGTAAGTGCCTTGGGTGTAGGTCGGCTCATCTGCAGGACACCAAAGCAATTGGTCAGACCTGTAGCCCGAGCCGTCTTGGTTCGATCCCCGGGAGGGCTGGTTAAACTGCCGGATAAAGGCCGTTTTGTTCCCCTAGTGTGTGCGGGAATCTTGAAGTTTCCGACGCTAACGCTAGATGATTCGCTTTTTCTAGGCTCTTCGTTTCTGCTCAGCGGGCTTGTATCTGTTCTCCGTTTATGTTCCTCTATATCACTTATGCTACTTGAGTCACTTTTTCTAGGTTCCTCGATTCTACTCTGAGGGTTTATATCTGTGCTTCTACTTTCCTCGATCTCCTTAAGGCTAGTTAATTCATATTTCCTAGGTTCCTCTACTATATTCAGGCTTGTCTCTACGTTTCCTGTAGGTTCCTCTACCGGTATTTCGCTTATGTTTTTCTCCAACGTGCTTTGGTTTGACGGGGTGATATCCGAGGCTGTTAACCCTGTCAGGCTAGGTTCCTCTACCGGTATTTCGCTTATGTTTTTCTCCAACGTGCTTTGGTTTGACGGGGTGATATCCGAGGCTGTTAACCCTGTCAGGCTGGGTTTGAAGATTCCCTTGTTGTGTGATAGTTCTAAGCTTGATGCCGTCAGATCTGCGGTGATTCCTGTGACTCCGGCTTTCATGGCTCCTTTGTTGTGAGAGAACTCGAGACTGTTAGGATATGTGGGAGGTACGGATGCCAGGGAGAGCTCTTGATCCTCTATTTTCTCTAGATTGGGTGGAATTGGGGAGCTTGTGGCAATGTCCGCAGAAAAGATGGCATCAAGACCTCGCGGAGTGCTGATGGGGTTTCCGACAGGCGACATGTGGTCAGTCAGGCGGGACAAAACTTGGAGTCGAGGATGAAACTTGTTCAGGGCTTGGCCTTCACAGTTTTTGGTAAAGGGAAAAGGCGGAACTTTCTTTACTTCATGTTCTTCAAATAAGCCTAAACTGTCAGTTTTATCTGGAATTACTGGTACCTCATCAAAGAAGACATCATTGTACTCTGAAGATTCTGTTCGATTGCGGGTGCATACTGATGGGCTTGTTGGATCACTTGACTCACTGACGTTGAAGTACTCGCTGCTCACATCGCCTACTCTGTCATTCACGCTGAGAAAATTAGAGCCATCACCTTTTCCCTGTGTCTCACTCTTGGGACTATTATTAAACTTCACACAAATTTCCCTCTCTGGCAATTCCAACGATACTTGAACCGGCGAGTGAGGCTCCGGGATGAAGTTTAGGTCGTGACCTTCTGCTGATGACTTCTTGGGGGAGCTGGTGCTGACATTTGATGAATCAGAAGTCTGAAGATCACCTGACATCTCTTCCTTAATATCATCCAGGCTATTTTCTCTCGATAGAAACATAGGGAGAGGATGAATACCACTCTCATGACCGGCATCGCTAGACATGGACACATCTAATTCACTGGAGACATCGCTCTGTTTGGGTGAGGTGTAAATTGAGTGTGTGTTGCCGAAATGGGGTGAGGGAGTCCGGAACTTCTGGTTGTTTTGGTCGGATACAGATAGTTCACTCTTCCCTTCCCTCGTAGTCTTCTTGCCGGGAGTACAGTCGCTGGAAAAATGGAACTGCCTTTTCAGGTCGGCGAAGTCTGTGGCCGAGCAGCTATTTGGTGTAACTGAAAAAGATAATATTGGCTATTTAAGCAATAACTTTAAAAAATATATGTTGGAAACAAATGGACTGCTGACTACACCACCCAAACATTATATGATTGAACAAAAGCAAATATTGTATTAAGTAACACCCCGTTCTTAACATTAATCCTCAATTACAAACGCCAATGCACTTGAATAAATTAATGAAAGCATATGGTCCTCCCGGGATTCGAACTCGGGACACCACAACCAGAACATAAGCATATAAACCATTACCGTACACCACCAACACAGTTATAATGAATCAAGCTAAAATGCAGGAAACTAACCTTGTATTGAAGGGTGGTGGCTGTTGGTGTTTGACATAAGGGGTGTGGTGGGCATGGAAACAACACTACCCTGTCTGCTGTTACTGGTGCCGGGACTGATGTACGAGCCGTGGGTTACTCGTAGTATCTCGGGACTCCTGCAAAACCATTCATAAAAAGGTTTACTATCTTCATTATACCAGCAAACCATCTTCTATAAATATTCTCAGCTACACTGAAGAACAAGATATTTGTTTACTATCTTCAATCTATCCAACACAAGTGGAGTGTTTTAAATATCTGGGAGGAGTGATGGGCAGGAGCGTAGGTGTGGGGATGGAGGTAATTATAATGTAAAACTTGCAAAATAAACAAACCAAAACTGGGACGACACAAGATAAATGCAAAAGAACTAATGTGATGGAAGGAGGGTTTTCACAGAACATATAATACCCCACTTACCTGTGTGTGATGCGACTGTGGCTGCGAGTTCTGACGGAGGCATGACGTACACTGGCCAAACTGCTCTCACTCACTGTAGGACTCTCTACACTCAACATACTGTCCTCCGATCTCTGTCAAGGGATACATTATGTTAAACCCACAGCAATTTATCCTTAACTCAATTATTCAGTTACTACACTTCTCACTTAATGTTGCCTCATTTTAAGTAGTTTCATTGTTACTCTGTTCATTCACCCTTTCACGCACGTGTGGGCGCAGGGGTTGCCGATTAGCAATCAGAAATAGAGTTCTCTCAATTTTTAGTTTTTAGTTTTAGTTTGCAAGTTTTACATTTTAATCTTATAATTACCTCTTCAAAATTAGTTTTCTGCCCACAGCTAACTCAAAGACAACTGCAGAGGTTGAAGTAACTAAAGGTTTCTAAACACCCCTGATTGCTTTAAAGTATTATAATGTAAAACTTGCAAAATAAACAAACCAAAACGTATACAAACACAGTAAAAAGACAAAATAACTAATCAAAATCGCTATGTGGAAACAACGCTTAAGCAAAATAATAATTTATAAATAAAAAACACAACCCACTACATAGGGTGTGCATTACTACATGTGCAAGTTAATCCCAGAATAGGCTCAAATCGTGTCCTGTGCGTGAAAGGGTTAATTAGGGAGTAATATTCACTTACGTTGTTATGCTTCATTATTAAGCTGTAAATCAGAAAACAAAAATGGTACACAATGACATGAAAAGTAACCAAAAATAATTACTTCACTTAAAGTTATTAAATCTATAGTCTTAATATAACTAACATTCTATATCAGGTAATACTTTAATATACTGGCAGCCTTATAATTTTATTCTGGATTAATATATTTGGCATAGGGAAGACTTCTTATGGAAGTTTATAAAACTTTCTTCAAAGGAAAAAAAATAAATAAAAAAAAATATAATATACACCAATAAAATAGCAAGCTCGTGAACTAACAAATGAGAGATGTGAGTTGAGTGAGAGGATCTGTCCGGGCGTCCTCATGTACCGCAGGCCGCACCGACTGGCTGTGGGGGTCACCGAGGAAATATCTGAAGTAGGGAGACACATTATTAGCCAACTTTTCTCTGTGGCAACCAGGGTGTCAAACCGGAGCTATTTTGTTTGAAGACTTGAATTAATATGAGAAGGAATACAAGAAAATTATCATGAAATAGCATTGTTTTGGCCATTTTATCCCTTCCAGAGACATAATTTGAACAATAAACCACAATGTTACCTTTACATGTACAATAATTAAGACCTCACCCTTTGTTTGACACCCTGGTGGCAACACTCTATCAGTATCGTTACTGCTACTTCAAAATGTACAACACAGCATAGCATGAGAACTGTACAGCCAAAATCAATACAGTAGTATGTAAAATAACTTGGCGATATTGTGCATAAAGTCTAGAGAGAATATTAACTGGACACTTCTGCAACGGGAAGTAAATGCATGTACCAACTAGCCAAAAGTTATAAGAAACATGTAAAAATTAACAAGTAAAAGAGATAATAACAATTTCTATTTTGAGGGTGGGTGGGAGATATATTTATAACAATTAGCCAATTTATTTTGCTTGTTAGAGGGATGCCTCAGGAGTTAAAAAAAAATAGTAAATACTATGCTTGAGCTGACCATTATGGAGTGTAATCTTGCTTAACCCAAAGTCGGTGAGCTTGAGGTGACCTTTGTTGTCCAGCAGTAGGTTGTCTGGCTTCACATCTCGGTGGACGATGCCATGGCTGCAAAAATATAATCAATATTAATTATAACTGTCTTCGTGGTGCAATGCATAAGTGTGTTGATTTTCGGTGTGAGCGTCCTGGGTTCGAATCCCCGGACTGCCACATGTGTTTGTAAATTTCATTAATCGAGTTTAGGAGTAAAGTTGGTTAGTGGAGAAAACATAATAAATATACATAGGCCTATACTGTACATACATAAATTTAAAGACCGAGTGCTCCATACGAAGTGTGGTTCCGGGTCTCATGTCCTAATGGCGGCGTTCCAGGCAGCCCTGTTCAGAGCTGCCTCACTTGTCAGGTTTTTTCAATTCAAGACCAGACAGTAAACTCTGTGCAGCATACAGTACATATATTGATATTTAAAAGGTTAATGACACTACCTGACAAAATAGTTAGACTACAGCATCGAATAAAATAATTAACCCTCTCACGTTTTTGACGCAATTTTGAGCCTATTAGGGATACTTTAAAGCCTTTCTTACCATCAGGGGTATTTAGAAACCTTTAGTTTAGTTACTTCAACCTCTGCAGTTGTCTTTGAGTTAGCTGTGGGCAGAAAACTAATTTTGGAGGTAATTATAAGAGTGAGAGAACTCTATTTCTTATTGCTAATCTGGCAATCTCTGCGTCATAAAAACGTGAAAGGGTTAACATCAAAATACAAAAAGAAAAAATCATACAGATAGTATATTTAACCCGGGAACTGCCGGGAGACTCTTAAGAGTTCCCCCGGCGGACTGCGGGAGACTCTTAAGAGTGAGTGAAAAAAAAAATCAACTTTTGACATCGAAAAAAAAAATAATAATTTTGGCCCCTGGGCCATGCAAAATCTCAGTCCTCTACCTCGCCTCCTTCCCCACTTTCCTCCTCTCCTTCAGTTATCACCTATTTTCCCTGTTATTCCCTTATTCTGAGGTATATTTTCGTGCTAACATTAGAAATCCGGTTGGAGGGTGTGGTCATCACTGATAGCAAGCGAATGCAAGAGAGAGAGAGAGTATCGATCGACTGTGTCTCAGTGGCCTTGGGGGAAATTGGCGGGAAAGCAGCTTGCCTCACCCATACATTATACAACTCGCGGGCTATATCTCCGATTTTGACCATCCAAACGCTGTTTTCACTCGTTTTATTGTTGTTTCAGGTTATTACCTTTATAATCAACCAATTTGACAAGTGTTGTGTGTAAACTAATGGAAACGGTAATTAGAGAAGGAATAATGGATCATATGAAGTCAAACCAACTTTTCAGTGGGAGACAGTTCGGATTCTTGCCGGGGAGGTCGACGGTACTACAGCTAATTAAGGTGGTAGATGATTGGATGCAAATTCTAGAAGATGGTGATGTAATAGACGTGGTATATTGCGATTTTATGAAGGCCTTCGATAAGGTCCCACATAAAAGGTTAATAGAGAAAGTTAGAAGCTATAATATAGGGGAGAAATGTGTGAAATGGATAGAAGCCTTCCTGAAAGATCGGAGACAGAGGGTATTGGTGAATGGAATAGGCTCGGGGTGGAGGGAAATTACAAGTGGGGTACCTCAGGGATCTGTGTTGGGACCACTGCTGTTCGTTATATTTATCAACGACTTGCCTGAAGTTTTAACTAATGGAAGTGAGGTATACCTGTATGCGGATGACACTAAACTGTATAGAAGAGTGAGGAGTAAGGAAGATATGGGTTTGCTTCAAGGAGATGTGGAGGGCATGAAGGGATGGTCTGAGCATTGGTTAATGCCTTTTCATCCAAAAAAATGCAAGTACATGCGGATTGGGACCAGCAAGATAGACAAGGTAGGATACAGTATGTATGAAGCGATGGAGGAAGTGAGTGCAGAAAAGGATATAGGAGTAGTGATAGACAATAAGTTAAATTTCTCAGAACATTTAGCGGAAAAGATAAACAAAGCCAATAGAATTGTAGGGCTGATAAGGAGGACATTTGTGTCACTTGACGAAGAAATCTTCAGGAATCTTATACAGCGCTGGTTAGGCCGCACCTGGAATATGCAAACCAGGTGTGGGCTCCATATATGGTAAAGGATATAGAAGCAGTGGAGAAAGTGCAGAGGAGAGCTAGCAAGCTGGTACCAACGTTGAAGAACGCGGGCTATGAGCAGAGGTTGAGGACACTGGGGCTTCCGACACTGGCATATAGGAGAAAGAGAGGGGATATGATAGAGACTTTTAAGATAGTGTCAGGAAAGTACGATGAGGATGTGTGTGAAGGTATCTTCTTGATGCGGGAGGGAACAAGAACGAGAGGACACTCTAAGAAAATTTACAAAGAAAGAAATAGGCTTGAGAAGGCGAAGAACTCATTTTGTGATAGAGTGGTAAATGAGTGGAACGCACTGCCCCAGTATGTAGTCGATTCCGAATCAATAAGGGAGTTTGAAAGTAATCTTGATAAAGCATGGGGAAGACAAGATTTGAAGTTTGATTATAAAACAAAAATACAGAATAGTAAAAATGTTGCGTCTGCTACCGCCGCCGCCAACACCGTGAACGACCGCAGCAGTGCAAGTACTGGTACTGAGCTGGATACACAGGCATAGTTTGCCTTTTTCCAGAGGATCTACTGTAAGAAACTGTAATAATAGGCGCATATGGATAAGTATTAATGCAATTAATGGTACAATGAATATTTTAGTGACGGAAACACCTCAAATACGTCAGCATAGGGGGACGTTTCCAATTACCCCCATGCGCACTTTTTAGGTTAAGAGGTTTATGGCACAACTTCACAAAATGGAAATAGAGTACAAATGGAAATAGAGTACCGGTAGAGTAATTGATAGTCAAGTCAATGTAAATACTGTATAACTAGGACATACAGTATAGATAGTGCAGCATCTCTATGTCGATATCCACTATATTATCTCACAAAATAGATATAAACTACAGCATTGAATAATAATTAATAAAATAAAAGTAAAAAAGAGAAGGTTAATATAGAACAGCATACCTGTGTAAGTATTGTAGTGCTAGGGCGACCTCGGCAGCATAGAAGGTGGCCATGGACTCATCAAAGTACCCGTAGATGGCCAGCAGCGACTTCAAATCTCCACCGATCAGATACTCCATCACCTGGTGTTCAAATATTGAAAGCAATTAAAACAATGACCTTGAAGTTCAACAGCATTTAAAAAATAGAGTGTGAAAGGGAAGGAAACTTTTTGGAGCAATGGGAAGCATGTGGAAGGTGAGAAATCTCGGAATGAAAGTTAAAAGTGCAATGTATCAAGGGATAGTTGTACCAACAGCGATGTACTGTACTGTATGGGGCTGAGACATGGGGTCTGAATGTACAAGAGAAAAGAAGATTGGATGTGATGGAGATGAGCTGCTTGAGGAGTATTCGTGGAGTGACACGTAGTGACAGTATGAGGAATGAAGAGGTACGTAGGAGAGTTGGACAACAGGAATCCTTTTCGGCCAGAATGGAACATGTTGAATGAATGAGTGATGAAAGGCTCACAAAGAGAATACTGTATATGAGTTAGAAACAAGGGGAAATAGATTGCAATGAAGGCCTAGGAGGAGATGGAGAGATGGTGTGAAAAAATCGTTGGAGGATAGAGATATGACTAAAGAACAGGCAAGAGAAGTGGTAATGAATAGTAATGAGAGGAGAATGCCTGTAAATAGATTAGTGTTAATGCGGTCATAGGAAGTGGGGGGTTGGGCGCCAGTTGGACTACCTAATACAATAGCCTATCAGACGCCCGGCCAGAGAACCCAGTATATATAGAAAGGGCCCTGCCTGGAAATATGTGGGCGGGCATTGTGGTGTAGTTTCGCTGCGTGGCTCATAGCTATGACCAGAACTTCTCCGGGAGATCTGGGACCTGGGAATCTTTCGCTGGGGTCCCCTCATGGTCTTTGGTCTCTGAGTCTTCTAATGGGCAACCTATGGTATATGTGTGGGAATTTTCTATTTTCATTTTATTTTGTTGTTTCTGTTGAGGCTCTGTCTCGAGTCAGCCACCCCCAACTATGGGGTATGTGCCTGAGTATATACAGTACATACATTTAAATTAACGATATGTATGTACGGAAGCGGTAAAATAAGTTACTGTAGTGCTGTTTCTTATGGTGAAATATGTGGAACTCAACTATATACGGTAGGCTATACAGTATATTATAAGCACTTACAAATTGTTACTGTAGTAGCTATACTCACTAGATAGACATTGGAGAGAGTTTGAAGGGAGTAGTAGAGCTGGACACAGAAAGGGCTCTTGGTGCGGGCCAGGGCATCTCTCTCTGTAATTACTACACACAAAATAATTAACATGTAAGTTGGGACAAAGTAATAACTTTGTATATTTAAGAGTGAACAGAGAATAGTTCAATTCATATAGACATTATCCTCTTCCTTAAAGGAGTATTACTTACAGTTTCTTACAGTAGATCCTCTGGAAAAAGGCAAACTATGCCTGTGTATCCAGCTCAGTACCAGTACTTGCACTGCTGCGGTCGTTCACGGTGTTGGCGGCGGCGGTAGCAGACGCAACATTTTTACTATTCTGTATTTTTGTTTTATAATCAAACTTCAAATCTTGTCTTCCCCATGCTTTATCAAGATTACTTTCAAACTCCCTTATTGATTCGGAATCGACTACATACTGGGGCAGTGCGTTCCACTCATTTACCACTCTATCACAAAATGAGTTCTTCGCCTTCTCAAGCCTATTTCTTTCTTTGTAAATTTTCTTAGAGTGTCCTCTCGTTCTTGTTCCCTCCCGCATCAAGAAGATACCTTCACACACATCCTCATCGTACTTTCCTGACACTATCTTAAAAGTCTCTATCATATCCCCTCTCTTTCTCCTATATGCCAGTGTCGGAAGCCCCAGTGTCCTCAACCTCTGCTCATAGCCCGCGTTCTTCAACGTTGGTACCAGCTTGCTAGCTCTCCTCTGCACTTTCTCCACTGCTTCTATATCCTTTACCATATATGGAGCCCACACCTGGTTTGCATATTCCAGGTGCGGCCTAACCAGCGCTGTATATAGATTCCTGAAGATTTCTTCGTCAAGTGACACAAATGTCCTCCTTATCAGCCCTACAATTCTATTGGCTTTGTTTATCTTTTCCGCTAAATGTTCTGAGAAATTTAACTTATTGTCTATCACTACTCCTATATCCTTTTCTGCACTCACTTCCTCCATCGCTTCATACATACTGTATCCTACCTTGTCTATCTTGCTGGTCCCAATCCGCATGTACTTGCATTTTTTTGGATGAAAAGGCATTAACCAATGCTCAGACCATCCCTTCATGCCCTCCACATCTCCTTGAAGCAAACCCATATCTTCCTTACTCCTCACTCTTCTATACAGTTTAGTGTCATCCGCATACAGGTATACCTCACTTCCATTAGTTATAACTTCAGGCAAGTCGTTGATAAATATAACGAACAGCAGTGGTCCTAACACAGATCCCTGAGGTACCCCACTTGTAATTTCCCTCCACCCCGAGCCTATTCCATTACATAATAGATTTCATAAAATTTTGATTGTTAACATTTCTGGGATCTTTTAACACTGGTATTGGATATCAGACTGAAAATATATTAATTTAAAGTGACAGAATAAATTATAAAGTTTACCAAACGAGTGCTGAAAATATATAATTAGGGGGAAAAAGCTGAAATTATGCTTATAGTTCTTACAGTCTTTGGAAGCGATAATATGGACAACACATTAATATATTTTGTTTAAATTATCTTGTATTCCATCTCACACTCAAATCTCAAATCAGTCTCAAAACAACAATACCCTGGTTTGACCCCTTGTTGTTAGGTTAAGAGAAGATTTTACATTAACAGTCATTTAGAAGACGCTTGTTGTCTGGAAATCATAACAAATATTAAAGTGACCCAGTCTTACCTTGTTTAACCATATTTTTGTTTACAATGTCCGACTTCTTGACAACTTTGATGGCATAGAGATGGCTCAGGTTGTCTTTCTTGCACCCCAAGAACACTTTCCTGTCAAGTAAATGGATAACATAAGGCATACAGTATTTTAGAATACAGTACGGTTGTTGTTGTTGTTCCCTAAGCTGCCTGGCCGAACAGCCCCGAGTCCCTGAGAAAGGCCATGGCCACGATCAGGCTTTCCCACAGAGCTCTCATTGAGTGTAGATTGTGTTGTTGGCGTAAGTGGTTGTGTGAAATGCAGTCCTCTATGATGTGTTTAATGGTATGGGGTGCTGTGTTACATCCCGGGCAGGCGTCGACAACGGAGTCATCCAGTCTCTTCTGATAGCTCAGGAGAGCTGGATGGTGTCCGCATCTCAGCCTGGCCAGGTGGACTCTGTCCTCGCGAGGAAGGGAGGATTCGGAAGGATGGAGTTCGGGAGGTCGTGCATGCAGCTGCGTGTTGTCTGTGAGTGAGTGGATGGATCGGTGAGAGATATGAGTATGGATGTGCTTCTGGAAGTTGGTTCGGGGTGGGCAGGGAGGGAGAGAGGACAATAATTGTGTGTGATACCGTGTGCTGGGCGTTGTTTTGATATTTCTTGGTGTCTGTGGGTGTGTTGTACAATACAGTACGGTAATACAGAGCTCCAGCAACTCTTTGTAATGATGCAATTTAGGAGAGTCGAACATAATATATAATATATTGAAATAAGATTTAACATTTTGATATGGTAACCTGGATGAAGGATGAATATACAGTACTATATTAACTGGGTGTGCTATTAATATACCTATTATTATTTGTCAACCTACTGTATCTGTACAGTATCTCCTTTCCCTTACTACAGTATTTGGGGTATATTATACCCTCACCCACTAATTGTGGATGTTGGTGTATCGCTGAAAAGGGAGGGAATTGAGTGGAAGCTACCTATACTGCTGTTTGCGGATGATACAGTTCTGATGAGTGATAATGAATGGGAGTTGCAGGGTCTGGTAAATGAGTTTGGAACAGTGTGCGAAAAACGGAATTTGAAGGTAAATGCGGGGAAGAGCAAGGTTATGGTCTTCGAAAGGGGTGAAGTCACAGAGTGTGAGGTGAAGCTGAACGGTCAGGCTATGGAGATCGTCAACTCTTTTAAGTATCTGGGCAGTGTGTTGAGTAAAGATGGAACTATGGATGAAGAAGTGCGGGAGAGGGTACAACATGGGAAGAGGGTTGTAGGAACTCTGAAAGTAGTAACAAGAAATAGGGTGGTCAGTATGGAAGTGAAGAAGTCCTTGCATGACAGTGTGGTAATCCCGACACTGACTTACGGAAGCGAAGCATGGACGTTGGTTGAGAGACTCAGACCAAGAGTGAGAGCAGTGGAAATGAATTACTTAAGAAGTGCGTGCGGAGTTACATGGAGGGATAGACAGACTAATGAGGAAGTAAGAAGGAGGTGTGGTGTGGAGGTAGATGTGCTGGAAAGTGTGAAAAGGAACAACTTGAGATGGTTCGGCCATATGGAACGTATGGAAAGCGAGAGAATGACTAAGAGGGTGTACGAGAGCGAGGTGAAAGGACAGAGAGGGAGAGGTAGACCGATAGAGAGGTGGAAGGATGGAGTGAGGAAGTATATGAATGAAGGTGGTGCTGGTTGGGGGGAGGGGCGTCGACTGACTGGGGACAGAGGTGCATGGGGGCGGTTTGTTCGTGGCCACCCCTTCGGGGATCACGGCGTCAGGCAATAGATAGATAGATAGTATAGTATAGTACAGTACCGGGTACTAGTACAGGTAATAATATTATTATTACCGTAGGCCTACTGTAATACAGAATACTACTGGTATTGCAGGGTACTACTGTACAATTATTTATTAAAGTACAGGTACCGTACTACTTCTATTAATAATAATACTAGTAATAATAATCAAATTAATAATACTGGTACATTAATAATAATAAAATAAATAATACTGGTAAAATAATAAAATTATCAATACCGGTACTGGAAAAAAACCAGTAGTCTAGATAATAATTTATTAAAACTTACCCAAAGGCTCCTCGACTGATTGGCTTCAAAAACTTAAAGTCCTCAATGTTGGGCATCTGAAAAGTAATAAAATTCACCGTTATAACAAAACAATTATCAAGATCAAAATGGACCTACATGAATAACTAAATAACACCAGAATAATATGGTAATTTGGTAATACAGTACAGTACCGGTACTGTAGTTTATCAATTATAAAATGCACTAAGAAAGATATTAAATTTGTCACTAGATCCTAATTATGCTCAAAATGGGCAACTGAGTACACATCATTGAAGGGAGGATAAGGAAGGAAGGGAGACGGGAGACAATTTGGACATAAAGGTGGGAGGGAGGAAGGGAAAGAGCGAGGTAGCCTAATTGAGGAAGGGAGGGCAAGGGAAGGAGGGAGGCAGGGATTTGAGGGAAAGAGGAAGGACAGGAAAAGGAGAGGGAAGGAGGGGATGGAAAGGGAGGGAGGAAGGTGAAGAGGGAAACAAAAGGAAGGAAAAAGGGAAGGAAAGAAAGTGTGGGTGGGAGAGGAAGAGAAGAAACAAAGATATAGAAAGTGAAAGAGACTAGAGAGAGGTGAGGGAGTCTAGGGAGAGGGACGGTCCGGACGGATAATGGATAATTTCTGACGGAAGTGAATGTCAGAATTGCAAAATAGCCTGAATTATAATTACCAAATAGGCTACCAACAGGTAAAATTCTATGGGTACGATAGCCTAGGCTATACCATAAGAAAGACGTCACCTCCCTTCGGCGTCGAAAGATAGAATAAGAATTGAGGCTAGGAAGGGTGGGGTTAGGCTAATCATCTAATGAATCTCTTCTACCTAAGTTAAACCAACAAGGTAGGCCTTTTATTCAAGCAACCTTCACGGCAATTCGCACGCTCTGGGTCACGACCATTGCGTTCACTTCTAATTTGACAGCTTTTGGGTAGAGGCGCCTAAGCCGCGCCTTATCCCCGTAGCCGTAGGACTTAAATGCCAATTTGTATTTATTCATAGGCTTATAGATCTATAATTATTTATGATAGTACATTGCCAGCGGCAGCAGGGGTGCAAATAACCGCTGCGGACCCGGCTGGACGTGGAAACGGTGGGATAGCCTAGGTCTAATTTAGGAAAAAAACGGTTAGGCTAAATTGGAAACTGTACAGTAACAGTTGTGAATGGACAGAGAGTGTGCGATTTTTGACGCAAAAGGTTGCTTAAATTTAACCAAACACTGTTCCACATAATTAGTCTAGTCTCTAGACTCTAGCCTAGTTTCATTAGGCAGCAGGCTAGACTATGAATTGATAACTTAGGCCTAGCCTACTAGCCTAAGTTTTCAAAATATACATAGCCTAGGCCAGGCTAAGACTTAGGCTATAACAGCCTAAAATACTAGGTTAGGTATAGCAATGAAGTATTGTATACAGTATATGGGCTAATTATGCTAATATAGCCTAGGAGGCAGGCCTAAGAAACCTAGCCTAGAAGACAAAAATATCGACGGGCCCGACGGCAGTAATTTGTAAATAGGCTAGGCTAGGCTAGGCCTATTCAAAAGTCAAAAGAATCTTCCAACTTCACCTTACTTTGGTTTATATGGACATCTATTCTCTCTATATATAGTTTCCTAGCCAAATTGATAGCCTATGGTTGGAGAGGAAATAAAAAGATACTGGGAGGAAGTGGGAGGGGTAAATGACCAAATAAGAGTAGGGCAATGGAATATTGAACTAAATGAGGAAGAAATAGATGAAAATATGAATGAGATGGTGAGTGAGGAGGAGATTAGGAGGAGTGTGAAGAAGCTGAAGAGAAACAAAGCGGCAGGACCGGATGGGATAACAGCAGAGATGTATATTGAAGGAGGGGAGATGATAGTTAGGATGTTGAAGAAGCTATTTGATAAAATATGGGAGGAGGAAGAAATACCAGCAAGATGGAAAGAAGAAAGGGTCACATTGATTTACAAAGGAGGAGCAAAAAATGTGCACGAAATGGGGAGTTATAGACCAATAACGGTAATAAACATAATAAATAAGATATTTTATGGGATACTAAAGGAGAGGGTAGGAGAGTATGTAAAAGAAAGGATCCTACTTAGTGAAGAGCAAAATGGGTTTAGGAAGGGGAGAAGAGGAACAGACAATATATTTATATTAGATGAGATTATAGAGAAAAAGGCAAAGCAAGGGAAATGTGTGTTTATAGTGTGTTTGGATGTGGAGAAGGCATATGATAAGATTAGTAGAGAAGTTGCAGAAGCAGTGTGATGGAGAAACTAGGAGTGAGTAGGAAGATAAGGAACATGATAATGAATATGTATGAAGGGGCGGAGACAGAGATTGTGTGGAAAAATATTGCAGTGAAAGGAATCAGGAGAAGGAAAGGGTTAAGGCAGGGATGTAACCTGTCACCATTAATTTTTGCAATGTGCATGGAGGAGTTGGTGAGGAGAATTAAGAGTAAGGGTCAAGGAGTGAAAATAGGGCAGTATAGGCTAGCAATTCTGACGTTTGCTGATGATGTTGTGTTGACAGCAGAGACAGAGGAAGATATGGGGGAAATGTTACAGGAGGCGGAAAGGTTTGGCAGAGACCTAGAAATGAAGTTCAGTGTAGAGAAAAGCAGTATGGTAGTAGTAAATGGACCAGAGGCAGTAGAAATGAGGATAGGAGGGGAAAGAATAGAAAAAAGGGAGGAAGTGAAGTATTTAGGGGTATGGATAGGGAGGGAAGGGCGACAAAGGACAATGAATGAGAAAATCATGAAGGTGGAGCAGTGTAGTGGGAAACTGTGGAATGTGACAAAAACCAGAGTAAATAAATATAAAATAGTAAGAGAGGTGTGGAAGGACTTTGAAGTGCCGAGAATAATGTACGGGATGGATGTGAGAGGGAGTACAGGGGGAGAAATAAATAGACTGGAGACGGGACAAAATAAAATAGGAAGAATGGGGTTAGGAGCAAGAAGGTGGACAGCAAATGAAGCAGTGAGAGGGGAGATGGGATGGAGTACGTTTGAGGAGAGAGTGGCGAAGGCGAAGTTGAGGTACAAGAGTAGGGTGGAGGAGATGGAGGATCATAGGTGGCCAAGGAGAGTAAATGAATGGGGGGAGGGGAAGAGTAGATGGGCAAAAGAGTGTAAGAGAAAACTGAAAAAAATAGGAGTGCAACAAAGAAGGGTGGGAGAGGAGTGGAGAGATGTAGGGAGTAATACAGGACTAGGTCAGGGAAGGAGACTAGAGAAAGAGATAGGAACGAGAGTGAAGGAAGTAGGAAGACAGGGAAGAGAAATATGGAGAAGAAAAGTACACTGATAAGATATAGAAGCAAGGGGAGACCGAGAAAAGAGGAGTTTTATGACGGAAGTTGGGGAGCTGAACTACTGTTTAAGGCTAGGGCAGGAGCATTAGAGACAAATAGGAGAACATGGAGGTGGAATGGGGGGGTGAAAGAGTGTCTACAGTGTGAGGTGGGAGGGAGGAGAGTGGAGGAGACAATAGAACATATAGTGACAGAGTGCCAGGGGTATGCAGAGGAGAGAGAGGGGTTGGAAAATGAGTTGAAACGGGTGGTAGGGGAGAGGGAATGGGAAGAGCAGAAAGAGGAGGAGGATGAGGGTGTAAAATTTGTGTTAGGTCTCGAGACAGAAGAGGGGGTAGATGGGGAAATGGGGAAAAGAATGAAGGTAGTGAAAAGATTCCTGGAGCAGGTGTGGCAGAAGAGAAAACGGAATAGGATAGAATAGGGTGAGGGGGAGAAGGGGACCAGAGCGGGGGAGGAAGAAAAATGAGATTAAATAGTAGAGAGGGGAAAAGATAAATTAAGATAAGGAAAGAACAAGATATTGGGGGGTGGAGGAGGGGGTAAAATAAGGAGAGGAGAGTTCTGCTTAAGCTATATACTTCAATTCTTTATCTTTAACTATCCTTTCTACGACTACATAATTTCTAAACTAATTCTTAAATCTAGCTCTAGCTGTTTCTGGAGAAGTCACCGGTGCATAGGTGAGCTGGCTTTGAGAGGGGACAGCAACTCCACAAGAAGAAGAAGAAGAAGAAGGTGCTCCCATTGTTAGTTCGATAAATCTACAGTTATACTACCCCTATTTTGTTGCTAGGGCCTATTCTGTTGGTACTAATGGGTTAATATTATTATTAGTAGACTTAGCCTAGTATGGTTTGATGATGCGCGGAAATGTATATTTGACTTGAAATAGGCCAAGATACATTGAAGTATTACAAACCTTCGGCAAAGTGAGACTCGTCCGCCTGAATGCTAGACTACTCGGCCCACGGGAGTCGGGACAGCTCGGCCCAGTAAAAACGAGACAGCTTGGCCCCGTGTTAATTACAAATTTACGAGACAACTCGTAATTAACCTAACCTAACCTAACCTAACCTAACCTAGGCTACACATTATGAATCGAGAGAACTAGCCTATGAAATAATTATACAATAGGCCTAAACGAACATTTTGCCCAAATTACACACACGCCATAGCCTAGGCCTAAACCCTCCACGAGTCCACTTACCTCTCCCCATCCTATATCCTGACTGGTCTCGTCAAATTGCCCCATAGCAAAACATGGGGCCGAGCTGTCTCAAATAATGGGCCGAGTTGTCTCGCCGTCGTGGCCGAGTTGTCCAAAAGTGAGCTGAGCTGTCCGAGGCTCGAGCCGAGTTGTCCAGTCACCGTCCGCCTGGGTTTCTTCGTCCGTGGTTTGTTTACCTGGGTGTAGTGGTGTACAATTGGTTGGGCCGCGGCATACTTGTTTTTTGCCCCCTGCTGTCAATATATATGATGATGACAATAAGTCATGGGGGGGGGTGAGGGGGGGCAAAGCCCCCCCTCATGGGGAAAACGTTTTTTCAGAGGCTCAGGCTTGTAATTACTTCCAAAGTAAAAACATGCTGTTTTGAAGGGGGGAGGTGTGGCGGGGTAGTGGGGGAGGGGTAGTATAACTGTAGATTTACCGTTATTTCACACCATAGGCTACTTAGGCTAGGTGCCGTATTATTTGGCTAGACTTATTTACTGGTACATTCCTACCTTTTTGGTGTCCGTTATCCCCCCTGTCTCCTTTGCACTGGGTGTTAACATATTCTCTTTATTTTCAGCTTCATCCATTGTCACTAGAGTATTAAACTATTGTGAAATAAATTAAGGACATTCTAGGACGACCGTTTAAATCTTGTCACATCGTGTTTGTTTACTCCAAAAAATATGGCCACAAATGTTCCACCCAGGAAAATATTGCACTCTTTTCTTCTCAATTATTAAAGTGTTTTAACATACATTATGATGTATAACCATTAATCATTACTGACATAATTAAATTAATGACAAAAAACACACATGATTATATGCAGATGGTGGCGGTAAATTCAAATGTAACCCCGGGGATCTCTCTGGATAATTTCTGAAGTCGTGTTATAATAATTATAAAAGGACAAATAACATAGGCCTACTATAATTACACTATACTTAAGGGAGGTGACCTGTTTTTGTTCTGTCCTCTTCTATCTTTCTCTGGCTTGTATCCATTTGGCCCCATTCAGCCTACTGTTTTAAGACGTTTATCCCCATCCAGGTGTCAATTGTTTAGTGGTGAGCGGTAGCGAGCCAGCATATTTTTTATTTTTGTTTGACAGCAGGCTAAATTTGTACATTTTTTGATAGAAAAATGTCTCCGGCGAAGCCGGATTTCTTCATATAATGCTGGCTCGCTATCGCTCGCCACGAAGAAATCGACACCTAGATGGGGATAAACGTCTTAAAATAGTTGGCTGAATGGGGCCGAATGGATACAAGCCAGAGAAAGAGATAAATGGAGAAAAGTAATACAAAGCAGGTCACCCCCCTTAACTCATTGCATGGTCTGCTTAGAGCTGCTCTCGGACAGCATGGTGTGCAAGGTTCAGGGAAAAAGTTTAGGATCGGATCATAACTACAGAACATTCTGAAATTTCGTGAATTTCACCACTTGCGAGTTTCATGCTATAAGGAAGTTGAAGCTGTAGACACTGATATTTAGTAGAATTACCAGCTAAAATACGGTTGTAGTGCATTTATAAACACATAAAGTCAAACTCGACATACTTTCTATCCATCAGAAACCTATAGGCCTATATTATCATTGCATTTATGTTTAATATCGATGTTTACGGCTCCAACTTCCTTATAGCCATTAATTCGCATGTGGTCTATATAGTAGCCTAGGCTACTAGACATTGGGTCCCTTGAAGATTCTGACACATGTTGACAGTTTCTTCTGGCTATCATTAGACGATTAGCTTAAGGGGAGATTTCCACTTGAGGGATATTTTTCTTGACCCCTTTCTCCCTCATGGTTAGCCCCATTGCTCTTGATATTTTAAAACGTTCGCCCCATTACTTTGACGATTTTAAGAACTTTTGCCCCATTTCTGTCAATTTTAAGACTTTTCGTGCCATTTAGTTGTCAATTTTTTCCTGGCGAGCGATAGCGAGCCTGTAATTTAGGAGGAACCGGCCTTTGGCCGGGAAATTTTTCTACCGAAAAATGTAGAAATTTATCTTGAAAGAGGGTCTATGGGCTGTAATGTTAAGCTTGATGGAGGTCTAGCGAACTAACTAAAAACCCTCCCCTTAAGAAGGTTCTATGGGAATTAAAAGGGAAATTAACCCTCTGACTTCCATATATAGGCCTACCCCTCCTACTCTGAATATAATCGTCATATATTAGCCCCAAAACACCATAAATGGAATACCGTATCTTGAGGTGGCTATATAAGAGGTACATAAGGCAAAGTAGGACAGACACTTTCTAACCATGTCATAGTTCGTACCTTACTTTAATTTAAGATACTTCAACGTTAAGGTAAGGTAATTATGAAAACTTGGCATTAATATGGTACAGAGACATAGTAGTAGTTTCATGTCTCTATTAACTATCGATAAGTTAGTTGTCCAGGGATTCAACTTACCGCCAGCTGATATAAAACCTACTATAGCATGCACATCTGTCATATAGTGGCAACCAAATTATTCGCTTCATCTGATAATATAGAGTTATAGACATTCATTTGTAACCTTTTTACTGCGAATATACCGTATTAAGTTTATTGCGTCTTATCTTTAATTAATTTTGATTACTTGATTTGGTTTAAGAAGGACTGGTAAAAATAAAATGGTCATTATAAGGATCGATCCATTCTGAAGGAAATCGTCTCGCATTAGTTCAATACATGATAATTATGCTATCATACCACCAGGGTTAACCACTATATCAAAGTCATTAACCCCTTCAGTGCCGTGACGAAATCTTTAGTTGATTCCATGCACATTTAGGAGAATTTATTAAGGGGAGGTTTTTAGTTTGATTCCTACTCCTCCAGCAATCTTAAAATTTCACCCCCTTGACCCCCTTTCAAGATAAATTTGTACATTTTTCGGTAGAAAAATTTCCCGGCCAAAGGCCGGTTACTCTTAAATTACAGGCTCGCTATCGCTCGCCAGGATAAAATCGACACATAAATGGCACGAAAGGTCTTAAATTGACAGAATGGGGCGGAAATTCTTAAAATCACCAAACTAATGGGGCAAGCGTCTTAAAATCTCAAAAGCAATGGGGCTAGACATGAGGGAGAAAGGGGTCAAGAAAAAAAGTCCCTCAAGTGGAAATCTCCCTAGGAAGGATATAATTATATGACAACTAAAAGAATCAATTGAGATAGCCTTCTAATTATGGGTCGACGTCCTTCTTCAGCTGAATAAAAGCGTCCACAATGGCTAGAACATACTAAAAAGCTGTCACCCGGTAATGAAGGGGCTAAGGGGAGATTGCCACTTGAGGGATTTTTTTCTAGACCCCTTCCTCCCTCATGTTAAGCCCCATTGCTTTAGAGGTTTTAAGACGTTCCCCCCATTATTTTGGAGATTTTAAGAACTTTCACCCCATTTCTGTTAATTTTAAGAAATTTCGTGCCATTTAGGTGTCGATTTTTTTCCTGGCGAGCGATAGCGAGCCTGTATTTTAAGAGGAACCGGCCTTCGGCAGGGACATTTTTCTACCGAAAAATTTACAAATTTATCTTGAAAGGGGGTCTAGGGCGTGTAATTTTAAGCTTGATGGAGGTCTAAGGAGCAACCTAAAAACTTCCCCTTAAAATACTAAGAAGCCAGTGGACCTAGAATGAACCTTGGAGGTGACCCACTTATCACACATCCTGCCTGGCTCATTCATCCTACCTCATACTATACTCGGTTTGTGGCCAGCTGACGGTAAATTGTCATGTCCTCATCTTGATTATTCAGGTATTACGAAGGTTTGGCAGCGAAATATGTAATTGCTATTGTGAGACGCTGAGGCATAGTATATACTTCATGTTTGTCCATTAAGGACAAATTACACCCCCTAGACTCCCTTTCAAGATAAATTTGTACATTTTTCGGTAGAAAATTTCCCGGCCGGAGGCCGGTTGCTCTTAAATTACAGGCTCGCTATCGCTCGTCAGGAAAAAATCGACACCTTAATGGCACGAAAGGTCTTAAAATTGACAGAAATGGGGCAAAATGTCTTAAAATGTCAAAACTACTAGGGCGAACGTCTTAAAATCTCAAAAGCAATGGGGGCTAAACATGAGGGAGAAACGGGTCCAGAAAAAAATCCCTCAAGTGGAAATCTCCCCTTAACTGTCGATAAATCAGTTGCTAAGATATTTAATTTGTCAACAGCTGGAAAAAGAGACTATAATCTATATACTCTATTTGTGTTGTTTCCAGCTGAGGGTAAATTGAATCCCTTAGTAGCTGATTTCTCGATACTTAGTGGCAATATATGAAAAGACTATGGCTGTGTGTCGTATTAATGCCAAGTTTTCATTATTAACATCATGTTTCGCTACCAAATCTACCTTATAGCTGAGTAACCATGATAGAAACATGACAATTTACCCTCAGCTGGAAAAAAATCGTTTATAGTTGGGTTTCTATAGCACTTATCACTATCTGGTCCGACGTTTTGTGGATTATTAAGATATTTTGTTTCATTATTATTGAGGCTTTTGCTTGCTTTTGCAATTTTCGAGTAATGTATTTTAGCAATTGTCCCCTGGGCTAACAGAATCGCCTTCCCAGACTTCCTTCAAACTAAAAAAATAAATACAATAAAATGCCACCCAGACCCCCTTCAAGCTAAATGCCACCCAGACCCCCTTCAAGCTAAATGCCACCCAGACCCCCTTCAAGCTAAATGCCCCCCAGACCCCCTTCAAGCTAAATGCCACCCAGACCCCCTTCAAGCTAAATGCCACCCAGACCCCCTTCAAGCTAAATGCCAGCCAGATCCCCTTCAAGCTAAAGTTCTACGTCTGTATACAATATGTCAATTAGTATACTGTATTCAGGATGTACCGCAGTGTCATATCCTCAGGCCGGTATCACACGAGCGCTTTTTCACTCAACATTTATCCTCAACACTGGTCTGGCAGTTTATGAGGTCAACATTTAATATTTTTCTGTTACCCAAGTTCATCTATCATCAGTCTAGTTTCCGATACCAGTGCCAAATGATCCAGAAATGTTGCCAGGAAAATGTTGATCATCGAATGTTGACTATAAAAGCTCTCGTGTGATACCGGCTTCAGAGAGTCTGACTCCTGGGGTTATTACGAGTACGAAATGTGAAGTAACCATTTGTCTGATTCCCAATGGTTATCGAGTTACGGCCCTTGACATTATACATATTATACTACAGGTAAGGCAGGTACAGCAGCAGAAAGCCACACATATACTACAGGTAAGGCAGTTACAGCAGCAGAAAGCCACACATATACTACAGGTAAGGCAGGTACAGCAGCAGTAAGCCACACATATACTACAGGTAAGGCAGGTACAGCAGCAGTAAGCCACACATATACTACAGGTAAGGCAGGTACAGCAGCAGAAAGCCACACATATACTACAGGTAAGGCAGGTACAGCAGCAGAAAGCCACACATATACTGCAGGTACAGCAGCAGAAAGCCACACATATACTACAGGTAAGGCAGGTACAGCAGCAGAAAGCCACACATATACTACAGGTAAGGCAGGTACAGCAGCAGAAAGCCACACATATACTACAGGTAAGGCAGGTACAGCAGCAGAAAGCCACACATATACTACAGGTAAGGCAGGTACAGCAGCAGTAAGCCACACATATACTACAGGTAAGGCAGGTACAGCAGCAGTAAGCCACACATATACTACAGGTAAGGCAGGTACAGCAGCAGTAAGCCACACATATACTACAGGTAAGGCAGGTACAGCAGCAGAAAGCCACACATATACTACAGGTAAGGCAGGTACAGCAGCAGAAAGCCACACATATACTACAGGTAAGGCAGGTACAGCAGCAGAAAGCCACACATATACAGTACTACAGGTAAGGCAAGTACAGCAGCAGTAAGCCACACATATACTACAGGTAAGGCAGGTACAGCAGCAGTAAGCCACACATATACTACAGGTAAGGCAGGTACAGCAGCAGTAAGCCACACATATACTACAGGTAAGGCAGGTACAGCAGCAATAAGCCACACATATACTACAGGTAAGGCAGGTACAGCAGCAGAAAGCCACACATACTACAGGTAAGGCAGGTACAGCAGCAGTAAGCCACATATACTACAGGTAAGGCAGGTACAGCAGCAGTAAGCCACACATATACTACAGGTAAGGCAGGTACAGCAGCAGTAAGCCACACATATACTACAGGTAAGGCAGGTACAGCAGCAGTAAGCCACACATATACTACAGGTAAGGCAGGTACAGCAGCAGTAAGCCACACATATACTACAGGTAAGGCAGGTACAGCAGCAGTAAGCCACACATATACTACAGGTAAGGCAGGTACAGCAGCAATAAGCCACACATATACTACAGGTAAGGCAGGTACAGCAGCAATAAGCCACACATATACTACAGGTAAGGCAGGTACAGCAGCAGAAAGCGACACATATACTACAGGTAAGGCAGGTACAGCAGCAGAAAGCCACACATATACTACAGGTAAGGCAGGTACAGCAGCAGTAAGCCACACATATACTACAGGTAAGGCAGGTACAGCAGCAGTAAGCCACACATATACTACAGGTAAGGCAGGTACAGCAGCAGTAAGCCACACATATACTACAGGTAAGGCAGGTACAGCAGCAGTAAGCCACACATATTTATTGTAACACATGTTTAGGGCTTGTACAGTATATGTCTTATTGTAGTATAGTGTTGGTTAAGGGGGTAGTGCTGGATTTGTTGCTCTATATATTAATTTACTAATATATTTTTGAGTTTCCTCGCTAGACCTCCATCGATCTTAAAAAAAAAAAAAAAATCCCAGACCCCCTTTCAAGATAAATGTGTACATTTTTCGATAGAAAAATGTCCCGGCCGAAGGCCGATTCCCCTTAAATAACAGGCTTGCTATCGCTCGCTAGGAAAAATCGACACCTAAATGACACGAAAAGTCTTAATATTGACAAATAAATGAGGCAAAACGTCTCACTTAAAATCGCCAAACAAATGAGCCGAACGTCATACAATCTGAACACTAATGGGGCTATACATGAGGGAGAAGGGAGACCAGACAAAACGAACCACTCCCCCTAATTTGCAAACGTTTCCTTATGATCATTAAACACATCATATAATACAATAGTCCTTCCCCTTCTCTGGTTTGTATTCACGGCTGTATACCCTATCTGTATGTGAAGAGCGAAAGGCTAGATGGTAGGCTATATATGGAGAGAGAGAGAGAGAGAGAGAGAGAGAGAGAGAGAGAGAGAGAGAGAGGGAGAAGGAGAGAGAGAGTGACTACCGATTTTTCAATGATATAATAGTAGTCAGACATTAGCATATGCCAATTATAGTCCAGTTAGCTTTTGAGGGTAAGCAGCGGCAATATATGAATACAAAATGACATTAGCTAATAATAATAATAACAAAAATAATCATAAATAAAATATATAAACTAATATGTGTAATATGTGTTCAAGTTCTTGCCCCTATATCTGTACAAGCTCTGTCACACCAGATAATGATTTGGTCGTCCAATTATCGGAGTCTGACTATAATAGCTGGTCCAGTCTGTATCCGATACAAGTTCCTGTCATGGTTTGTGGAGGGATGTACAGTCGCGTTCATTAATTCTGGTACCTTTCAAAGTCACAAACTGTTTTATGGGGAAGCACTGCTTCTTCTCCCTCATGCTTAGTCCCATTAGCTTTCAGATTTTTAGACGTTCGTTCCATTAGTTTGGCGATTTTAAGACCTTTCGATTTCTTTGAAAATATAGATACCTTTCGTGCCATTTAGGTGTCGATTTTTTCCTGGCGAGCGATAGCAAGCCTGCAATTCTAGGAGGAACTGGCTTTCGGCCAAGACATTTGTCTACCAAAAAAAAAAGAAAAAAAAAAATTGCTTGAAGGGGGGGGGGGGTCTAGGGGGCGTTATTTTAAGTTTAATGGAGGTCTAGCGAGGCTACTATAAAATATATTTATAAATAAACAAATATACCAAAAAATAACCACTACCACCTTAAATGATCCTCCGAAATGCAAATACCTGGTAACAAATGAATAAGGTGATTCGCCAGAGACAGCTTCTTAAATGTATGTATCATAATTAACCACCGTTACAGTAGGCTACAGTTGCTATAATATATGATTCTGGGACAAGATCTGTGAAGAGTGACAGGATTTAAAAGGAGGGCCTTACTTATTATTTGTAGAACCCCATCTCCTCATGCTTAGCCCCATTAATAATGATATTTTAAGACGTTCGCCCCATTAGTTTGGCAATTTTAAGGTCTTTCGCCCCATTTCTTTGTCAATGTTAAGACCTTTTGTGCCAAACACAAAACTATGTGACTTATCTATAGTTATCGTACACACATCCACATAATTGAACTTGCCTATTATGAAATGATCCCGAATGCATAGTGGACCCCTTAACTTCTCATAACTGAACATGAATGAAAGCAATCGGCCTAACATTTCTATCATTTGGGAAGAGTACTCCAGGAAATAGGTGTGGATATCTATAGCCAGTTTGCTCAAGGTCCTTTTGAGTTACGAAGAGGTCAGGGATCGTGATTTTTGTAAAGTTTGTTGGCGCTACCTATAGTGAGACTCACTCCCTATAGAAGGCTGGTCGTAAGTGTCCATATAGAAGGCTGGGAGTGAGGTATGTGTCCCAATAGAGATCTTGCGCGAAGAGAGATCGGTCATCTTTCTATTTGCCCGCCATTTTGGTGTCGTAATTAACAAACAAATAGATGATATTTAATAGTTGATGGTGTAGAGTTTGATCCAAAGGCCAGTCTATATATCCTGTATTAGTACTACCCATTATTAGTCGTGGGTAAGGATGTATGCTGTAGTAAAGAGAGGTTAATGACACTAGTGAAACCATTATGACAGAGGATGGCCAATCATTGTTACTATTATTATGGAGCTTCTTTGTGTCCTCTCCCTCCTCCCCCTCCCCTACCCACCAGCACCATACCGCCCAGCCAGCCAACACGTGATTCACAGCTCTATGACGTCACAACACCACCACCACCACCACTATATTCTTCTCATGTACCGGCTAGGGGTTTTCTATGGGAGAGTATCGTCAACTTGAATTATGTTCGCCATATTGTTTCTACCTCTCGGTTTAACCCATAGCACACCCTTACTTTTTACACTTAAAATTTCAGCTTATATACCTTATACTCAAAGTTGACTTAACCGGTGTGTATAACACATATGTACATTATAGTGTGCTTATACTATTGTATATGTAACTCTTTATTTAGCTATCCATCAACCTATATTCACAGGACACTTAATTAAAAGTCCCCGGGCGCCATATCATTTCTGCCTCCCGGGACCCCGTATGTCCCTACTCTCTCTATAAAGGCGCTACTCACCTTTAATATGGGGCATTGGTTTAATTGGCACTGGTTTAGTTGGTACTGGTTTAGTTGGCAACTTGGCATTTTTTTTTTTTTTTTTTTTTTATATATTCCAACTACTCCCTCTCGGGCATAGGCTGAGAGCCATTACACTACACCGCTGAACACGGTGAGACCCGTGAGGTCTTGTTCCAGTCTAGGGAGTGAGACATGCAAAGCACCCCGGCTCGAAGCAACTCCATCTCTGAAGCTGCTCCACCTCTGCGCTTCACAGTCTCATTCCCCACACTCGGACCCTCACTCTCAGAACGCCACCTATTGAGCAATTAACTCACTAGGCATTGCCCCCCTGTAACATATTTTGAATATGGGAATATTCATACAATGCTATTTAATCAGGGAACAATGAGGGTATTTTTTTGGCATTTTGGTGTGCTGTGGTAATGCACTGAAACTAGGTACAGCACAAATTCCATCCCAATAATATCTTCCCATTGACTTATTGGGATTCGAACCCGGGTCCAGTGGATTACCAGTCCAGTGGCAAGACCACTCTGCCACACCTCCATTAGTTTAATTGGCACTGGTGTAGTTGGCACTGGTTTTGTTGGCATTTGTTTAGTTATCATTGGTTTAGTTGATACTGGTTTAGTTGGCATTGATTTAGTTGACACTGGTGTAGTTGGCACTGGTTTTGTTGGCATTAGTTTAGTTGTCATTGGTTTTGTTGGTACTGGTTTAGTTGGCATTGGTTTAGTTGGCAACTTGGCATTGGTGTAGTTGGCACTGGTTTAGTTGGCACTGGTGTAGTTGGCACTGGTTTTGTTAGTACTGGTTTAGTTGGTACTGGTTTAGTTGGCACTGGTTGAGAACTTTGGGCGAAATTTTCAACTGCTTGAGTTGACATGGGATAGTTTTGACCCTCACTAACATTTCCTTCCGATGACGTTTATTCTACTTTCATTATGTCCCGAAATGTCGAGACATAGTATTGATAGCGCATTTTCGCGAGGCAACTGACCTGGGTACACTTTGGGTACACCCTGACCCAGCTCTGCTATGTCCCCAGGGCTGACTTTACCATCTTGACTGTTGACCCAGGTACACGCAGTCCCGGATGTCGTCACTACCTCGCGAAAACAGCCCCTATGGTCTCTGGGCCTGGGTCGACCTAGGGATCCCATAGTAACTAAACCCAGGTACACCTAGGCCAACAATACCTACGATACCGAGAATGGACTCGGGACAATGGACAGGTCTGGGCCCAGGTGTACCCAGGCCCATACGATTCTCACGAAAATATGCTATTGCATGTTTTCGAAAGTGTTATACCGATTCACCCTAAACAAAATTGGAATTTATATTAATAATGGTGATATAGTGTTAATTAGGTAACAAATGTACAGGTGGGCTTGTTGTTCGTTATAACACGTGGGTTCTTTACATAATTGTTGACAGGTACCAGCTCCAAGGTTGCTGTCATGATAAGTATGTGTGATAGTGGGGGACCTGGCCGGGTTACTGCGTCTTCTATTAATACTTATTGTACAACTGATGGGACATGCCCGGGACCATATTCCCCAAGTTTGGAAGACTTTATACTCTAGCGTTACTTCTGTTGCCAGGAAAATCCCAATCTATCCCAATCAAATTAAACGGTTCTCGGTCAACTCCGTATATCTGTCCAACCATGTGCCAGTACCGGTAGATCATTTACGGTAGAGCTAATAATCCATGTCTCAGCTGGCATAACCCCTTCAGCATCATGACACCTTTTTTTACCTTGTATTATGGCTTACATTAGACGGGTTTATACAGTTTAAGAAGGTCCTATGTTCTTCAGGGAGTTTATTGAGATCTTATTTACCCCTAGAGGTAGATTATAAGCTAAACAAATATCGTCTAATGGTAACCAGAATATGATGAAATTACGTCATGGTGCTGAAGGGGTTAAGGGGGCCCACCTCGCTTTTTTTATATTTTTCTCTCCCTCTCTCTATGGCTTGTATCCATTCGGCCCCATTCAGCCTACTGTTTTAAGACGCTTACCCCCATCCAGGTGTCAATATTTTCCTGGCTAGCGGTAGTGAGCCAGCATATATATTTTTTTGTTTTGACAGCAAGCTAAATTTGTAAATTTTTCGATAGAAAAATGTCTCCGGCAAAGCCAAATTTCTCCATGCAATGCTGGCTCGCTATCGCTCGCTAGGAAGAAATCGACACCTGGATGGGGCTAAACGTCTTAAAACAGTTAGCTGAATGGGGCTGAATGGATACAAGCAAGAAAAAGAGAGAAAAGGAAAGATATAATAATAGTGTCAACCTTTGTATATGATAAACAGTACAATCACACATTTCAACTGATTGTGTTTCGTCGCTCGCATATCATCACTGCTTGCATGTCATGGAAGTGGTGTTAACCCCTTCTGTACCGACGACGTCTTTTATATATTATTCTAGCTGTAATTAGCAGACCTTGTGTAGTTTAAGGGGAGATTTCCACTTGAGGGATTTTTTTCTTGACTCGTTTCTCCCTCATGTTTAGCCCCATTGCTTTTCTAATTTTAAGACGTTCGCCCCATTATTTTGACGATTTTAAGAACTTTCGACCCATTTCTGTAAATTTTAAGACCTTTCGTGCCATTTATGTGTCGATTTTATCCTGGCAAGCGATAGCGAGCCTGTAATTTAAGAGGAACCGGCTTTCAGCCGGGACATTTTTCTACCGAAAAATGTACAAATTTATCTTGAAAGGGGCTCAAGGGGGTGTAATCTTAAGCTTGATGGATATCTATATACCAAACTAAGAACCTCCACTTCAGAGGGATCAGTGGTGATAAAAAAAAAAGTTAATCGAGGTACAGTACTTGGAAGCTTGTTAACCCCTCGAGGACATGACGCGTTATAACAGTTTATTATGGCTATCGCTAGGAGATTATATACAGCTTAGGAAGCACCTGTGGGAGATTAAAGGGTAAATACTATCTCAATCAACCCTCTGACTTTCATATACCCTTCCTTATCTGAATAAAATCGTCTAAAAATCGTCTAAAAATCGTCTAAAAATCGTCTAAAAATAGCCAGATAAGAGAACAGTGCGTCATCGATCCTCAGAGGGTTAATTGCTGGAGGGCCCTTTTTGAAGTGAATGAAATCGTCCGATAGTAGCCAAAATAAAGTTATATGGATGGCACCGGTACAGAAGGGGTTAAGGGGAGACATGTCGCTTTTCTAGACCACCTTCTCCCTCATCTTTAGACCCATTAGTTTGGCGATTTTGTGAACTTTCGCCCCATTTCTGTCAATTTTAAGACCTTTCCTGCCAATTAGGTCTCGATTTTTTCCTGGCGAGCGATAGCGAGCCTGTAATTTAAGAGGAATCGGCCTTCGGCCAGGACATTTTTCTACCGAAAAATGTACACATTTATCTTGAAAGGGGGTCTAGGGGGCTTCATTTTAAGCTTGATGGAGGTCTAGCGAGGAAACTAGAAAAATAATAAATAAATACAAAAAATTACCAAAAAGTGAAGGATCTGCTCGGGGAGATTTCCACTTGAGGTATTTTTTTCTCAACCCCTTTCTCCCTCATGTTTAGCCTCATTGCTTTTGACATTTTAAGTCATTCGCCCCATTAGTTTGGCGATTTTAAAAACTTTCGCCTCATTTCTGTCAATTTTAAGACCTTTCGTGCCATTTAAGTGTCAATATTTTCCTGGCGAGCGATAGCGAGCCTGTTATTTAAGAGGAAGTGGCCTTCGGCCAGGAAATTTTTCTACCGAAAAATTTACAAATTCTTCTTGAAAGGGTGTCCAGGGGGTAAATTCTAAGCTTGATGGAAATCTAGGGAACAAACTAAACACATCCCCTTAAATAACACATGAAGTACGTATTGTATTGCTGTACTTCTGACCCCAAATTGTATTGTATTGTATTGTATTGTATTGCTGTACTTCTGACCCCAAATTGTATTGTATTGTATTGTATTGTATTGCTGTACTTCTGACCCCAAATTGTATTGTAATGTATTGTATTGTATTGCTGTACTTCTGACCCCAAATTGTATTGTATTGTATTGTATTGTATTGCTGTACTTCTGACCCCAAATTGTATTGTATTGTATTGTATTGCTGTACTTCTGACCCCAAATTGTATTGTATTGTATTGTATTGTATTGCTGTACTTCTGACCCCAAATACCAACATCGTCATTGTAACACTAATACTAGCCTACTTAAGGGGACCGACCCGCTTTATTTTTCTGTCTGGGTAGGCCTAGTTGCCATTTGACCCCATTCAGCCTACTGTTTTAAGACGTTTATCCCCATCCAGGTGTCGATTTACACCTGGCGAGTGACAGCCAGCCAGCACATTTTGGATTATGTTTTAGACAGCTGACGTAATTTGTACATTTTTCGGTAGCTATATTTAGGCGATTTTATGCAGCTTAAGAAGGATCTGTGTTAGTAAAAAGGGTTAAGTGAGATAGTTCGAAGCCATATAATTGCTAGAGATCCTTCCTAAACTGAATACAATTGATTAGTAACAGCCAGAATACAAGAAAAAGGACATCGCCGGTACAGAGTGGGTTAAGGGGGGTGACCTGTTTTTGTTCTGTCCTTTTCTATCTTTCTCTGGCTTGTATCCATTTGGCCCCATTCAGCCTACTGTTTTAAGACGTTTATCCCCATCCAGGTGTAAATTTTGTACTGGTGAGCGGTAGCGAGCCAGCATATTTTTTTATTTTTGTTTGACAGCAGGCTAAATTTGTAAATTTTTTGATAGAATAATGTCTCCGGCGAAGCCAGATTTCTTCATATAATGCTGGCTCGCTATCGCTCGCCAGGAAAAAATCGACACCTAGATGGGGATAAACGTCTTAAAATAGTTGGCTGAATGGGGCCGAATGGATACAAGCCAGAGAAAGAGAGAAAAGAACAGAAATAACAAAAAGCAGGTCACCCCCCTTAATACGCTCCGTAATAGAGCGTGATAGAGGTGATAATACAAGGTCCAAACGAACTTAAAAATAATGTTGACCCCTTAACTTCTCATAACTAAAAATAAATGAAAGCAATCGAGCTGACATTTCTATAATTTGGGAAGAGCTCACCAGGAAATAGGTGTGGATATTTACAGCCAGTTTGCTCTAGGCCCTTTTGAGTTATGAACAGCTAAGGGGTCAAGATTATTGTCAAGTTCGTTGGCACTACCTATAGTATTCTGTTTGGCCTACCTAGACTATATAGTATATATTATATATAGGTGTTCTGACCCCATAGCCTACCTCTCGGGAATTCTAAGAGTGTTTGGCAGGTAGGGGGGTATCGTGTTTATATATACCGGTATATATATATATATATATATATATATATATATATATATATATATATATATATATATATATATATATATATATATATATATATTCTATGTATATATTCAGTTAAGGGGAGGTTTTTAGTTGATTCCCTAGACTTCCATCAAGCTTAAAATTACACCCCCTTGAGTCCCTTTCAAGATATATTTGTACATTTTTCGGTAGAAAAATGTCCCGGCCAAAGGCCGGTTCCTCTTAAATTACAGGCTCGCTATCGCTCGCCAGGATAAAATTGACACCTGAATGGCACGAAAGGTCTTAATATGGGTTGAAAGTTCTTAAAATCGCTAAACTAATGGGACAAACGTTTTATAATATCAAAAGCAATGGGGCTAAACATGAGGGAGAAAGGGGTCAAGAAAAAAATCCCTTAAGTGGAGATCTCCCCTTAAGTTAAACTCCCAACGCTCACATTTCCTTCCTAAATATAATATAAATCGTCTAATGTTAGCCCAAACAAAATAAAAACCTGTAGTGAAGAAGCCAATAGTGAACAAAGGTGACTTAACATGTTCATATGAACTTATATAACTGTTCACCTTAACCTATTACGATACCAACCTCAACATTTTGATTCAGCCTCGGGTTAAGGGAAGGTTTATATTTATTTAATATGTTTTTATCTAGTTATTTGAATATTTGTATTATTTAGTTTGGTCCCTAGGCCTCCATCAAGCTTTAAAAATCATAACAATAATAATAACAAATAAATGAAGACCCCCTTCGAGATAAATTGGTACAGTTTTCGGTAGAATAATGTCCGGTTCCTCCTATATTAAGGGATCGCAATCGCTCGCCAGGAAAAAAATAGACACCTAAATGGCACGAAAGGTCTCAAAATTGACAAAGAAATGGGTCGAAAGGTCTTAAATTGCCCAATTAATGGAAGAGAACGTGTTTAAATCTCAATACTAATGGAGCTAAGCATGAGGGAGAAGGGGGACCAGAAAAAACACTCCCTTAATCACACGACGGTATCTCTGTTATTTCCTTTCAATATAAGATGATGCATAATTGTTATATTCTGGCAACACTCAAAACTATTCGTAAAATTAAGGGGGAGGGGGGAGGGTCGGCACCAAAACGGCGTTCAAAGTAGAACAAAATAATAATAATAATAATGATAATAAAATAAAATAAATGTAAAAATAAAAAAATAACTATATACTGTATATTTATATATATATATATATATATATATATATATATACCGGGTATATATATAAATACATTATTAAATAAATAGATATGGAATAAAAAAGATGGCCGGTCTCTCTTACTCCATGCTCTCTACTTCGGATACCTTACTATTTATTGATCTTGACTATGGGTCCATAATCCAATAGGTCATTAATGCCCTTTATTGGATCACTATACTCTCTTTAAATTAACTTGGCAGCATATTCCACCCTTCAGCCTCACAATTACGTCTGATAGGCCTATACTATAATTAATCAAGGGTATACAAAGGGTAAAATAAGTCGGTCAATAAGTCAGTAGCCAAACCCGTACTTCTTTAATCCGTTCTGTACCGGCAACGTCTTTTAAATTTTATGTTAGCTATATTTAGACGATTTTGCGAAGGATCTGTGGTAGTAAAAATGGTTAAGTGAGATCATTTGAAGCCTGTTTATTGATTATTGGCATGGACACATCGTTACATTTGCCCGTAGGTTTTATATTAATTTCGAATGGATGAAAAGTCGACGTTGCAAGATATTCACGGGTTTCCCTTGTAGATTATAAATGGGAATTCCCTATGGGCAAATGATTCCCGACCACTTGGTGCATGAGTGCAAATAGAGGCTAAATAACACCAGTGGAACCAATATAGTGGAAGTTGGCCACACACTGTAAAATATATGAGTGTAAATAAGGTAACAATTGTTAAGAAAGGGGGAGGGATCTGGACACCCTTCTCCCTCATGTTTATCTTAATTTGTTTTGAGATTTTTACATTCGCCTCATTAGTTTGGCGATTTTAAGACTTTTCATGCCATTTAGGAGTCGATTTTTTCCAGGCGGGCGATAGTGAGCCTTTGGCCGGAGCACTTTTTTTTTTTTTTTTTTTTTTTTTACCAAAAATGCACAAATTGAAGGGGGGTGTTGGGGTTATTATTTTTGCTTAAGCTTGATCAAGGTCTTGGGTGGAAGCTAAGAAATAATATTGATTAGATAAACAATTAAGTAATAATTTCCCCTTACAATGTCCATAATAATCTACCCATATAAAGGTTTATTGTTAGTATTATACCCATCTTATACTAGGTTAGAAATGTAAATTATTATAAATATGTTCAATTATTTTATGCATCTTCTCCATACCCTTTTTGTACCTTGATTATAGACCGTGTATCTTTGCTGATATAGGATATCTCTAACTCGCACAAACGTAAATAGTACTGTTTGTTGAAAGGATACTACCTATAGTCCATTCATTATAGGTAGGCCAACTATCGTGACCTCTATCCCCGGTAACTTAGAATGGGCTGGAGCAAATGGGCTGTAGATTTCTATACCTCTTCCCTGACTGACTTCCCAAACGGTAGAAATAATAGCTAGATTAAGTTAGAGACCCTATATAATGTTATTCTATAGGGTCTCTAGATTACCCTAGTCCTTCTTGAGTTACGAGAGGTTGTGGTCAGGATTTCTGGCCTACCTATAATGAACAGAGTATAGCTGGTAACTCGATCAGAAGAGACAACATATACCAACATTATTATAGATTACAATTAGCCTCTGGGACCACTCGAGGTAATCCAAAAGCCTTACCTGATTAACTGTATTAATAATATTACTGATAACACCTACAGTTGGGGTTTTCGTGAAGTATGCATTGTATATATATATATATATATATATATATATATATATATATATATATATATATATATATATATATATATATATATATATATATATATATATATATATATATATATATATATATATATATATATATATATATATATATATATATATTCTTCTTCTTCTTCTTCTTCTTTAGAACCCGCCCGCAGACCGTGCAGATCCACAGGGCTGACCTTTGTATCGGTACTGGCTCAGAAACGTTAGTAGGAGGGAAAGTTTAGAGTAGAAGGATAGTTTAAGAGACAGTTTTGCTATAAACCCCCCCTCACCTCCGCTCCCCCCCCCCCCCCATTTCTCCTCCAACATCCGCTTCACCATCTCCATGTCTTGTGTTTCCATCTGTGTTAACCCCAATAGCGCCCCTACCCCTCTATCTTCTCTCTGCTTAATCTCCTCCCACCCCCTCTCCCCAACTCTATTCCTCATGTACCTCTCCAACTCGTCTCTCTTCTCATTATATCTTGTACACTCCGTTACTATGTGTTCTACATCCTCCACTATTGGGTCTCCTCCCATTTCACATTGACTGCAGTGCGGTCCCACTCCATTCCATCTCCTTGTTCTCTCATTCATCTCTAGCGATCCTGTTCTTGCTTTAAATAGTAGTTTCGATCCCCATCCTCCATCATAGTATAGTTCTCTAGCTGGTTTTTCCTTCTCTATAATATGCCAGCGTGGCTTTATTTTCTACCCCCTCCCTCCACTTTCTTCTCCCCTCCTCCTTTATCCCTTTCTCTATCTCTCTGACACATCCCCTCCCATTTTCTAGTATGACCCACTCCTCTCTCTCATTTCGTTTTCTAAATTCCCCTCCCACCCGGTCCTGCTTTATATTTATCCTCCCCAATATTTTTTATATATCCTACATATAGTTTTAAAGAAGGCATAATAGGCCTAATACGCATGTTGCTGAATGCCCTACTCACTCTCTGAATTCAGTAGGTTATTGTATATTTTGACCTATATTCCCAGCTCACCGTTAAATTATCAAGTCAATTATTAATGGTTACCTACTGATGATGTTACCTATATGTGACCTTGGAAGCTCGTGAAAACCGCAAGCAAGCTCATTTGTAAGACCTGTTAATTTTCATTCATCTATTTCTACTCGAGTTCCTCCCAGTGTTCCTCGAGCCAATATTCCCATATATTGTATGCTTCTTCTCTCAGTAAGACCAACATTAACTGAAACATTCTTACAAAAGCTCACATACTATTAAAAACAAACCATTACACATTTAATATTAAAGTTACAGTTCAAGTTGAGCAAAAAATGTGTCCCTTTAAAGTTGGCATGGCAACACCCTTGTGATGTCAAAGTGACGTCAGTGAATGTTGCCTATTCATGTTACTTTAACATTTGTATTGACCTTTTCAAAATATTGATGCCAACTGTATTACATGATAAGAATGTTATACACAATTGTATTATATAAATACAATTTTAATATGAAGGCAGCTTTATATATAATAAAGCAATAATAAAAGAAACTGGCAATGAAAATACTGAGCTCTATACTCTTCCAACTGGATAGGCACCGGGGATCAACCTTTTTTCTGCAGGTATAATAATTAGAGGTCATGCAATTCACGACTACTATACTTTTGTATTATGCCTGCCAAAGCATGCCTATGCATGTACATGTACATGGGCTATGATAATAATGTATATATGCTTAATAATAGTTAGTAAATAAGTGTGATGTCCCATTTCTTGAGGTAATAAACTGTAACTTGCGGTAACCCATATGTAGGCTATATACTGAGCTATACTGAGATAGGGAAGAAAAGCGCCAAGGAGACAAATCACGGAGATAAGGCCCCACACGCACCAACAACCACTGCCACCACTCCACCAAGACAAGAGGGCACAAGCGACTACTCACCACGCTTCGCTCGGGTCGCCTGCATCACTCAGGCACTTCCCCGACCCAGGAAAGAACGTATACCTGTAAGGATGGCACCTAATGATGATACAACAAACAAAGATAATCCCTCAAGACGTCGTGATGAGCAAACCATGCATATAGACCAACACACCACACGCCTTTCTTGCCATCTCTTCTGAGATGAACCACCGCTGTGGCGCGGATTCCCAGAAGGGCTACATCAGCCGGCCCAGACCCTCCTCCACGCATAGCCGTCCCTCTAGCCGTGAAATGCCCCACCGAGGAAAACAACGAATGTGGTACGAAGACCATCTCAGCCTACCTCATCATCAGTAGAGTTGGATAGATACTATATATTATCACACCGGTAGGAATAGTATCAGAAGACTTGAGACTTTTAACCGAGAAATTGCCTTGAGGGAGTAAGACACTGGTGGAACTACTCGACGCATTTCTCGAAGGTACAATAAACCCCTCCCATCCGGAGCCCTCAGATCCGGAAACCCAAGAGATCCAGACAGGCATTTCGATCCAGACTCATGTTTCAGCCAACCAAACTTGTCTGGATGGCTTGGGAAAAATATAAGTCAATCCGGAAACGATTGAGACGAATACAATTTTCTACACATATTATTTACATCCAGTGTTCGATATCCAGACTTGTATGTCAGCCATCCGGATTTGTCTGGATGGCTGAAACATAAGTCTGGTTGTTTAAGTTAGATATCTGGACTCATGTTTCAGCCATCCAGATTTGTCTGGATGGCTGAAACCTAAGTGTAATGCCCTCGAAAATATCCCGCAAGCCCAATAATGTACTACCCGAGTTGACGTCAGGTATAGTGTAAAATAGTCGTTGATGGGAAGTCCAATAAACTCATCACGTGAATCACTACGAGACTATCACCTGGTTCTTACAAATCGGACTAAGGTTACTATACTTTTGTACGTCCGTGGTAGTACAGTGGGTTAGCGCGCGGGCCTGGTTGACCTATGATGGCCATGGTCACTAACCAGGGTTCGAACCCCACCCAAGGCATCTCAAAACCTGTGGGTTTTTAGGAGGGTTAAACTCCCTTCAGAGGTTCGAGCCCCGCGCCAGGCACCAGGAAAGGTTGACCCTAAGTGAGCCTGGGGAGTTCTCAGGACAGAAAAATTCCCTTCACACCCAGCATTTCATTGGTGGCAGTTACGGAACGTGATCTGGTAGCTACATAGAGCACCCATCACGCGGACCCTAACAATATTGAGATTACTGAGGTGATACAGCTACGATACCTTACGACCTTAAAGAGGCTAGGGACTAGCCTAGTTAAAGAAGGATGTAATGTAATGTAATGCCCTCGAAAATATCCCGCATCCCCAATAATGTACTACCCGAGTTGACGTCAGGTATAGTGTAAGATAGTCGTTGATGGGAAGTCCAATAAACTCATCACGTGAATCACCACGAGACTATCACCTGGCTCTTACAAATCGGACTAAGGTTACTATACTTTTGTACGTCCGTGGTAGTACAGTGGGTTAGCGCGCGGGCCTGGTTGACCTATGATGGCCATGGTCACTAACCAGGGTTCGAACCCCACCCAAGGCATCTCAAAACCTGTGGGTTTTTAGGAGGGTTAAACTCCCTTCAGAGGTTCGAGCCCTGCGCCAGGTACCAGGAAAGGTTGACCCTAAGTGTGCCTGGGGAGTTCTCAGGACAGAAAAATTCCCTTCACACCCAGCATTTCACTAAGTCTGGTTGTTTAAGTTAGATATCCGGACTCAAGTTTCAGCCATCCGGATTTGTCTGGATGGCTGAATATATGTCCGGACTTTTGGCAGATCCAGACAGGGCTCTCCCCCAATTAGTATGGATGGGCTAGGTTTTACTGTATCTTGGATTTGCCCGTATCCTTGTTGGACCACACTGGTGACCACCCAACATCTTAATTACATTGCCTTGATACAGAATTTTCTATGATTAGAGTATGCAGTAGCCTATTGACAAACGCTCTAGTTCTAGTAAACCTACAACAATAGTAAGGCTGGTCGGAAAAGTGTAAGACACTGGTGAAACGGTTTCCTTCTCAGTCAGGACTCGTAGTGGAGGGTGTAAGACACTGGTGAAACAACTCCCTACTTAAGTCCTATGATACGAGAGCATAAGACACTGGTGAAACGACTCGTAATTAATCGTATAAATCCAAGATCCAACATCAAAGTTCTTCCAGAGATTACTGTAGGAAGTCTAGGTGAAGGACTCGTAGTGCAGGGCGTAAGACACTTGTGAAACGGCTCATATTCGTATAAGACCTCAACCTTGCAGATCTTCAGAAGACCCTCAAGGAAGTCTTCACTAACTCTGCAACCGTAGCACGGCAAGATCACCACCACGGACAAGGACGTCATCGGAAATACAACGCAGCCGCATCTTCAAAGACCGCGATCGGAACCTGCCAAAGATCTCCCCCCTAGAGGCGCCTAGTGGATCCTCGATCGTGCTGTTATATATAATTACCTAGGCTATCCATGTCTGATGTAACATTGTATGTATGTTACTGTCAAATAAGAATAATATTAATCTATGCTTGTAGGGTACTCTGTTATATTATCCTCTATTGCCTTCGTGCTTAATTCTGTTTTGTTAATATTGGTTGTCTCATTTTCCCCAGTCGAGTAAGAACCTACCTAATCAGTCAATACAACCCTGTAAAAACCTGGTAGGCCTACCGTATAACAATAAGCCCTCCTCTCAGGCTCGACTCCCTACTGAGTGGGAGTAGCCTATATAGGCTATCAATGCAATGCCAAGTTTCATTCATACTCCATAGTGCCATGTTGAGTGCTAGATGGACCACTATAATATATATACATATATAAAACCGAACAATAGTCTAATAACAGTATTTTATCTGTAAATGATGAATATTTAATGTATGGTATACGCCATTATACGATAATATACTCATCACTCCTGCAGAAAAATACATGTACCCATCCAACACATCTGAAGCTCAGTGGGCCATGGTTGCGTAAACGTTGAGACGACACGAGACTACCCCCCTGTCCCCTCCCTCAGACCTCCTCAGTTCTGGTCGGGAGGCCCCACTGACTTCTGGTAGAGCTCAAACGTCTTCATTTTCACCCTTTACACACTGCTCTACCCCTACCATCATGAAAATTTGGACTTCTGAACATATATTTAGGTGAGATACGCATACGCTGGAAATACGAGTTAAAGTGATGAAAAAGCAGTGAAAGTGAGGGTCGTAAAATATTGGTTAATTCCGGTCTCTTATCCGATATTAAGATTTACGGAATATTCCATACCTCCATGGAATATTCCATAGCTGTGGGGGATTACTGAAGACATCACGTGTATAATATAAACGCAAATACATATGAAACGAGTAAACGACCAGTGATGAACGCGGAAGAATGTGTAGGAAGCAGGAAGTGTTAGGATGAAGGAAGAGGTCTAAGTTCATGTTCAGGAAATAAAAGGCTAGGCTAGCCAAGGTTACGTTAGGCTATGTCATTGGTGTACTAATTCTTGGGTCTGTGTGCAACAACTAACTTGAGTATAACTAAATAAGTTGGTCACCAATTATTTTGCAATATTTGAACACACATAGGCTATGGATTTTTATATGCTCTAAACATAATATGAAAATGTGTTTTAAGCCTCGGCAAAACCTAATAAAAATATATGGTACTAAAATGGAATTTTGTCGAAACATGGTTGTCAATATCTTCCTATAGACGGCACCGATTCGTACACACGCTATTTTCACCTGTCTCCTGAGGTCTGTCCACCAGCTTTTTAGTCCACTCCACCTGCCCATCTCTGTCGATAGGTTGGGTTGTTTGGTTAGGTTAATATACTAGGTTTCAGAAACAAGATTCGTAGTTGCGGTAGTATTTACGGTATCTGGACACTTCGAGCGAATTCATATTCGAGCGGAGGCGCATTTAGGTTAGGTTAGGTTAGGTTAGGTTAGGTTAGGTTAGGTTAGGTTAGGTTAGGTTAGGTTAGGTTAGGTTAGGTTAGGTTAGGTTAGGTTAGGTTAGGTTAGGTTAGGTTAGGTTAGGTTAGGTTAGGTTAGGTTAGGTTAGGTTAGGTTAGGTTAGGTTAGGTTAGGTTAGGTTAGGTTAGGTTAGGTTAGGTTAGGTTAGGTTAGGTTAGGTTAGGTTAGGTTGGATTGTGCATCCGCTCGATCAGGAATTCGCTTGAAGTTATTCGTATTTACAGATACGGCCGAATACCGGTAGGCTACTAAATGGGCGCCGGCCCAACCGCCATGTTGTATCCCACGTAGGCCTACTAGGTACTACGGACACATTGTAGGCGTTAGGTGTGGATTAGGCTTGTATCCAATGTACTAGGTCTATGTTACTGGATATTTATGATTTAAGTAAGTGCTACGTTTTCGATAAATCTGGTTATATGGCTTTGCAATTAGGGAAATCATAAGCCGATTTCCGACATGTAGTTAGTCTTTTTCGATTCTCAAAATACGATCAAAGTTTTGCCAAAAATTGGCTCGGGTTTTCCAAAATTATGCATTTTGGGGTTTGCAATTTAGGGAAACGAGCCAAAATTCTAAATTAGATTACTGTAATTTGTTTACTCTTAAAATTCGCAAAATCCGAGCCAAGTTTTGCCAAAACTTGGCTCGGGTTTTCCAAAATTCGGGTTTTATGCCTTTGCAATTTCGGGAAACCTGAGCCAAATTTCTAAATGAGGTTACTGTCATTTTGTTATCTACAAACTCTCAAAATCCGAGCCAGCTTTGGCCAAAACTTGGCTCGGGTTTTCGAAATATTGGGTTTTAGGCCTTAGAAATACCTTAAAACCCGAGCCAAGTTTTGCTAAAATACGTTTTAATCGCCGTTTTACGCATTTAACCCCTCATTTTCCCTGTACTTCATAGCCCTCCCCACTATAGGGCGGTGTGTCTTAAGATCGTTGTATAATGGGGAAAACGGTTTCGCCGAGGGTTGCAATTATTTTCAAACACTAGGCCTATATATTGATGAAAACTAACAGGGAAAAATAAAAAAATCCATGGGAAAATTGGTGACCATCTTATTTAGTTTTTCCCTAACTTGTATTACGAAGTTGGTTTTACGCATGACTCCAACTCAAGAGGTAAGAGTTTTTTCGGTCAATTTAAAGATCTATCTATCTATCTATCTATTGCCTGACGCCGTGGCCACGAACGAACCGCCCCCATGCACCTCTGTCCCCAGTCAGTCGACGCCCCTCCCCCCAACCAGCACCGCCTTCGTTCATGTAGTTCCTCACTCCAACCTTCCACCTCATATTCGGTCTACCTCTCCCCCTCTGTCCCTCCACCTCGCTCTCGTACACCCTCTTAGTCATTCTCTCGCTTTCCATACGTTCCATATGGCCGAACCATCTCAAGTTGTTCCTTTTCACACTTTCCAGCACATCTACCTCCACACCACACCTCCTTCTTACTTCCTCATTAGTCTGTCTATCCCTCCATGTAACTCCGCACGCACTCCTTAAGTAATTCATTTCCACTGCTCTCACTCTTGGTCCGAGTCTCTCAACCAACGTCCATGCTTCGCTTCCGTAAGTCAGTGTCGGGATTACCACACTGTCATAAGAACATAAGAACATAAGAAAATGGGAGTCTGCAGAAAGCCGATTGGCCTAAGCAAGGCAGATCCCTGTCCCACACAACCCCAAATCAATTACAAAGCCCAATTATAGGCTCAACACTCTAATACCCTGAGGATCATCCTACCAAAACGGTTAGAGATTAACGCAGGATTATGGAGGTCTGCAGAGCGCTGATTGGCCCAACCCGGCTGATCCCCCTTCACACCCAACCCTTCTCGTCCATATGCTTATCCAATTTTATCTTAAAGCTCCCTACAGTTTTAGATCCCACTATAGCACTTGGTAGTCCATTCCACCCATCTACAACTCTGTTACCAAACCAATATTTGCCTATATCTTTTCTGAAACGAAATTTATCTAATTTGAAACCATTGGTACGAGTTCTTTCGCTATCACTGAGCTTTAGTACATTTGTCATGTCCCCTTTGTTAATCCCACTAACCCACTTGAACACCTCTATCATATCCCCTCTAACTCTGCGTCTCTCTAACGAATGTAAACCTAATTTCTTCAACCTTTCTTCATACGGAAGATTTCTAATATTATGGATCATTTTTGTCATTCTACGCTGTACTCTCTCCAATGAATCTATGTCCATTCTGTAATAAGGACACCAAAATTGGACAGCATAATCCATATGGGGTCTCACTAATGACAAGTAAAGTTTTAAGATAACATCAGCAGTTCTGTTACTCACACTCCTAGAGATGAACCCGAGAATCCTGTTTGCCTTATTACGAACGCCTATACACTGTTTTCTAGGCTTCAAATCATTGCTAACAAACACACCTAGATCTTTCTCGCAGTCTGAATTTTCTAATTCTAAATTAGCTAGTTTATATTTAACATTTGTTTGCATCTTCCCTATCTTTAATACCTTGCATTTGTCAATGTTAAACTTCATCTGCCAATTTACTGACCATTCATGTAAGGTATCTAGATCCCTTTGGAGGCACTCTATATCGCTATCTGAATCAATTGATCTCCCCATTTTAGTATCGTCTGCGAATTTACTTATCCTACTAGTTATACCTAAATCTAGGTCATTTATGTATATAAGAAACAACAGGGGACCTAATACCGATCCCTGGGGGACACCACTTTTGACTGCTCCCCACTCTGACTTGGTACCATTTATGCTGACTCTCTGTTTCCTACCAATTAGCCATGACCTAATCCATCCCAACAACGCCCCACCTATTCCATGTGCCTCAACCTTTCTCATCAATCTCTCATGAGGGACTCTGTCGAAAGCTTTACTGAAATCTAAATATATAATATCGTATGCCTTGTCATTATCTACTGCTTCATATACCTCTGAGAAAAAACTAAGCAAATTAGTTAGGCAAGAACGTCCCTGTGTGAATCCATGCTGAGAAGAATTGATTAAGTTAAATGTTTCTAAGTGGTTTCTCATTTTCCTAGCAATAATTGACTCTAGTAGCTTTCCTATGATTGAAGTGAGACTAATGGGACGGTAATTGGATGCTATTGATTTATCACCTTTTTTGAAAATCGGAACTACATTTGCAAGCTTCCAAGCTTCTGGAACTATACCTGTTTCTAATGAATTGTTAAAAAGAAATGTTAATGGGTAACTTAACTCATCTCTGCATTCTTTTAATACTCTGGCATATACCTCATCGGGACCAGGCGATTTCTGAGGTTTCAGTCTGTCAATTTCCTTAAGCACATCATTTCTACTTATAGTAACCGTACTTAACCTATTTTCTATACTATTTCTATACACCTTACGGACTTCTGGAATCTGTGCCAAATTTTCATTAGTGAAAACGGATAGAAACTGACTATTTAATGTACTGCACATTTCTAAATCACTTTCTGTCATTTCTCCTATCGAAGTTTTAAGGGGGCCTATTTTATCTCTAACTTTAGATTTATATAGCTGGTAAAAACCCTTAGGGTTATTTTTTGAGTCATTGGCTATCCTGATTTCATAATTTCTTTTGTCTGTCCTTATACATTTTTTAACCTCTCTTGATAGATTCTGATAGTAAGCAAGTAGGTGAATTTCGCCTTTCTTTATTTTTCTATATATTCCTCTCTTTTGTCCTAGAAGATCTAATAGTCTATTATTCATCCATTTGGGTTGGTTCTGTGTTGATCTAAATTTTCTTTTGGGGATATATTTATTTTGCGCATTGTGGAGTGAAGAAATAAACTTATTATATGTAGCTGTCAAATTATCCTGAGTTAAGACAGGTATCTGAGAGAGAGTATGTTCATTAGCGCACCTGGGTCCACTTAATAGTTTAACCATAGGATCGACTCTTAAGGCTCGTCTTAATCCACCATAATTGGCTTTTCTGAAATCTGGGATAAGTGTCGTATTCTCTTTAGCCTTTCCTGTCCATTGTATGTTAAAATAAATTGATTTATGATCACTATTTCCTAGTTGGTCTCCTATCTCTACATTATTTATCATTTGTTCATTATTACTGAGAACTAAATCGAGGATATTATTACCTCTAGTAGGCGAGTCTATGAATTGAAATAAAAAACTATCCTGTACCGCCTCAATAAACTCTGTTGAATCTGAGTCGCCGATTTGATGCTGCCAATCAATATTCGGAAAATTGAAATCCCCTATAATACACACATTGCTAAACCTTGATGCTATTTTCACTTCCTGCCATAAAGCTGTACCTTCGTTTCTACTCATATTTGGTGGTCTATAAATAACTCCAATAATTATGGTCTCACTACCTTCGCTAACCTCAACCCAAACACTTTCGTTATCAGTATTTAGTCTAATACCTGATTTAATACAGCTTTTTAAAGAACTCCTGACAAACACTGCTATTCCGCCGCCCCTCCTACTTGTTCGGTCGCGTTTAAACAAACTATATCCTGGTATATGGAATTCTGCTAAAAAATGTCTTGATTCTGTATTAATCCATGTTTCAGTCAGTGCTATAATGTCTATATTTTCGTTGCTAACAAGTGCTCTAAGTTCATCCATTTTGTTACATAAACTTCTACAGTTTGTATAATATAATCGCAATGAATTTATTTTACTGGTATCGGATTTACCGATGCAAGGACTTCTTCACTTCCATACTGACCACCCTATTTCTTGTTACTGCTTTTAGCGTTCCTACAACCCTCTTCCCCTGTTGTACCCTCTCCCGCACCTCTTCATCCATAGTCCCATCTTTACTCAACACACTGCCCAGATACTTAAAAGAGTTGACGATCTCCATAGCCTGACCGTTCAGCTTCACCTCACACTCTGTGACTTCACCCCTTTCGAAGACCATAACCTTGCTCTTCCCCGTATTTACCTTCAAATTCCGTTTTTCGCACACTGTTCCAAACTCATTTACCAGACCCTGCAACTCCCATTCATTATCACTCATCAGAACTGTATCATCCGCAAACAGCAGTATAGGTAGCTTTCACTCAATTCCCTCCCTTTTCAGCGATACACCAACATCCACTGCTCTTGATAGTATTTCTTTCATAACTCCATCCATATATACAGTAAACAACCACGGGTACATCACACCCCTGTTTCAAACCAACATTCAGGTCAAAGAACTCGCTCTGCTCACTCTCCACACGTACTGCCGCCTTTGCACCCTCATACATGCTCTTCACTGCTTTCAGCAACTTGCCCTCTACTCCGTATATTCTAAGTACTTTCCACAAACCTTCTCTATCCACTCTGTCATAGGCCTTCTCCAAGTCCATAAAGGCAACATACACCTTTTGTTTCTTCTCCAGATACTTCTCCACAACACAATTCAGGGTAAAAATCTGATCTACACATCCTCTTCCCTTCCTAAAACCTCCCTGCTCGTCGCCTATCCATTTCTCCGTTCTCACTCTCACTCTCTCAATCACTACCCTACTGTATACTTTCCCTACTACGCTTAGAAGACATATTCCTCGGTGGTTACCACACACTCCTCTTTCCCCTTTGCCCTTATATAGGGGGACTATTATGCCAGTCTTCCAGTCATCGGGTGCACTCCCCTTCTCCCATGCTAGTTTGCACATTTTCCATACCCATTCTATCACTATCTCACCACCATACCTCAACATTTCCCCACACACTCCATCTGTTCCTGGTGCTTTCCCCAATTTCACTCTTTTCATGGCTTCCGACACTTCTGACCTCCTGATCCCCACCTCCTCCTCCACTACTTCTCTTCTTCTCCCTCCCATACCATATCCAGCTATGTTTGCTGGCTCTTCATTCCTTTCATTTAGCAACTCACTGAAGTACTCCCTCCATCTTTCGACTCTCTCTTGCTTCTCGGCTAGCATTCTCCCATTCTTATCTTTCACACCCTTACTGTTTCCCTTGCTACCTTCCCTAACTTTCTTGACTTCTTTCCAGAACAGTTTCTTACTCTCCCTCCATTTTACACTCAGATTCCTTCCAAATTCCTCATCTACTCTTCTCTTACTTTCCTTCACTACTCTCTTCACCACCCTCTTACTCTCCACGTACCTCGCTCGTTTCTGTCTCTCGGAATCTTCATTCCCTCTACTACCCAACCACTCTCTATATGCTTTCTTCTTTTCTTCCACAGCTATTCTTACCTCTTCTGTCCACCATGCTGTACCTTTCACTCCCCTCCCTCTTCTCCTCACTCCACACACCTCCTCACATGCTGCACAGATCTCATCCTTAAACACCTTGCTCATCTCTTCCACTTCCTCCATAACTTCCAGGTCGAACCCACCTAGTCGTCTTTCCACTGCTCTCCTGTACTCCTCCCTGACTTCCTCCTCCTGCAACCTCTCCACCCTCCTCTCGCCTCCCTCCCGCTCTCCTCACCCACTTCTTTTGTATCCTAACCTTAGCTACCACTACATAATGATCAGACAGACCCCCTCCAATACCCCTATACACCCTAAAGATGATGTAATTAAATTGCTAAAAAATCGTTTCGATTGTTTTTATCCAGTTTAGAGTTGTGTAAGGGTGTTTTGATGTGTGAAAATAGGTGTAAATGCATATTTAGGGCCTACCCATTAAACAACAATCTAAAAACACGTCCCTTCACTCGCGAAAAATAACTATTTGGCCATAACCGTTTGCCGTTGGATACAAAATATGTAGGGGGGGGGGGTAAGCCCCCCCCATCACCCCCCCCCCCCAAGATTTATTGAAATCATCATATATTTAGGCCTAAACAGTAGGGGGCAAAAACCAAATTTTCCCCAACGCTGCTTCTTCGCGGTGGATGTAAACAAAGCCACCCGCCTCTTGCGAGGTAGGCGATATAGGCCTAGGGGATATATTTTTTTTTTCAGGATCAGTAATAAATTTGTACGCGCATTTAGACACATATAGGAATGAAATACATGGTATAAGAAACCTGTAGGCCACGATAAAATCGATGTATGAATTTAATTACATCATCTCTATAGGCTAGCCTATTGTCCGTTTTTTCCATTCCTAGGCTAGTATTAGGCCTACAATCATAAGCTGGTTAGGGCCTAGCCTACTGTGATTAAAATAGTTGGTATAATCCTGTGTAGCGGGAGGACCTGTATTTAGGCCTATAGCCTATCTCAATAATTTGGTAATGTTACAATATATTTTTACATTTTACATTCATAAATAATCCACTAATAGGCCTATACTAGGTTAGGTTAGGTTAGGTTATAGATATTGTTCAATGTTTCGGTTTAATTCTAGTTTCGCTTTCACAGCATACTCATAAATTTCTATGGCTACTTTAGAGTTGTCATATACCATACTTAATTCCTATATATGTCCAAAGCGGCGGAAATGCATTATAAGGAATTATACCTAGGCTACTGTAAAAAAAAAATATATTTTCTCCCCATATGCAGCACCATAGCTATTACATAATACTAGGTTAGGTTAGGCTAATGTCGTTAATGTAGTTTATTATCATTATATTACGTCTTTTACCCAGCAATTTCCCTGATCTTCATAGTTGGTCGGGAAGCTATGCCTTTTACAACGGCGCCTCCCTTTTCTCGCTGTGTACGTGAAACTAGAATTTTACCAATGTTTCTTAGTAAATAGGCTTCTGAAAAAACAATGGTACTGTATAATCCTGTGTAGCGGGAGGAACTGTACTTATATTTCAATAATTTGGTAGGCTAATGTTAAAATATAGGCTTATTTTAACATTTTAGATTCATAAATAGTCCACTAATAACCTATACTAGGTTAGGTTAGCCTGTTAGGTTTTGGTTAAGTTAGGTTAAAGATATTGTTTAATGATTCTTAGTAAATAGGCATCTGAAAAACAGTTCCTCCCGCTACACAGGATCTTAACGGGTTAGGCTATTCTGCGAATCTGCGGACCAATTACTTCTCGATTACGGGATTCCTTGGTCAAATTGGATTTTAGGTCACGTACGTGTTTTTTGTATTATAATCCTTTTTCTCATCAGTTCCTTCATTGATTAGTGTGTTTTAAGGTGTTTTTCCGGTAAATTGATACGGTGTGACAGTCACGAGTTTTAGCATGTGTTTTTTTTTTTTTTGCATTTTTTCTTTGATATACTGTGTTGTTTTACCTAACTAAGAAACCTAACCTAACCTAAAAGTAATACGTGGATAGAAACTAACCTAAAATGTACGCAATTACCAAAGCAGCACTGGATCGCGCAACTGTAAGGTCCCCCGAGTAAGGTAGGAGGGAAAAAAAAAGTCTATAAAGCAGAAATCCCGTAAAACAGGACTTGTCATTATGCAGACAAGACTCTGTGTTTTACCCTATATCTCCCTTATAATACGTTTGCGACGGGAAGGACATATATAGGACTGAAGACTATTATATAACATACCTATACGTGTTTTTTGTATTATAATCCTTTTTCTCATCAGTTCCTTCATTGATTAGTGTGTTTTAAGGTGTTTTTCCGGTAAATTGATACGGTGTGACAGTCACGAGTTTTAGCATGTGTTTTTTTTTTTTTTTGCATTTTTGGTAACAGAGTTGTAGATGGGTGGAATAGGCTACCAAGTGATATGGTGGGATCAAGAACGATAGGGAGCTTTAAGAAAAAATTGGATAAGCATATGGACGAGAAGGGTTGGGTGTGAAGGGGGATCAGCCGGGTTGGGCCAATCAGCGCTCTGCAGACCCCCGTAATCCTGCGTTAATCTCTAACCGGTTTGGTAAGATGATCCTCAGGGTATTAGAGTGTTGAGCCTATAATTGGGGTTGTGTGGGACAGGGATCTGCCTTGCTTAGGCCAATCGGCTTTCTGCAGACTCCCATTTTCTTATGTTCTTATGTTCTTATAGGCTACACAAACATCGATGGGGCTTGTAACTGTCCAACCGTAAAATCTTACCGTTTTTCCTTCTGGAAATTCATATTTACCCATTATTTTTGTAATATTAAAACATGCCCCCTAAAACCATATTTTGTCATTACCACAACCTAACCTAACCTGGGGGCTGCCACCCCCAGACCCCTGCAGGGTTAGTATTGATATAGAATATGACAAAATACTAAAACTAGGTAACAAATTTTTTTTTTTTTTTTTTTTTAGTTAGGCTAGAACAAATTGGGATCCCCTGTCCCACACAAGCCCAATTATAGGCTCAACACTCTAATACCCTGAGGATCATGATTCATCTTACCAATAGGATAGGATTGTCGCGGGGTTGCGCTGAAAGTAAAGCCTGAGAATATGAGTAAGAATAATTATCTAGATAGGGTAAATGTAAATTGCCGTACTGGTACATCAGATAGGAATAGAAAATATCAGTCACAGGATTTTAATTGTACTGCTTGTAGAAATATTGAAGGTGTAACAGAAGATGGGAATTCAGTTAGAAATAAAGGTAAATCCGATACCAGTAAAATAAATTCATTGCGATTATATTATACAAACTGTAGGAGTTTATGTAACAAAATGGATGAACTTAGAGCACTTGTTAGCAACGAAAATATAGACATTATAGCACTGACTGAAACATGGATTAATACAGAATCAAGATTTTTTTTAGCAGAATGCCATATACCAGGATATAGTTTGTTTAAACGCGACCGAACAAGTAGGAGGGGCGGCGGAATAGCAGTGTTTGTCAGGAGTTCTTTAAAAAGCTGTATTAAATCAGGTATTAGACTAAATACTGATAACGAAAGTGTTTGGGTAGAGGTTAGCGAAGGTAGTGAGACCATAATTATTGAAGTTATTTATAGACCACCAAATATGAGTAGAAACGAAGGTACAGCTTTATGGCAGGAAGTGAAAATAGCATCAAGGTTTAGCAATGTGTTTATTATGGGGGATTTTAATTTTCCGAATATTGATTGGCAGCATCAAATCGGCGACTCAGATTCAAAAGAGTTTATTGGGGCGGTACAGGATAGTTTTTTATTTCAATTCATAGACTCGCCTACTAGAGGTAATAATATCTTCGATTTAGTTCTCAGTAATAATGAACAAATGATAAATAATGTAGAGATAGGAGACCAACTAGGAAATAGTGATCATAAATCAATTTATTTTAACATACAATGGACTGTAGGACAGGAAAGGCTAAAGAGAACAGGCTACGACACTAATCCCAGATTTCAGAAAAGCCAATTATGTGGATTAAGAAGAGCCTTAACCCGGGAACTGCGGGAAGACTCTTAAGAGTTCCCCCGGCGGACTGCGGGAAGACTCTTAAGAGTCAGAGAAAAAAAAAAATTGAACATAATTTTTTTTATTTTATTTTTTTTGCCCTTGGGCCATGCAAAATATCAGTCCTCTACCTCCCCTCCTTCCCCACTTTCCTCCCCTCCTTCAGTTATCACCTATTTTCCCTGTTATTCCCTTATTCTGAGGTATATTTTCGTGCTAACATTAGCGAGTTGCAAGCAGGGCATTGTCATCACTGTTAGCAAGCGAGTGCACGAGAGAGAGAGAGAGAGTATCGATCGACAGTGTCTCAGTGGCCTTGGGGGAAAGGAGGTTGCCTCACCCATACATTATGTACCGTAACTCGCGGCCTGTATCGCCGATTTTGACCATTCAAATGCCGTTTTCACTCGTTTTATTGTTGTAACAGGTTAATACCTTTATAATCAACCTATAATAGGCGCATATGGATAAGTATTAATGCTATTTATGGTAAAATGAATATTTTAGTGATGGAAACCGCTCAAATACATGCGCACAGGCAGAGGTGTCTAATTACCCCCATGCGCACTTAAGAGGTTAAGAGTCGATCCTATGGTTAAACTATTAAGTGGACCCAGGTGCACTAATGATCATACTCTCTCTCAGATACCTGTCTTAACTCAGGATAATTTGACAGCTACATATAATAATTTTATTTCTTCACTCCACAATACGCAAAATAAATATATCCCCAAAAGAAAATTTAGATCAACACAGAACCAATTATTATGTCCCATAATACTGTGTTTTTTGCACTGTTACCCAATCAGCGGGGGTGTGTGGGCGGCAGCCCCCACCCATAATACTAGGATAGGTTAGGTAAGGTTGTTAGGTTAGGCTAATGTCTTTGTTACGCTTTTAACCCCTCATTTTCCCTGAACTTCATAGCCCTCCCCACTATCGGGCGGCGTGTCTTAAGATCATTGTATAATAGGGAAAACGGTTTCTCCGAGGGTTGTAATTATTTCCAAACACTATATATTGATGAAAACTAACAGGGAAAAATAAAGAAATCCATGGGAAAATTGGTGACAGAAAAATGGAGTTTTTCCAAAAATGCTAATGGGCTACTTAACTCATCTCTGCATTCTTTTAATACTCTAGCATATACCTCGTCAGGACCAGGCGATTTTTGAGGTTTCAGTCTGTCAATTTCCTTAAGCACATAATTTCTACTTATACTAACTGTACTTAACATATTTTCTATACCGGTACTATCACTATATACCATATTGACTAATGGAATCTGTGCCAAATTTTCATTAGTGAAAATGGAAAGAAACTGACTATTTAATGTACCGGTACTGCACATTTCTAAATCATTTTCTGTTATTTCTCCTATTGAAGTTTTTAGGGGCCTATTACATTTCTAACTTTAGATTTATATAGTTGGTAAAAAGCTTTAGGGTTATTTTTTGAGTCACTGGCTATCCTTATTTCATAATTTCTTTTTGCTTTCCTGATTTCCCTTTTGACCTGTCTTGATAGAGTCTAATAGTACAGTATAATACTGTATATGTAAATGATTTTCGCCTTTCTTTATTTTTCAATATATTCCTTTCTTTTTTCCTATAAGACCTATTAGCTTATTAGTCATCCATTTTGGTTGGTTCTACGTCGATCTAAATCTTCTTTTAGGGATATATTTATTTTGAGCATTGTGGAGTGAAGCAATAAACTGGTTATATGTAGGTGGCAAGTTTAACTCTGGCATATCCTGACTTAAAGGTGGGGGCTAATGGGTTGAGATAAACATGGAATGATAATCGCCAAGCTGTACATAATTATCTTTCAAAATGCAATGGCACTGATATAATTATTAACAATGGTATAAAGGATTTTGTGGATCGTCTATACCGGGCCTGTGACGTCATAGTGACGTCACACCAGTATCCTTGTCCTAGACTGGATGGTGGACTCACACTCTTGTGACGTCACAGGCCCGATATAGACTATCCACAAAATCCTTTATACCATTGTTAATAATTATTTCAGTGCCATTGCATTTTGCAAGATAATTATGTACAGCTTGGCAATTATCATTCCATATTTATCTCAACCCATGAGCCCCCACCTTTAATTGCTTAACAATAGGGTCCACCCATAAGTGTCTTATTCTCTTTAGCATTCCCTGTCCATTGTATATTAAAATAAATAGATTTATGATCACTATTTCCTAGGTGGTCACCAATCTCTACATTATTTATCATATGTTCATTGTTACTGAAAACTAAATCAAGAATATTAATACCTCTAGTCGGCGTATCTATGAATTGAAATAAAAAACTATCTTGTACTACCTCAATAAACTACTGAATCGGAGTCGCCTATTTGGTGCTGCCAATCAATGTTCGGAAAATTAAAATCCCCCATAATGCACACATTGCTAAACCTTGATGCTATTTTAATTTTCTCCCATAACGATGTTCCGCCAGTTCTCAGCTGATCCAAGATGGCCGCCATCACCCTTATTTAACCCACAAAGTCTAAGGAAAAATAATTTAATCTGCAGCGGTAAAGACATACCGGTATATTGTGGTGACTAATACTCTATGACAAAGCTATAGTACACATTTAGAACATTATATCCCATATGTGACCTAAAATCCAGTTTGTCCGATTCCTTTTCTGGCGATTTGCACGCTTTGGGTCACGACCGTTACGTTTGCTTTTAATTTGACCGCTTTAGGGTTGTCTGGGGAGTAGTGGGGACAACCCCCTAGGAGGCCAGGACTGCATCATCGTCATATGTATTGCCAGCAAGTGGCAAATAGCTGGCTGTGATAATCAAACTTTTGGAAAAAAACGGTCAAATTAGGGGTAACCGAGAGCTGGGAGCGTGTGAATATCGCCATGAAAGGTTGCTTGAATTTAACCCAAACTGTAGTTCTTTCGGGTTTCCGGCCCATAGCCTAGTTTACCTCCGGATGTCCGTCAGACTCCGTCTGTTCGTGTGTTAGCTTTCCTCGTCATCATTCTAGCGACTATAATTCTTCACTGATATTTGTTAGACTTAAACCTTAGCACAGTACTCAAGCCTGATACATTGGTGAATGGATTATGGAATGAGTAGAAATATACAATAATCTTAGCCTAACCCATTCAGTACCAGGGACGTCCTTTTCATCATATTCCGGCAACTATTAGAAGATTATATTGTCAACTTAGGAAGGATCTATAGTAATTCTTAGTTTCTTACAGTACGGTAGATCCTCTGGAAAAAGGCAAACTAGGCCTGTGTATCCAGCTCAGTACTCGCACTGCTGCGGTCGTTCACGGTGTTCGCGGCGGCGGTAGCAGACGCAACATTTTTACTGTTCTGTATTTTTGTTTTATAATCAAACTTCAAATCTTGTCTTCCCCATGATTTATCAAGATTACTTTCAAACTCCCTTATTGATTCGGAATCGACTACATACTGGGGCAGTGCGTTCCACTCATTTACCACTCTATCACAAAATGAGTTCTTTGCCTTCTCAAGCCTATTTCTTTCTTTGTAATTTTTTTTAGAGTGTCCTCTCGTTCCCTCCCGCATCAAGAAGATACCTTCACACATATCCTCATCATACTTTCCTGACACTATCTTAAAAGTCTCTATCATATCCCCTCTCTTTCTCTATAATAAGACTTTAAACTATCTCGACCAATCCTTTTAACTACGGTACTGTACCACAGATCCTTCCTAAGCTGCATAATATCGTCTGAATATTGCTAGAATAAAAAAAACATACCACACGTCGCTAGTACTCAACGGGTTAAAGAAACTTGGGTGATATCAAATTCTCTTTCTTAAATTAGCACTCAGTCCTTTGATTCCTGACACTGATTTAATAATTGTGTTTATATTTGCAGCCACCCATGGGAAACAGTGACGCAGGCAGTATGGCGGAAATACCCAAACCCTCACAACCCGGCAGTGGTGGGCACAGATGTTATAGAGAGGAAGGTGGAGGGAGGCGTCCTACATACTCACAGGCTTATCAGCTCTCGGTGGGGCCTGCCGACTTGGGCTCAGACGGTTGGTAGCGTTAAATTTGTACTCCTAGCACTTGGATTCTGAGAATAGTTTACAGTATTAAAACCTCTATGAACATTTTTTTTTTGTTTTGTTGAAGATTCCTTTGGCAGCTTTATTTACCACTTTGTATAATCCGATTTTAAGGAATGCAGTATAGTGTTTTATTTTTGTTTATTATGTTTTGAGTGGAGCATTTGCTTTACCAGTACTGTACCTTACCCTAACCTACCTAACATAATAGAATTTAGTGTCTAAAGTGAGGGCTGCAATCCCAACACCCTTGCTAACTAACATAGGTGTGATTTGTCATTACCGTAACCCAACTAAACTTCCTCAGGGGTAAGTGAGACTTGACTGCTTATTTTTGGCAATAGCAGGCAGATTATTATAATATAAAACTTGGAAAATAAATAAACTAAAACTGGGATGACACAAGATAAACGCAAAGGAACTAATAAAAATCGCTATATGGAAATAACGCTCAATAAAATAAACATTTGAAATAAATAACACAATCCACCACATACGGTGTACATCAATCACTACATAGCAAGTCAATCTGGTTCCCAAGCAAACTAATAGCTCATATAACAATGCACTATCGTCATGTTCAAGGAATTAGTCAATTTGGGAAGTCCGGGACGTTCTGGTAAATTTTTACGAAATTCTGTATGAATTAAGAAACTACAATTTATATCATATTTTATAATAAACTAAATTTTCAATTTGACAAGATATCAACAATAGTACAAAAAGCATACAGCACTCACTAACGATAGTGCTATCGGGTAGGTACCTGTAAGCGTAGCATGCCTCAAGCGACCCTTACCAATTACTTGCTTATGGTAGTCCATCGTAGTCTGATGATGACGTTCCCCTCCTGCAAAGCAGGAAGAGAAAACCTGCGCATAGAAGAGTTTAGAGTGCCGAGGGAGGTGCGCAGTTCCAACTTCACTATCTTGGTACTGAACAGGGGTTGCTGATGGCAAGGGGGTGACCCAAGACGACCAGCTCCTGCTCAATGCTGCAGGGGACTGCCGGTATTCCAGTTTGTCGGAAACCGCCAGGACGTGACCCCAACGTCTGCTTTTCTCTCAGGGTGTGCTCCCCTAGCCTTGTCTTTCTAGACTAAACCACAAGGCAGTGAGTGTGTGCGGTTGTTGGTAGATGACAAATAACCTACATTTATCGTACACATAAACTAAGGACATCTCAAAAGCAAGCAATTGATACTATCGACAATGAATAGATATAATAAAATAAAGAATAATAATTGCAAAATATGAAGAAGCAACAACAGATTTAAACAAAGAGTACTCTTTCAACAAGAACAATTAATTTAAAAAATCAATAATAACAATAGAAAAAGATAAACAATTATTACATACAGACATAAAGTAAGCAGAGGTTATACGAGAAACTTCAAGTTAAAAATGCTTGATTAAAATTATTGATGTCAAATTTTAGAATACAGTCACAATAATTGTTGTTAAAAAGATTAAATTCAAGTTGTTGATAAAACAAATCCTCCATGCAGATTATAGTGAGAAAGTTATGGCGAGTTTATACGTTCCCATTGTCCTTAATTGGGAGGTTTGACATACCTCCCAAGCTACCAAATAGGAAAATCCAACGTTCAAGGCTATTAACCTAATTGCAGTGACGACTTGTCTAATTTGACTTTGACGTTGGATTTGCCAAGACTAGTAATAGATATACCTTTCTAAAAATGCTGCGAAAGGAATGTTCAAGACCTGATGAATTATATTTGAGCCAGCCAATAATTATATTATTATAGTAGCTACTGTACATGTACAGTTGTGGTCATGAATGTTTGAACACATCCTTACAATATACTGTATTAAAATGAATAATGTCTAACTCACCTCTTGATGATCAGGTTACCATAATAAATTGTCTTTATGTTACAGATCCTTGGTTCAGATAGAGTCTGCTACGGTTATGAACACTCGGAAGTCGACCCAGAGGAGCGCACTATGACTATGAGAACTAGAAATGTAAGTTTAGAAGGTCTATTTCTTACAATTTTTCTCTTCAACTTTTGTATTCATTCCTATCCCTTACCTTTACTTTTTCATTAGTCACTCTTTCAACAACTCAACTGAAACAAATCAATCGTATAATCTCTGACACACAAATTTAATTGATGACATCGCAGTATTTATTAACACTTAAAGAGCGGGGCCCGACTTAAGTCCGTATCCAAAAAGCAGCAAGTTAGGAGTATTATTAAGGTTTTTAACCCTTGTCTAGCGGGGTGGTTTGGGCATATTCAGGCCCTCCTGCATGATCAATCAAGTATCTGCATGAACAAAAATTTATTTAGCAAAAAACTAGGCGCTCAAAGCTTCAAAATGAGACCAGAACGAGCTACGTAGCACTCGTGGTTCTCATACAGTGATACCAGTAACATGGGAGCTATTCACACAACACAATACCAGACATTTGGAAGCATGGTATCATCATCACATTCCCCAAACCCAACAAAGACCCCACGCTACCCTCCTCGCACCGCCCCATCACACTTCTTTGCTCCCCCTCCAAAGTCATGGAACGCCTAGTATTACAACTAATTACACCTGACCTACCCCTAGCTCCAACACAACATGGCTTTAGGCCACTGCACTCCACAAACACTCTTCTCACAGACCTTACACAAAGAGCTTTCGACGGCATCAACTCAGCTAGACCACCACACAGATCACTATTAGCCACACTCGACATTAGTAAAGCCTTCGATGCCATCCCCCGCCACAACCTAACAAACAAAATCTACAACACAAACATGCACAACAACACAAAAAGGTGGCTGGCCAACTTCCTAGCAGGCAGATGTGCACACGTATCTTTTGCCGGTCAGTCATCTAAAATCAGAAACTTTCCAAACGGAGTCCCACAAGGATCCGTCCTATCGCCCGCACTCTTCAATCTGTACATGCATGATATAACTACACCCAATACGCCCCAAATAAACTTAGCCTCCTATGCAGATGACATAACACTCACATGCGCACACACCATGACCCAAAAAGAGCAACATATCTCCTTCAACCCTATCTCAACACACTACATGGTTGGTGCACTACAAACAGACTTAATCTAGCCCCAGCCAAATCCACCGCAACCCTGCTCACAAGTTGGACAGGAGAACACGAATACATCCCTCAACTCACCATAAACAACACACCCCTAACACATACACACACCCAAAATCCTAGGAGTAACATATGATACTCATATGACATTCAAACAGCACACCACAAACATTAAAAAGAAACTGACACCCAGACTTAACGCCCTCAGGTCACTTGCTCACACACAATTTGGACACAACAAAGAAAACTACCACCACAGTATATAAACAATACATAAGATCAGTGATGGAATACGCAAGCCCAGCCTGGGCTTCTAACCTAGCTGAAACACATCATAAGACCTTACAGACTATTCAAAACAAAGCCCTGAAGATCATTACAGGCTGCACAGCTACTTCACCCACAGATCACCTACATCAAGAAACCAAAATCTCAAAGTCAAAGACCATCTGGACATGAGAGGCACTCAATTCCTGGCAGCAGCCTCCACGAACCAAGACCACCCACTAAACTACATGGCAACACACCCACAGACACCAAGAAATATCAAAACAACACCCAGCACACGGTATCACACACAATTATTGTCCTCTCTCCCTCCCTGCCCACCCCGAACCAACTTCCAGAAGCACATCCATACTCATATCTCTCACCGATCCATCCACTCACTCACAGACAACACGCAGCTGCATGCACGACCTCCCGAAATCCATCCTTCCGAATCCTCCCTTCCTCGCGAGGACAGAGTCCACCTGGCCAGGCTGAGATGCGGACACCATCCAGCTCTCCTGAGCTATCAGAAGAGACTGGATGACTCCGTTGTCGACGCCTGCCCGGGATGTAGCACAGCACCCCATACCATTAAACACATCATAGAAGACTGCATTTCACACAACCACTTACGCCAACAACACAATCTACACTCAATGAGAGCTCTGTGGGAAAGCCCGATCGTGGCCATGGCCTTTCTCAGGGACTCGGGGCTGTTCGGCCAGGCAGCTTAGGGAACAACAACAACATGGGAGTTTAGCGTATTTCGGCATATTTTTCCCAGCTATGCTCACTACTGGCTACACTGCCGGCCTCTTGAGAACACAGGGAACATGAGTTAATGGGCGGCGGTAAGCCCTGGGAGTCGGCTGTCTGGCCCGCTGCGCTCCCGGCCATTTGCACTCTATTTTAACCCTTTAAAAGCCTTAATAATGCTCCTAACTTGCTGTAAATTGGTGCACGACTTAAGTCGAGCGCCGCTCTTTAAGGGTTAAAGGGTTAAAATCGAGTGCAAATGGCCGGGAGCGCAGCAGGCCACACGGCCGACACCCAGGGCTTACCGCCGCCCACTAACTCACCCTCCCTGTGTTCTCGAGAGGCCGGCAGTGTAGCCAGTAGTGAGCGTAGCTGGGAAAAATATACCGCTATACGCTAAACTCCCATGTTACTGCTACCACTGTATGAGAACTACGTGTGCTACGTAGCTCGTTCTGGTCTCATTTTGAAGTTTTTAGCGCCTATTTTTTTGCTGAATACATTTCTTTTCATGCAGATACTTGATTTATCATTCAGGAGGGCCTGAATATGCCCAAATAAGCCCAAAACCCCCCGCTAGACAAGGGTTAACACACCCCGTTCAATTTAATTGTAACCTAATTATTTATGTACAGTATCTCCATGTGGTATGATCATATGAATATAAAAAGCTGTTGGCATAGGAATGTATGAGTACGCAGTACAGTATACTGTAGATGAACGCCTACGATATTCAATGTCCTTTTAATGTGCGGTAATTTGAACACTAAACAAATATAACTGATCCCCATTTTTCTGGTGTCTAATAGTTGTGAGATTTGCAGCTAACATTTTCAAGCACTGTGAGTATGGACGAGCGCCTGGTGTACTCCCCCGACCCCAGTGATGCCGAGAAGACCGTATTAAGACAGGAGACCATCATTACTGTCAAAGGGGTCCCGCTAACCTCATACATGGAGAGTTACCTGCTCAACAGTATATCCTCTAACTCTTTTAAGGTGGGTCTATTATATTTTCTTATATTTTGGTGTTGAATCTGCAGACTTTTTTTTTATCAAGATATATTTCAAAGTACAGTATAATAATAATTACAATTTAAAACTTGCAAACTAAACAAACCAAAATTGGGACAAGGACAATATAAAGTCAAATTAAATTATCAAAATCGCTATGTGGAAACAACGCTTACTAAAATGAAATTTATTAAATAAAAGAACACAATCCACCACATAGGGTGTACATTACTACATGAGCAAGTTAATCTGTTTCCCAAGCAAACTAATCGCACACATAACAACGCACTATCGTCACGTTCAAGGAATTAGTCAAGTTTGGGAAGTCCGGGACGTTCTGGTTAATTTGACTAAACTCTGCATGAATAAAGAAACTACATGTTAAATGTCAAAATATTAATTTAAAATCAAATTTGCAACATGACAAGACATTAACAATAGTACAAAATACAAATATTGATAAGATATCTAGGCTATATTATTACAAAATAATATATAAAGTACAGTACAGCACTCACTAACGATAGTGCTATCGGGTAGGTACCTGTAAGCATAGCATGCCTCAAGTGACCCCCATCAATAACTACCCTACAAACAACCTACATTTATCGCACAAATAAACCAAGGAAATCGCAAAAGCAAGCAATTGATACTATCGACAATGAATACATATAATATAAAGATAAATAATTGCAAAATATGAAGTAACAACAAATTTAAACAAAGAGTACTCTTTTAACAAGAACAATCAATTTAAAAAAAAAAAAAAATATTAATAATAGAAAAAGATAAACAATAAATACAGACAAAAAGTGAGCAGAGGTTATACAAGAAACTTCAAGTTAAAAATGCTTGATTAAAATTATTGATGTCAAATTTTAGAATAGTCACAATAATTGACCCTAAAAAGATTAAATTTATGGAACAATTTACTTGCCTCAAAAGCTCTGTCTACTAAGAGTCTGTATAGTAACCTAGCTCTAGCCCAAAAGTCATCTACTTTAGTGCAAATTTTACAAAATCTTATTAACTGGGAATAAAAACAATTATAAGTTATTTTACTATCAATATTACTACTAGGGAAAGGAAAGTTTATTACGTTAAAATTAAAATCATCAACTTTGTGATATACAGTACTTTAAGTATGCACTGTTAATTAACAATCTCTATATTTATATCAAGAAAATTTTCAACTTTATAATTTACGTTACATTGTGTGAGGGGAATAGAATTTGGGTAAATAAGTTTAGAAACTTGATTAAAATTTAACAAATTGCAAACGAGAATATCATCAATATATCTACTATTATTACTTAACAATTTAGCAAGTGCTAATTTTTCTGGGATTTTATTTTTCTTGCTACTGTCAACTAAGTCTTTTATATATTTAAATTCTAAAGCAAGCAAGAATAAATCTGCAATTAAAGGGCTAGCATTTCCACCCATAGGGATTCCTAATATTTGTTTGAAAATGTAAGGCCCAAATCTAAACATAAGTATTGAAAATCTCATCTTTTCTTTTTCAAAAGTGCCAGTTCTTTCAAAACACAGGAATTCATTAGCGCTTGAGACACTAATTAAAAAGGACCTCGATGCTAAGTAAATACATAAAAATAGAACCACCCTGTTACTGTCAGTCATGACACCTCTTTGGAGATCGTAGCTTTTCAAGAAAAGAAAAGAGAAGGTAGCAAGGGAAACAGTAAGGGTGTGAAAGATAAGAATGGGTGGGTGCTAGCCGAGAAGCAAGAGAGAGTCGAAAGATGGAGGGAGTACTTCAACGAATTGCTAAATGTAAGGAATGAAGCGCCACCAAACATAGTTGGATGGGGTATGGGAGGGAGAAGTAGAGGAGGTGGGGATCAGTAGGTCAGAAGTGTGTGTGAAGCCATGAAAAGAGTGAAGTTGGGTAAAGCAACAGGAATTGATGGAGTTTGTGTGGAAATGCTGAGGTATGGTGGTGAGATAGTGTTCGAATGGGTATGAAAAATGTGCAAACTAGCATGGGAGAAAGGGAGTGCACCTGATGACTGGAAGACAGGCATAATAGTCCCCCTATATAAGAAAGATCATAGATACTCCTACCATCAACCTCTCTGGAGGCATATTTCAGAATGTTTTGGTTGCTATAACTCTATGAAGAGTTACCTTTTTGTAACCAAAAAGGTATGTGGTGAAAAGTATCCAATATCCATGTTAACCCTTTCACGCTTTTATGACGCAGAGGTTGCCAGATTAGCAATAAGAAATAGAGTTCTCTCACTCTTATAATTACCTCCCCAAAATTAGTTTTCTGCCCACAGCTAACTCAAAGACAACTGCAGAGGTTGAAGTAACTAAACTAAAGGTTTCTAAATACCCCTGATGGTAACAAAAGCTTTAAAGTATCCCCAATAGGCTCAAAATTGTGTCATATGCGTGAAAGGGTTAAGCTTTAGAATGACATCAACCTCTTGCATGTAGCTCTTCTCTGTCCATAAAATTATTACGATTTAGTATGGTGTTTTGTGGTAACACAGGCCGAGCTAAAGTTTCACTTTGTTTTGTGATATTCCACTCACTCTAACTCTTTAAAAAAATGTTTAAGAAGAAAATAATATGTGGAAGCCAGTAAGAGTTATGGCCTGTACAAAGAAATTACAATAACGTTCCTACCTCATCTGTAGAATTATCAGTGACATGTATAAGTGAACAAGATTTGGTGCAAAATCAAGCACCTAGCCGTGAAATGCTTGCAGGCACGTGCACTGTCTCTGATGTCTGGTGGTGCACCGAGAGCTTGATGGAAGAGGAGCATGGGTGCATCTAGCTACTCTGGCAACTCCTCACCACTATCCCATGTCGCTCGGGGGAGAATATTTCACGGGAATTATTATGTGTAAACTTCACCCGCCAGGTACTATTGAATGATGTTTTGGCATAGATTTGCATCACCCACTTGATAAGAGTTATAATAATTTTGTAGTTTTCATGGGATTGAAATAAGAAAGTATTTTTATTTTCTACCTTTGATTCCACAGAACAAATACTTTCAAAGCAGAGTAAACTTGTCTTTAGCAGTACCGTATGTATGTACGGTATGTATATTATATACTCAGGCACATTTAGCAGTAGCTAGAATTATAGGATATTTTTGTATTTAAAAAGTTGAAAATTGAGGAAAGAATAGATAAGAGTCAAAGAATTGTAGATTAAAATTTGTGAGAAAAAAATTACAGTATACAGTATAATGTAAGAAAAATTTTCTCAATTTCTATTTATTTTCAGGGCCGTGATGCATTAGAATTCGTAATATCCAAAATCAACAAAGAAGTGGAGGAGATCATGTCGACCTACAAGCGCAGCACGACCGAGATCTTTACCCACACCAAGCGATCCATCGGCGAAATCACGGAATCGGCGCTACGCTCTGTGGATGACATCTCCACGGCGGCCAAGAAGTCAGTGGATGGACTGTCGGATGTAGCGATGAAGTCCATTGATGATATCTCCGTTGTGGCCAAGAAGGGGATTGATAGCTTTACTCAGCCGCCAGGAAGCATGCCCAGGATATGATATCAATCAATTTGTAGGATATATTTAAATTGTTTAACTACATGTCCGGAAGACACTTTAGAAAATGAGGATACTACATTTGAAAGAAGGAAGAATAATTCAGTTAATTGAAAAGATACATACGACAGAACAATTTGTAAAATAAAGTTAATTTGCTTTGCACTTCCTGAAGACACTTTGAAATTTAATTACTACTTTTGGAAAAACAAAAAATTAATAATCCAGTTAACTTATAAATTACACTTAGGCAGAAAACAATTTGTAGGATATATTTAAATTGCCGAATGATGTTTCCCCAACCATAAAGAGTAGACACTCTGAATAACGGAGACGTTAGTTTGGATAGGAAGAAATTAGAGCGAGTTGAGTTAACCCTTTCGGTACAGTTGGCTACCATTAGATCATTTTTGCAGCTTAGGACGTATCTGTAGGAGTTAAAGGGTTAATTGAAATAACTTGAACTCATTTGTGTCTGAGAGGCCTATTTTTTTAATGCATAAAATCAACTAATGATAAGCCAGACTAAATGTCAAATGGCGTCATCCGTGCTATAAGGGTTAACCATAAACAATTGTGTATTATAACTCAAGCATCTCACTTCACACATTACCATAAACTTCATAGTACAACTGACCTTACTTATGTTGATTGTGCAATGAATTTTAGGGATTGTTATTCTTCATGTTGAAGAAACAGTATGTCATCCTGTTAAATTGCAAAGTTTGTAATGAGTGATGATAGAAAGTGTATGAATTTAGTGTACAGTTACCAGGATATGTGACCTCCCTTATTATACTCTGTTCAAATCTACTTGGCAGCAAAGTGTATGAATTTGGTGTAAAGTTACCAAAGATGTGACCCTCCTTGTTATACTCTGTTCAAATCTACTTGGCAGCAAATTTTCACCCAAAAAAGATTATGAATGAAAATTATTCCCAACTTTCTTCTTATGCATTGTTCAGAATTGTTTGGCAGCAAATTCTCATCTCCGAAGTATGATTATGAAAAAAATGGGATTGGTTGGCAAATAAATTATAATTTCCTTTCTTTTGATTGAAAGATGAAAGTAAATAGACAAAAATTAGCCAGCCATAAGTAACTGAGGAGAAGGGTGTAATAAGTTGCTAAGTTCATTTAAGCAGAGTATAGTGGGTTCAGGTGATATAGCACGTCCATTTTAGCATTGGACTGTCTGATTTTGGTGAGGAATTGGATACACAAATATCTCTCAAGTATTTGTTAATGCATCCAGAGGCACCAAACTAGAAAAACCCATGGCTAAAACTGCTGATGTGATGGACTTAATTTGTGTGAATCTGTAGATAATACTTGAAAGGACCTAAGCAAACGATATCAATTTATTTTTTCCAGTCTGTTGATTTATGGCGCATTCTGTGTTGGGTCTCTCAGTGGAAGGAGTTAACAGTCAAGGAATAATGTTCTGTCAGTTTTCTTATAGTTTATAGCCCCAGAGACTTGAATTTGAGGTTAATATTATCCATACAGTAGTTATTCTTATACATACATACATACATACTGTACATTAAAGATTATGATCTACACACGAGTAAGTCAGTCTCTTTGTTCACCTAAGGGTGGCATTCCAGGCAGCCCAGTCTTTGGCATCCCTTTTGGTCAGTCCTTTGGCTGCAAGATCAGTTTGTACCACCTGATATGTACTGTACAACACTGCAACTGTAACTGTCTCGGATTCACTAGTTCAAGTCTGTTCACAAGACAAGATTTCTGTTAGTTATTTGGGAAGTTTGGAGCTAATGTGGAAGAATACATGCAGATTAAACACAAATCTAAACCATTTGTAGTGCTTTTCTTAGGATAGTACATCATGAGTTGCCTCCAGGAGTATTGACTTGAATCAGTCCCAGACTTACAAAGGGCAGGACTGATGCTAAATTTTATAGCTGGGTGCTCACTTGACGCTAATCCACGTTTGATAAGTGGTTTGTGCTTTAAGAGTTAGTTCTAGTTGAGCTGCCGACCAAAGCTACATGTCCTCTTACTCAGGCTATGTTGTTTATCACTCGGTTTAGTTTTTCACTTGCTTGGAGTACTGAAAACTGACAGAACTGATTTCCCTGACTGTACATTATACTGTATTATTAACTTGATACAGTACTTCTAGTCCCGGTTGTTATCAGCAGTTGTTAATGAATTGTTTATAGGGTAGACTACCGGCATCCAGTTTGCAGGAGGTGGTTCCAGTTAAATGCGGTATCAATAAAAAACAATACCCACAACATATGAGTACAGTTAGACTGCTATATTTACCGGTAGTGTCAAAATGTACCCTAGTTATTAAATATTTTGAAACAAATCAATTACTATTTGTGAGTAGTAAAACAAAAATACCACCCACAAAAAATTGAATGAGGGTAACCTAGCCAGCAAAGAGAATTAGTAATTTTTCTTTTGTTGGATAACCCTTATCCAACTAATTTTTGTGGTTTATATTCTTTTATTGATTTTGTATATTGTTGGACCCCTGCGTACAAATTGGTTAGTCCGCCGTACTGTAGTAGCTTTCTCTCGTATGGAAGAAGCGACCGAGTGTGAGTACTGTACAGTATAATAAATTTTATTTTCTGCTCAGGGTTTAGTTATGAGGACACTCAGCACTGCCTTACAGGTAGATAGAGTAGCTCTGGTACTTTAGGGTGGCTATACTCTGTTAGTTATAAGTAGGCAGTAATTTATCTTCTCATTATCAGCCAATTTGTATATATTTATATACTGAAGAAGAAAATATACAGTATAACAAACCATCTTTTCCATAGTGTTTGTTAACCCTGTCACTATAACATTTATATTCCTACATAGGCCTACTCTTAGGTTTGGCATGGTCTACAAATATTAACTATGAGAGGCATTATGAGGCATTAAAATTGTTGTTCCCTATTCTAATGACAAAACAGGATGATAGACCAATCTCAGTGTAACTTATTCTTCATTTATACTTTTTCTAGGTAAAATTAAAAATGGCATAGCTGAAGTGAAAGCATTAATAATATAAACAAACTTTTCATTGCTTAACTCCTGTTATAGCTCAGTGTTCGAGTTGGGGAAAACGCAAATTCTTCGCCTACTTGTAATTATTAGAGTTAGTATCCTCCCACCTACCTTCCTCTCACCTTCAAGCTTATCCTTAGTACTGATTGCCTTTGCTAGGATGTATAGTTTTCAAAAGTAGCTAGGTGTTGTAGGTTTCTGTCTGAATGCCTTCAAAATGTATATTCTTTTTTTAGTAGGTAGTAGCTTAGATTTCAGTCATTGCATTATGTATATACTCTTGCATTATACCACAAATAATTTTAGTCATCACAACATACAGTAATTATAACAAACTTACAGTATTATATTGTCTGTAGGTGTTTATTAAGGTGTGCCGCCTTATGTTCCGTTCCCTTATAGCTAGAGGTTTTCTGCGGGTGCTAAGCAGAACGATATTACACTTTAAGAATGCTAGTAGACTTGTTTTATCCCTTTCAGAACGATGGAGTCTATTTAATTTCATTCTGGCTACCACTAGAAGATTTTTATTCAGTTTGGAAAGATCAGTGGGAGTCAAAGGGTTAATTGAAATTATTTTTATTCCTTTTATTCATAGAGGTCCTTCCTGAACTGAATAAAATCATCTGAAGGTAGCTAGAATAGAACAAAAAATGGCATCATTTGGTTGAAAGGGTTCAGAAAGCAGCTGGAATGGAACACAAGTCTACACAGTCATGATCTATAGTTTTGTCTCCCATTTTCCTGGGGGAGAAATAAATTATAGATGTTGACTACCGGTACCTTATTTAATGCATTGGTAGATTAGTGGCAATGTACCTGAGCTTTGGTTAGACAGTTAGGGATTAGATTTTGGTTACACATTTGTAGAACCTTTGATAGTTATTTTTTTTAACAATTGGCCTAACCCCAGTTTTATGAGGTAGTCAGCTGATAGTTACTATATTTGGTTACACCTTTCTAACACCTATTAGTTTTTAGATCTTAACAGTCGGCCTATTTCTGCTTTCATGAGATAAGTGTCAGTGAAAAAATGAAAACATTGCCTATACTTAATATATTGGCTAATTAAAATGTAAAACTTGCAAACTAATACTTGGAATTAGTGCTTCACTCACTCACTATGCTGTCCAATTTTTATGACTTGTTTTTTTTTTTTATGTTCATGTTAGTAGCTCAAGTAGAGCACTTCTTGGTTAGATATATATTCTTGTTAAACTTATTCTCAAGATCTATATATTTTCACATCACTTACATTTTTTAATTGCCAGTATCTTTCATGATTTGAGATAGTTAACCCTTTGACTGCGTAAGGTTTTGTAAGCTGAATAATATCTTACAGAATTAGCCAAATCATATACCGGTGCTATATATTTTGCAGTTAGAGGGTTAATGATATCTACATCATGGAATTTTTTTAGTCATTTTGAATAACTGAATTTAGCTCCACAAAGGTGTAAAGCTTATTTTTACTGCTACGCCTTTCATTGTAAACCTGTTGAATAATATTTATGGGTGGGTTTTCATGAGGTGTTGCTATACTCTATTTTTTCCCAGCTGATGGTAAATTGAATCCCTTAGTAGCGGATTTCTCGATACTAAATGGAAATATATAAAACTACTATGGCTGTGTGTCGTATTAATGCCTAGTTTATATAATTAACATAATAATTTGCTATAAAATCTACCTTATAGCTGAGTAACAAAGATAGAACCATGACAATTTACCCTCAGCTGGAAATAAATAGACTATAGCCGTTAGTAGAGATGAGCTAGCAACAAACCCTTTACAAACATCACATAAACGGCTCCACTAACTGTTAACATCTTGCCCCGAGTTACTAGTGGCTAGTTAAGCAGTTTTCAAGATGCTAGTTAGGATTTAGTTGATAGCTCGCCACCATTCACGACTAGTAATACTCGATAGCTCGCCACCATTCACGACTAGTAATACTCCTCTTGTAGCCTAAACGTGCCCTAAGTGTAGTATGAGGAGGCCTGTGACAGTATTGATCATATTTTCTTTTTGTGTCTCAGCCTTTTCGTGCTTTGCCAAGGTAATGTCGGTAAAAAAGGCCCGATATACTGTACTGTGCTAAACAACTTATTCAGAATAAAACTCATGCCATCATTTGGTTTTCAAAAATTCACTAACCTTGCCTTAGAAAATTATTTATCTATTTACTTACTGTAGGCCCATTCCCCCATTATTATTTTTATTTTTATTATTGGGGGGGGGGGGGGGGGGGGGGGGATGGCCTACTCGAGACAGATGGTCTTAGAAAATTTAGGAACAAAATTATTATTGGGGAAATTTAGGAAATCTCAGTATTGTAATAATAATGAAAATGGTAATTGTAGTTAGGTTATATCTTTGTCACAAGTGCTACATTTATCAGAAGAGGCATTATTATTGTTTACATAGTGTCATGGTTACCGTGGCATCATGTTTATAATCAAAGAAGATTCTGTTTGACTACAATACTACTATACTCTATTGTATAATCAATTACACACCAAACTCTGTTATTCATAAAAGAAAACTGCGTAATTAATACACAGTGTCTGCTCAGGCCAGAACAGACACTGGCACTGTATAAATCCCATAACCATTTTATTTATTATATTACTTGCATTTATATATTTACCAAATTGTTTATTTTATCTATCTATTTACTTAGGCCCAATCCCCACTTTCCCTCTCCTTTTTTATTTTTTTATTTTTTTTTACCAGTATTTCAAAGGTGGTGCAACACAAGTTATTTTAGAGGAGGATTTCCTTGGATTCGCTTTCCGGCATTATTTTATTGGATAATGTTACTGGGATCTGAGCAGCTTTGTGGTGTGTAAAATTGAGTAGTAATTTATCACATTTATAAACTTGTGTGCTAACCCCTTCAATGTATTATGGCTATTGTTTAACAATTTAAGTTTAGGAAGGATCTGTGGTTATCAAAGGTTGAGAACATTTGTAAAGTTTTGATTTTTTACAAATCCTTCCTAAGCTGAATAAAATTAGTATGAAGCCATCGAATTAAAGGGGTAAATGATTATCCAGTTATCCAATAATATCAATATAAGAGTAAATTAAGGGGAGGCTGGCCGTTTGTTTGGTCTATTAATTCATTTATTCATATATTTGTTTAAGTTTCATCCCTAGAGCTCCATCAAGCTTAGAAAACACCCCCTAGACCGCCTTCAAGATAAATTTGTAAATTTTTTGGTAGAAAAATTTGTCTGTCAAAAGTCACCAGAAAAACATTAAGTGTTGATATGACGTGTTACCCATTGAACTTACATCTAACTATTAACCTAACAAGTGCGCATGGGGGTAATTGGAAACGTCCCCCTGTGCTGACGTATTTGAGGTGTTTTATTCATTGTACCATTAATAGCATTAATACTTATCCATATGCGCCTATTATGGGTTGATTATAAAGGTATTAACCTGAAACAACAATAAAACGAGTGAAAACAGCGTTTGAATGGTCAAAATCGGAGATATAGCCCGCGAGTTGTATAATGTATGGGTGAGGCAAGCTGCTTTCCCGCCAATTTCCCCCAAGGTCACTGAGACACAGTCGATCGATACTCTCTCTCTCTTGCATTCGCTTGCTATCAGTGATGACCACACCCTTCAACCGGATTTCTAATGTTAACACGAAAATATACCTCAGAATAAGGGAATAACAAGGAAAATAGGTGATCACTGAAGGAGAGGAGGAAAGTGGGGAGGTAGAAGACTGAGATTTTGCATGGCCCAGGGGCCAAAAAAAAAAAAATTTTTTTTTTCTCCGACTCTTAAGAGTCTCCCCGCAGTTCCCGGGTTAAGGAACACTCCGTTCTTAACATTAATCCTCCATTACAAACCCCAATGCACTTGAATAAATTAATGAAAGCATATGATCCTCCCGGGATTCAAACTCGGGACACCACACCCACAACCAATGCAGTTTCTCTATTGTCTATCTGTTGAACAATTGCATTCTGTTAGTTCTGGGGTTCATATTCACAAGAGATTAGGTATACAGTACTGTACTGTACATTATTGTATTTGTGATAATGTTACCAACCTGACACACCACAACAAAAAAAAAAATTGGTGCTTTATCCATAAGTTATAGGCCTAGCTGAAAATGATGAAATTTTTATGAAGTTTTTCTCATAATGATTTTTTAAGTGGCTGTTTTCAATTACTTAAATGATGCACTTAGAAAAATATAACAACAAGCTTGTTACCATAGCATTGAAAAATATATAAGGAAGCTTGTTACCATAGCAAAGTGGTCAATAATACAAAGTGCCTGGCTTATTATTTTAGTTATGCATTTTTGTTTTCTCTAGCCACCTAAATTGGGGAATGTAAATTTGTATACTAGTATTTTAGAATTAATAAACATTTAAAACAATATATTTATGTTTTATTAGCTAAATCCTTCAACCCTACAATGTAGTAGAGAACTGCTGCAAGATATTGAGACAATGAACGGAGGAAGGAAAAACAAAGATAAAACAAAAAGGTCCATGTGCCTAAAGGCATCCTCCATTCATAAAATGTTTGTAACAACTGGATTTAAACTTTTGTAGATTGTAAGTTTGTGGAAAGCAACTCGAGGGAAGTGAATTCCAAAGAGTAGTAGTTCTGGGGATAAATGAATTTTGATAAGCAGAAGTTCTGCATTGTGGAGGAGAAAGTGTAAATTCATGGGCGCTCTCAGCTGCCCTAGTTCTACGGGAAAAGATGTGGAGAGGCGGCACAATTGAAGCAAGTTCCTCAGAACAATTGCTGTGAAAATATCTGTAGAATAATGCAAGGGATGCAACGTTTCTTCGTATGGATAATGTAGGAAGGTCCTGTGTGATTGCAGGGTTATTGATTAATCTAATACTTTATTTTGAATTTTGTCCAGCTGCTTCAATGCAACCACTCCACTTCCACTCCACAGAGGTGAACAGTAATCCATCTGAGAACGCACACGACTTTTATATATTACGGCCAACTGCTCGTCAGTGAAGAATTCTCGAACTCTGTACAGGAGTCCCAGTTTTTTAAGCGTAATTTCCACAGCGATTTTGATTAATTCTTTTACGTTTATCTTGTGTCGCCCCAGTTTTGGTTTGTTTATTTTGCAAGTTTTACATTATAATGCTATTAATGCCTGAGATGACAAAAATTATATATTTTTTTTTGTACACAATTGATGATTATACGCTGTGTATACGTGGCAAGATATCTGCGAGGTTGGGAAAGTTAAGTACTGTAGGTTTACAAAGGAAAGCGAAGTGACACTCGTATGGCTGTGTTTGTTTTGGGGCTCTGTTGCCATGTCTCACCATATTAAGGGTAGATTGTGTGGGTGTGTTATTCCTTGAGTGCCCATCACATCACATCCCCACCTCCTCTCTGTCCTATCGGACCAATGTCAATTCGCTCAGACCATAAATATCAATGGCCCAAACTTGTTTCTTCTGTTCACTTGGATTCTGAGCTACCCGGATGGAGTGATGTAATAAAGCTATAACTGGTGTCAGATATTAAAATTAAAACTCGCTTAGGCCTAGGCTATTACTTTTTTTTTTTATTTTAGTATTAAATAAGCACAATATACACCCTAAATAATCATACATTTGTTACACATCATAGTGAGTCAGTCACACTTTATGTCACATACTTAGTTATAAACACACAGTTAGTCACACATAGTCAGTCTGGCATTCAAGTTATATGTTTATTTAACATTCCTAGTTATGAAAGCACAGCAGTATAGGCTACACCCAGGGACTCCAACGTAGGATATTCACACCGAAATTCACCGTCACACTATTGCCATTTCATACATATCCAATGTAATAGCATGTCAATAAAGAATATTCCATTATATTTCCTCACTGATGTCGTATTTAGTACCAGATATTAACTATTTTATTGAAGGATGGAATAAGGATTGAAATATTCGCAATTCGCATTCGCATTCGCAAATTTTTCTGGGTGGATGGGACTCGTTAGCCTTGGTCGGCAACTCACCTAGGGGAGACAACCTTATACAAATCCGGGTGGATGGGACTCGTCAGCCTTGGTTGGCAACCAGTCTAGGGGAGTAAACCTGATACAAATCCATACTGCTTACCTAAGGGTAAGGCAGGTTAGTGGATGGATTAGCCGAACAACACTGTAGAAAAATAGTGCTAACAAGATACACAGAGGGCCTCGGAGTCGGACGGATCCTAATTGAGTGGTCAATCCTGTAAGTCCTTCACTAAACTGGCTCGGGTTGTCCCTCTCACAGGAATAGGTCCGCTTGGGGGAATTCTGTGTATGGCCACCCTCGTAAGGCGTCCGGCAATAGATAGATATATAGATTTGCGAATTTTGCAACTAAATATTCGCATTCGCAAATATGGAAAATTGACATTCGTTCCATCTCTAATATATATATACTGTATATATACATATATATATATATATATATATATATATATATATATACCGGTATATATATATATATATATATATATATATATAATTATATACATATACTGTGTACTGTATATATATATATATATATATATATATACCGGTATATATATATATACTGTATATTATAACCGGTAACTTAATTGAGTACTTTATCCTTATCAACTGAAGAAAGGTGGTTGATAAGATGTGGAATAGCCTTGAGTTTGAAAATATTAAGTTTTGCAAAATTAAGCTAGATATGAAATATTTATTCTACTGTATACAGTACAGTATATTATTTAATGAATTGGCTAAATACACAGTATTTGTGAGTTATTTTGCTAATTAGATGACATGTCTTACTTTAATCGTCACACATAGGCTACACACACAGTTTTATAAAATCACAAATCACAAGGCTATAACCATAATATATTTATTGTGCATTTACGTAAGACTCGATCGAGGCTCATTTGCGGTGCGGTCCAATCTGTAAGGCAGATAGCGTATAAGAAAGAACTGCTGTTTCTGATAACCCACTGCATAACATCCCTGGGCACCCTATTAAAGGCTCTTTCCAGGTCTATAAACACCAGATACAGATCCATATCAATATGTAAATGCCTTTCCTGGAGCTGCCGGACTATGAAAATACCTGTACTATCGATTGTACAGTAAACCCCCGCCCTTTCAGATTTCCAAGACTTTCGGACGAGCATTTCAATTCGGACTCATGGTTCAGCCTTTCGGATTTGTCCGAAAGGCTGAGAAAATACCTTTGTCCTTTTCGGACTACATATAACTTCGGACTCATGGTTCAACCTTTCGGATTTGTCCGAAAGGCTGAGAAAAATTAAATCGCATTTGGACCAAAGAGCCGAGTTTCGGACTTGTCTGGTTAGGTGAATGTGTATTCGGACTTATAAACTTCAGACAATATTTCAGCCATTCAGACAAGTCCGAATGGCTGAAGTGTGAAGTTCGGACTCGGCCCTTTCGGACTTTTGACACTTTCGGACAGGGGTCTCCCCCGATTAGTCCTAAAGGGCGGGGGTTTACGGTACCATGTTCTGGGATAAAACCGAACTGCAGAGCATCGATAAAAATGCTTTCCCTAATCACACCTTCAAAGACTCTTTCACAGACTTTCATGATTTCATCAAGCATTTTCAGGCCCCTATATTTTCCCCTATCTAAAGAAACTGCCTCACCCTTATACTTACACCACCAGAGTTTTATGCCAAACATCCGGGATTTACTCTTCCCGAATAATGATGTTAATTAGCTCCATGAACTGTTTCACTCCCATGTCACCTGAGGCTTTTAACATCTCGGCGACAATGCCAGAGCTCTCTGCAGCTTAAAAAGAAATACAGTACAGTAAGTGAATTGTTACTGGTAGGCTACTCACATTTTTTTCTTCTCTGAACCTTTCTATTATATATACCGGTACAGTACACTAAATAAAAATGTCCAACATTAGGTAAATTGAGTTAAATAAACATTCTTGTATTCAAGGGGATGAAAATAATATTAAATTTTTATTGGCGTAAATTTGTCTTAAAACTGGAAGATGTACAAATGAATAGATATTCTATTTTTTTTTTATTAATTTCACCACACCACCAAACACCTCCAATGAAATTAATGAAAGCATATACTGTATATGTGATCCATCGGGATTCGAACCTGGGTTGTCACACACAGATTTTTAGACAGCTTAACCATTACACCACCAAAATTATGTCAAATTATGTCAAATTATACACCTGTACAGTCATGAGCCATAATGCCTGCACAACCATTTCAATCTTTGAATCTTTAAAGCCAGGTTGTGATGCTCCTGGGTGGTGTAATGGTTAGAGTGTTTAAAAATCTGTGTGTGATAACCCAGGTTCGAATCCCAGTGGATCACATATACGCTTTCATTAATTTCTTTGGAGGTGTTTGGTGTTGGGGTGAAATTAATACAAAATAGATAAACCGAACATTGGATTGTCTCGCTTGGGTTCCATACAGATTCAAATGGATGTGCAGGTATTATCGCTAATGACTGTACCTGAATCTTGCATCTTTTACTGGAATATCAATCCGTCATTTGGTGTACAGTTGGTCGGGCCGCGGCGTACTTGTTATTTGCCCCCCTCCTGGCAATAAATATGATGATGACAATAAGTCATGAGGGGATAAGGGGGACAAATCCCTCCCCTCAACCCATTATTGTATCCCACGGTATTCAGTAATGTAAACAAAGCGGACGATACGCACAAACACTACATGGGCGGCGGCCCGACCGCTAGGTGGCCCAATTGGTATGCGGCCCAACCGCCATGGGACGCCTCATTTATGCTAAGTGGCATTCAAATGAGTAAGACCAATTTTTTCCTAGAAACAGTATTTATTCTAACAAATTTGAATCTTTTCAGTACTGTTGTTGTTGTTGTTGTTGCTGTTCCCCAGGCTGCCTGGCCGAACAGCCCCAAGGCCATAACCGAGCGCCCCCACAGAACCCTCCCTGCCTACCACAATAAAGCCTGGGTGACCGAAGCCACTCCATGGCGGGGAGCTGAGGAGGGTGCGGAAACGCCCGGGAAACCAAAGCCCCACCCAAGGCCCTGTGCCTCTCAGCAATTATGAAGAGAAAGTTGAGGGGCTTTTCAGTACTGTAATGATATACAATGCATTCTTTCATTTTATTCTAGCTGTTAGATGATTTACTCAGCTTCGGAATTGCCTTGCAATTCCTTTCAAACTTAATACAATTGTCGACTGATAGCTAGAATAAACATAAGAAAAGTGTCATTGTATACTGAAAAAGTTAATACTGTAATACATTATCATAGGCAAGACTAGCCCATTCATAACCGGTTGCCCAATAAGTACGCAACATCAATAAAATTACTACTCGCCAAAAACAACAATAAGATTTATGAGGCACCCGGTAGTGTAAAAACGTATGACAGGTACATAAGCACATTTGATAAATCTAATATCTCTAATTCTTTGTGGGTAGTTTTTTGATAGATTCTGCATACTAATTGGAAAACTATAAATTGGATACTTTACCCTATTATATATATATATATATATATATATATTATCCATGAGCATTCCTTTCATGGCATTGGCACTGATATATATATATATTTTTTGTTTTTTTATATAAAACTTAAATTAATATGACCTAGAAATCATTTAGAAAACATAAATAATATAACTGCTCACGATATATACCTTATTATATACTGTACCAACATGTGTCAATATATTACATTATGTCAAGTTAGTAGAACAATCCTAATAAAATAAACAATAGGAAACATTTTCAGCATACCGTATAAAGAATGCTGTGCCAGGTACCAATTGTCATACTATGTACCCAAGTCCCCACAATGGTATCAAAGTATAAAGCTACTGTACAGTACATTAAACAATAATAAGTAACACCCCATTATTAACATTATTCATCAATTACAAACCCCAATGTACTTGAATAAATTAATGAAAGCATATGGTCCTCCCGGGATTCGAACTCGGGACACCACACCCAGACATTCTCAGATTCTCAAAGAAGATCCCTGGAGGAGGCTTATTGAGCTTTAAATCACTTTAGTGTGCTGTGTAAAAATGCATTTAGAATGTTACTATACTGTTGGAGTGGCTGTGATTGTGTATTATCTGTAATAGGTGTAATCAGCTCAAACATACTGATCAGGTGCTAGCATTCCCATTGTAAAGGCGGTGTCACACGAGCGATTTTTCCGTCAATTTCTACGAGCAATTGTTATCTGATAGGCTTGATATTTTAGTTATATATGAAATCTGCCACATATAATAATCTACCTTCAGTCTAGTTTCCGATCCCAATGTGAAAAAGCCTCAAAATACCACGAGAAAAAACTTGCTCATCGAAAATTGCCGGAAAAATCGCTCGTGTGACACCGGCTTAAATCAAACACTGATCTACTGCACATCTGATATCTGCTATTGCACAGAGGGTTAGGGAGACTATGGGGATGAGTGTCAAAGACATTTAACCAGTGTGGATCAAATACATGGCCTACAGAATGTGAGGCATGCACACTACCATTCTTTCAAGCAGGCTAACATTGGACCAGAGAGGAATACTTCGGATATTTCTGAATAAAATGTAAAAAAACACATGGGAAAATTACTTGATATTATGGATAAACACTGCCTACATATTATGCTTTTTCATAAAACCAAGCCTTTTTTCCATGGCGGTGGCTCGTTACGTATAATTCAGACATGTCAAACCTTCAACATTCTTAAATATCTCTCATGTAATCTAAGGCATTTTAGAAATCTTGGTTAACATACATACAAACATACGGTATTAAAATGTAAAGACCGAGTGCTCCGCATGAAGTACAGTTCCAGTCTCACGTTCTAATGGCGGCACTCCTGGCAATCCTGTTCAGAGCTGTCTTACTTATTAATTCATTAATTTATTGATTCAAGATCGAAGCAAATAGTCTGATCCCACATCTTTCTAGGTCATTCAAACACTAGCTCACCTTTGCATACTATATTGTACATACAAATTTCTCAACTCCGAACTTCTTCCTCGGCAGAGGGCATTTTCTTCTAGTACAGCGCTTCTTCCCACGGTGTATCCAACGACAAACTACACTGAATTGAGTTTGCGCCCAACCGTTTTCTGCACATGGCTATACACCACTTTTTTCTTTATATCAATGCCCTTATCTACTGTGCAAAACCTTGGTTTTATTTATATCAATTATTCTTTACTTGCCATGCTCTCTCTCGATCTTCTGAATGTGGCCTTGGCATCCTGCACATTATCCGCGATAAGAACAAGGTTGTCTGCATACTGTAGCAGTTCCCAAGGGAGCTCAATTCTAAAATTTCCACAGTGCCTCCAGAACCATAATAAAGAGGAGAGGGCTTAACAGAAAACCCAGATGGACTCTAATGTGAACTGTAAACTCCTCACTCAGTATACCTTTCTCCCTCACTGCCATTCAGGAGTCCTTGTACATTCATTATCATGCGCATAAACCACTCCTCTTTGCCGGTCAGTCATCTAGCATCAGAAATTTCCCAAACGGAGTCCCGCAAGGATCCGTCCTGTCGCCTCCACTCTTCAATAATAATAATAAAAACTATTTGTCTTCCTCGTGTGAAGAAAAAGGAGAAAAGAGGGCTGGATGTGATGGAGATGAGCTGCTTGAGGAGTATGTGTGGAGTTACTCGTAGAGACAGATTGAGGAATGAAGAGATACGTAGGAGAGTGGGGCAGCAGGAACATTTGTCAGCCAGAGTGGACAGAAGGGTGCTGAGCTGGTATGGTCATGTTGAACGAATGGGAGATGAAAGGCTTACAAAGAGAATATGTGAGTCAGGTACGGGGAGATTGAAGGGCAGGAAGACCCCCATTGAGATGGAGAGACTGTGTAAGAAAGGCTTTGGATGATAGAGGAATGACTATAGATCAGGCAGGGGAAGTGGTGGTGGACAGGAGTGAATGGAGAATGCTTGTGAATAGTTGAGTGAACACGTGGTCATTTGGAGTAAGGGGTCGGGCGCAAGTTGGACTAGATAATAGTCCATCAGGCGCCTGGCCCGGGGAGACGAGTAATATGAAGGGTGTGCCTGGAAGTGTGGTGGGAGGGCTTGTGGCTTTGGCTCCGCTGTATGTCTGCCTGCCGAGATCGGAACCTCTCCGGGTGGTCAGGGGCCGGGGGAGTGCTGGAGCGACCTTGGTAACCCTGGTCTCTGGGTCTTCTCCTGGGTGACCTGGATGTGTGAGAGTTTGTGTTTTTTATCTGTGTTTATTTTTTGTTTTATGTTGTTTTTGTGTTTTCCCTGTTCTTGCTCTGTCTTGAGTCGGCTACCCCCAAAATGGGGATTGGGCCTGAGCATATAGATAGATAGATTTGTCTACAGCCTACTGGGCAAAAGCCCTCATAAGGTTGGGCACTCTTTAAACTGTACATGCATGATATAAATACACCCAATACATCCCAAATAAATATTGCCTCCTATGCAGACGACATAACACTCACATGCACACACCAAGACCTAGACACAGCAACAAGTCTCCTTCAACCCTATCTCAACACATTACATGACTGGTACACTACAAACAGACTCAATTTAGCCCCAGCCAAATCCACTGCAACCCTCCTCACAAGTTGGACAGATCACTAATACACCCCACAACTCACCATAAACAACACATCCCTAACACACACACACTCACCAAAATCCTAGGAGTAACATATGATACTCAAATGACATTCAAACAGCACACCACAAACATGAAAAAGAAACTGATACCCAGACTTAACGCCCTCAGATCACTTGCCCACACAAAATTTGGACACAACAAAGAAACCCCCACCAGTTTACAAACAATACATAAGATCAGTGATGGAATACGCAAGCCAAGCCTGGGCTTCTAACCTAGCTGAAACAAATCATAAGACCTTACAGACTATTCAAAATAAAGCCCTAAAAATCATCACAGGCTGCACAGCTACTACACCTACAGATCACCTACCGGTACATCAAGAAACCAAAGTCCTCAAAGTCAAAGACTATCTGGACATGAGAGGCACTCAATTCCTGGCAGCAGCCTCCACGAACCAACACCACCCACTACACTACATGGCAACACACCCACAGACACCAAGAAATATCAAAACAATGCCCAGCACATGGTATCACACACAAATACTATCTTCTCTCCCTCCCTGCCCACCCCAAACCAGCTTCCAGAAGCACATCCGTAATCATATATCTCGCCGTTCCATCCAATCACTCATAGACAACACGCAGCTGCAGGCACGACCTTCCGAAATCCATCCTTCTGAATCCTCCCTTCCTCGCGAGGACAGAGTCCACCTGGCCAGGCCGAGATGCGGACACCATCCAACTCTTCTGAGCTATCAGAAGACTGGATGACTCCGTCGTCGACACCTACCCGTGTTGTAACACAGCACCCTATGCCATTAAACACATCATAAAAGACTGCATTTCACACAACCACTTACGCCAACAACACAATCTACACTCCTTGAGAGCTCTGTGGGAAAACCCGACCGTGGCCATGGCCTTCCTTAGGGCCTGGCTGTTCAGCCAGGCAGCTTAGGGAACAACAACAACAACAACCACTCATCTGCGCCAATTTTCCTCATAGTCCATTGCACAACATCCCTGGGCACCCTATCAAAGGCCTTTTCCAGGTCTACAAACAGAAGATACAGATCTTTATGTAAATATCTTTCCTGAAGCTGCCTGACTAGGAAGATGGTATCAATTGTACAAACTAAACTGCATACCATCGATAAAAATGCTTTCCATTATCATACCTTCAAAGACTCTCTCACAGACTTTCATGACTTGGTCAAGCATTTTCAGGCTCCTATCTAATGAACCTCCCTTATCCTTATAATTACCATCACACTTTTATGCCAAACATCAGTAAAGTGTCAGCTGCTGATCAAAGGATTGGGAGGTAAAACCCACTCTGTCAAAATGTTATTGGTAGATGTCAAGCACGGGCAAATTGACCTAGTAATTCGTGACAAACGCCTAATGTTTATGGCCACCCCTTCACGGGAATTACAGCGTCTAATTTTTTTTTTGTTAGCTCAGTGAACAATACCACTCCTATGTCACCTGAGGCTTTAATAATCTCAGCGACATTGCCAGAGCAACCTGCATCCTATATTTTACTTTTTCGTTGCTAAGCTGCTCTTTATTCCACTCAAAACTAAACGTTGAGTAATTGTTTGTAGTATACCTTTCAAGCTTCTCCGATTTCTTCCCCTGCATAAACAATTGCCCCATTATCATTCCTGACACTCTGTTCTCCTACATCTCTACTGTCATCCTTAACTTGCCTAGCTGGGTTGAAGATGCCTTTGAGATTTTCTGTGTTATACACTTGGTCAATGACCTAATTCTATATAATTTTCTTTGTCTTGTATGTATCTTTTTTGGCAGTTGGCTTAGCCACCAGATATTCCTCCTTGCTGTCTCCTTTCTTCCTTACTTTGAAGTATCTTCTATTTTCCTTTACATACATACGAGTTTAAAGACAGTAACCGTCCACAGTGAATGTGACTTCCATGGTACAATCACAGTACTGCACACAGTGCACAGCTACAGTCTTTACTGCAGCACAGTACAACAAAGTCTTGCCACAACAATGCCCTATCATGTTATCACTGTGGCTGATGTTGGTATAGCGCTAACAGTGTCTCAGCAAAACTCATTAAAGTCCCCCTGAAGCACTTGCACCTGGCGAAATCGCACCACACCAGCCTTAACTGTGCTACAATAAGGCAGTAACAAGAAATCACTGTAACTGCTACAGAGGCTGACTGCACCACCGAAGTGGCGGGCGGTGGGGTCGCTGCATCCCTACGCCAGAGAAAGGCCGACTTGTGCCAGTGGGCTGCGAGAGTAAGACACTAGGGAACTTTGGGGCACACCATTATGGCCCCACTGCCTTCACCACTCTCAGGAAGAAAGATATAAATAAGAATTATGAAAAAGGTAAAGTCAGAACTAGCTATGGGAAGTAGAGGACACCAACCCTCACTCTGATAGATCCAGCCCTCCACATTGCATTATCAACCTTGTCATTCCCCCACCAGGAAATCTTATGCCTGGGAAGCTCCTTAGTTTTACCACAGACTTTGTCAATGGAAAAAAGTTGCTACGTTCAAGGAAGTTTAAGTAGCTAAAGTATTTACATCGTTTGACCTAGCAACCCTCACCCTATTCTTATCGATTTCCTCCAGTTTGCTGCAATACCTATCTGTATATTCTGCGCACATACATTCCTTTTTAACATGTATACCTTCTTGCACACAGGATCTCTACTTAAGCTCATATCACACACTAGGAGCTTATGTTGGGATACATCCTTCGCTCAGGATGATCTTTACATCCCGAACCCACCTTCAGTTTTCCTGTTCACCAAGAAGTAATCTATTTGGGTACTGGTGCTCCCAGAACTCTACATGATCAGATGACTCAACCTTCTCTTGGACTTGTTACACACAACCATGTTGAATGCACCACAGGACTCGTGTACACATTAGCTTTCTAGATTTCTCCTCCAGCAACTATTTCCTCTATGCAGACCCACATATCCATCAACACATGCCCATTAGGGTCACCATCTAGTACTGTAGTGTCATTCTCAGAGAGGCCCAAAAGGACACTAACCAGGTCGTTCTAGAAATCCATTTTCGTTCTCTACTCGAACCAACCTGTGGAGCATATGCAGATAGTTACCGCTTTAAATATTTTTTCACTAACTTTCAGTTTCAATACAATCGATCTTCCATTTACTCTCTTGATCTCAAGCATACTCTTCTAGGCTACCTCTCCTCAACCACCAAAACACCCACTCTTCCTTTAACTTTTCCAGACTCATCTCCCTCGCAATAGATCCTTTATCTCTTGCTTTTTCCAACTAGCAATCACACTCTTTACATTGGGTTTTCTGGGCGATTCTTCTTCATCCAAGCACTTCCACAACTTCATTTGCTCTGCCATTATGACTTCCCAAACTTGACTAATTCCTTTAACGTGACGATAGTGCGTTGTTATATGTGCGATTAGTTTGCTTGGGAAACAGATTAACTTGCTCATGTAGTAATGTACACTCTATGTGGTGGAATGTGTTCTTTTATTTAATAATTTTCATTTTAGTAAGCGTTGTTTCCACATAGCGATTTTGATAATTTAATTTGACTTTATATTGTCCTTGTCCCAATTTTGGTTTGTTTAGTTTGCAAGTTTTACATTTTAATTAATGTATGTATGTATATACACAGGCACATACCCCATAGTTGGGGGTGGCTGACTCGAGACAGAGCCCGAACAGGGATAACACAACACAACATACAAAACAAAATATAAATTCACACAGAACTAGGTCGCCCAGAAGACCCAGAGATCAAGGATCACTAGGGGCCTCCAGAATTTCCCTGGCCCCAGACCTTCCAGAGAGGTTCCAGCCTCACCAGGCAGACACGCAGCGGAGCACACTACAATGCCCGCTCCACCTCACATCCAGGCATGACCCTTCATATATACTGGCTCCCCAGGAAAGGCGCCTGACAGACTATTATCTAGTCCAACTGGAGCCCGACCCCCTCTCCCAATGACCATGTTAACACTCATCTATTCACAAGCATTCTACATTCATTCCTATTTATTACCACTTCTTTTGCCTGTTCTACAGTCATCTCTCTATCTTCTTACGCTTATACAGTCTATCCTCCTATAATATGATCCTCCTTTAATACGAGGGGGGGTCCTGAGTTTTATTCTGTTAATTGTGGCCATGATATTGTAAATTTAAAAATTTTCTCACTAATTTCTCTATTATGAATTCATATTTTGATATCTTTTAGGTCTTGACATTTTTAGGTCTTTCCTAGGACCGATCGGTCACTTGATTTACCGCCTTATTATTCGCGATCGCTTAGTGCGAATTTCAGGTAGCGCGAGGGTCGGAACGACCCATTACAATCATCTTTTTCTTCATTAGTTTTAAGGTAAGTGATGTCTTAATATTTGTTAATGGTTTAATATCTGGTAGGTAATATAGGTGTTTATTTAGAAAGAAATCCGGAAAAAAGGGGCAAAATTGGTGGGTGCAGACCCATATAGAATTATCTCCATATAAAGCATTATTCCTATAATGCAAATTTCCAGTGCGCGACAGGCTCTGCCGCCCATATAGTCGCGTTATAGGAAGATGGACTGTACTACACAATCTATCCATCTCAACGGAGGTCTTCCTACCCCCTACCTCCCCTTGTATCTGATCATATACAGTACTCTCTTTGTAAGCCTTCCATATCCCATTCGCTCAACATGTCCATACCAGCACAGCACCCTGCTGTCCACTCTGGCCGACAAACGTTCCTGCTTTCCCATTCTTCTACGTACCTCTTCATTCCTCAATCTGTCTGTACGAGTCACTCCACATATACTCCTCAAGCAGCTCATCTCCATCACATCCGGCTTTCTTCTCTCTCTTGCTTTCAGAGCCCATGTCTCAGCCCCATACATCACTGTTGGTACAACTAGCCCTTGATACATTGCACTTTTAGCTTTCACTCCCAAGATTTCTCAACTTCCACATACTGTACTTCCCATTGCTCTGAAAACTTTCTTTCCTTTACATACTCTCTGTTTTACCTCTATTTCCACACCTGTGTCCTTGCTTATCACTCCTCCCATTTATTTAAAAAAAATATATTTTTTTCCAATATTTCCCCATCCAGACGCACATGATCACATCTAGAGTCACCCTACGAGCACCTCTATTACACACCATAACTTTACTTTTATTGACATTCAACCTCAGCTTCCTCCTCCCACATACCACACCAAACTCTTTGACTATTCGCTCCAGTGTTTCCTCAGAATCCGCCACCAACCCTGTCATCAGCAAACAGCAACTGGTTCAACTCCCAATCTCTATGATGATGGGCTGGTCTATCAGAGTGAGAACTGAGTGATATCTGCCATACCCATAGCTTACTCTGACTGTTCCTTTTACTTATATATTTTCTAGATCTCAAGTGACGGCGTCTCTTCCGTGGATTGACCTCCCAATCTACCAAGATTAGAAGCCAAAGCGTCACATTTTTCCTTTGCCCCTCAACTTTCTCTTCCTAATTGCTGAGGGGCACAGAGCCCTGGGTGGGGCTTTGGTTTCCCGGGCGTTTCCGCACCCTCCTCAGCTCCCCGCCATGGAGTGGCTTCGGTCACCCAGGCTTTATTGTGGTTGGCAGGGAGGGCTCTGTGGGGGCGCTCGGTTATGACCTTGGCCTTGCTCGGGGCCTTGGGGCTGTTCGGCCAGGCAGCTTGGGGAGCAACAACAACTCCCAATCTCTGCCATTCTTTCCTACTAAACCCAATCCTCTACCCATAGTTCTCATTTTGACATTTTCACCTACCTCACCACAGCATCCATATACAATATACATTAAACAACCACGCCATTCATACTTCCTACATGCACACTGGCAAGCCTGAACGTGTGGGAGACTGCAACATCTCTCTGATGAGGTTTTCTGTCATCGAATTTACCAGAACGTCCTGAACTTCCCATTTTACTAATTCCTTGAATATGACGCAAGTACGTTAATATATGTGTAACTAGTTTGCTTGGGAAACAAATTCACTTGTTCATATAGTGATGTACATTTTATCTATATTTCATATTGTTTTGCTAAATCTTCAATGCATTATTTCCACATAGTGATTTGATAAGTTCATTTTGTCTTTATATTGTGTGGTTCCTGTTTTGGTTTGTTTGTTTTGCAAGTTTTATATTTTAATAAGAATTGTGCAATATGTGCCTGAGTATATACACACATACAGACATATGTGATGTTGACTTTTAACCCTATGTGTATGAAGGAAACAAAAGGCAAAGCTGCCTGTAACAATGGTCTCCCCCAAAGTTAAAAGTCATATAGAGCCAAATTCAAGGTACGTTAGAGTCAAAATGTCTGGACACATACAGCTTGAAGCAGTTTGTCATAGGAAGAGGGAAAGACAGATTGAAGGAGAGATCATAGTAGGCAAGAAAGTTGGCAAAGAAACATTACCTTCACCAGGGCACCGGTTTAATTAGCTTATTTGTAGTAATCTTGTATTGTTCCAAGTCACCAACACCATAATAATAGACCAGGTTGCTCGAGTAGCGACGCATGAGGTTGTATACGTCCCTGGCAGTACCGACAGAGTTGGCGGCTCCTTTAGCATTTATTGTGTTGCATATAAGCTGGGTGACACTGTTCGCGACGGCTACCGCAGCCCTGGCTTCATGCCCAGGCTCGAAGTATATGAAATTGATCTCGATATTGTTGTCCTTTCCGTACTTCTGGACTAGACAGCGCTTTGTCTCGGGATTTATTATGAAAGTGACCACCTTGATGCCCAGCTTCACTAGTTTATCCAAGAGATGTTTAAGACTGGCATAAACATGGGCTTCAGTTCTGCCTACCGAGTTCGATATTGCCACATACCCTGTGGAGTATGTATGTGACCACAAGTACCCACATTGCAAACCAACTACTTCTTGTGGCTTCGGCAACCCGTTTTCCCCAAGCGTGTGCAGGATGATCGGAGGCGACCACTCCGTCTGGATGACAGCGTGACTGGGGGAGGTCTGCGCTATGCTTTTTACTTCATACACGGCTTCATATTGCTGATAGATCTTCCCTAAATGTTGGGTAAGACACACTATTTCTCTGTTTAACATAGAGGCCACTTCACCCACAGAGCTAGTGCAGGTCACACGCTGGGGAACTTGCTGACCATTGTCGGTGGTGTTAATAATCCACTTGGTATAGGTTAACAAAACCTTGTGAAACCTTAAGATATTCAGGGCACTTATGAGAGATTTAGTCATTAATACATTAGATAAGATATCCTCGAAACTCATTACTATGTTTAGATACTTTGTTCTTAATAGACTCTGAAATTTCAGTTCCGGATTCTGGCATCTAATACAAAAACTGTCATTCATGTCCTCCGCATTTACCTTTTTCACATTTTCCGGGATACAGCTCACGAACGACTCCCGGGTACAGATATAGTGACAGTCCGTAATAAATCTCCTGTGTAGAACTGGAAGGTAATGCCATCTATGTCTTACTGTTTCAGGCTCATTTGTCATTTTAGAAACTTTAGAGACATCATCGAGCAACATGAAATTTTGTACTAAAGTTTTTGTTCCTTCATTAACAGGATTAGGAAGCAAACTTATTAAACTATTACGGGGAAGAGCAGCATTTGTACTGGTTTGATCTTTACTGTTAATGTTTGTACTTGTATCATCAGTCCCAATTTCTGTTTTTTCTGTAACAGGTTCACGAAGTACCGGTACTGGTAACTCTGCACTCGCTACACTGTCACAAGCAACAATACTGGTTTCATTACTTTCAGAAACGTGCATACTTTTCCTGACATTACTCAAACTGTTTTCACGTTTCTTAAGTCGTTTCAAAGGACTCGTACGGTTAGTATATTCACATTTCCTAATTGTTCCTTTTTTACTTGATTCACTCTTAGAAGTAGCATGATTTTGATAATCATGCTTGTCCTGAGTATTGATGTTCTGGGTTATTGGAAGCATACCCTGTAACCTTTTGTTTTTTCTCTGCTCAAGATTCACTTTCCTCCATAGTTTTCTGATTATATTTTTCTGGGACTCCACCTGGCGCTTCAACTTTGCAATTTTTACGATGTGCTTGTGGTTTACTTTTGTTTGTGAGTATGGTTTCAATATAATCGATTTGCTGTGATTATATTTGGCGTGAGTTGACCCGTACGCAGCTGCACTCAGTTGGGATTTCGCACTCTTCTGTTCTGCTCCAGGTTCACTTTCATTTGCGGTCTCTTGCTCAACAACCTAAAATTGAATGGAATTACTAAATCATTATGGATAAGAATATAATAGAATCAGAGAGTCTTTGCCATTGAAAACAAAAATGGACTTGCAAGGAAGAAATAGGAACAAAAGAGTTGATGGGCCAGATCCTGAATTCACTGAAGTCAGTACCGTACAAGAGGGTCAAAAACTCTAACAAATGGCTAGTAAGCGATAGAGGAACTCATTTAACAAGGTTATCATATTGAAGTAATATATCCACAACAATAAATAATATTACTTGTAAATTGTACATATGTATGTATATACTGTACCTAGAAGTCCCTCTGATGGTACTGAACAGTATTACCCTTGCCTGTGGACTAAGATATACAATAATACAGTGATTCTCTCGTGTTGATTATTGCAATGCCTTATTTGTGGGTCTTCCAAATTACATATTAAAGAAAGTACAATCTGTTCTGAACAGAGCTGCAAGACTCATTTTTGGAATTCCACCTGGAACCCATACCACTTCTTATCACATCGAACTGCACTGGTTACCAATAAAAGCTAGAATAGAATTTAAGTTGTGTCTGGTAACTTTCAAGGTCCTCAAATTTGGTGAGCCCGGGTATCTTGCAGAGCTGCTCAGGCATCCACTGGCACGCCATGGTGTAGTCATGCGCCATGACGATGACCCCCTGCGTCTTGATGAGCCATGGGCTTTCCGGCAGTCATCTTTCTTTGAGAGATCATTCTCTTACAAGGCTCCAAGGTTATATAACAGACTGCCACTGACCATGAGACAACTAAGTTCTGTTGAGTGCTTCAAGAGACAACTTACGACTTTTCTCTTTGTAAGAAGCTACGATCTCGAGAGGGGTGTCATCATGGAGGGCTATAGGGTGTAAGCTATTTGCCGCTGCTGGTGGCTGGGTGATGCGCATAGGTTTTGTGTTGCATTGATTTAAGTGATTTGTGTTTTTTGTTTTTTTCGAGCGCCAGTAAATTCTGCGGAAAAATTGGCGCTTGTGAGAAATAAGTAACATGCTTATTATTATTATTATCATTATAAGTCAATTTTCAAGATAAGAATAATTCTTGAAAAATATATGAGGTAAAAAGGAAGTAGCTAGACTGAATATTTATTTGGCCATGTTGCAAAATTAAAGTGGTCAGAACTCTGAAGGACAATGATAAATAACCCAAGAATGACCTGGTCTAGAAGGTCCTGAAGAAATATCTCAGGATTAGGGGACTTGACAAAGTGATTCATGTAAATATAATATTTCATTGGTAATCTTTGTAAACATGGACCAGAACTCCCTTTTCTAGATTTTTGGCTTAACAAATGTATGTACAGTATGCATGTATGTATTAAGAAGGGTGGAGATGTGATAATAGATTGGCTGGTGAGACTATTCAATGTGTGCTTTGTTGTGTCAGTGGTACCACTAGACTGGAGGAGTGCATGTATTGTGCCGTTGTACAAGGGGAAGGGAGATCGGCAGGAGTGTTCAAGTTATAGAGGTATTAGTTAATCAGTGGTTGGAAAGCTGTATGGCAGGGTGTTGATAGAAAGGATAATAAAGGGTCTCGTTGAGTAGGAAAATTTTACAAGGTAAGGAAGATTCCTATCCTCCTGCCAACAGAAGGAAATGTAAGACAGTAAAAGAGACAGACAGAAATGGCTAAGATTGGGTAGAGGATGCCAAACCTCACTCTGGATATAGCAACAGACATTTTCATAACAAAGTTTTGGGAGCATATACTTCTGCAAAAATATCTTCATTGTCCTGGCTTACCGGTACCATTCATAGTTTCAGGATGAGATCTAGATCTGCATTCACTTAATACTATTCTGTATGATGTAATAGTATGATTAATCAGGTAAAGATAATAGTTTACCTAACTTTGAGGAAATTCTTAAGGGAGCCCACCTTGTTTTTTTGTTCTCTCTCTCTCCCTCTTTCTCTAGGTTGTATTCATTCTGCCTCATTCAGCTTACTGTTATTTATCGCGAGCCAGCATATTTTTTATGTTTTTTGTCAACAGGCTAATTTTTTTAAATTTTTCGATAGAAAAATTTCTCCGGCGAAGCCGGATTTCTCCATAATTATTATATATATTTTTTTTCCAACTTACTTCCTCTCGGGCATAGGCTGAGAGCCTTAACATTCACCGCTTTACAATGAACAGTGAAGCCCGTGAGGTCTTGTTCCAGTCTAGGGAGTGAGACATGTGAAGCACGTAGAGTACAACGAGCACCTGCCATCTTGCCTTCACATGAGGCACGGTGCTCACTAATGGCCCGAAACGACCCCATCTCTGAAGCCATCTCGTTCCCGTGCTTCACTGTCTCACCCCCTACACTCGGACTCTCACACTTCTCACACTATAGATGTATTGACAAATGGAATGGGCTGGAGGAGGAGGTGGTAGGGGCAAGGAACATCCATATTTTCAAGAAAAAATTGGATAAAAAGTAGACTGAGAGACGGGACAACACGAGCTAAGCTCAACTCCTGTAAACTACAATTAGGTAAATACAATTAGGTAATACACACAACAGGTGTGCTGGTTCGTTATCGCTCGCCAGGAATAAATCGACACCTAGATGGGGATGAACGTCTTAAAACAGTTGGCTGAATGGGGCCGAATGGATACAAGCCAGAGCAAGAGAGCAAAAGAGAAAAAAGCAGGTGACCCCCCTTAACCCTCTCACCACGGAAGGGCTCTTGAACGCCCATGAAAAAGCATATAACAGGTACCCGGAAGGGCTCTTGAACGCCCATTGGTTGAAAGCCTGTGAGCTTCGTGTGCGAGGCGTCGGTCCGACGCATGTAAACAACAGCCGGCTGGACCGACGCCCCGCATCTCCGGCCACAAGAAGGAGAGCGTCGCTTGTTCGTGTGTGCCTGTATGTTGTTGTTAAGTATCGAAAAGTAGTGTAAAGTGGCTGTTTGGCCATAAAGTTATCTCCAATGAAATCATCATCACAACTCAACCAGTTGACTTAGAGAGCTCTACTTAATGCCATTCTACAGGAAATAACACAGCTACGCTTGGGGATGCGCGGGAATGTGGGAAGCAGTCAGATTAACACATATACGGTAGCCTAGCCTAGACGTTTTTCGGCCAAAACACCCGGGTTTCGAGGAATATATATATAATACATAGCCGGGGCTGGAGGGTTAATATGATCATACACCAAAGCAGTAACTTACCGGTATCTTATAGTTGTGTAATTGGTTGGTAGTGGTAGCTGCCTGCACCTGATGAGAGGAGTGTGGACTGGTGGAACTCCCTTCTGTATTCTCCACTAGTCTACTGGTGCATATACTTGTGTCACCCTCAGAACTAGGCAACTGTGAGGCAGATAATGTCAGGGTATTTGTGGTGGTATTGGTTATATCCTTTTGGGCTTTATCTACATTCTCCACAAGTCTATTGGTTGATGCAGTAAATGAATTTGCGTCACCCTCAGAAAAAGGTAACGGTGAGGTACCGGTAGATATCAGGCTATTTGTAGTGGTATTGGAGGTATCCTTCTTGGTCTTGTTGGAGCTGAGCAATCTTCCTTTCTTGAAACTGTCTGGAATTCTCTCATCTGCAGCCAATGGTTCAAAAGAATTTTGTAAACTTATTCCCCTCCTTAAATCATCTGGAGTCACCTGAACTGTATATAAAGGTTCAAAAGAGCTTTGTAACTTTCTTTTCCCGAGACTATCTGCTTCCGATGGTTCGACAGAGCTATGTACTTTTCTTCCTCTCCCGATATTTAGCGCATCACTCTGCTTCACACCTGTTGAGCTTCGTAATCTTTGTCTTGTTGAATCATCAGGCGAAATGTATTGAACAGGTGACTGATCTTCAAGGCAAAATGATTGAAATACACTTGTATAAGCGTCAGTACATTTTTCTTGCTTATGCATTGACATTGATTTGCAATTGGCACTTTTAGAAACTTGGGAATTAAGCAATATCTTATCTGGACAAGGTGATGACTTAGAATGCTCTTGATTGTTCACCATATGGAGTTTTGAATGCGCTTTGTGTGGCTCAAAAGGAATATTTGATGCACTTGTGAAAATAGATGCACCAGAAGTAACGGAGAAATCAATATCAATATCTTCCTCAAAAATGTCCATCTCCTCTTCTTTTAACTTGAACTTGCATTTATCTAGCTCTAAACTAGGATGACAATTACTGATGGCTTCAGAAAAACCTTCTGCATCTGAAAACATAGACTTCAATTCCATTTCAAGAGTTGATTCAATATTTAAGTTTGCTTTAGAATCCTTATCATCTGCGTTGGGTATAGAAGTGAGTCTTAAGCATGACTTGTCTAATGATATATGATTAGAGGTTTCTCCAGATGCAGCTTCATCCATGGACATAACACAGTTGGGAGTTAATACCAATTGTGACGAGCTGGAATCTCCATGTAAATAATCTGTCACCTCTTGCTTTATGTGGGTGAGGAAATCCTTGCCATCACAGGAAACAGTCTTGTGCATCAAGCTGGAGGTGCTTAGTTGCAGTACAGGGATAACCATGGTCATTGTACTTGGTGATTCTTCCATAGGCTTCCCTGGTGGTATGATTATGGTTGTACAGGGTTCGGTGGAGGTCGCAGAGTGGAGTTGTAGTGTGGTAGTGGTGGTGGCAGAGGGGGTGATAGGGTCTTTGGTAGCGGTGGTACCAACACTTTTTGTTGTGTTAGTAATGGTATTATTAAAGGTGGAAGTGCTGGTGTCAACGCTGATGTTGGTGTTGTCAAAACTAGTGTTAATGGCATTGTCTAAAGTGATGGTATTGGTGTTGGAAGCACTGGCAATAAAAGGTTCACCAATGTTGGTACTAGTGGAATGATTAATGTTATAGGCAATATTGCAGTTGGAGGTGGTGGCAGTGCTCTTAGTACTATCAGTAGTAGTAGTAGTGGCAGTACTGAGAACAGTGTTAGAAGAGTTGATGGTGCTGCTGTTGGTTGGTATAGCAGCTGTGGTGGTGATGGCGGGGGTAATCGTGAGATTAGATTTACATATGGTAGTAGTGTCAATTTCAGCTATGGTAGAGGTGTCAGAATCAGCCACAGTAGTTTGATCTGAGCTATCTAGAGTAGTGGACTTGGAATTTGCCAAAGGAGTGATGGTAGTGGGATCAGAATTGGCTATGGTAGTGATGGTGGGATTTGATTCAGCCAAGTTAGTGGGAGTGGTTTCTGAACTCACTACGCAGGCAGTGTCAGAATGAGTTATGGTAGTGGGATTAGAATAAGCTATGATAGCGGCATTAGAATCTAATATAGTGCTGGTGTCAGAATTAGCGATGTAGTCAGAATCAGTTACAGTAGCAGTTTCAGTATCATGTATGGTAGCAGTGTTAGAATCAGTTATGGTAGCGGTATCAGTAGTGATGCAGATATTTGTTGTGGTAGCATTGCCAGATTTAGCCATGGTTGTGATTGGTTTAACCTCCACACATACCCGACCATCGCTACCAGAAACAGGCCGTGGCAGAATATGCCTTGGGAAAGTTCTACTTCTTTTTTCTGGGATATACGTGGCCTTGTTGTTCGCTTTTATCTGAGTTTGGGAGGATAAACGTTTCTTGCGCAAGTTCAAGTCTTTGTTAGATGAACTAGAAGCAACTGGTGTAATCTGTGCTGGGCTATTTGAATCCAGAGCCACTGAATGAGTTGGCATGAATAAATTCTTCTTGTGAATTTTTAAGTTCTTCTTCAAGGAATACGTAAGGACTGACCCGACTTTTATGATCGGTTTCTTTTTTCTTGAAGTGAGTGACAGGTGATGTTGTAGCGACTTCAGTTTCTGCTTAAAAATGCTTCTGGAATCGGTCGTTTGATGAGGACCCTTGGAAGATTTCTTGCTTGGGACTGACTTGTGGACTTGTATTGGTAAGGCTGCGCTTGTTTGTCTACTTTTGCACTTTCGCTGTCGTGGTGGCGCAGACGAGTGAATCCGACTTGGTGACGTGACTGACTTGGGTTTTTTATTCTTCAATATCTGCAGTTGTTGGGTATAATTCCTTTCAGATTGGGTGTAGTTATGCCCTTGGGTATTGTTCACTGTTGATTGGATGCTATTTTGATGTACATTAACAGTACCATCAATGTGAAATGAAGGTACTGCCTGGATATTACTGCCAGTTTGATTGATTTCATGTGATTGTGGATATGACAGAGCTTGACTCTCTGGAGAAGCCAACTCAGATTTCAGTGTAGGCTGCAACTGTGACTGGTGAGAAGTACTAGCAGGATTACGTTTTATTGGTGTGAGAGGTGGTAGGGTATTTGCCTTTACCTTTAGTGGTAATGCAGATGTCAAACTGCTCTCAGCACTGTAATGATGCACTGGTAACACGTTTTCTGTATCTTGATTGGAGTGGATTTCTTGAAAGTGATTTTTTGGCTTCTCTTTACTTGAAGTACTGATCGCATTCATTTGTTGGAGAAGGAATGCTTGTTGCTGTTGAATTGAAAAAGTCTGAGGCATACTAGTGATTGGGGCTATAGCACGGACTTGAGGTAGGCTTGTGTACGGGCTAGTGTTCGAAGACGACACACACGTTAGCTGCTGCAAGGGAATAATTTGCTGCGAACAAGAGGATACATTTTGCAGCTGTACTGGAGCACTCTGAGTTGAGCTTCCAGTGGTCACCGTCTGTAAGTGCTGAACAGAGGTAACATAGCTGCTTGATTCGGAACACACTGCCTGGGTTTGTTGTATGGGTACCGGTACTGCTGACTGAACCCCAAGAGACTTTATTTGTGGCTGGCCCAGAGGGACTGCGGCTGATGTGTGAAGTATACGTTGTGGAGACAGTGGGTGATTCGATAAAGGTGCGTTCTGTAGTGGCTGTAGAGCTATACCTTGTTGACCGCTGATGAAGTTAATGTTCCGAGTCTGCTGTGCTGGTATGGTGCGGGATGGGGAAACTTGCGAGACGGTTGTTATCTGTTGAACAGGCTGTGTTTGTGAGGCTGTGGAAGGGATGGGTTGAAGCTGGTGAACTGACGTGACAGGGTTAAGAGGGGTTAGCTGAGGTAGAGGTAGGCCCGTGTGTGGCTGAGACTGTAGGATCACCCCCGTAGAAGGTCTTATTGGTTTCTGTGGTATGCAGCCCTGAATCATGCTACTTGATTCTTTCGATTGTTTCGGTTGTTTTGGTGCATTTTTTTTGGCAGGAAAGACCTTAACTTTAGCAGAGGCTGAAAATACAACCTTGGCAGAGATGGATTTCTGGGGTTGAACATAGATCTTCCTTCTCTGACATGGAGTGAAAGCAACTTGGGAACTGTGAGTGGGCGTTGCTTTTTTCAGCTGTGAGATGGGCACAGTCAACGGCAACATAGGCGTATTAAAAATATTGCAATTGGTGCCCGGACCTATCGGTTGCAGTTGATTGATGGGAATGGCCTGTGCAGCTGAAATTTGACTAGAGGGTATGGGGTGTAGTCGGCGTATCATAACCTTTTTCTGCAATCGGGGTAAGATCTTGCGACCAGGGCCAAAGCCACCCACACCCACGGGGGATTTGGGCGAAGTCTGGATACCTGATGTAAAAGACTGCTGCACATTTGGCAAACAAGATTGTTGCACATTAGTTTGCAGACAAGATTGTTGCACAGTAGTTGGCACACAAGACTGCTGTACATTCGTTGGCAGACAGGATTGTTGCACATTTGTAATACCGGTACTAGATTGTTGCACATTTGTTGGCATACAAGTTTGTTGCATATTTGGTACACTAGACTGTTGCACTACTGTGGTACCGCTTGATGGCTTAGCTGAAGTGTTGGGAGCTGCTGGTGGAAGCCGAGACATGGGGAGAGGAGTCGCTGAAAGGTTATAATCAGGAGCCGCAGATATATTATAATTGTTGAGTTGAATCTGTGGGCGGGGTAATATCCTCCGAATGAGTGTGGTGGAGGAGGAGGGGTTGGTGTCAGGTCGGTGAGTCTGTGATGCAGTCCTCGGAGGCCTTCCTCGACGCCTGCCGCCGGTTCTTCTCACTGCCACCCTCTCCATCTCATCATCTTCAGGCTGTTGAGGAAAATATAGAGTCAGTTTTATACAATACATTAAGGGGAGATGTGTTGTTTTTCTGAACCCCCTTTTCCCATTAGTTTTCAGATTTTATGACCATCGGCGCAATAGTTTGGCGATGTTAAGCCCTTTCGCCCGATTTCATTGTCAATGTGAAGACTTTTGTGTCATATAGGTGTCGATTTTTTCCTGGCCAGCGATAGTGAGCCTGTAATTTATGAGGTACCTGCCTTTGGCCGGGACATTTTTCTATTGAAAAATTTACAAATTTATCTTGAAGGAGGGTCTTGGGGGTGTTTTTCTAAGCTTGATAGAAGTCTAGGGAGGAAACTGAAAAAATTATATAAATATATATAAATGAGCAAATAAATACGCCCATCGCCCCTTAACCCCGGTGTTATGATGGGGATATAAAATCATGTTCAGGCTAACATTAGAGAATACAACTCACACTGGCAAGGACCTCTACCAAGTGCATACACATATCTTAATCCTTCCACTCCCACAGGCCATCCCTAATCTTAATATAATGATCTAAGAAGAAGCGGATGCAAGGCATATGTACAATGTTGTTCTTATGCAAGTAAATGGTCAACTTGGAGGGCTGAAGGTAGGCTGTGTTTGGCCGCCGGGCTCATCTCCATATCACTGCTTTTTAGAGCCTGTGCTGGGTAACTCTGGTGACTTACCCAGCCTGGTACACAGGGGCTACTGTATATTTAACAGGTTACCTAAGCTTACCTATCTGGATGGGATGCCACAAATTAGCAATATCTCCAAATACTGATACTTACTGTACTTATATTGCTAGGTAAACAAAGGCACAGGGTGTGGGGAGACCTGCTAAAATGTTTTATCCTGGAACTGAACCCTGATTCTTTTGGAGGTAGCTACTTTGCAAACACTAATCAATATGCCAAAGGACACCCCTGTCCTAGTGATGTGAACCAAATGAAGCTACGAAGTAAACGAAGTGGCCTTGCTCGAGACCTTGGGGCTGTTCGGCCAGACAGCCTGGGGAACAACAACAACAACAACAACGAAGTAAACCTACCAAGCCAGCACACTGCAAGTAAAGAATATTGTCAGGACTGGAGCCCCTTTTCGAGAACTCCAACCTGGGGGAAGACTGACGCTATCCAGAGTGAGGTTTGGCATCTTCTACAAAACCTTAGCCGTTTCTGTCTGACTCTTTTCCTGAACTACTTTTCCTTCTAGGTGCTGGCGAGATCGCCCGATTGGGTGGCACTGCAAGGGTGGCTGTGGACAGTAGGGGCATTGGCTCGGGGGTGCAAGCCCATGGTCTGATGATCTCCCCCACTGCCCTCTCAGAGACAGATCTCATCTCTCCCTTGCCCCTTTGGGGGCCCGAGCATCTGGATGGCTTCGGTCTACCGGACTCGGGACTGCTCGGCCAGACAGTCTAGGGAACTTCAACAACTTTATTGTCACAAATACATGATACAACAACTAAGTAAACCTCCATATATTGTGTATGTACTGTACACTGTACAGTCATACTGTAAAATATCTGGTCAACAATTGAGTGGTCAAGGCCCAAGTCTGCCATTGTGTTCAAACAATCACCAATTTTGTGTTATCTTTGAGTAACCACAAAGTAGGGTTGTCAAAATCTTAGCCAATACCTTTATACATTTTTTTAAATCCTACTACAATTTGATTGTAAATACAAAATTATAGAAATTGTTCAAAGTAATCAAAATGTTTTAGATAGAGAAAATTATTGGATTGGAAAATTAATGACCATCTATCCATTTGGGCTTAACAATCAAATAAAAAATGTAGGCAACATTTTGTATAAAGATTTATTAAAAAACGATTTTAATAACCCATATTTTAACTTCCCTGTTTTAAACAGAAGACCTGGTAGACACGGTAATAGAAGACTAAATACATTTAATAACAAGAAAAACAGGTCTGATATTAAAATTATTGTTAATAATTTATATTCATTATATCGAAATTTCGGAATTAAAAAATTAAAAGATTCATTGAAAGGCCTACAAAAGAAAAGTTTTGCTCCTTTTATAGAAAATATTCTAAATAATAAACATAATTTCACAAATAAATTTAAGAATATAGTCTTTGCTTTTATGGGATATATTAGAGCTAATTCTAAGAAATCCCAAGATAACCGTATTAAAGATAAAGTCATGTCCACTTTAATTTATTCCTCTAAAATTTTAGACAAAATTAATGTTAACAGTCTTATTAATTCAAAGAAAGTTAAGTCCATGTTACCAGATGGTTGTAAAGATTTCAAACCATTAATAGTGTATTCATATGAACGACCTGTTGGGTCTATTATTTGTAATTATAATAAAGTTTTAGGAAATCTTTCAGATAATGATATTTTCAATAATAATAAATGCGTGTGTGAAAGAGTCATGGATATGCCAGCTAGCAGACGTGATGCACTAGCAAAGTTCATTTATAGTCCGATATGTCACATATTAACAGGTGATGTAGAACTAGTTAAACATTTTGCAAACGACAAATTAGCGGAGCTATGTCGTAAAGGGTTTAAATTTAGAATACGGTGTAATAAAGCAACATGGGACATAATTTTAAAAGATATTGTTTTTTCAGTCAATAAATTAAAAGATAAATTGTTAAAAATTGCGTGCTGCGATGCGAGAGAACTAGAAGCATGGTCTAAATTATTAATTAAGTTAATTAGAAATAAAATTTTCTCGCTTAAAAATGAATTTAATCTTTCAGATTTTATAACTATAATTATAATAAGCTTAAAGCTGATTTAATAAATTTACATAAACATTTTGTAATCACTACAGTAGATAAAGCCAGCAATAATTATAGCTTCACATGTAAGAAATTTTATCTTGAAAACATGAAAAAAGAATTAGGTATTAACCCGGGAACTGCGGGGAGTCTCTTATGAGTGAGTGAAAAAAAAAATCAACTTTTGACATCGGAAAAAAAAAAAAAAAAAAATTATTTTTTTATTTTTATTTATTTTTTGGCCCCTGGGCCATGCAAAATCTCAGTCCTCTACCTCCCCTCCTTCCCCACTTTCCTCCTCTCCTTCAGTTATCACCTATTTTCCCTGTTATTCCCTTATTCTGAGGTATATTTTCGTGCTAACATTAGCGAGTTGCAAGCAGGGTGTTGTCATCACTGATGGCAAGCGAGTGCAAGAGAGAGTATCGATCGACTGTGTCTCAGTGGCCTTGGGGGAAATTGGCGGGAAAGCAGCTTGCCTCACCCATACATTATACAACTCGCGGGCTATATCTCCGATTTTGACCATCCAAACGCTGTTTTCACTCGTTTTATTGTTGTTTCAGGTTAATACCTTTATAATCAACCCATAATAGGCGCATATGGATAAGTATTAATGCTATTAATGGCACAATGAATATTTTAGTGACGGAAACACCTCAAATACGTCAGCACAGGGGGACGTTTCCAATTACCCCCATGCGCACTTCAGAGGTTACGTAAAAATATTTGCGGTAATTCTGTTTATGAAATTCAAAATAATCTGAATATTGATAACTTAATCGATGAACATACCAAGAAAAATATAACATTTGATATTAAACTTTCTGATAAGAACAAGTGCATTGCAAAATTATACATGTTACCTAAATTTCATAAAAGACCTTATAAATATTGCTTTATTGCCGGAGCAAAATTTGCTACCACTAAAACTCTATCAGAACAAGTCGTAAATTGCTTAAAATACATTAAAAGTACTCATAAAAGATATTGTAATACCATCATGAGAAGAACTGGCATTAACTATTATTGGAGTGTTGACAATTCGTTAGAAGTTATTGATAAAATAAATACCATGCCGAAAGTTACCTCGGTACATAGCTTCGACTTTTCGACTTTGTATACCAATTTGCCTTTAGATTTAGTATATTCAGAGCTTTGCTTTATTATAGATTTGCACTTTGACAGGTTCGTTAGGAATGGTAATTATTTCATAAATGTTTATACATATTTTAATAATGCATCACTTAGCTCTACTCCCACTAGTTCTGTATATTTTGATAGAACTAAACTTAAAGATGCCCTTAAATTCCTCCTTTTCAATGCTTATGTTAGATTCGGGCCGTACATTTTCAAACAAATATTAGGAATTCCTATGGGTGGAAATGCTAGCCCTTTAATTGCAGACTTATACTTGCTTGCTTTAGAATTTAAATATATAAAAGACTTAGTTGACAGTAGCAAGAAAAATAAAATCCCAGAAAAATTAGCACTTGCTAAATTGTTAAGTAATAATAGTAGATATATTGATGATATTCTCGTTTGCAATTTGTTAAATTTTAATCAAGTTGCTAAACTTATTTACCCTAATTCTATTCCCCTCACACAATGTAACGTAAATTATAAAGTTGAAAATGTTCTTGATATAAATTAAAATGTAAAACTTGCAAACTAAACAAACCAAAATTGGGACAAGGACAATATAAAGTCAAATTAAATTATCAAAATCGCTATGTGGAAACAACGCTTACTAAAATGAAAATTATTAAATAAAAGAACACAATCCACCACATAGGGTGTACATCACTACATGAGCAAGTTAATCTGTATAGAGATAATCAATATAGAGATTGTTAATGAACAGTGCATACTTAAAGTATATCACAAAGTTGATGATTTTAATTTTAACGTAATACACTTTCCTTTCCCTAGTAGTAATATCGATAGTAAAATAACTTATAATTGTTTTTATTCCCAATTAATAAGATTTTGTAAAATCTGCACTAAAGTAGATGACTTTTGGGCTAGAGCTAGGTTACTATACAGACTCTTAGTGGACAGAGGTTTTGAGGCAAGTAAATTGTTTCATAAATTTAATCTTTTTAGGGTCAATTATTGTGACTGTATTCTAAAATTTGACATCAATAATTTTAATCAAGCATTTTTAACTTGAAGTTTCTTGTATAACCTCTGCTTACTTTTTGTCTGTATTTATTGTTTTTTGTCTGTATTTATTGTTTATCTTTTTCTTTTTCTATTATTAATATTAATATTGATGATTTTTTATATTTATTGTTCTTGTTAAAAGAGTACTCTTTGTTTAAATCTGATGTTACTTCATATTTTGCAATTATTTGTCTTTATAATATATGTATTCATTGTCGATAGTATCAATTGCTTACTTTTGCGATTTCCTTAGTTTATTTGTGCTATAAATGTAGGTTATTTGTAGGGTAGTTATTGATAGGGGTCACTTGAGGCATGCTATGCTTACAGGTACCTACCCGATAGCACTATCGTTAGTGAGTGCTGTACTGTATTTTATATATTATTTTGTAATAGTATAGATATCTTATCAATATTTGTATTTTGTACTATTGTTAATGTCTTGTCATGTTGCAAATTTGATTTTAAATAATATTTTGACATTTAACATGTAGTTTCTTTATTCATGCAGAGTTTAGTAAAATTTGCCAGAACGTCCCGGACTTCCCAAACTTGACTACTTCCTTTAACGTGACGATAGTGCGTTGTTATATGTGCGATTAGTTTGCTTGGGAAACAGATTAACTTGCTCATGTAGTAATGTACACCCTATGTGGTGGATTGTGTTCTTTTATTTAATAATTTTCATTTTAGTAAGCGTTGTTTCCACATAGCAATTTTGATAATTTAATTTGACTTTATATTGTCCTTGTCCCAATTTGGTTTGTTTAGTTTGCAAGTTTTACATTTTAACTTAACAAATAACACACAATCAAGGCAATGCTCTGGGAAGATTTTGTTGATTAATATTGGATCGGAAATTACATACATGCAACTTTAAAGACCGATCTGTCCACAGAGAATGTGGTTACAGTCTCACGTCCAGGCGGCCCTGTCAAGGGCTGCCTCTGTTGCTAAGTTCTCTATTTTGAGATCGGACCGGAGTACCTGATCCCACATCATTATAGGTCTACCCCTACGCACAGCTCCCCCCCCCCCCCACATTTACAGTCCGGCATTTCTTCACCCAGTTCTGATCCTTCATTTTCTCCATGTGTCCAAACCAACCAAGTCGGTTCGTGCACATTACTTCACTGACACTCCTAATGCCCAGACACCTTCTTAATTCCTCGCTCGATACCCCACATACACCTCTCACCATTCTCTTCTCATTCCATTCCATTCTATTGACATAGTATAAGTATTTTGGTAGTGATAATTGATAATTATAAGTCCGATTCGATCCGATAACAATTTTTTTAGTTTACTGCTAATTTTTGATACAGTATTAATCAACAAATTCTTACCATACCAAAACACAGCCCAACTTACCAGTATCAAGCTCTCATCAGTCACCTCCAGCTTAACACGGCAGACCTGTGAAATGAAGATTCATAAGGCATCGCAATTACCATATGAGGATACAGTACTTCTATCTATCTATCTATTGCCTGACGCCGTGATCCCCGAAGGGGTGGCCACGAACCCTTTAAAACTGTCTGGTCCGATGTCTTGTGGGTTATTAAGATATTTTGACTAATTATTATTGAGGATATTGCTTGTTTTTGCCATTATCGAGCAATGAATTTGGCGATATTTGCACACTCTCGGTCACTTTTAATTAGACCGTGTTTTTTTTTCTAAATTATCCCACGGCCAGTTTTTATTTGCCTCCTCAACCCAAAAGCGGTCAAATTAGAAGCGAAGGTAACAATTGTGACCCAGAGTATGCGAATCACCGAGAAAGGTTGCTTGAATAATACTATCACTAGATAAATATATCCAGATAACGGAGGAACTGTAAGAATCAATGGGGTACAAACTATCTATATCAACTTTCTGACTCACAGGCTATTCCCAAAAATCCAAGGTTCATAATACTTTTTTTGTAACAATAGCCACCTTAACCCCTTCACTAACGAGGATATCTTTTGTGTTATTTCAGCTATATCTAGACGATTTTATGCAGCTTAGGAAGAATCTGTGGTAGTAAAAACGGGTAATTGAGATAGTTTGAAACCTCTTAACAGCTCTACATCCATACAAAGCTGCAAAGATCGTCTAATTTTATCAGAATATACGGTATTTAAAAAGTCAACACCGGTACAGAAGGGGTTAAATGTAAGAAAGGCTTTATCCTACAGCAAATGTTAAAAATTCATGACACCGACCACATGACTTCAAGGATTTACTATTCCTGTGTATATATATATATAGCATAACATATATTGGTAGTTACTCTAGAATCTTACACCAAATCACAAAGAGCAACAGCAGGGTGGGGAAAGGACAATAGGATAGGTAGGTATGATATTATGATTCAAGTGCTATAACCCCTACTGTACGGGCGACGTCTTTGTAATTTTATTCTACCTATATTTAGACAGTTTTGTGCAGTTTAAGAAGGTTCTGTGGTAGTAAAAAGGGTTACGGTAAGTGAGATAGTTCGAAGTCTGTTAATTGGTGGAGGCCCTTGTGAAATTGAATAAAATTGTCTAATGGTAGCCAGAATAGACTTAGAATGACGTCACCAGTACGGAAGAGGTTAAAAATGGCCAGAATACTATACTAGACCAATGTACTGTATATATACTATGTATATATACTATGTATATATATACAGTAGGCTACTGTAGTATACAATATATGTTTTTTTTTCCTAAGTTGCCATAGTCTCTCTCCAGTGCCTCCGGGTGTTTTGTGTGGATTCATCTTGCTGGTGTTTCTGCACCCTGGTTGGAGACTTCGGCATCTCATATAATAATAATAATAATAATAATAATAATAATAATAATAATGATAATACTAGCAGGTGCCAGGTAGGATATACATACCGACTCATCAACGTAAATGTACTCTGGTTCATCCTTCACCTCCTGCTTGACAGCTTTGTCTGCAAACTCCATGCCTCTTGCTAACTGGAAAATCAAGAAAACAATGACAGTCACGCTCAGAAATTCGGTCCTAATTGTACCTTCAAACTTTCAACATTAGCTACCGGTATCTCTTTAGTAAATGTTTTTTTTTTTTTTTTACGGTAAATATCAAGTTTTACACAGGGGACATTTTTTTTTTTTTTTTTTTTTTTTTTAAAGAGACAATGAACGGAGGAAGGAAAAACACAGATAAAACAAAAAGGTCCATGTGCCTAAAGGCATCCCCCATTCATAAAATGTTTGTAACAACTGGATTTAAAAATTTGTAGATTGTAAGTTTGTGGAAAGCAATTCGAGGGAAGTGAATTCCAAATAGTAGCAGCTCTGGGGATAAATGAATTCTGATAAGCAGAAGTTCTGCATTGTGGAGGAGAAAGTGTAAATTCATGGGCGCTCTCAGCTGCCCTAGTTCTACGGGGAAAGATGTGGAGAGGCGGCACAATTGAAGCAAGTTCCTCGGAACAATTGCTGTGAAAATATCTGTAGAATAATGCAAGGGATGCAACGTTTCTTCGTATGGATAATGTAGGAAGGTCCTGTGTGATTGCAGGGTTATTGATTAATCTAATAGCTTTATTTTGAATTTTGTCCAACTGCCTCAATGCAACCACTCCACTTCCACCCTACAGAGGTGAACAGTAATCCATCTGAGAACGCACATGACTTTTATATATTACGGCCAACTGCTCGTCAGTGAAGAATTCTCGAACTCTGTACAGGAGTCCCAGTTTTTTAGAGGCATTCTTAGCAATGCTTCTAACATAATGTGTCCAGCTCAAGTTAGTAGTTAATGTTACACCGAGAATGTCAATACTAGGGGAAGTGGGAATATTTACATCATTAACAAATATATGGGAGTCAGTGAGATTCTGTCGGTTAGAAAATTGAATGTACTGTACTTGGTTTTCTGTGCATTAAAGGAAACAAGATTCTCTTGTCCCCATTCATTAATTCTAGAAAGGTCCTGGTTCAGAGAAATTGCAGTGTTTATTTTTGAATTTATAAGATCGGGTTGGGTGAAAGAATTGGTAAATGTGAAGGAACTGTGGAGTGTTGAGTCATCTGCGTAGGAATGTATTGGATTATGAGTGGTAGATATGAGATCATTGATATGAATGAGGAACAGAGGTGGGGCCAAAACTGATCCCTGGGGAACACCAGCATTTATTGAGTGAAATTGAGAATAAAGGCCATCTACCATTACACGTATTTTTCTGTTATGAAGATAAGAAGAAATTAGTGGAACTAATTATGCAAGGCCGTAGTGTGACATCTTCGACAATAAGGATTGATGCCAGACTCTATCAAATGCCTTTGATATATTCAGTGCTATTGTATGTATTTCACCATGTTGGTCTGTAGCTTGGTTGATTTGATGCATAAGAAGGCAAAGAATGTCTGCAGTTGATCGACATCGTCTAAAACCATATTGCCTATCACTGATTAATTTATTATTCTCCAGATGCTTAACCCTCCAGCCCCGGCTACGCATTACATAAATATTCCCCGAAACCCGGGTGTTTTGGCCGAAAAACGTCTAGACTAGGCTACCGTATCTTTGTTATTCTGACTGCTTCCGCATTCCCGCGCATCCCCAAGCGTAGCTGTGTTATTTACCTGTAGAATGGTGTTAAGTAGAGCTCTCTAAGTCAACTGGTTCAGTTGTGATGATGATTTCATTGGAGATAACTTTATGGCAACAACAGCCACTTTACACTACTTTTCGATACTTAACAACAATATACAGGCACACACGAACAAACGACGCTCTCCTTCTTGTGGCCGGAGATGCGGGGCGTCGGTCCAGCCGGCTGTTGTTTACATGCGTCGGACCGACGCCTCACACACCAAGCTCACAGGCTTTCAACCACTGGGCGTTAAAGAGCCCTTCCGAGCAGCTGTTGTATGCTTTTTTATGGGCGTTCAAGAGCCCTTCCGGGAACAGAGGGTTAATTATGTGATTATTTAATATAATTTCAAAGACTTTGCCAAGAGTGGAAGTTATAGCTATTGGTCTGTAGTTTGATGGATCTGAAGAGGCACCTTTTTAAGGAACTGGATGGATGTTTGCTTCTTTCCAGGGTACTGGGAAGCATGAGGTATGAGTACACAGACGGAAAAATTTTGCCAATACAGGAGCGAGCACCAAGGAGCAATTCTTAAGTACTATTGGAGGAATTTCATCTGGACCAGGAGCCTTATTTACTGAGAGATTCTGCAAAATAGTTTTGACATGTCTGGTGTGGATCTTAAGTGAGGGAATTTCAGGCGAATTAAAATTAAGTACAGGGACATCTTGATTTATTTCATCTAAGGTTGAGTTGGTGGAGAAAATATCCGCAAGAAGGTTAGCTTTACCTCGTGGGTCACTTACAAGATTGCCAGTCGGAGATATTAATGGTGGAATGGATGAAGCAGTAGTGAAGTTGGATTTGAATGAGTTAAGAGTAGACCAAAATATTTTGTTATCATTTGGATTATTTAGAAGTTTATTTGCCTGCTTATGGAGAAAGTTTGATTTAGTTAGGTTTAATACAGTTTTGGCATGATTTCTGATGTTTCTAAAGTAATTAAAGGCTTCATGTGTTTTTGATCTTGTGTATGCATTGTAGGCTATTGCTTTTTGTTCAGTTACTCTAGCACAATTATGGTCAAACCATTTAGGTGAATTAGAACTTTTACTGTACTTTTGATGAGGAATAAAAGTTTCCATTCCAATTTTTACAAAATCTTGTATGTGGCTCAAGGTGGAGTGTGCATCATTAGAAAAGAAAGAGGTCCAGGGAATATCAATAAAGAAACCTTGAAGACCCTCCCAGTCTGCCCTATCGTAATGCCATTTAGTCACCAAAACAGGTTCAGAGTGGGAAGGTGTGGTAGGTGATGGACAGGTGGCCTGTATCAGACAGTGATCAGAAGATCCAAGCGGGGACCTCACTGTAACATCATAATTTTCTGAATTGGTTGTTAAAAATAAGTCTAGTAGGTGGGAATTATGATTAGGATTATCTGGTACACGGGTGGGTTGGTTGACTAGTTGAGTGAGATTAAATGAGTCTGCAAATAGCTCACATTCAAGACCAGCATCATCAGTCCTGGCTGAATGAGTGAGCCATTCAACATTATGGACATTATAATCACCCAACACAGTGATTTCAGAAGAAGCATTTAAGTTGAGGACACTGAGTTGTGAGGACAGAGAATCAAAGAGACTTTGCTCTGGAAGAGTATTTGGGGAACGGTAGATGCAACATATGTATTTAAATTTATCAGCAGAAATTAATTTGTATATAGAATAATCAAAATAGGGACAATTGAAACTAGTAACCTCCTCCAGGGCAATTTCAGATTTTGCGAAGCAACATACACCTCCTTTAGGTCTGAAATTTTGGAGCAGTTGATAACCTGGAAAATTAAATCTAGATGTGTCAGATGTGGATGTTACTTGAGTCTCTGTCAAAAAAAGGAGAGTAGGGGATTCTGCTTGAAGAAATTGGTGTACAGAATTGATGTTAGAGTGAAGTCCCCTTATATTACTAAAGAAAAAGCTGCACCGACGAGCAGCTTTGGGACGTTGCAATGCTCTTGACACAGTCGCATGATGACGACCGGGAGGGCCCTGTGTCAATGACCCAACCCTGCCGGGGGTGGATATCCGAGGGACCACCAGGTTTGCTCTTAACAATTGTACTGCCATATTTATAAGGTAAGTGTATGGTGTTACATGTATGATATGTAGTGGGAAGAGTAGTGTTTTATGGATAGAGGATAGCGATGTAGGGCAATGTCATGAAGTTGGATGTGTATGTTATATAAAGAGGGTTTTCCTGATACCCCTGATGTGTGAGGCAGAAAGATATGTATCCAGCTACCAAGGCCTGGGAGAGAAAATGGAATTCAGGCTATTCCCTGAGTCTCCCGAAACCTTGGCGGTAGTACTTCCCTGGGCGGGGCTGCCTACCCCTACTACCTGTATCACTGAATTTGGTAAGGATGTAGTATTTGGGCGTACCGTCGTCGCTACTCGCTTTATTTACGTTAATTCGTAGGCTTGCTGTTACTTTTGCGTCTAATTTTACTGGGAGGTTTGACGTACCTCCCAACCTACCAAATAGGAAAACCTACTATTTGGTAGTAGTCTTGGAAAATCCAACGTCAAGGCTATTAACCTAATTGCAATGACGACTTGTCTATTTTGACTGCTATGTCGTCATTCCAACCGCGGTTAAAAAGAAAACTTCTAGAGTCTACTCCTCATCTTGCTCTAGGAGACGTTGTACATTAACCAAAACTACCACCGAAGGTGAAAAAAGCATAGAAGAGAAGAAAAAGGGGTTTACCTTAGTTACCGCTTAAGGCCCATCCCGTGTTCCGTCATGTGCAGATCCCTGTCGAACGTGCGCATGAGCGACCCTCTCTTGTCATCACATCTCACGTCAGCAGAAGAACGCGGATGGGCAGGGGTCCGGCGTGAGGGAGGGTATTATGGACGTTGGATTTTCCAAGACTACTACCAAATAGTAGGTTTTCCTATTTGGTAGGTTGGGAGGTACGTCAAACCTCCCAATTTGTTAGTAGTCTTGGCAAATCCAACGTCAAGGCTGCATAACAAATAGGAGGAGGACATCCAAGCCCAACATACCAAAAAAAAACAATGCATAAAACAAAATTATGAATGACAGACACAATTTAAACAAGAGAGTTTAATAAAAGAGTGAAAAACTGAGGAGTAGCTAAAAAGAACAGTTTTAACACATGCACGTCATTCATAGTAATGCAAAAACATAGACTTGTCTTAAACCAAAAAGGTACTGTACCCAAAATCCCTTTTCTTCCAAAACCAACAAAAACACTGAACACAATAACAAAACACAATTTTCAATGTGGCAAAAACACTTATGTACTGTAACAATACATAATCCCAAACTTGCAATCAAGTGTTGCAAACCCGTACTCCCCCCCCCCCCCTTTGTCAAAGAAAACAAAGGAAAAGAACGAGGGACAAGGGGGGAAGACCAGGTATCTTCGCCAGAGCACGAGGAAACACGACCCCCGAGAGCCATCACCGGCCGAGGGGGTCGAACACTGGACATGGAGAGGTAGGAGGAGATGAAGGAAGTGATAGAAGACCACAAAACCACTGAGGCGATGTCAGGTAAGGATCGACGTTGCAGGAACCGGAAGGAGGCAGCAAAGGATCGCACATCGTGCGCAGAACCCCTACAAACAGGGTGACTGGCACGAATGGGCCGACAAATGTGGCGTCCCATCTGCACCTGCGAGAGCCTCCCACCTGTCCGAGGAGACACCCACACAGCAGTACCCGAAGGCGGCGCCACAGACGCAACAGAGGAGTGCAAGGCTGACACCGGGCACAACACATGGCGAGTATGCCCAAGCTGGAAAGCCTGGACGGTGAAAGGCTGGAAAACGTGGGTCTCCCTCTCATTCGTGGCAACAAAATGAGGGAGGAGGCGAACGTGACGCCATGCAAGGACGGGGAGAATCGCACGCAGACCCGGGGCCGTGACAATGCCGCTAGTGCAGACACCTGAACCCCAGCGGGCAGAACGACAAGGAAGAGCGTACGCCCGAGCAACGGAACCGGTGTAGCGGCCTGTGTATACGTGGGTGAAGCCAGAAGGTCCAGAGCCCGCCCCAGATCCCACCGTGGAGGGACCTGGCGCGGAGGCGGGCGTTCCCGGAAGGCAGCCGTCATGAAGGAAACCAGCTCCTGCGGCGGAACGACCAGCCCAGCGACGGACTCAAAGACCCCCCGGACGGCAGACAAGTGGTTACGTACAGCGTCGACGGGAAAGTGACGTGTACGGAAGAGGTGAAACAAGGAGTGGAGGACGAGGGAAGGAGAGCCAACTGGCTGGCGAGTGTCCCGTATCCACCTAGTAAAAGACCTCCAGCGGGACCCGTAAGGCCCCCAAGGAGAAGTCGGCCAGGAACGCTTCAGGAAGTCAGGCAGGTCCCGGCCGTGGACTGGGAGCCACCGTGCCTCATGAACATCCACGAAGCGAAGGCCAACGAGGTCAGCAGGGCCCCAACCTAGCGCAAGTGGAAGTCGGAGACAGGTAGAGGGACCGGACTCGGGCACCACCGCGTCAACTGGGCGTACCAAGCCCGTGCCGGCCACAGAGGCGCGAGGAGCCAGATGCTGCCGCGGTACAGCCGCAGCCTCGCGAGGACGTTGCACAGCAACAGTGCGTCTGGAGGCAGAAACATGTATAACGACCGCCACCTGTTCCAGTCTACCATGAAAGCGTCCGGACCCCCCTCCGGAGTGCGAGGCCGGAGGGAGAGGTACCGAGGCAACTGGCGCGGCACCTCCGATGCGAACAAGGCGACCTCCGGAACACCCCAGGAAGCCGCGAGGTCGTCGAACACAGTCCGTTGCATTGCCCATTCGACAAGAACGCCCTGTCTTCTCGACAGGGCGTCCGCCCACAGGGTGGCAGGCCCGGGCAGGGAGGAGGCATGCAGGGAGAAGGTGTGTCGGTCCGCGAGGAAGAACAACCTCACCGAGAACCCCAATAGAGTCAATGACCTGGAGAACCCCCGCTTTAGGAAACAGTGGACAGCTGTCTGAGTGTCCATTCCAAAAGCCAACGACTTTCCCCTTAGGGCCAGCGCGTGGGCCCTCAGGAAGAACAAAGGAACCAACAGTTCGAGGGCATAGACGGGTAAGGGGCGTGAGTCCCACCCATCCGCCGGGAAGTTGACGGCCCAGGTTTGATGGGTAACCGCACCCTACCACGCTCGACGCATCTGTGTCTACCCAGATCGTCGGCGGGGGGGCGGTCCAGGGCACAGCCGCAGAGATCGTGCTCCGAGCAACCCCGTGTCCGAAGTGTCCGCGAAAGGCACGCGGGAGCGGCAGGAGCCGATCCATAGGGGTCAACGGAAACACCTCGGTGCCCATGAGGAGGAGGCGGCATAGCCGGAGGCTCCCTAAGGGAATGGGCAGAGCGGTCCAATGCAGCGAACCCACTAACGAGTCCCAGAGCCACCCCGGGAGGGAGACCGAGTGCAACACGGCGAAGACCTTCCGCCGAAGGTGCACCGCGTCCGGCAGACCCTGGGTCACCGGAGCGCCGGACAAAACCCAGGCGAGACCGACCCATGGCACGACACGCGACGGGGTCAAGCGTGACTTGGGAACATCGACGGGGAACCCTAACTGTGCGACGTGGCGAACGACTGTGAGGGCGTCGCGTACGCACAGTCCGAGGGCTTCGGAAACTATCAACCAATCGGCCAAGGAAAACAGGAGCTGGAGCCCGCTCCTGAGGAGAGGACCCAGAGCCTGTCCCACCAGTTCGGAGAAGATCCGCGGCGCGATGTGGAGACCGAAGGGAAGGCCGGCGAACAGGAAGACATGATCGGAAGTCCGAACGGCCAAGAATCGCTGGAATCGAGGATGGAGAGGAACGAGCCAAGACGCAGCCTGGAGGGCCAGCGACACTACCCACGACAGAGGGCGCAGGGCCAGGCGTACCTGGGATACCGGCAGCATCCGAAACCGTGTGTGCACGATGCGCCCGGTGAGGGCCAACATAGCCACCACCGGGCGCATCGCGTCGCAGTTCTACTCCGGTACCAGAAATACACGGGAGAGGAAAACCGGGTGACCGGCGGTCAACTCCCACGACGATACCCTGCCCGTGCATGGATGTGAACACGTGGGCCACCTCTTAAGAGATGGGCCGGCGTCGGTGACAAGAGCGGAGTGGGGGTCTGGACGTCCACCTCCAGGTGAGACCCCTCCGCGCAATCCGCCGCCCCCAACGTCCCTCGCGGCCACCGAGGGGCGCAAGGGCGAAAACAACCCGTGGAAGCTCCCGAGAGGAGGGGAGCGACCCAGGCGGCCAGGCGAGAAGGAGAACAAGGAGACCGACCCAGAGAACCTACACATTGTTTTGACGTGGAGGTACCCCCGGTACGGTCCGTGCGGGCATGAGCGCCACGTTGACCACCTCTACCCCCCCCCCCCCAACTTCGTCGAAAAGGGCGGGCCACCCCAACCCCTGGCCGTCGCGGGGCCGACCCCGGCGAAGGGCGGCCGGAAGTGGAAGGGCGGCCAGCCCCGACACAGCGGGGATGAAAAGGGGGCAGGAACAGAAGGGCGAGGCGGAACTGACGCACCGGCCTGTAACGTCCCTGTCCTGCGCCCGTGCATGGCAGCAGCACTTGCAGCAGCACCTCGAAGAGGACCGGCAGAAGGACGGGACTGAGAAGACCCCGCTCGTGACACAGTGCGTCGTTGCGTGACGTAAGCAGGGTCCGCCGATAGAGAAGCGTAGCGGACCCAAGCACCCCGCGCAAAAAAGCCCCGACGGAGAGAGCGCAGAGTACAACAAACCCTGACGAATATCCAAGGGGGCTGTCCGGCAGAACGAGGACCGTACCGTCCGGCGTTGCCGAGGTGCCACACACAAAACCGCCTTTAGCTCGGGAACCAAAGACACCGCGAGCCGAAGGGGGTTCCGCCGAACGCGGCCCAAACCCTCGCGAAGATCGCCTGGTGCAGACGCCGCGAGAAGCCGCAGGTGGTGAACAGAAGTCTGGAGGGAACCAAAAGACAAGAGAAGAAGTTCGGCACCCACCGCCGCAAGGGAAAAACCCTGTCGACAGAGGACTGAACTGGGAGAGAGAAGAACGGGGTAGCAAGAGAACAAAGTTCAAGAACGGGCACGGTGAACCAGGACCAGAACGCGCCGTCCAACCCGCCGACAGACACAAGAGGAGGCAAAAGCAGTGACGACTCCGGGGAAGGGACTGAAGGAGAGCCGGCGACGGAACGGCCGGTGAAGACGAAGGCCTCAGCAAACCAGGCCCCCAACGGGAGAGGGTGATCGAGCAAGATGGCTAAGCCAGGCGTACCGTCGTCGCACAAACCCGTCCCATAGGAGGACAGTCCCGTCAACACAGCCAGGGACTGAACAACCCGAAGGATGTCCCGGCGGCTGAAGTCTGACCAGAGCATAGGCCTGCAGAAGGGAGGGGGACCGTAGCAGGGGTAGGTATGGTGAGGCGCTGAGGGTGTGTCACCGCCAAGAAGCGCGATAAGAGGGAGTCTTGCATCGACTCCAAGCGCCCGTCGATGCGTGACACAAGCCACCCCTGCATAGCCGACAATCGATCCGAGAGAGGCGACCCCCCCCCCCCCCCCCAAGAATGGTCGGCCCGCAGGGGTGAGCGCGAGCGGGAGCGAGATCCACGACACGAACCAGCAGAGTCGCGGCCCAAGGAAGGCGAGCGACCACGGTTGTGTCGCCGCAGAGGGATTCGTCCCTGAACACGAACGCCCGAGGGGGAAACAGCACTATCCCCCTCTTCCAGCGACACGTCAGCCCCTGAGAAAGAGGACCCCGAAACCACGCGATACCCCACCGAGCCAAGAGGAGGGGTACCCCCGTGGCGAGACGGTAAGTGAAGGTCAGGGAGAGAAGGAGGAGGAGGAGCAGGACGACGGGAGTGGGAAGGCTGGCCGGGTGAAAAGACAGCATCTGGTGTTCCCAGGCGGACACCCAACCAAGTAAGAACCAGACCCTACGTTGCTTAACTTCGCTGATCGGACGAGAAGCGGTGCATTCAACGTGGTATGGCCGTTGGCTGAAAAGAGGTCAGAAGTAGCCGCGGGGGGAAACAGAGCAAGGATCCCCGGGGCAGAGATAACAGGGCGGCCCGACACCGAGGCGGAGGAGGGAGGGACCGCCACCGTGGGACGAGACCGTGAAGGAAGAATAGGCACCGAAGCAGGTGAAGTAGGAGGAGAAGCAACTACATCCTGGCGGACCCTCCTGGACAGTGTAGGAGGAGGGAGCAGAGGGCCAGCTACAGCCTGAACCTCCGCGCGCGGAGAGGACAAAGGAAGAGGACGTCGTACGAGCAGGGGAAGCGGGCGGAAGGTAGTAGAGCCCCGACCCGGAGAGGCCAGGGGAGGGTGCACAGGGGCAGAGCCGCTAACCCCGGCCGTAGGGCGAGAACCATGACGAGGGTGATGGGCGCCGTCAAGGCAATCAGGAGGACAACGAGGGGCAGAAGAGGACGGGCGACGAGGCGAGCGAGAGCGTGGACGGAGCAGGGGATCCCCCCGACGATGTGACGACCAGCTGCGGGACCCAGGGGAGAGGGCCAGGCGAACGGCCTTCAGTCGGGTCAGGGAGACGCGGATCCGGGCGGCAACAAAGGCCGGGGAACGGTGGCCCACAGTCCAAAAGTGGCGGGAGACTAGCGCCCACACCGACTGAAGGGAAGCAGAGGCCACTGCCGCCGCCGAGGAACCAGGGCTATGGTGCACCACACCCACCAGGGCCAGACACGGGCCACACAGAGCAGGGAGGTAGGCCGTAGAGGACACACAGTGCGAGTGGCGCAAGCAGGACTTGTGGCTCACCAAGCACGGGGAGCTACAACCATGGCGAAAGCAAGGCAGCCTACCTGCACTGGAAGAACACACACCATAATCAGCACGTCGAAGGAGTAAGCGGAGAGAATGTCCAAGAAGAACCAGGGAAGGAGCATGGGGAAACAGGAACACACATGCAAACAGGTATCCGTACTCACCCTAAACCGGGAGTACAGAGGTAGGTGAGTAGGGCGGGCGAGGTGGAAGAGCACTAGCAGAACCTGCAAAGATGGAGAAAGTGTTAACCACCACTCAACATCTTACATGCAGGGCCTATAACACCAGTAAAGTGCACACACCAAATAGTATCAGGCAACAAGATGACATAAAAAAGGTCAATAGTGAAAGCCAACTATTACCGCAAATTTGCGGGCCAATGGAGGCATAACCGTACCGACACCACCCTCCCGCAATTTTGCGGAACCCCCCAGCGATCTCCGCAAATTTGCGGGGAGCCGAAACGTCCCAGAGGACCGAATCGAGCTCCCGCAAATTTGCGGGACCGGCCGAGATGGTCCGGCGCCGAAAAAAGCGAGAGGAGCGTCTAGGGAATACCAAAAAAGGGCCACAAAAATGCGTCATCTCCTTATGAACTCCAAGCGATGATGGCCATCAAGCTGAGCAGTGTCTTCCTTGAATATCCTAACTCAACCGGTAAAGGGAGAGGCAAGGAAGACACACCAGGGGAAAGGAGGCACATCCCCCAGGAACCACCCAACCCACAGAGATAGAGCAAAGCCCATGAGGAGAAGTGGCAGGGAGGGTGGTGTCGCACAAACAGGGGCCCCCGTGGGGTACCCCTGGATTGGGCAAAAAGACTATGAAAGGATGGAGGTGAAACAGGAAGAGAAAACAAAAACCAGTAAATGAAACTGGTGAGAAAAAGAGTGGCCTAGCCGTGAGCAGAGAATGTGTCAGGGGCGAAAAACCCTGTGGTGTGAAAGAGGGGCCCCCGTGGGGTACCCCTGGATTATCACGAACCACCTGTCGCCCAGGCCCTTGAGACACAGTGAAGGACTCGAAAGGGGGGACTCGGGAATACCGCTAATAATGCGGCCGACACAAACTCTACAAACAGCACCGCCACCAACGAAATCTCAGATTGTTTACCAACGGTACACCTTAGGCTATGAAAAAATGAAAACTCATAGGGGCATAGCAATTCCTGAATGAGAAAACGAGCTAGGCTAAAATAAGCTAAAAGCTAAACTATGCCCAGACTAACAGGAAAAAAGAATATGAAAAGAGAAAGAATGAAAAACATATACGAGGAACGCCAGGCGCCCCCGTACCTTCGGTAGGCTATTTCCACACACATCTCCATTATACACACTTAGGAGCCCATTTACGTGTGCCCTAGATCACGTAACATCTGTCTAACAAAAAAGAAGGCCAGATAAGCCGAAACAGGGTGAATTGACAAGAGGGTCGCTCATGCGCACGTTCGACAGGGATCTGCACATGACAGAACACGGGATGGGCCTTAAGCGGTAACTAAGGTAAACCCTTTTTTCTTCTCTTCTATGCTTTTTTCACCTTCGGTGGTAGTTTTGGTTAATGTACAACGTCTCCTAGAGCAAGATAAGGAGTAGACTCTAGAAGTTTTCTTTTTAACCGCGGTTGGAATGACGACATAGCAGTCAAAATAGACAAGTCGTCATTGCAATTAGGTTAATAGCCTTGGATTTGCCAAGACTACTAACAAATTTGATTTTTTATGATACTGTATTATCCCAGGTAGGGTGGTCAGTATGGAAGTGAGGAAGTCCTTGCATGACGGTGTGGTGGTCCCGACATAGACTTGTGGAAGCGAAGCATGGACGTTTGAGAAGAGACTCAGACCAAGAGTAAGAGGGGTGGAAGTGAGTTGCTTGAGAGGTGCGTGCGGAGTTGCATGGAGGGATAGACAGACGAATGAGGAATTAAGATTAGAAGGAGGTGTAGTGTGGAGATAGATGTGGTTTTAAGTAGTTTTCATCTTTATACAGTAGCCTAGTTGAAATTAGTTACAATCCCCGGTAAATTTTATTTGGGATGGATGTAGAGTTCGGGCGTACGGAAACGGTCGTCATGTTTACTTAGGGCGATCACCACGGGTAACTTCGCGTCTATTTTGACGGCGATTTATTCGGTTATTTGCCCCCTGTTGGCAATATAGGGTACGAATACCAATGGAGACGCATTGCCCAAAGGAGACGCACTTGAAACAAAAAAACTTGCACAGGCATAGGATGAGTAGATAGATGCATGAATGGTGGGCCAAAATACTCTTTAACTATCACCTAATATGCTCACATAGTACCAGCTTATTATTTTCATATGTTATTGTGTGAGATGAGATGAACTAAAAAAAAAAAAATGTTTTCGCAAATTCCTTACGAAAACCTAATGATTTTTTTTTTTTAAAGCTAAATTTCTTACAGTTCCCTAATTTGAATCTCGTTTCTATTACTGCAGGTTGATAGTGCATGAGTTGAAGTATAACACTGCATGATCAAAAGGCTTTTACTTGCACGGCTGAAGGGAGGTGAGGGTGCGTCCCCATAGGTCCAGCAAAAATAGTAAAATCCAATGGAGACGCATTTTTTCAAATTGATGCCAGAAGGTCGTACACCACACTGGTAACATAGCATACTCTCCTCTATGTCTGGTATAAATAAGGTTGAGTTTCCTTCACCATTGACGAAGCTGCCTTAACTAGAACCCTGGGCCCTATAGAGACGCACACGTCTGCTTAGGGTAGCCGGGTTGCGTCTCCTTAGGTCCTTGTAAATGTGTGTTTATTTTGTTAACATTATTAACCTAACAAGTGCGCATGGGGGTAATTGGAAACGTCCCCCTGTGCTGACGTATTTGAGGCGTTTCCGTCACTAAAATATTCATTGTACCATTAATAGCATTAATACTTATCCATATGCACCTATTATGGGTTGATTATAAAGGTATTAACCTGAAACAATAAAACGAGTGAAAACAGCGTTTGGATGGTCAAAATCGGAGATATAGCCCGCGAGTTGTATAATGTATGGGTGAGGCAAGCTGCTTTCCCGCCAATTTCCCCCAAGGCCACTGAGACACAGTCGATCGATACTCTCTCTCTCTCTCTCTTGCATTCACTTGCTATCAGTGATGACCACACCCTGTAACCGGATTTCTAATGTTAGCACAAAAATATACCTCAGAATAAGGGAATAACAGGGAAAATAGGTGATAACTGAAGGAGAGGAGGAAAGTGGGGAAGGAGGGGAGGTAGAGGACTGAGATTTTGCATGGCCCAGGGGCAAAAAAAAAAAAAAAAAAACATTCGATGTCAAAAGTTTATTTATTTTTTCTCTGACTATTAAAAGTCTCCCCGCAGTCCGCCGGGGGAACTCTTAAGAGTCTCCCCGCAGTTCCCGGGTTAAACATAATAACCTTTTCTTTTATCCTGGGTGAAGGAAACTCGACCATAATTACACCATACATAGTGGGGAGAATGGCTTTCTACCAGTGAGGTATGGCAACAGTTTGAAAAATGCGTCTCTATTGGACCTCCAGAATTTTTTGCTGGCCCTAAGGAGACGCACCCCTTTTACCCCCTCAGCAATTCAAAATCACATTAAGCATGTTCTTGCCAGCAGTCAAATGTTTGTTTGGGCCCTGTCAGCCTAGTGATGAAAAAATAGACTATATTTCCAGGCCCTCCGCCCATTTCCTATCCCTATTTTCCCCAAATATGCCCGGGTTGGCGACTGGTGCTTGATTTTAACCTCGTATTAGCATTAATGTTACATATATAACTTCCCTGCATCCTCTAAACTGTTTTGTTATTGACCTACAATGAGCAATTAGTATGTTTAGTAATATTTTGTGTCTCTCTAATAATATATATTATAAGGCCTATGTCAGTCCGTTTTATTGCTTTAGCATTGTCAACTTACAACCAAAAGTACCATGCTTTCTTTCTGGTACCCATGAGGTAAGTACTTATATCATTTTATGTGTGTTTTTGTGTTTTAAACATACCTGCGTCTCCTTAGGTCCAGGGGCGTCTCCTTATGGTTTTGTGAAAAAATGGAGACGCATCTCTTATTTGTCTTCTCTCTCTTAAAGAATAAGAGATACAAGAAAATTGTTGATTTGCTTTAAAAATATAGCCTTTTTGCTATTTATCCCCCCTACCCCCAATTTTCAATCTGTTATAGGTTGACAGAAGCAACTCGATAAAAAAAAATAGTGCCCATTTTTGCGTCTGCATTGGTACTCGTACCCTATATGATGATGACAATATGTCATGAGGAGGTGAGGGGGGGCAAAGCCCCCCCCCCTCAACATATTATTATATCCAATGGCATTCAAAATAGACGGGAACATGATTGCAAAGGTCCGACGCCTTCCCCGCCGCCGCTGTCATGTTTACAGTTGTCGATCGCTGTGGTTAAGTTCGCGTCTATTTTTACCGTAATTTTTTCGGTAATTTGTTCCCTGCTGGCAATATGTCATGGGGGGGTGAGCGGGGGGGCAAAGCCCCCCCCTCAACATATTACTGTATCCAAAGGCAGTCAAAATAGACGGGAACATGATGGCAAAGGTCCGACGCCACTACGCGTAGTGTAAACAAGGCTGGCGGTACGCTGCCCGCACTTAACATTCTTGCCTTTTATTTCTCCCATTATCCAACAATCTTAAAACACTCAGATGTAAGTCACTTTCAGAGTAAATAGGCTATAAAAAATGTTGTTGCCTTTGGATACAGGATGGGAAAGCCCCCCCTCAACCCCCCCTCATTACTTATTAAAATCAACATCTATTTTAACAGTAGGGGGCTTAATAAGAGTTTCACTGCCATCAATAGGGAGAGTTAGGCCTACAGTATAGAGATTTTTTTCTTTTTACAGTACTTTATAGGCCTAGGCCTATAGGTCTAGGCCTAGTGCACATAAAATGTATCTACAGTATCTCCGGAGGTTGAAACACATTTTAATATGATCTTTGCAACATCCTTATTCTATAATAAGCTAGCCTTCAAATATTGAGAAATAATTAGTGGTAGTTTCGGTAATAAGTACGGTATTATTCTAGATCCGGTTTCACAGCACACTCATCAATTTATATTTATATGGCTTCTATAAATTTGTCATGTACCATAGGCCTACTTCATTCCTATATCGGTCAGTAGTGGCGCAAATGGAATTATAATTACTGTGAAAAAGTTAATGTTTAGGCCTACCTCCTGTTATCCACAGCCAAAGGGAGGGTTTTAGAGAAGATGGACCACATCTTGGAAGATAGTGGAGATAACCCCATTATCTGTCTCAGTGCCGGGAGTAACGATGTTGGTAAGGGTAGAAGTGAGGAACTGCTGCAGCAGTATCGGGATGAGAAAATCCCAGAGGATTGGCTCAAAAGTGTAATAGTAAATATATACAAAGGAAAAGGGGATGCGCTAGACAGAGGAAATTATAGGGGCCTGAAAATGCTTGACCAAATCATGAAGGGCTGTGAGAGAGTCCTTGAGGGTTTGATCAGGCAAAGCATCTCTATTGATGATATGCAGTTTGGTTTTATGCCAGGACGTGGTACAACCGATGCCATCTTCATAGTCAGGCAGATACAGGAAAGATACTTACTAAAAGGCAGGGATCTTTACTTTGTGTTTGTGGACCTGGAGAAGGCCTTTGATAGGGTACCTAGAGATGTTGTGCAGTGGGCTATGAGGAAACTTGGTGTGGAAGAGTGGCTGGTGCGTGTGATAATGAAGATGTATGAGGATTCGCGAAGTTCGGTAAGGGTGAAGGGTGTACTGAGTGATGAGTTCGCAGTCCGTGTTGGAGTCCATCAGGGTTCAGTGTTAAGCCCCCTCCTCTTTATTATGGTCTTGGAGGTGCTGTCTAGAGTTTTTAGAGGCGGACTCCCGTTGGAACTGTTTTATGCAGACGATTTAGTCCTAATAGCTGACAGTATGCAGGATGCTGAGGCCAAATTCAGAGAGTGGAGAGAGGGCATGGCGAGCAAGGGTTTAAGAGTCAATATTAACAAAACCAAGGTTATGCATTGTAGATTGAGACGAGGCAATGTGGAAAAGAGCGGTGCATACCCATGTGCAGTGTGTGGAAAGGGAGTGGGCGTTAACTCAATTCAATGTAGCATCTGTCGATGTTGGGTACACCATGGGAGTAAGCGCTGTTGTTGTTGTTGTTGTTGTTCCCTAAGCTGCCTGGCCGAACAGCCCCGAGTCCCTGAGAAAGGCCATGGCCACGATCGGGCTTTCCCACAGAGCTCTCATTGAGTGTAGATTATGTTGATGGCGTAAGTGGTTGTGTGAAATGCAGTCTTCTATGATATGTTTAATGGTATGGGGTGCTGTGTTACATCCCGGGCAGGCGTCGACAACGGAGTCATCCAGTCTCTTCTGATAGCTCAGGAGAGCTGGATGGTGTCCGCATCTCAGCCTGGCCAGGTGGACTCTGTCCTCGCGAGGAAGGGAGGATTCGGAAGGATGGATTTCGGGAGGTCGTGCATGCAGCTGCGTGTTGTCTGTGAGTGAGTGGATGGATCGGTGAGAGATATGAGTATGGATGTGCTTCTGGAAGTTGGTTCGGGGTGGGCAGGGAGGGAGAGAGGACAATAATTGTGTGTGATACCGTGTGCTGGGTGTTGTTTTGATATATCTTGGTGTCTGTGGGTGTGTTGCCATGTAGTTTAGTGGGTGGTCTTGGTTTGTGGAGGCTGCTGCCAGGAATTGAGTGCCTCTCATGTCCAGATGGTCTTTGACTTTGAGGATTTTGGTTTCTTGATGTAGGTGATCTGTGGGTGCAGTAACTGTGCAGCCTGTAATGATCTTCAGGGCTTTGTTTTGAATAGTCTGTAAGGTCTTATGATGTGTTTCAGCTAGGTTAGAAGCCCAGGCTGGGCTTGCGTATTCCATCACTGATCTTATGTATTGTTTATATACTGTGGTGGTAGTTTCTTTGTTGTGTCCAAATTTTGTGGGAGCAAGTGAAAGCAAGTGTAAGCGCTGTAGTAGAATAAAGGGGCCCCTGCCGAAGGATAAGTCAGAAATAGAGAAATTTGAGTGCGTAGTGTGCAAAGGCGAGCTTGTGTTAAGTGATGATCCTGTGGCTGTGAATTTTGGAAATGAGTCTTTGGAGCTGGTGAACAAGTTTTGTTACCTAGGAGATACCATCTCTGCCGGTGGTGGGGCCGAGGCTGCCACTGTTGCTAGAATTAGGTGTGGCTGGGGGAAGTTCAGAGAATTTATGCCAATCCTGACCATGAAAAGAATGCCTCTCCCCCTGAAGGGAAAGGTGTATGCCTCATGTGTTAGAAGTGCAATGACGTATGCCTCAGAAACATGGGCCGTTAAAGTAGAGGATGTCAACAGAATGGAGCGTAATGAGATGAGAATGGTGAGATGTGTGGGGCCAGGCTACAGGATAGAATAACAAATGTTGAGCTGAGGAGACGTTTAGGTATAAAGAGTATTAGCGAGGTGATGCGTACAAGTAGACTGGGATGGTATGGACATGTGGAGAGAATGGATGAACAAAATTGGGTGAAAAATGCAGGTCTGTGATTGTGGAGGGAGCTGCACCAAGGGGTGGACCGAGGAAGACCTGGGATCGGACTATACGCGCCGATCTCAAATCCAAGAACTTGACAAGTGAAGCAGCCCTTAACAGGGTTGCCTGGAACGCCGCCATTAGGACGAGAGACTGAAACTGCACTGATGTGTGGAACACTCAGTCTTAAAATGTTATGTATGTATGTATGTATGTGTTAGATAAGGTTAGGATGAAGGGAGGGATCCCTGTAGTACATTGTATCCTACCCAGAAGAGGAGTTCCCAAGGAATGGACATCCAGGGCGATTGGTGTCAATTGCCGGTTGGAGAAATATTGCAAAGAAAAAGCAATACCATTCATTGATAACTGGGATAGTTTCTATGGGAGAGATGGGATGTACGCAAGGGATGGGGTTCATCTTTCATGGTTAGGGGTTTCCACATTAGCTAGTTGTTTAGATAGGGTGGTTGTGGGGTTTTGAACAGAAATATTGAGAGTGTAAATGAAAGGTTAAATGGAACAATTTTAGCGTCAGGCGAAAGCGATAAGGATATTCAGTCTCATGCTAAAATTTATGACTATATTGCTAATGATAGTAGTGATGGTGCAACGGAAGATGGAAATGTCGTTAGAAATAAAGGTAAATTAGGTATAAAGAAAAGAAGTAAATTGAGAGAATATTACACAAACTGTAGGAGTCTATGTAACAAAATGAACGAACTTAGAGCCCTTGTTAGCAAAGAAAATATAGACATAATAGCGCTAACTGAAACGTGGATTAATACAGAAACCAGGCATTTTTTAACAGAATTTGATATACCAGGATATAGTTTGTTTAAATATGACCGAACAAGTAAGAGGGGTGGCGGTATAGCAGTGTTTTGAGTACATTAAAAAGCTGTATTATATCAGGTATTAGACTAAATAACGATAATGAAAGTGTTTGGGTAGAGGTTAACGAAGGTAGTGAGACCATAGTTATTGGAGTTATGTATAGACCGCCAAATATGAGTAGAAATGACGGAACGTCATTATGGGAGAAAATTAAAATGGCATCAAGGTTTAGCAATGTGTGCATTATGGGGGATTTTAATTTTCCGAATATAGATTGGCAGCATCAAATAGGAGACTCTGATTCTGAGGAGTTTATAGAGGTAGTACAAGATAGTTTTTTATTTCAATTCATAGATACGCCGACTAGAGGTAATAATATTCTCGATTTAGTTTTCAGTAACAATGAACATATGGTAAATAATGTATAGATAGGGGACCACTTAGGAAATAGTGACCACAATTCTGTGTATTTTAATATACAATAGTGAATACAACATTAATACCTGACTTCAGAAAAGCCAATTATGGTGGGTTAAGAAGAGCCCTATTAGCGGACCATATTGTCAAAAAATTAAGTCGATCCAGGTGTCCAAATGAGTGTACCCCTTCTCAGGCACTTGTCATCTTAAGTCAGGAAGAGACGTCAACCTTGGTAGATACATACGATAATTTTATCGAGTCAGTATTCAATGCACAAAATAAATATATCCCCAAAAGAAAATTTAGATCAACACAGAACCAACCCAAATGGATGAATAATAGACTATTAGATCTTCTAGGACAAAAGAGAGGAATATATAGAAAAATTAGGAAAGGTGAAATTCACCTACTTGCTTGCTATCAGAATCTATCAAGACAGGTAAAAAAGGATATTAGGAAAGAAAAAAGAAATTATGAAATTAAGGTTGCCAATGACTCAAAAAATAATCCTAAAGCTTTTTACCAACTATATAAATCCAAGGTTAGAGATGTAATTGGTCCCCTTAAAACTTCGATAGGAGAAATGACAGAAAATGATTTAGAAATGTGCAGTACATTAAATAGTCAATTTCTTTCCGTTTTCACTAATGAAAATTTGGCATAGTTTCCAGAAGTCCGTAAGGTATATAGCGATAGTATAGAAAATAGGTTAAGTACGGTTACTATAAGTAGAAATGATGTGCTTAAGGAAATTGACAGACTGAAACCTCATAAATCACCTGGTCCTGATGAGGTATATGCTAGAGTATTAAAAGAATGTAGGGATGAGTTAAGTTACCCATTAACATTTCTATTTAACAAGTCATTAGAGACAGGTATAGTTCCAGAAGCTTGGAAGCTTGCAAACGTAGTTCCGATCTTCAAAAAAGGTGACAAATCAATAGCATCCAATTACCGTCCCATTACATCAATCATAGGAAAGCTACTAGAGTCAATTATTGCTAGTAAAATTAGAAACCACTTAGATACATTTAATTTAATAAATTCTTCTCAGCATGGATTCACTCAGGGACGTTCTTGCCTTACTAACTTGCTTAGTTTTTTCTCAGAGGTATATGAAGCAGTAGATAATGACAAGTCATATGATATAATATATTTAGATTTCAGTAAAGCTTTCGACAGAGTCCCCATGAGAGATTGATGAGAAAGGTTGAGGCGCATGGAATAGGTGGGGCGTTGTTGGGATGGATTAGGTCATGGCTAATTGGTAGGAAGCAGAGAGTCAGCATAAATGGTACGAAGTCAGAATGGGGAGCAGTCAAAAGTGGTGTCCCCCAGGGATCTGTATTAGGTCCTCTGTTGTTTGTTATATACATAAATGACCTTGATTTAGGTATAACTAGTAGGATAAGTAAATTTGCAGACGATACCAAAATGGGGAGAAAAATTGATTCAGATAGAGATATAGAGTGCCTCCAAAGGGATCTAGATACCTTACACGAATGGTCAGTAAATTGGCAGATGAAGTTTAACATTGACAAATGCAAGGTATTAAAGATAGGGAAGATGCATACAAAGGTTAAATATAAACTAGCTAATATGGAATTAGAAAACTCGAATTGTGAGAAAGATCTAGGTGTGTTTGTTAGCAATGATTTGAAGCCTAGAAAACAGTGTATAAGCGTTCGAAACAAGGCAAACAGGATTCTCGGGTTCATCTCTAGGAGTGTGAGTAACAGAACTGCTGATGTTATCTTAAACTTTACTTGTCATTAGTGAGACCCCATATGGATTATGCTGTTCAATTTTGGTGCCCTTATTACAGAATGGACATAGATTCATTGGAGAGAGTACAACGTAGAATGACAAAAATGATCCATAATATTAGAAATCTTCCGTATAAAGAAAGGTTGAAGAAATTAGGCTTACATTCGTTAGAGAGACGCAGAGTTAGAGGGGACATGATAGAGGTATTCAAGTGGGTTAGTGGGATTAATAAAGGGGACATGAAAAATGTACTAAAGCTCAGTGATAGCGAAAGAACTTGTACAAATGGTTTCAAATTAGATAAATTTCGTTTCAAGAAAGATATAGGCAAATATTGGTTTGGTAACAGAGTTGTAGATGGGTGGAATAGGCTACCAAGTGCTATAGTGGGATCAAGAACGATAGGGAGCTTTAAGATACAATTAGATAGGCATATGGACGAGATGGGTTGGGTGTGAGGGTGATCTGTCAGGTGTGGCCCAGGTGTGGGGATCTGTAGATCCCCGTTTTTCTGACCTCTGACCGTTTCGGTGAGGTAAGTCCTAATGGTGTTTTTAAGCTGGGCTTATAATTAGGGTTGGGTGTGACATAGTCCATGAGCCAGGCCAGATATCGGTACCACCTGGGGTGACTAAACACGAATGGTACTAAAATGTTTATAGAGTGACTGTAAGTACATTAAGATATGATAGCCTTCTCGCACTGGTAGCTTAGTCTAATTTTTTTGATGCAATAGGGGCGCTACCCAAAAATAAAGATTTTTAGCGTGACGCTCGGCGTTTTCCTCATTTTCTTTAAAATCCATCACACAATCATCGCGAAACTTTGAACACCTATGTAGAATTATATTCTCTACCAGAGTTGTTCCTAGGTATTTTTCAAATTTCCTCATATTTCGGAATATACTCTATATTTTGGGTATTTTCCTCTAAATCTAGAATAAATCCTTAAATATGGGGAACATTGAAAAATATATTCTAACAGCTCTTGTAGCTTATTTGATTCTCTACAAGAATTATTCCGATGTGTATTTCAAGTTTCTCCATATTTAGGGGTTTATTTCATATTTGGGGATTTTTTGTTATATTTTGGGGATAATTTATTATTGGAAGGAGCAAACATATGTAGAGTGGTTTCCATGTAATGTGTTTGTTTGTTCATGGTTTAATGGTGATATTTTTTGCAGGTGTGTGTCGACTGTTTGACGGCAGGATGGAACCATCTGCGAGGAAGAGAGCACGGATCGACTGTATCATCCACTGCTCTGATGATGACAGCGATGCTCTGGTGTCACCACAGGATTTGGACTCCTGGAACACATTGCTCAGGGCTGCAGAAATCAGGCAGCATGATCCAGTCCTGGAAGCAGCCAAGGGCCTTGAAGAAGGAGGAATACCACACATACATTATCACCGTAAATGTCGTAGTCTCTTTACAATGAAGAAGTCACTGGATTCTATCCTTGCCAAGGGTGTCAAGATAGAATCAGCAAGCGTCGACCCCAGGAGGAGGGCATCAAGGGATGCCCCTAGTACTAGCAGGGTGTATGCCAAAGTATGTATCTTCTGCGAGAAGTCAAGCAAGTACATAAAAACAACAAAGACAAGGGAGCCACTCATACAGTGTGTTGAGCTACGAGCAGATGAGAAGATTCGCAGAGCAGCAATAAGGAAACTCAACCAGAGAATCCTTGGTTTAGTTAGCAGAGACCTTGTTGCTGCAGAGGGTCACTACCACAAGTCGTGCTACAAACTCTTCACAAAAGATGATTTCCCAGCGGCCGCCAGGTCGGGTGCAGGTGAAAATCAGGAAGAAAGCGAGGAAGCACGCTACGAAGAGGTTGAGACAGAAGCCCTCGAGGAACTCTGCTTGTATATAAGGACCAAATTATTCCCCAACCCAGAGGTACTGCCTATGACAAACCTCACATCTAGGCTTGAGAGATCCATGATGTCCCGTGGTATTATCCAACTGAAACCAGCGACAAAGAAACATGTTCGCCGAAAGATTGAAACCGAGTTTGGAGAATCACTACGCTTTGTCCCAGATGAGAAAGGAAAGCTTCTAATCTATCCACGCAGCCTCTCAATGGACGACCTTGCCCGGCAAGCACACAAAATGGCAAAAGACCTGCAAGAAGCAAGAGCAGCTAACTCTGAAGATGTCTTAACCAAAGCAGGAATGCAGCTGAGGAATGAGATCAATAAACAAGATGTGAGTCAGCCATGGCCTCCCGATACAGATCAGAATGTCATTCCTGCAGCAGTCACTCAATTCCTGCACACCCTGCTGACAGGAGAGTGTGAGTGTGAAACTCCCTCTGAAAGAGCTCAACGTCTTGCCACTTCCTTTGGCAGTGACTTGGTCTTTGCTGTTACCAGTGGCAAGACAAAACCACCCAAGCACGTACTGCTGACCAATGCTGTAAAGTCTTTGACAGGAAACACAGAACTGATCCGAACTCTGAATCGTCTTGGTCACTGTGTGTCTTACTCAATGTTTGAGGAGATCGATACAGCCCTTTGTATCCAGAAGCTGGAATGCTCAAAGGATGACATTCCACTGCCAGCAAACATCTACCCTGGTGTGTTCACAACCCTGGCCTGGGATAACATTGACCGACTTGAAGAGACCCTAAGTGGAGCAGGTACTTCTCATAGAGTCAATGGCATTGCTGTCCAGTCCAAGGTTGCAGGCTCTGTGCCAGAGAAAGTCCTGCCAGAGATTACCAAGTCCAAGATAAGAAGCATCACTCAGACATCATCAATGCTGCCAATATACAATGTTGGGCGGCGGGCAGGGCCACCTAGGATTGAGACTGCGTATGTCGACACTACCAAGGAAGTCCAGGATTCAAAGACAAGAACCATATCTGGCTTCTTACTCGAATGTCAGACCATGAGGACCAGTCCATCAGCAGTTGGACTGGGTTCAACATCAAAATGCGCAGAGACATTGCAGTGGTTCAGGACACTGTAAGCTACCTGCCCACTATCAATGCTCCCGCAACAGAAATGTCCACCGTTAATGAAATCTTGGAACAAACGCATGCTATCATGCAGTCCTTACAGCTTAACAAGATTGTGTGCGTGTTTGATCAAGCACTCTATGCCAAAGCTGCCGAAGTTATCTGGAAACAAGAGAAGTTCAAGAACATTATCATCAGGATGGGCGTCTTCCACACAATCTGTAATCTCATCTCCACCATAGGAAAGAGGTTCAAGATGCAGGTCTTAGAGATCTGTGTGTGGAATCAGGTATCATCGCAGAAGGATCAGTGTCAGGAGTGATGAACGGCAAGAGGTACAACAGAGCAGTGAGACTACACAAGCTCGTGTATGAAGCACTGATGAGGCTTGCATGGAAAGGCTTCCTTTCATGGCTAGAAGAAAACCATTCAAGGGACATACACCATCTAGATGAAACACTGAAGGACATCAACAGCTTTCACAGCAATGTGTCTCAGGGACTCTTTCAAGAGCTGATGGAGAGTGAATCATGCACACATATCATGAAGCTTTTCCAAGTTTATCTTGAGACCCTCAGAGATGAACACAACCTCTCAGCATTCTGGATGTCATACCTGGACATGGTTGAGATCATGCTGGACTTAATTCGAGCCTCCAGAGAAGGCAACTGGATGCTCCACCTAGGAGCAATCCGACAGATGATACCGTGGTGTTTTGCCTATGACAAAGTGAACTATGCCCGGTTCCTAACCTACTACTATGCCTTGATGTCTCGACTGCCCATTGAACACCCAGAGGTCCATGAACACTTCATGCAAGGTGGCTTTTCGGTCCAGATCGGTAGCAAGAATCCCTTTGGACGGATCCCTGTGGACCAGACAATCGAAGAGACGATCAACAAAGACACCCAGACACCAGGGGGCACAAAAGGCTTCAGCCTGAAAGGCGGAGCTGTCGCCAGGTACTACCTGACATCGGAGTATCGCAGCAGGTACTTAAGGCAGCTCAGGACTATGGTAGTAGGCCAAAAGTATACTGACTTCAGCCACCCAGACCTACAGATGCCCAGGATTAGAAGAGATGAGGCCGATGTCCAATCTTTAGTTCAACTGATGGAGACCAGCTGGTTGAACCCCTTCAACGCAGAGCAAGAAGATCTTGTCAGTTTGTCAACTGCGACTATGGCACCACCAGAAGTTGTCAAAGACCTTCTAGGGGCCTACAGAATAGGAGAGGATGCATATCAAGCCTTCAAGGAAGAGCGCCTGGAGATCGATACGCCAACTATACAGTTTCATGACACGATGACGAAGACGAAACTGAGAACGTTCACTAACATCAGAATGAAGCCACGCTCACAAGACCATGCCAAGGAGGTTATCTTAAAGGCTGACAGGAACCTATTTGGCCAGATGATCCTTGTTGCCGAGAACAGAAAGCTCAAAATGAGTGATGTCTTGGCTCATCCCCTGGGGCCTTTGCCTTGGGCACTTGCCAGCGGTGATGGGTCTCTCCGCAAGACCAACAAGGCTGCCCTCGCAAAGGAGTTAGAGAGGAATGTTTCTCCTGCAGAAGTGATACCCGAGCCCTCTGCTACCATAATTGATGGGATGAGCCTGGTCCACAAACTGAAGGGAAACGACAAAACTTTTTCACAGCTTGCAGGTACAGCACTGAGTCACGCTGTTCATGAAGGTGCTAAGAGCAGGCGCATTGATTGTGTTTGATATCTACAAGGAGACATCCATCAAGGATGCAGAACGAGCCAAAAGAAGTGCAGGCACAGGAATTCATTTCAAGAACATTCAACCTGGGCACAACATCCAGCAGTGGAGAAAGTTACTCGGTAGTTCCTCCAACAAGGCAAGTCTTATCAAGTTCTTGGTAGAAGAATGGAAGGCACCACAGCACAGGGAGAAGCTCAAGGACAAGGAGCTGTATGTCACATGTAAGCAGCGCTGCTTCAAGATCACCAAAGAGCAGTGGGAAGAGGCTCCTGAGCTTAAGTCAACTCAAGAAGAAGCAGACACACGCCTTCTTCTCCATGCACTTCATGCAGCAGAATCTGGGAACAAGTCTGTCATCATCACTGCAGAAGATACAGACGTCATGGTGTTGTGTCTTGGCATGTGCCACAAGATCCCATCCCATCTGTTCCAGAAGTGCGGGACGAAGAACCGGACAAGATTCCTGGATATCACCACACTGAGCCGCACACTGGGAGGCAGCGTGTGTGATTCATTGATTGGTATGCATGCCTTTACAGGCTGTGATACCGTCAGTGCATTCGCTGGCCGAGGGAAGATGACGACACTCAAGCAGGTGAAGATGGACAAGACATACCAGCATGCTTTTCACGAACTTGGACGCTCATGGGAAGTGTCTCCTGAACTCTTTGAGAAGCTACAGGAAATCACCTGCCACATGTACCTACCATCTACCCACACAACTAAGGTAAACAAGCTTCGGTATGAGCTGTTCTGTGCAAGACGTGGAGAGGTAGAGTCAAGTCAACTCCCTCCTTGTGAGGACTGCCTCTTCATGCATGCACTGCGTGCAAACTACCAGGCTGCGATCTGGAGGAGAAGTCTTCAGAGCCAGCCATTTGTTGCGAACCCAACAGACTGCGGTTGGATGACAGATGAGGACGGTAAGCTTGCCGTCAACTGGATGCGAGGCTCACCAGCACCAGATGCTGTTATGCAGCTACTGTCTTGCAAGTGTGTGCGGTCATGCGAACTCCCTAAGTGTACTTGCCTCAGCAATGGTCTAAAATGCACGGACATGTGCAGGTTACAGACATGTCAGAACAAGGCTATTGAAGAAGAGCCGGTGGCACAACAGTCAGATTCCGAGTCTGACGTAGATGATATTTAGGAGTAGTAATTTGCCATAATAGTATGTACAAGCCCATGGCATGCTTAGTGTGTATTTACAGGACTTGTATTAAATGTGACAATTACTATATGCATTTTGTTGACATTTAGGCATTCCTGTCCCCAAATTTGACATTTTAAAAAATTTCGGAATTTTCGGTAGGGTATGTCTATTCAAGAAGTGATAACGACCATTAAGCTACCAATGTGCAAGGGCTATCATATCAAAACATAAACTAGAGACATGTAGCAAGCTAAAAACACCTAAGAGAATTAGTCACCCCGGGTGGTACCGATATCCCAAAATTCGGGTCTTGGCTCATGGACTAACAGGGATCTGCCTTGTGTAGGCCAATCGGCTTTCTTCAGACTCCCATTTTCTTATGTTCTTATGTTCAAAGCTGAAGATTGCGGATTAATACCGTAGACTTCATGGACTTTTTTTTCGGCGACTGTCAATCTTATATTATTTTAATACCAAACCAGCCCCCCACCTATAATACTAGGATAGGTTAGGTAAGTTTGTTAGATTAGGCTAATATTACCCCTTATTTTGTTCTTTTGCCCTGCAATTTCCCTGATCTTCATAGCCCTCCCCACTAGTGGGGGCCGTGTTATTAGATTGTTGGATTTTTTTTTTTTTTTTTTTTTTTTTTTTTTAAAGAGACAATGAACGGAGGAAGGAAAAACACAGATAAAACAAAAAGGTCCATGTGCCTAAAGGCATCCTCCATTCATAAAATGTTTGTAACAACTGGATTTAAACATTTGTAGATTGTAAGTTTGTGGAAAGCAATTCGAGGGAAGTGAATTCCAAAGAGTAGTAGCTCTGGGGATAAATGAATTCTGATAAGCAGAAGTTCTGCATTGTGGAGGAGAAAGTGTAAATTCATGGGTGCTCTCAGCTGCCCTAGTTCTACGGGGAAAGATGTGGAGAGGCGGCACAATTGAAGCAAGTTCCTCGGAACAATTGCTGTGAAAATATCTGTAGAATAATGCAAGGGATGCAACGTTTCTTCGTATGGATAATGTAGGAAGGTCCTGTGTGATTGCAGGGTTATTGATTAATCTAATAGCTTTATTTTGAATTTTGTCCAACTGCCTCAATGCAACCACTCCACTTCCACCCCACAGAGGTGAACAGTAATCCATCTGAGAACACACATGACTTTTATATATCACGGCCAACTGCTCGTCAGTGAAGAATTCTCGAACTCTGTACAGGAGTCCCAGTTTTTTAGAGGCATTCTTAGCAATGCTTCTAACATAATGTGTCCAGCTCAAGTTAGTAGTTAATGTTACACCGAGAATGTCAATACTAGGGGAAGTGGGAATATTTACATCATTAACAAATATATGGGAGTCAGTGAGATTCTGTCGGTTAGAAAATTGAATGTACAGTATTTGGTTTTCTGTGCATTAAAGGAAACTAGATTCTTTTGTCCCCATCCATTAATTCTAGAAAGGTCCTGGTTCAGAGAAATTGCAGTGTTTATTTTTGAATTTATAAGATCGGGTTGGGTGAAAGAATTGGTAAATGTGAAGGAACTGTGGAGTGTTGAGTCATCTGCGTAGGAATGTATTGGATTATGAGTGGTAGATATGAGATCATTGATATGAATGAGGAACAGAATTGGGGCCAAAACTGATCCCTGGGGAACACCAGCATTTATTGAGTGAAATTGAGAATAAAGGCTATCTACCATTACACATATTTTTCTGTTATGAAGATAAGAAGAAATTAGTGGAACTAATGATGCAAGGCCGTAGTGTGACATCTTCGACAATAAGGATTGATGCCAGACTCTGTCAAATGCCTTTGATATATCCAGTGCTATTGTATGTGTTTCACCATGTTGGTCTGTAGCTTGGTTGATTTGATGCGTAAGAAGGCAAAGCATGTCTGCAGTTGATCGACATCGTCTAAAACCATATTGCCTATCACTGATTAATTTATTATTCTCAAGATGCTTAATTATGTGATTATTTAATATAATTTCAAAGACTTTACCAAGAGTGGAAGTTATAGCTATTGGTCTGTAGTTTGATGGATCTGAAGAGGCACCTTTTTTAGGAACTGGATGGATGTTTGCTTCTTTCCAGGGTACTGGGAAGCATGAGGTATGAGTACACAGACGGAAATTTTTTGCCAATACAGGAGCGAGCACCAAGGAGCAATTCTTAAGTACTATTGGAGGAATTTCATCTGGACCAGGAGCCTTATCTACTGAGAGATTCTGCAAAATAGTTTTGACATGTCTGGTGTGGATCTTAAGTGAGGGAATTTCAGGCGAATTAAAATTAAGTACAGGGACATCTTGATTTATTTCATTTAAGGTTGAGTTGGTGGAGAAAATATCCGCAAGAAGGTTAGCTTTACCTCGTGGGTCACTTACAAGATTGCCAGTCGGATAATGGGTAAATACTCATTTCCGCCAGTCCTTAGTAGGCTATAGCCTAAAACAACACTGTATTTAGTCTGTATATTAGGCCTAGCCTAAAGAAAACTGAGAAAAACAAAAACACAAAATGCCAAATTTGCTGTGAAACTGGATCTAGGATTGGTAGCTTTCAAGGAGACTACTGCAGCTGCAGGACTCTTCTTCTTCTTACCTCTGACCGGGTAGCCTATAGGCTATCCTAGTGTTTACTAGCCTATACCCCTTTGAAAGGACATTAGCCTAACCTAGCAACCTTACCTAACCTATCCTAGTATTATAGGTGGGGGCTGCTGCCCCCGGTGCCTATTTTCCCTAATAAATTGTTTCTCATAACTCTGCACTAGTGTCGTTGAATATAAGGTACGATTTTAGTTACTGGACACCTATTTGACAGGTACCACCGAGGATTTAATACATATTTGTTTTCGGTTTCCACGCATCCAACACCAAGCTACACCTTTTTCTGGTCCGGTAATAGTATTGAAAACGATATAGGCCTAGGCCTAATAACTTTTGGTAAACCTGACTTTTTGGACCGACAGCGATTTCAGTAGGCCTAAGTTTTATTTTGTTTTTTGTATTTTTTCCTTCAGATATAGTGTTGTTTAACGAGGAGCGGAAATGAGTATTTACCCATTATCCAACAATCTAAAAACACGCCCCTATTAGACTTTTTTTTTTTTTTTTTTTTAATCTTCTAGGCTATTAGCCTAACCTAACAACCTTACCTAACCTAACCTAGTATATGGGTGGGGGCTGCCGCCCCCACACCCCCGCTGGTTGGGTTACTTTTTGTTTGTTTTTTTTGTTTTTTTTCTGTGCCATTAGCCTAACTTAACAACCTAACCTAACCTAACCTAGTATATGGGTGAGGGCTGCCGCCCCCACACCCCCGCTGGTTGGGTACTGGCTGAAAAACTTATTGTTTTACAGTAGCCTAGGCCTATACATGTATTTTTTTTTTTTTTTTTTTCTCCCTTGTAATACATTTCCGCTCTTAATGCCATATATAGCAATGATGTATATGCTCTACCGGACCTATTAGGCCTAAACAGATCGATGGGCTAACTGTCGGTCCAAAACATCAGTATAACCTAACTTTTTAAATGTGGTTTTCGACGAGAATAAAACGAGGCGTTTGGAGCGAAAATCGGCGGCGGGGCCGGGGCGAGTCCGTCGTCGCTTCGGATCGTCGCGGTTTGCTTACCCAGGACGCTCGAGGTGACTTGCCCCCTGCTGGGCCTGCTGGCCACATAGATGACGATTATTATAATGCACGGGGGGGTGAGGGGGGGCAGAGCCCCCCCTCAACCCTGTCCCTGTATCCCACGCCCTATAGGCCTAACGCAAGTTTTTATCAAAAAATGTACCCAACAACTGGTTATAAGCTTAGCCATTTTAAGTCGACCGCCAAGGCGGGACCTGGAAGTCACTCCGAGCGTAAAGTAAACAAAGCGATGCTAGGCTACTTCCACGAACGCAACCCAGTTGTCTTTAGCCTATATTTCGTCTCATATTATCATTATTAAAGTGTCCCCATTGCTTTTTTAGTGTTTCGTACACCAGAAAAGGGTGTAGGCTAGCTTGGTGTTGGATGCGTGGAAACCGAAAACAAATAGGCCTAGGCCTATGTATTAAATCGTTGACGGTACCTGTCAAATAGGTGTCCAGTAACTAAAATCGTACCAAATATAACCCTAGGATTTTACCATAAGTACCCACATTGAAGTTAGGTTAACTAAAACCATGAAAACACTCATTTCTCAATAGGCTAGCCTATCTAGAGGGAAAAACATGAAAAATAAGGGTGCGAGCCTCAGCCTATTCCTTATAATTACCTCTTGTTCTTGTTATGGAAGTTGTTAATGGCTTCAGAGATAATGTCAGCATACATATCAATCTTAAAAACTCATGGAGTGAGACACTAGACAGATTCTAAAAAAAATCCGAAGCACACCCAAAACAGCTGAAGCCATAAACAAGGTCACAAGTAGTATCCGGCCGAAATGCGTTACCGACAAAATTGCTTATACTGTTGTACTTTTGTAGGCCAGTCATAAACTAGTTTGAATTTATTATATAATAATTCTACATATCAATGGCCTTTGAATGCTAATGGTATCTAACCCTGGAAACACCGGCCTCAAATTAGTACTTTGACATAGATAATAGATTTATTTCCATAGTTCCGGATACGTAAAACCGCCGAATGATTCCTGGTTGATGACTTATGGTGAACAAAATCTACGGGTTTACTATACCGTTCTTTTCCCTTTATTTAAGGAAGGAAAATCAAAGCCAATGCACCAAATAACATCCTCTGGAGTTTTACCCAATCTAACTTAACCTATGGCTAACATTCAATTACCCTCCTTCCCCATAAAAAATAAATATATATATATACAGGTATACTGTATATAGGCTATATATATATATATATATACTGTATACAGTATAATTATTGCCTGACGCCGTGATCCCCGAATGGGTGGCCGCGAACGAAACGCCCCCATGCACCTCTGTCCCCAGTCAGTCGACGCCCCTCCTCCCAACCAGCACTGTCTTCATACATATACTTCTTCTCTCCATCCTTCAACCTCTCTCTCGGTTTACCTCTCCCACTCGATCTGTCCTTCCACCTCGCTCTAGCTCGTACACCCTCTTAGTCATTCTCTCTCTTCCCATACGTTCCATATGGCCGAACCATCTCAAGGTGTTCTTTTTCACACTTTCCAGCACATCTACCTCCACACCACACTTCTTCTTACACTCTTACTTCCTCATTCGTCTGTATCCCTACATGTAACTCCGCACGCACTTCTCAAGTAATTAATTTCCACCCCTCTCACTCTTGGTCTGAGTCTCTCCACCAACGTCCATGCTTTGCTTCCGTAAGTCAATGTCAGGATTATCACACTGTCATGCAAGGACTTCTTCACTTCCATACTGACCACCCTATTTCTTGTTACTGCTTTCAGCGTTTCTACAACCCTCTTCCCCTGTTGCACTCTCTCCCACGTACCTAAGTATCTAAGCTGGCCCCTGCTAATACAATGTACGTCATCCACGTTGGATCCAACGATGTACAGCGAACCCGGTCGGAAGATTTGCTTTTAAAGTACCAGCAGCTGATCAAGTCGTTTAAAGAGAAGTCATCAAGGATCATCGTCTCAGGAATCGTCCCCCGGCTTGGTGTAGAGAGCCGATTTTACAACATAGCCACCAGCACAAATCGTTGTCTAGCAAACCTCTGCAGGAAGGAAAATGTGGGATTCGGCGACACCTGGGACAATTTCTACTACGATGACTATTTGTTTTCGGACGATGGAGTTCATCTGAACCAGGTGGGAGCAGCACATTTTGGGCGTCTTCTCAACGATGCGGTGAAGGATTTTCGAAGAAGAAATCGACTCAGCACAGGACAACCAGGAAGGAGGACCGAAGACAGCGAGGGCGGCAACCTGCGAAGGAATTAAATGCTAATCTGTCAAGAACCGCGAATTTGGATAAAGCTCCACCAACACGACCCAAATTCAAAACCGCCAGGGATAACGACCGAGGACCGATGTCAGCCATGAATGTAAATGTAGATCCGATCAGAACCAAAAATTTGATTAAAGAACGTTCTGTGAGTTCTAAAACCGCAACTTTAAAGGTTTTCTATACAAACGCTCGTAGCATACGCAATAAATTTTCAGATTTAGAAGAACTAGTGTTTACTGAAAATTATGATGTGATTGGTATAACAGAATCTTGGCTCAATACAGTAGATAGAGACTTTTTAGCAGAGTATTCACTTCCCGGTTATGTAATGTTTGAGAAAAGCCGAATAAATAAAAATGGAGGTGGCGTTTTATTTTATATCAAAGAAAGTATTAACCCGACCCTCTTGTCAAAACCTCAAATTGTGAACGTCGACACATCTTTTGTGCTAATAAAGAATAATAAAGGTACAAAAATAATACTTGCATTAATATACAGACCTCCAGCTCAATCAGTGCAAACTGACCGAGAAATTTATGAACAAATTGCAGATGTAAGTAACTCACAAGATACCGTATTTTTTGGCGACTTTAATTTACCTGTGACCAAGTGGGGCGATACTCTTACTTCACACTCCGGACATGACTTGTATACGAACTTGCAAGAGAGTTCGCTTTATCAATTTGTTCGAACACCGACCCGTGGTAATAACGTTCTTGACATTGTACTTGCAACAAAAGAAGAATTAATAGAGAATTTGAATGTTGGTGATGAATTCAGTAACAGCGACCATCGTACGATAACTTTCACTTTAAACTTTACTAGTAACGAACCAAATAGTAGCATCGAAAAAGTTCCTAATTTCAAGAGAGCAAACTTTCATAAACTTAGAGCTATGTTTAAAGAAACTGACAGGAGCTTTTTAATTAACAATAACGACATAAATACATCTTGGAAGTTATTCGAAACCACTTACCTAAAAGCAGTGCAAGACTGCATACCATCGAAAATACGGCGTCCAGGCCATAATAATAAGCCCAAATGGTGGAATAAAGATATTTCAAACTGCCTGCTTGCTAAAAAATTTGCTAATGATAGATTAAAATCCTCACAAAATGACGAAGAACGGGTGAAATTTGTAGAGCTACGACGCAAAGCCAAAAAGTTAATTAAGCAAAGTAAAAAGACCCTAGAGTTACATATTGCGAATCAAAGTAAAACAAACCCGAAAGAATTCTATAGTTATATCAGAAAGAAAAAAGTAGTTACTTCAACTGTTGGACCGTTAGTCGATGAAAATGGAGAATACACCAAAGACGAAGTACAAATGAGTAATGCCCTCAATACCTTCTTTGCATCAGTTTTTACAACAGAAGACCTCAGTGATATCCCTACACCATCGCCGATTCAGATTGATAATTCAGATGTTCTAAGCAATATCACCGTTACAGAGAGAGAAGTATTGAATTGCTTAGATAAACTCAAGGTAAATAAAACGCCTGGACCTGATACAATCTCGCCTAGAGTTCTAAAGGAAGCTAAGGATGAGCTCTCCAAACCACTGACATTACTATTCAATAAATCCTTGCAGTCTGGAACTATGCCCGATCAGTGGAAGCTAGCCAACGTAACACCGATATTCAAAAAAGGCAGCAAATCCCTACCCCGTAACTATCGTCCAATTAGCTTAACCTCAGTTGTATGTAAAATGCTAGAAACGGTCATAAGAGACAGACTCGTAAATCACTTAGAGGAAAATAACATACTTAAAGATACTCAACACGGCTTTCGTAAAAAACGTTCCTGTTTAACAAACCTCTTAGACTTCTTCCACGATATCCTCAACCTCTACGATGAGAGTAAAGCTGTAGATATTATATACCTTGATTTTCAAAAGGCCTTTGACAAAGTTCCCCACAAACGTTTACTGCTAAAACTAAAAGCGCATGGAATACAAGACGGTGCGTTGAAATGGATAGAAAATTGGCTCAGCTACAGAAAGCAAAGAGTAGTCATAAACGGTAAGGCATCTAAATGGACCAATGTAAGTAGCGGGGTACCCCAGGGATCGGTACTAGGACCAATTCTCTTTCTAATTTACATCAACGACATAGATGAGGGTCTCACCTGTACAATCTCAAAATTTGCTGACGATACAAAAATTGCAAATAGCGTACTCTCAAAAGATCAAGTTGACGATATGCAACACAATCTAGATAAATTGTCACATTGGGCCCAAATTTGGCAAATGAGTTTCAATGCGGATAAATGTAAAGTACTACATATCGGATACCTAAATGAGAAAGCAAACTATTCGATGAATGGCACTCAGCTTAAGAATGTAAACAGAGAAACCGATCTGGGAGTAACAATATCGAGTAACCTAAAGCCGAGTCAACAATGTTCAGAAGTTGTTAAGAAGGCAAAAAAAATAATTGGCTTTATAGGCAGGTCATTTGAGCATAAATCCAAAGACGTTATCCTAACCCTTTACAATTCCTTACTCCGCCCTCTTCTGGAATACTGCGTTCAATGCTGGTGCCCTTATTACCAAAAAGACATAAACAAGCTAGAACGAGTTCAACGTAGAGTTACCAAAATGATACCTAGCCTAAAGAACAAACCATACGAAGAGCGTCTTAGAGAATTAAATCTATTTCCTTTAACCCAGCGCAGATTAAGAGGTGACTTAATTCAAGTGTTCAAAATCATCAAAGGCATCGACAATATGAACTGTAGTAAGTACTTCACTATCGACCAATCTAATTACACGCGGGGAAACGGTTGCAAAATTATTGGTAAATCTTTTAACTCACATGAATCTAAGAATTTCTTCTTCAATCGAGTTGTCAACTTGTGGAATGGGCTTCCCCGAGACGTTATAGACTGCAGCACCGTTGATTCATTTAAATTCCGCCTAGACAAATATCTCGCATCAAACCCGCGATTGACTGCGTTTGTAAATGAATAACTTTATTTTATCCTCCCCTCAGTTACTAACCCGTATGTCCCCTACTAACTTCCTAGTCCTGCCACGGACATTAGTTCCAGGGCAGTAGTTCCCTTTCCAATGTTCCCTTACCCACTCTAAACCACTGTTTGGACACTTGATCCTCAGTGTTTTGGAGGACAAGCAGCCTAGAAGGGTCACTAGACCTGTTGTTGTTTGATTTCCTTTGTACGTCACTTCTTCATCCATACTCCCATCTTTACTCAGCACACTGCCCAGATACTTAAATGAGCTGACAATCTCCATAGCCTGACTTGTTTAACTCACCTCACACTCTGTGGCTTCAACTCTTTCGAAGACCATAACCAGCTTGCTCTTCTCAGCATTTACCTTCTTCAGATTACGTTTTTCACACACTGTTCCAAACATATTTACCAGACCCTGCAACTCCCATTAGTTTCCCTCCCTTATCAGCAATACACCAACATCCACTGCTCTTCCTTGTATTTCTTTCATGACTCCATCCATATATAGCCTACATTAAACAACCACAAGGGGGCGGGTGCCCAACCCCGAAAGGAGTTGAAATAGAGGCGCTATCCCCCCGCCAAAAGCAGCTTTCTAGGGCGCCTTTCCTAGCTGATGCTGAGAAGATTGGGGAATCTAGTCATGTGGTGATGGGCTGGTCTATCAGAGTGAGAGCTGAGCGATCTCTGCCATACCCATAGCTTACTTTGACTGTTCCTTTTACTTATATATTTTCTAGATCTCAAGTGACGGCGTCTTTTCCGGGGGTTGACCTCTGTAATGCCCTCGAAAATATCCCGCAACCCCAATAATGTACTACCCGAGTTGACGTCTGGTATAGTGTAAAATAGTCGTTGATGGGAAGTCTAATAAACTCATCACGTGAATCACCACAAGACTTTCACCTGGTTCTTACAAAGAGGACTAAGGTTACTATACTATTGTACGTCCGTGGTAATACAGTGGGTTAGCGCACGGGCCTGGTTGACCTATGGGGGCCATGGTCACTAACCAGGGTTCAAACCCCACCCATGGCATCTCAAATATCTGTGGGTTTTTAGGAGGGTTAAACTCCCTTCAGAGGTTCGAGCCCCGCGCCAGGCCCCAGGAAAGGGGGCCTAAGTGGGCCTGGGGAGTTTTCAGGACAGAAAAACTCCCCAGGCCCACTTAGGCACCCTTTCCTGGGGCCTGGCGCGGGGCTCGAACTTCTGAAGGGAGTTTAACCCTCCTAAAAACCCACAGGTTTTTTAGATGCCTTGGGTGGGGTTCGAACGGGAGGGTCTGTACGCAGCCGGATACCTTACCCTCTACGCATGCGCAAAAATGTAAGCCTCCCTTGGCCCCGCCCACTGCCGAAAATGTACAAATATTATATTATATTAGATTAGATTAACCTAACTTAACCTAACCTAACCTAACCCTAATATAATATAATATAATATAACATAACACAAATAACAAAATAAAAATATAAAAATATACTAAACTTCGGTGACTGGACGACTCGGCCCATGGGACAACTCGGCCCACTTTTGGACAACTCGGCCACGACGGCGAGACAGCTCGGCCCATTATTTGAGACAGCTTGGCCCCATGTTATGCTATGGTTAGGTTAAGTTAGGTTAGGTTAGGTTAGGTTAAGTTAGGTTAGGTTAGATAGGGACATAGTGATTCCAAAATTATCAATACGAGAAATAAAAGTTAATGAATTGTCACTTGTTTGATGAAGCAAATAAGGGTTGTGAAAGGCCGAGTTGTCTCGCAATTAACACTGGGCCGAGCTGTCTAGGTTTTACTGGGCCGAGCTGTCTCGCCGTGGGCCGAGCTGTCCCGTGGGCCGAGTAGTCTAGCATTCTAAACTTCGAGTGGGATCGAACACTGGGAATGCCAGGCGGGAGCTCAGCTAGTGACTGTACTACAGAGCGAGCTGGCAGGAATGGTTTGAAGGGTTTATTTAAACGCGGGGAATGGGGGGCGGGGCCAAGGGAGGCTTACATTTTCGTGCATGCGTAGAGGGTAAGATATCCGGCTGTGTACAGACGCTTCCGTTCGAACCCCCATGGTTGGGCATTACAATTAGTTTGCTCCTTAGACCTCTTTCAAGCTTTAGAAAAATACTCCACAGACCACCCTATCGAGATAGATTTGAAATTTATTCGGTAGAAAAATGTCCCGGCTGAAGGCCGGTTCCTACTGAATTATAGGATCATTTCGCTCGCCAGGAAAAATTCAACACCAAAACCGCACGAAGACTTAAAATTTACAGAAATGGGGCGAATGGTCTTACAATCGTCAAACTAATAAGGCAAAGAAAAGACGTCGCTGGTACTGAAGGGGTTAATACCCCCCCCCCCTCCCGCTTAAAACCTATTCTGGCACTCCCTTAGTATGCATGCCAAGTATGGGATATATATATATATATATAATATATATATCTATATATATATATATAATAATATATATCTATATATCAATATAATATTATATATATATATATATATATATATTATATATTTATATATATATATATATATATATATATATATATGTAGATATATATATATACAGTATATACTTATATATACTGTATATATATAGATATATATATATATTATATATATATATATATATATATATATATTATATAATATATATATATATATATATATATATATATATATATATATATATATAATAATTATATATATATATATATATATATATATATACACATATCTAAAGAGAGAGAGAGAGAGAGGGAGAGGGGAGCAGGGGAGTGTGTGAGAGAGAGGGAAGAGAGGAGCTAGCCAGGCACAGCAGTCAGTGTGTGTTGAAACATCCTCCTGGTCAGACCTCTCACACTCTCTCTATCCACTCTCTTCTCTAGCTCCCTCCACCACTAAGTCTTCCACGTCCACCACCACCACTACTACTACTCCACCATGGTTAGTGTCTCGTCTCCACCACCACCACTACATTACTCCACCACACACACCACCACAACATCAACAGCACACGACAAATCTTTCCCAGTCTAGCCATACGTTGGGATGCAGCAGCAGATATAACACAATACAGGAGAGCTAATAATTAAAAGACACGTATCATAACACACAACATTATAGAAATTAAACCAAACACACTACAATTAACACACACACACACACACACACACACAGGCACACTGGATATAAACACATCAGATCAGAGTGTCGCATATACTGTATATATATAATGTCACATATGTATGTGACATGTATTTTTTTAAATTTCTCATATGTACAGGTATAAGTCTATTTTTATACATGTCACATAATAATATATTATGTTTTTATATTGTGCCATCTCTATATAGTGTCACATCTTTATTTTGAGTCACATCTTCGTATAATGTCACATCCTATAATGTTACATTTTCATATATTTTTACAACTTCATAGAGTCACATCTTTATATAGTGTCACATCTATATTTTGAGTCACATCTTCGTATAATGTCACAGCTTATAATGTCACATCTTCATATATTTTTACAACTCCATAAAGTCACATCTTTATAGAGTGTCACATCTTTACATGGTGTCACATTCCCACATAGTATTGCATCTTGACATAGTGACATCTTCAAGTAGTGTCACATCTACATAGCGTGACTAGTGTCATATCTCCACATACTGTCACATTTCTACATATTGTCGCATCTTTGTATACTAAAGTGTCACATCTCCACATACTGTCACATCTTCTCACATTGTCACATCTCCATATAGTGTTAGTGTTACATCTCCACATAGTGTTACATCTCCACATAGTGTCACATCTCCACATAGTGTCACATCTCCACATAGTGTCACATCTCCACATAGTGTCACATCTCCACATAGTGTTACATCTCCACATAGTGTCACATCTCCACATAGTGTCACATCTCCACATAGTGTCACATCTCCACATAGTGTCACATCTCCACATAGTTTCACATCTCCACATAGTGTCACATCTCCACATAGTTTCACATCTCCACATAGTGTCACATCTCCACATAGTTTCACATCTCCACATAGTGTCACATCTCCACATAGTGTCACATCTCCACATAGTGTCACATCTCCACATAGTGTTACATCTCCACATAGTGTCACATCTCCACATAGTGTCACATCTCCACATAGTTTCACATCTCCACATAGTGTCACATCTCCACATAGTTTCACATATTCACATAGTTTCACATCTCCACATAGTGTCACATCTCCACATAGTTTCACATCTCCACATAGTGTCACATCTCCACATAGTTTCACATCTCCACATAGTGTCACATCTCCACATAGTTTCACATCTCCACATAGTTTCACATCTCCACATAGTGTCACATCTCCACATAGTTTCACATCTCCACATAGTGTCACATCTCCACATAGTTTCACATCTCCACATAGTTTCACATCTCCACATAGTGTCACATCTCCACATAGTTTCACATCTCCACATAGTTTCACATCTCCACATAGTGTCACATCTCCACATAGTTTCACATCTCCACATAGTGTCACATCTCCACATATTGTCACATCTCCACATCGTGTCACTTTCCACATTGTGTTATATCTCCACATAGTGTCACATTTCCACATAGTGCCACATAATCACATAGTGTCATCTCTCCACTTAGTGTCATGTAGCCTACCACACACACACACACACACACATAATGTCTTTTATCTGATTAGTCTAATTAAGTTACTGCAGACATATTACTTAATGACTATGAAAATTATATCATGAATCGTACATTTTAGATATCGTATCAATTAATCAATCCAGCAAAAAGTTATGAAACTCAAATGATTAAAATTATTATATATATATATATATATATATATATATATATATATATATATATATATACTTATATATATATATATATATATATATATATATATATATATATATATATATATATATATATATATATAGAGAGAGAGAGAGAGAGAGAGAGAGAGAGAGCGAGAGCGAGAGAGAGATGCGGAAACCTAGTATTCCTGAAATATACTAGCTCTTAATTAAAACATAAATACATTGAAAACAAAGTTTCGAAACCTCTTGCTCCGAATTTTAGGCTGTTTAGATAGCATGACAAGGGCGAGGGGGCGTGACAAAAAGTAGGTGTGAGTAGGGTGACACGATGAAGCAGTATGACAGGTGAGATAGAGTGACAAGGGTGAGTTAGGGTGACAAGGGTGGAATGACAAAGGTGAGATAGAGTGACAAGGGTGAGTTAGGGTGACAAGGGTGGAATGACAAGGGTGAGATAGAGTGACAAGGGTGAGTTAGGGTGACAAGGGTGGAATGACAAGGGTGAGGTATAGTGACAAGGGTGAGATAGAGTGACAAGGGTGAGTTAGGGTGACAAGGGTGGAATGACAAGGGTGAGGTATAGTGACAAGGGTGAGATAGAGTGACAAGGGTGAGTTAGGGTGACAAGGGTGAGTTAGGGTGACAAGGGTGGAATGACAAGGGTGAGGTATAGTGACAAGGGTGAGTTAGGGTGACAAGGGTGAGATAGAGTGACAAGGGTGAGTTAGGGTGACAAGGGTGAGTTAGGGTGACAAGGGTGAGGTATAGTGACAAGGGTGAGTTAGGGTGACAAGGGTGGAATGACAAGGGTGAGGTATAGTGACAAGGGTGAGTTAGGGTGACAAGGGTGGAATGACAAGGGTGAGGTATAGTGACAAGGGTGAGTTAGGGTGACAAGGGTGAGGTATAGTGACAAGAGTGAGTTAGGGTGACAAGGGTGGAATGACAAGGGTGAGTTAGGGTGACAAGGGTGGAATGACAAGGGTGAGATAGAGTGACAAGGGTGAGTTAGGGTGACAAGGGTGGAATGACAAGGGTGAGGTATAGTGACAAGGGTGAGTTAGGGTGACAAGGGTGGAATGACAAGGGTGAGGTATAGTGACAAGGGTGAGTTAGGGTGACATAGGTAATGGTGAGAAGGGTGACACGATGAAGCAGTATGATAAGGGTGAGTTAGGGTGACAAGGGTGAGATATAGTGACAAGGGTGAGTTAGTGTAACACAGGTAGGGGTGAGAAGGGTGACACGATGAAGCAGTATGATAAGGGTGAGATAGAGTGACAAGGGTGAGTTAGAGTGACAAGGGTGGAATGACAAGGGTGAGTTAGGGTGACATAGGTAGGGGTGAGAAGGGTGACACGATGAAGCAGTATGATAAGGGTGAGATATAGTGACAAGGGTGAGTTAGGGTGACAAGGGTGAGATATAGTGACAAAGGTGAGTTAGTGTAACACAGGTAGGGGTGAGAAGGGTGACACGATGAAGCAGTAAGGCAAGGGTGAGATAGAGTGAGTTAGGGTGACATTGGTAGGGGTGAGAAGGGTGACTAACAAAGCGTGGGAGGGGAGTGACCTAAACTCTCCCCCCTCCTCCCCCCCCCCCCCTTTCCCCTCTCACCCCCACCCCACCCCTAACATGGATGGTCTAGTGATCTTTAAGGGAAATGTCACTTCTGAATATTGACCCACACTGCCAATACATCGAGAACACACAGATGGGAATTTCCTTTTCGATATTTATTTATTTCAGTTTAGTTTTCAGCAACAAGGACGAATTTAAAACCAATCCTTTTATATTATGGGTACTTTATAGTCATAAATATGTTAATTAGTCACATAAGTTCACACTGACAACACAAGTAAATCGAGCGACCAAGTATATGAATCCAAGCCTCATTACATATAATTCCTGGTTAGTCTAGTTGACAACAAATCTAGCACTATATAGTTACAGTATATACTTACTAGCTATAAATAATTAAGTGTTAGTGAAATCAGTTAAATAATTAGTCTGGAATTTGTCTACTGGACAATATCTATATATATATATATATACATTATTTGTACTGGAAAAATATATTTAGTCAAGTTACTAATTGCTTTATACAGAAATATAGGCGGAGAGGGATTCACACAGACAGACAGCTAGATGACATGATGAACGAGGTAACCAAATCTTAGTTATGTGTATTATTATAAATAGGGAAGGGGGGGGGGGGGGGGGGGGGGGGGGGGGGGGGGGTGGGGGGGGAGGACATCCGCATCCATCTAGATTCTAGACTGTCTTGTCATAATTCCCTCTAAGAGAAAAGTTGAGATCGATAACCAAGTATGATCTACCGTCCACAATATGGTAAAAATAGTGAAGTGGCGAAGATGCCCTCGAGAAGGTTGCTCTGCGGTGGAGGGGGCGGGTCTACCGGGCTAGCCAAACTCGTGACCGAAATAAACACATTGTCAGGTGCTACTGGGACCCGAGCTATCACCGCTGGGTTTAGCTTCCTGTAAAGAGTTAAGGGGACATGGGCCGTTTTTTTGGACCCCCTTCTCCCTAATGTTTAGCCACACTAGCTTTGAGATTATAAGACGTTCGAACGCCCATTACTTTGGCGATTTTAACACCTTTCGCCCCATTTCGTTGTCAATTTTAAGACCTTTCGTGCCATTTAGGTGTCGATTATTTCCTGGAGAGCGATAGCGAGCCTGAAATTTTAAGAGGAACCGGCCTTCGGCCGGGGCATTTTTATACCGAAAAAATTACAAATTTATCTTGAAGGGGGGTTTAGGTTTTTTCTTTTCTTAGCTTGATGGAGGTCTAGGGAGGAAACTAAAAAAATATATGAATAAATGAATTAATAGACCCAAAAAACGGTCTGCCTCCCCTAAGACAGTAGTAGCCTACACGAGCGCTTTTTCATTCAACATCTATCCTCAACACTAGCCATCACCGCCGGGTTTAGCTTCCTGAGACCTCGAAGACGTATACAGACTAAAAACACACATAACAAAGTCACTCCAACAACTTCCTCTCTCTCCAACACCCCTTCAGAAAATACACATAACACACATAACACACATAACACACATAACACAAAACACACATAACAAAGTCACTCCAACAACTTCCTCTCTCTCCAACACCCCTTCAGAAAATACAAAACACACATAACAAAGTCACTCCAACAACTTCCTCTCTCTCCAACACCCCTTCAGAAAATACACATAACACACATAACACACATAACACAAAACAGTCACTCCAACAACTTCCTCTCTCTCCAAAACACACATAACAAAGTCACTCCAACAACTTCCTCTCTCTCCAACACCCCTTCAGAAAATACACATAACACACATAACACACATAACACAAAACACACATAACAAAGTCACTCCAACAACTTCCTCTCTCTCCAACACCCCTTCAGAAAATAGGAAAGTAGGAAATGGTGCAGAGATTCAGTCTATAGTCAGGTCTATTTCAGCTGACGGTATATTGAAGTCCTTAGTAACTGATTTATTGATACTTAGTGAAAAACTATGAAACTACTATGTCTCTGCACCATACAAATGCCATGTTTTCACAATTAACCACGTATTTCAGAACCAATCTTCGTAATAGACGAGTAATCAAGATGGGAACATTGAAATTTACCGTCAGCTGGAAAAAACAAATGCGAATTCCAATGCGAAAATACCAAAAACTAGCATGAAAAAAAAAAAAATGCTCATCAGAAATTGACGGTATAATCGCTCGTGTGACATCGCCTTTATGAAGACCTCTAGCCGGGCTCTAGGAACAAAATGATGACAAATCCCAATCTCGAATAGTACCCGGACTTCCACAGATCGTTCCTAAACTGAATGAAGTCCTCTAGTGTTAACCAGAATAAAGCTAAATTCAGTCATATGGAAGGGGTTGATATATTCCACCGTTTATCACTAAGGAATATATTATGATCATGATAAGTTCCAATATTATCATAAACCAATACAGGGTACTGATAAATCAATAGCATCAGTATTGGAAGCGGGGTTTAAGGGGGAAGGAAATATTATTTGGTCGATTTCTCCATATATTTATTATTATTATTATTATTATTATTATTATTATTATTATTATTATTATGTTTTTCCCTAGACCTCCATCAACTTTAAAAAACATCCCTAAGATCCTCCTTATAGATATATTTGTACTTTTTCGGTAGACAAATGTCCCCCCCCCCCCCCGCCAAAGGTCGGTCCCTCCTACAGGCTCGCTTTTGCTCGCCAGGAAATGATCGACATCTAAATTACACGAACAGTCATAATATTGACAACAAAATGGAGCGAAAGGTCTTTAAATCGTCAACTTAACGGTTAAGATTGATGGAGGTCTATGGAGGAAAACAAAAACAAAGATAATACAATATATAAATGAGGAACTATATACCCCCCCCCCCCTAACCTGGGAATCCACGAGTCAGAAACTATCGCAGTGAACCTTATTATATTATTAATCCACGAGTCAGAAACTATCGCAGTGAACCTTATTATATTATTAATCCACGAGTCAGAAACTATCGCAGTGAACCTTATATTATTGAGTCAGAAACTATCGCAGTGAAACTATCGCAGTGAACCTTATTATATTATTAAGAGTCAGAAACTATCGCAATCCACGAGTCAGAAACTATCGCAGTGAACCTTACTATATTATTAATCTACGCGTCAGAAACTATGGCAGTGTACCTTATTATATTATTAATCCACGAGTCAGAAACTATCGCAGTGAACCTTATTATATTATTATCCACGAGTCAGAAACTATCGCAGTGAACCTTATTATATTATTAATCCACGAGTCAGTTATTATATTATTAATCCACGAGTCAGAAACTATCGCAGTGAACCTTATTATATTATTAATCCACGAGTCAGAAACTATCGCAGTGAACCTTATTATATTATTAATCCACGAGTCAGAAACTATGGCAGTGAACCTTATTATATTATTAATCCACGAGTCAGAAACTATGGCAGTGAACCTTATTATATTATTAATCCACGAGTCAGAAACTATCGCAGTGAACCTTATTATATTATTAATCCACGAGTCAGAAACTATCGCAGTGAACCTTATTATATTATTAATCCACGAGTCAGAAACTATCGCAGTGAACCTTATTATATTATTAATCCACGAGTCAGAAACTATGGCAGTGAACCTTATTATATTATTAATCCACGAGTCAGAAACTATCGCAGTGAACCTTATTATATTATTAATCCACGAGTCAGAAACTATCGCAGTGAACCTTATTATATTATTAATCCACGAGTCAGAAACTATCGCAGTGAACCTTATTATATTATTAATCCACGAGTCAGAAACTATTGCAGTGAACCTTATTATATTATTAATCCACGAGTCAGAAACTATCGCAGTGAACCTTATTATATTATTAATCCACGAGTCAGAAACTATCGCAGTGAACCTTATTATATTATTAATCCACGAGTCAGAAACTATCGCAGTGAACCTTATTATATTATTTATTGTTATTTTTATTGTTTACAAGAGTCATATAGGCCTAGTACCACAGTCGACTTTATTTTGGATTTATTTATATATATATATATATATATATATATATATATATATATATATATATATATATATACTTACGGAAGCGAAGCATGGACGTTGGTTGGTGTGGAGGTAGATGTGCTGCAAAGTGTGAAAAGGAACAACTTGAGATGGTTCGGCCATATGGAACGTATGGAAAGCGAGAAAATGACTAAGAGGGTGTACGAGAGCGAGGTGGAGGGACAGAGAGGGAGAGGTAGACCGAATGAGAGGTGGAAGGATGGAGTGAGGAAGTACATGAACGAAGGCGGTGCTGGTTGGGGGGAGGGGCGTCGACTGACTGGGGACAGAGGTGCATGGGGGCGGTTCGTTCGTGGCCACCCCTTCGGGGATCACGGCGTCAGACAATAGATAGATAGATATATATATTTTTTTTTCCCACAGGACCTTACACATGGATTTTGCTTTTCTTTGAACTTGCTTTTCTTTCTGTGAAATTGCAACATAATAACCCTTCTGTACCAGCGACGTCTTTCTAATTTGTTTCTAGCTATATTAAGACGTTTTTGTGAAGTTTAAGAAGGATCTTTAGTAGTAAAAAGAGTTAAATGAGATAGTTCGAAGCCTGTTAATTGCTGGAGGCCCTATATAAACTGAATAAAATCGTGTAATAGTAGGCCGAATAAAGTATAAAAACGTCGCCGGTACAGAAGGGGTTAAGAAATACTCGGAACGTCGCCCGAGATCGTTATTATAATCAGCATATCTAGTTATTATCGTTAAGGTGGTGTCATACGAGAGATTTGTCTTCAATTTTTACGGGCAATTGTATTCTGGCAGTTTCACAATATAAGTTTCGTAAGATTTATATCACCTACAGTATAACATAATCCACCTTCGATCTAGTTTCCGATGCCAATGCGAAAGAGCCTCAAAACAGAACGAGACAAAAAAAAATTGCTCATCGAAAATCGCCGGCAAATTGGCTCTTGTGACACCGACTTCATTACCCAGAACATAGTGTGTTATTATCAGTTTTTATCTTTATACCTTGCTGTTATATCGGCCCTTTACCCCCTTCAGGTATCAGTAGAAAGAGACCCTATATTAAGAGAGATCGGACACCTTCCGCCATTTTGGTACTACTCTTTACACTCAAATATCTTCTCTGCCAGAAACCGTAGGATAGATTGGGTGATAAGATAGTTTTGGGTAGGTAGATAGGTTTGGTCATGCCACTGGATTGGTAATACAATGGTCCCGGGTTCGAATCTCGATGTATCAATGGGAAGATATTATTGGGATGGAATTTGTGCTGTACCTAGTATCAGTGCATTACCACAAAACCCACCAAAACTCCCAAAAAATACCATCATTGTTACCTGAATATATAGCACTGTATGAATATTACCATATTCAAAATATGCGACAGGGGAGCAATGCCTAGTGAGTTCATTGCTCAATAGGTGGCATTCTGAGAGTGAGGGTCCAAGTCTAGGGGATGAGACAGTGAAACACTGGGGCGAGGCAGCTCCAGAGATGGGGCTGCTAAATTAATTGTCTATAGATATATTACGCAAAGTATAATAAGACAGCTGTTCACACCCTCGCCACATTTCCGTTCCTCTTATCTCTCTCTCTCTCTCCTCCCCATTTTAGTACTACATCAGACAGATTGGGGGCTTCAGTACACCGTTGAGTCACGCTATAGGGACTGACAGGTACAGGTAATACAGGTAACACAGGTAGCTAGCTCATCAAGGTCAGGGACACGCCTTTACTATAGGTAATCACAAATGGGGTCTCTCGGTTTTGTCCCATTATTTTCATTACGTTACGCCTCATTAGTTTGGCGATTATATCACGTTTCGCCCCACTCAGGTGTCGATTGTATCCCTAGCCAACGATATAAACCCTGCAATGTAGGAGAAACCAATTTCCACAGGATATATATATATATATATATATATATATATATACAGTATATACCGGTTATTTACGTAAGGAAATCTTGGTCTCATAAATGGTGTTCAAAAAATTTCAAAACATCGGCTTTGCAAGATAACACTCTCCCTTTCTTGTGTGTAGTGTTGGCATTCAGCCTTCTGCCCGTGGTCTCTAATTTACCTGCCCCTCATAGCTTTACCAGGGGGTGCCAAACTGGGAGGCACCTTTGGCACTCCATGGCTCTCTGTCCGTTTGTAGGGAGAATGATGCCACCTTGTTATGCTCACTGGCTGGCTCTCTGTCCGTCTGTAGGGAGAATAGTGCCATCTTGTTACACTCACTGGCTGGCTCTCTGTCTGTCTGTAGGGAGATAGTGCCATCTTGTTACACTCACTGGCTGGCTCTCTGTCTGTCTGTAGGGAGAATAGTGCCACCTTGTTACACTCACAGGCTGGCTCTATGTCCATTTATAGGGAGATAATGAGCAATAGATAACAATAGTGACGCAATATAGTGTTAATAGATGGTGAGACAAATATATAAAATACAGATAAAAGAGAGTGAAAAAATATAGTCAACAGATCGGTAGAGAATATAGTGAAAAACAAAATGAAAAATAGAAAAGATAGTGAGAAAAGATAGTAAAATAGGAAAGATAGTGAGAAAAGATAGTAAAATAGAAAAGATAGTGAGAAAAGATAGTAAAATAGAAAAGATAGTGAGAAAAGATAGTAAAATAGAAAAGATAGTGAGAAAAGATAGTGAAATAGAAAAGATAGTGAGAAAAGATAGTAAAATAGAAAAGATAGTAAAATAGAATGAATAGTGAGGAAAGATAGAGAGAAGATAGTAAAAAGATAGTGAGAGAATGCGTAGAGTTAGGCAGTCTGAGCGCAACCCAAGAATGACGTTAATTGAATTTTTCTCGTCGTTCATTCTTGGCTCTCAGGGAAGGAAAGATATTTTTATAAGATATTTTTCGAAGAAGTATTTCTAAGATATTTTTTTAAAGATATATTTCTAAGATATCTTTAAAGTGTGTAATACATTTCTTTATGCAGTAGTTAAAATAATATGATAAATTTTCGGTTCTATAGCAAGTTATCCTGGTATAATCTCCATAGAATATTAATTGACCACTTGCGAGTTTCATTCTATAAGGAAGTTGGAGCTGTAGACATCAATAGTTAGCAGAATAACCAGCTATAATTCGGTTTTAGTATATTTATATATGCATAAAACCAAATTTAACATACTATTTATCCATCAGCAACCTACATAATTACTGTATGTGTGTTTAATATCGATGTTTACAGCTCCAACATCTTTATAGCCTGAAACTCGAAAGTGGTCAATTTAGCTTCCATACATAAAATCACGGTGTGTATATAGATTCCTGTGACCAACTGTACAATGGGTGTGTGACCAAATTTCCGTGGTTCATGGGATGCCTAGTAGGTCTCTCTCTCTCTCTCTCTTCTACTTTGCTGTCCTATTCTTCCCTCTCTCTCTCTCTCTCTCTCTTCTACTTTGCTGTCCTATTCTTCCCTCTCTCTCTCTCTCTCTCTTCTACTTTGCTGTCCTATTCTTCCCTCTCTCTTTCTCTCTCTCTTCTACTTTGCTGTCCTATTCTTCCCTCTCTCTCTTCTACTTTGCTGTCCTATTCTTCTACTATAAACTGTTCCTGTCTAGTAGTATGAAGGCCGGACCACCTAGTAGGGACAGCAAGGTTTGTGTGGTCTGAAAATCTGTGCAACTCTCTCTCTTTCATGCACTCTCTCTCTCTCAACTTGGCCACCCTTCACCAGTAGAGCGTACACAGTTTTGTCCACACACACACACACACACACACACACACACACACACACTCCAACACACACACACACACACTCCAACACACACACACACACACACACACACACAGGCAGATGTAAAGGAGATGTGAGGAAATTCAGCTTGCCATATAGATGTATTAATATGTGGAATCAGTTGGATGATGAAGTGGTGGGTGCGGGGAATATCCAAATTTTTAAAGCCAAATTAGATAACAGAATCTTTGGAGGCGGGGCAATACGAGCCTAAAAACTCAAATCCTGTATACTACAATTAGTTGAGTACAATTAGGTGAGTACAATTAGGTGAGTACAATTAGGTGAGTACAATTAGGTGAGTACAATTAGGTGAGTACACACACATTTTCTATGCTCGCTCTATTCCTTCCTCTTTCACTAATCCTATGCTAATTTTGGTGTAGCCAGATCTTGACTGAGTTTAATTGTTAATGACAGATTGTACTATAATATAATATTAATAATATCAATTCCTTGTACAACACATGTTTCCACTATGCCAATATTTAAGGTAAGGTGAAGGTGTTTGCAAGCAGTTTATTATCACCAGTTACAAAACAATAAACAAATAAAATAAGAAATAAAACGCGAAACGGGACAAATATTTGGATTTGCTTGGCTCATTAACATATTGTATACATACTGCATTTTTTGTCTTCTCATATACTCAACAAGTGAACTCTGGAACTCTCTCCCTCAATCGATTTTTCCTTCATCCTGTGACTTAGACTGCTTTAAACTTCGTGTGTCCAGGTATTGTAACTCCAACGTCCCTTGAATTTGTCTCTCTGTCACTTATTTGGCTTAGTGGGAGACACTCGTTACAAGCTGCCTGCCTTTTGTCTCCTTCATACACTTAGAGAAAAAAAAACTTGATCTTTAACCATAAAGTAAAATTATCAGTCGGTAACTAGAATTATGAATCATGCACCAAATCAGAGAGAGCGAGAGAGAGTGAGAGAGAGAGAGAGAGAGAGTGGGAGTGGGAGTGAGAAAGTGAGTGAGAGTGAGAGAGTGAGTGAGAAAGAGAGAAAGAGAGAGTGAGAGTGAGAGAGAGAGTGAGAGAGAGAGAGAGAGAGAGAGAGAGAGAGAGTGGGAGTGAGAAAGTGAGTGAGAGTGAGAGACTGAGTGAGAAAGAGAGAAAGAGAGAGAGAGAGAAAGTGTGTGTGTGTGTGTGTGTGTGTGTGTGTGTGTGTGTGTGTGAGTGAGTGTTGGAGCAGGAAGGCCGGGTTTGTTTTAAGTAGAACGAGGCAAACAGGATCGATGGTGTGAGAGAGATATATATCAAAGGACCAATGAAATATATACCAGGAACAGTACAACAGTAATAGCTAGATCAATAGTGACATGGCAGTGTGATGAAGGAGAAACAGAGATAGGAGAAATAGTAGTAAGACAGATAATAAGAAGTAAGAAAGATAGGAGAGATAATAAGAAGTCAGAAATATAATAGAGATAGTAGGAAGTAAGAAAGAAAGATATGAGAGATAGTTGGAAGCAATAAAGAGAGATAGTATGAAGTAAGAAAGAAAGATATGAGAGATAGTAGGAAGCAATAAAGAGAGATAGTATGAAGTAAGAAATATAATAGAGATAGTAGCAAGTAAGAAATATAAGAGAGATAGTAGAAAGTAAGAAATATAAGAGAGATAGTAGGAAGTAAGAAATATAATAGAGATAGTAGCAAGTAAGAAATATAATAGAGATAGTAGAAAGTAAGAAATATAATAGAGATAGTAGAAAGTAAGAAATATAATAGAGATAGTATGAAGTAAGAAATATAATAGAGATAGTAGAAAGTAAGAAATATAAGAGAGATAGTAGGAAGTAAGAAATATAATAGAGATAGTAGAAAGTAAGAAATATAATAGAGATAGTAGCAAGTAAGAAATATAATAGAGATAGTAGAAAGTAAGAAATATAATAGAGATAGTAGAAAGTAAGAAATATAATAGTAGGAAGTAAGAAATATAATAGAGATAGTAGAAAGTAAGAAATATAATAGAGATAGTAGAAAGTAAGAAATATAATAGAGATAGTAGAAAGTAAGAAATATAATAGAGATAGTAGAAAGTAAGAAATATAATAGAGATAGTAGAAAGTAAGAAATATAATAGAGATAGTAGAAAGTAAGAAAAAGTAAGAAAATAGAGATAGTAGAAAGTAAGAAATATAATAGAGATAGTAGAAAGTAAGAAATATAATAGAGATAGTAGAAAGTAAGAAATATAATAGAGATAGTAGAAAGTAAGAAATATAAGAGAGATAGTAGAAAGTAAGAAATATAATAGAGATAGTAGAAAGTAAGAAATATAATAGAGATAGTAGAAAGTAAGAAATATAATAGAGATAGTAGCAAGTAAGAAATATAATAGTAGGAAGTAAGAAATATAATAGAGATAGTAGCAAGTAAGAAATATAATAGAGATAGTAGAAAGTAAGAAAGAAAGATAGGAGAGATCGTAGAAAGAAAGAAAGAAAAGTGAGATAGTAGGAAGTAAGTAAGAAAGATAACACAAATAGTAGGACGTAAGAAATAAAGATAATAGAGATAGTAGACAGTAAGATAGAAAGAGAAGAGATAGTAGGAAGTAAGAAAGAAAAGAGAGATAGTAGAGAGAGAGAGAGAGAGAGAGAGAGAGAGAGAGCATGTAGTGTTACCGAGTAGGGACGGGATCGATGGTGTGAAAGGTCAAATGTGTAATGAAGGTGTTGTTGTGGTTGCTAGTGGTGGCATCTTGTGTTGTTATTGGTGTTATCCTTGAGAGAGAGAGAGAGAGAGAGAGAGAGAGAGAGAGAGAGAGAGAGAGAGAGAGAGAGCATGTAGTGTTACCGAGTAGGGACGGGATCGATGGTGTGAAAGGTCAAATGTGTAATGAAGGTGTTGTTGTGGTTGCTAGTGGTGGCATCTTGTGTTGTTATTGGTGTTATCCTTGAGAGAGAGAGAGAGAGAGAGAGAGAGAGAGAGAGAGAGAGAGAGAGAGAGAGAGAGAGAGAGTAAAATGGGTCAGAGCAAGGTGTACTACGGGTGGCGTACGATTGGGGGGGGGGGGGGGGGGAGGGGGGATCAGAAGGGGGGAAGAGAGAGGAGGGGGGGGGGGGAGGAATCAGAGCAGTAACATCTATAGAGTGAGGAAAAGGTACGATCACATAATAATAAACATTCGTCCCCCCCCCCCCCCCCCCACACACACACATGCTGTCAATTTGTTATATTTGTTTTTCATGCAACACCCTTTTATTTGATTGTGACTTTGATTACATTTCTTTTTCCTGCATTCATTCTTTGTAAACAAAAACAAAAAACTAAGCATTCCTCTCTCTCTCTCTCTCTCTCTCTCTCTCTCTGTGTGTGGGCCACGTAATGCTACACATAATACTACTCAGGTGTTCCTTTATCACATCATATTCACAGGTGCACACATGGATATGCTTGCCAAATCATCAACTGAAATACGGAAACGGCACATTTTGACAGTTTATTCGGGTCATCATTAAACAATATTATACAGCTTAGGAAGGATCTGTGGGGGTAAAGACTATGCCTATTAACCATCTAACGTTCACATACGGACTCTAATCTTAATAAAATCGTCTAATAATTGCTAGAAAACAGTAAAGAAATTCGTCATCGAATCTCCAAAGGGTTAAACTTGATTTTGCTATGTGAAAATGCGTTTAGGCCTATGCTTATATTCTGGTTATTATTAGATATCTTGATAAACTAAACAAAGGTCTGCGTTAGTTAAAGGAGTAATTAAGATAGAAGTCCTTCCTAAGCTGTATGATACCGTTTTTTTTTTTTTTATCTTTCTCTCCTTTTCTCTCTTTCCCTGG
>CM064483.1:68667575-68675075 GCA_032716605.1 Paralithodes platypus | reverse complement strand
TATTATTTATACTAGTACTACTACTACTACTACTGCTACTACTACTACTACTACTACTATTATTTATACTACTACTATTATTTATACTACTACTACTACTACTACTGCTACTACTACTACTGCTACTACTACTACTGCTACTACTACTACTACTACTACTATTATTTATACTACTACTATTATTTATACTACTACTACTACTACTACTACTACTACTACTACTACTACTACTACTACTATTATTTATACTACTACTATTATTTATACTACTATTACTACTACTACTAATCTATTCCCTGGCTGACCCTTCCCAAATGGTAGAATTATTTGCCCAATGGACCTAGTCATTTATGAGTTAAAGAGGTCAGGGGTCAGGATTTTTGGCCTACCTATGATGAACTGACTATAGTCTGAATAAATAACGCAGGTGTCACCTATATTATTCAAAGGTTTTAACATTTGAAGATTATGGCGCATGTTGACAGTTTATTCTTGCTATCATTAGATGATATTATACAATTTAGGAAGGATCTGTAGACATTATAAGGGTAAAGACCGTCTCAATTAACCCACTGACATCCATACACTCTTCACAATCTAAATAAAAGCGTCTACTAGGTTGGGCAGAAATCGTAAACTCTAACCTCTGTAACTCAAAAAGGACTATAGTAATCGAGCTAATTTTTCTACCAAATGGGAAGACTTGGCTAGGGAATAGGTGTAGAAATTGACATCCCATTTGCTCTAGCCCTTTTTGAGTTACAGAGAGGTTAGATGTTACGATTTCTGCCCAACCTAAAATGAACGAAAAACAGAATAGAAAACGTAATCGTATCGTGTAAGGGCTAACTATTATTTCCCCTTTCCCCAGGCTGCTGTTGAGAGGAAAGCCGTGGACCTGACCCCACTGAGAGAGGCCAAACTCCCCGTCATCTTCGTGCTGGGTAGGTTCTTTGGGGAGTGGAAAGTACTTGTGTATAGTAAGGAGTCTTTTTGTAGTGTAAAGTATATAGTAACGGGCCTTTGTGTTGTGTAAGTGAGTGTAAAGTATTAAAGTAACGCGTCTTGTGTAGCCTTTTAAGAGCCATGCAGTTGTGTTTATTATGCAGGGAAGATAACACACGAAGGTTTGAATGAATGTGTGTGTGTGTGTGTGTGTGTGTGTGTGTGTGTGTGTGTGTGTGTGTGTGTGTGTGTGTGTTTGAAGTATTTATTATAATTTAACAGGGAAGATAACACACGAAGAAAGCCTGGATATGTGTGTGTTTGTGTGTGTGCACGCGCGTGTGTTTGAAGTATTTATCATGCAAGAAAGATAACACACGAAGAAATCCTTGATATGTGTGTGTTTGTGTGTGTGCACGCGCGTGTGTTTGAAGTATTTATCATGCAAGGAAGATAGCACACGAAGAAAGCCTGAATATGTGTGTGTTTGTGTGTGTGCACGCGCGTGTGTTTGAAGTATTTATCATGCAAGGAAGATAACACACGAAGAAAGCCTGAATATGTGTGTTTGTGTGTGTGCACGCGCGTGTGTTTGAAGTATTTATCATGCAAGGAAGATAGCACACGAAGAAAGCCTGAATATGTATGAACAGACGTATGATAACAGGGGTAGTTGTTATCTGTGCTTGTGTTGGAAGATGCATGGGTTATAATAATAATAATAATAATAATAGTTCTTAAAGCTAGCGCATGCTAAGCTAGCTAAGGATAGCTCAATAAGGCCGATTAGGCGTATTTCCATTGGGGTCCTGTACTACTACCCCATCCCTTTGCTCATGAGGGATGGTAACGACTCAGTGCTTGTGAAAAATCTTTAATGCGCCGAGCGTGGGCGCGAACCCGGGCCTTCTGGGTGGAAGTCAGAGACGCTAGTCACTACACCAAGCGAGCCGCTGAATGCATGTGGATGTTGTGGATGCATGAAAGTAAGGCGTAGTATGTGTGTGTGTGTGTATGTTTTTTGTTTTTTTTTCTATGTGAGTGAGGGAGACAAAAGGCAGACATGCCTGTATCGAGTGGCTCCCCCAGAGTCGAAAGAGTGACAGGGTCAAAATCAAGGGATGTTTGAGCCAAAATGCCTGGAAACACGGAGTTTGAAGCAATTTAAGTCATAGGAAGAGGGAAAGACTGATTCTGGGAGAGAGTTCCAGAGCTCAGCAGTGTGTGTGTGTGTGTGTGTGTGTGCATGATGTGTATGTGATGTATGGCCATAATGGTGTGTATATGATGTACAGTTTGCCTCACATATTCTATTCCGTTGGGGTCGTGATTTGGCAGAACTGCACCCACCTCCCCAACCCCCCTCCCTCACCCCACTTCCTTCCCTTCCACTGTTGGTAGGTGGTGGAGTGAGGGAGCCAAACGTAATGACAGATGGGACATGACTTATTAGCGTAACCGTACAGTCAAACACAGAACCCCTCCCACCATATTTCCGAGTGAAGTCAAAACCAAGATATTCGAACGAGTGCAAAGGTGGGAGGGGACTTTGTCTTTTGACTGTACATAAAGAGTGTGTTTGGCTGTATGGTCTCACGCACCAAGTGATGATGCAGATAAAAGCGACTACTAAGGTGAAGTTCAGTGATTGAGAGGGTTAATCGAGATAAGGTTTATTAGTTTAAGGGGACCCACCTCGCTTTTTTTTTTCTCTCTCTCTCGCCCTCTCTCTTTGGCTGGTATCCATTCGGCCCCATTCAACCTACTGTTTTAAGACGTTTACCCCCACCCAGGTGTCAATATTTTCCTGGCGAGCGGTAGCGAGCCAGCATATATATATTTTTATTTTAACAGCAAGTTGAATTTGTCTCCGGTGAAGCCGGATTTCTCCATACAATGCTGGCTTGCTATCGCTCGCCAGGAATAAATCACCTGGATGGGGATAAATGTCAGTGTAATACTTCCCTCACTTGTACTTATTACACTGCTCGACCTAATTGACTAGAGGGATTTTGTAACTAAAGGCATTATTCCAGGCGGGCCCGGGTGCGGCAAGGGGACCCAGTGTGACAAGATAGTGAAGGAGTACGGCTACACCCACCTGTCATCCGGGGACCTGCTGAGGGACGAGGTGGGGTCCGGGTCAGAGCGTGGCAAGGCCCTCAACGCCATCATGGAGAAGGGCGACCTGGTGCCTCTGGTCAGTATTTAGAAAAAAACAAAAATAAAAAATAAATAAAATAGAATTAAATAGAAAATAAAAATAAAAATAGAAAAAGTGGGAATTGGGCCTGAGCATATAGATATATAGATATATAGATAGATAGATAGATTTTTTTTTTTTTTTTTATCTTTCTCTCCTTTTCTCTCTTTCTTTGGCTTGTATCCATTCGGCCCCATTTAGCCAACTGTTTTAAGACGTTTATCCCCATCCAGGTGTCCCAGCATTGTATGGAGAAATCCGGCTTCGCCGGAGAAATTTTTCTATCGAAAAATGTACAAATTTAGCTTGCTGTCAAAACAAAAATACATATATGCTGGCTCGCTACCGCTCGCCAGGAAAATATTGACACCTGGATGGGGGTACACGTCTTAAAACAGTAGGCTGAATGGGGCCGAATGGATACAAGCCAAAGAGAGAGGGAGAGAAAGAGAAACAAAGCGAGGTGGGCCCCCTTAAGTTTGTCTGTCTAACTTTGTATCTGTTTGTAAGCAGGACTCCTCAACAAACTAATGGGCAGATATAGGGAACATGTCATCAGTACCTTCATTACAATAGACACATTTGTTTTCGACCAGCATCCGAAGGGGCCCCCCCCCCCCTAATCATCCTTGAAATTACACCCCCCCCCCCAAAAAAAAAAAAAAAAAAAAAAAAAAACACACACACACACACACAATCCTAAAGTTTTTTCGGCCATAGCGACGGAGATAATTATATCGTGGTTCCTCCCTAACCAAGCTGCTATCAGCCTGTGTTAGCCTACACATCTCCCCAATACAAAGTGCATCTGCGTATGTACAGTACTTGATGGGAAGCCAGGCACCTCATGGTCGCCTAGGTACCTAGGTTTAAGAAAAAACTCTGTAGATTTTCAGCCTCAGGGCTGCAATGATCAATACATCGACAATTATTACACACACACACACACACACCCGGGCGGGGAAGAGACATTTGGGCAAGTCTCCTAACGGTGTAGCCTCTGTTCACCTAGCAGTATAAATAGGAACCTGGTATAATTGGACGAAGTTGTGACGTCCCATCTGGGGTTGGTGATCGGTTACAAGGTGAGATGGGTATCGTACTGGTCAACCTAAGCTACTGGTCAACCTAAGCCTTCGGGTGAGACTGGTACCGTAGTGAGAATGGTACCGTACAGATTAACCCTAAGCCTTCGTTTCCAGATGTCGCCAATTAGCTAAAATACAGACTACACACACATCCACAGCCATTCCAACGATACATAAATACTTAACATGCACTTCACGCAATACATTCCCAGCTAAGGAGGCGCGATAATAATGAGCTTAGCTCCATTGCGTGGATTCCCCTTGACGAACAAGCAAGTGAATAACACACACACACACACACACACACACACTCAGTAATAATGGTGATGATTAGATAACCTTAACTGGTGGTTGAGGGGCTTAACCCCTAAAATTTAATTAACATGTTATCTCTGGAATGCATGAACAGAAATGATTGAAATATGATATGATGTAATGATATTTCAATTCAACCCTTCACCCAAGTCTAGTTATTTTTTAGTCTAGGGGTCAAACTGAAATACATTGCTTGAAAAAGGCTGGATCAATCTAAAGCCTTAAAAATAGTTCAACAAAACCAAATAACGTGGGACCAGATAGTGTTAAGAGGTGGGTTGGAAGTGACTTAAAGGAGCTGAGACGGTATTGTGCAGCATAATTTACTGGTTCGGCTCAATGGTTTAGTTTGCTCTCTAAACCTGTATCAAACTTTAAAAAAAACACCCACAAGACCCCCCTTCGATATAAATTTGTACATTTTTCGGTAGAAAAATGTCCCGGCCGAAGGCCGATTCCTCTTCAAATACAGGCTCGCTATCGCTCGCCAGGAAAAAATCGACACCTACTATGGGTTTCAGAGGCCGTGTTACATGGTTTTTCGGGAATAACTTATTAACACAAATTTGGATTAGTATGATATTTTGACACAGCTTTATTCACACCCTGCCCTAATTTTCGCCAATATCGTGCATTACCAAAAGTGTAGAATTAAGGTACTTGTCCCTGTGTCATGAGGTTAAAGTCGCACCTGGTCACACCTGGATGATGAGGAAACGAACAAGGTTAGTCACCCCCCCATCTCTCTTTCTTTCCCTCCTCGCTCTCTCGCTCTCTCTCTCTGCTCGCTCTCTCTCTCTCTCACTTTCTCACACATGGAAACTACGGCCACTGGCGCATTCATTATACATATAAAAGTGAGGCATGCAAAATGTATTAATTTTATATTAATGTATGATAGTGACATAAACTGACTGCAAGGGCAACAGTAGGGTAGGGTGGTGGGCATAAACCGAGGGTGTGTGATGACAGAGCAGTGGTTTGGTGATTACCAGGTGTTGTGTATTTTTGTGTTGGCATGATGATTGCATCTACTGTAAGGTGTAATATGATCATCGTATCGTCAGGTTGTGTTGGATGTCAGGTGGGATGGGGCAGTTGACGCTTGGTCATTAATTACGGGTTGGGAAGGGGTGAGGATGTGAAAAATGTTGGGGGAGGAAGGGTAGTGTAGGGTAAGTAAGTACAGTCACTTATACAAAATCGTGGACCGGTACGATTTTCGTTATGCAATTACTATCTGGGTTGATTATTGGCTGGGACTTGCTTTATAATCAATGGTATATGTAGGTTCGTAATTGATGTATAGACCATCATATTCGTAAATCCGTTTGTAGAGATATACTTTCCATAATTAGAAAAAAGGTGAGGTCCAGAATTGTTATGAGTGATGGTACGTTTTGAGGAAGATGCTGCCGACAATAAAACAAACAATACAAAAAAAACACGGAGGAGAAGGGTGGGACAATGGGACATTTATACAAAGTTTATAGGAATGTGGAGGGGTGAGTGTGGCCAGGTTTTATTAATAGGTCATTTTATACAAGGAAATGAAGCGGAGACATGAAGGGGGGACAAATGATTGGACAAGCCGATTGGCGGCTTTCTCCCTGCTGTATATGTAGTAAAGACGCATGACAAATGCGTTTTTACACCCACGCGGACAATGACGCAACATGGTTGCCATAATTTGCCTTGCTGGAGCCAATGTCCCCAACTTATGGCTTGACTGTATACGACTGTGCTGCCCGTAAGCCCGTGGCAACCCGACTAAAAACCACACAACACCCGGAAACACCGAACGCATTGACTCATTCGATGAAAGCCACGGTCCGTTTATATATACCCAGCACCCTACCATACTCTCTCTTTGTCCTTAACATTCACGTTATGTCCCCACTCATACAATATAAAATTAACACATTGTGCATGCCTCATTTTTAATATCTGTATAAAGCATGGCGCCCAGTGGCCGTAGTTTTCCCATGTGTGAGAAAAGGGAGAGCGAGTAGCGAGCGAGCAAGAGTGAGAGAGAGATAGGAGGCGGGAGCAGAGAGAGTGAGAGCGAGAGAGAGCGAGCAAGAGAGAGGAGAGAGCGAGAGAGAGAGCGGAGAGGGGAAAGAAAAGAGAGATGGGGGGGTGACTAACCTTGTTCGTTTCCTCATCATCCAGGTGTGACCCAGGTGCGACTTTAACCCTCATGACAACGGGACCAAGTACCTTAAAGTCTACACTTTTGGGGTAATGCACGGATATTGGGCGAAAATTAGGGCAGGGTGTGAATAAAGCTCTGTGGTCAAAATATCGTACCTAAATTCCCCAAATTTTTTTGTGTTAATAAGTTATATTCCCGAAAAACCCTGTAACACGGCCTCTTGAAAACCCATAGTAAAATAGGCACGAAAGGTCTTATTAAAGATTGGCAAAGAAATGGGGCAAAAGGTCTGCAAATCGCCAAACTAATGGGGCGAATGTCTTGAAATCTCATAACTAATAGCGCTAAACATGAGGGAGGAGGAGGACTCGAAAAACCAACTGCCTCCCCTTAAAGTGAATTGACCATGAAGCCAGTAGACAATATGTTATCAAGCTGAGGGAGAAGGGGTTAACATCATGGGTATGTGAGTGGTGATAAGCCAGGATAAGCCGTGTGTTATCTCCATGTGGATGTGATGATAAGAACATGTATATAGGGCCTAATCTGTGAGCGCTTGGTGAACAATATGCTTTCTCCTGATAAGATAAGGTCTCCCACCGTAAGGACATTGTTGAAGATGTGTGTGTTGTGTGTGTGAGAGGTGTGTGTGTGTGTGGGGGGGGGGGGGGGGGGTGGGGGGGGGGGGGGGGGGGGGGGGGGGGGGGGGTGGGGTTGTGTGGTGTGTGTGTGTGTGTGGTGTGTGTGGGAGTGACTTGTGTGAGTGGCTGTGGGTGTAGATGGGTTGTGTGGAT
>CM064483.1:68573233-68667475 GCA_032716605.1 Paralithodes platypus | reverse complement strand
GTGAAGCATTCTAATAATTTTGATTTTAATTAGTTATTTTGACTTTATATAGTCCTTTGTCCCAGTTTTGGTTTGTTTAGTTTGCAAGTTTTAAATTTTAATTTTAAACTATACGATTACAAATTATATTCTGGCCAACAGTTGACAATTTTATTCAGATTAGGAAAGACTAGTTTGATTCTAAGGGTAGATACAACATGCAGCCTACCCCATGGATTCCTGGTGGTACTTAACTGATCCACATCGTCTTGTGGTAGCCAGAATAACAGGCATTTTTTGACATCATATTTAAGCTTTTTAATTCTTCACAATATGTTACGACAAATTAAGTTATATTTTGGTTACCTCGAGACTATATTCTTCAACTTAGGAAAGGCCTGTCAGAGTTTTAGGAATAATTTACATATTATTTACCCCTTTCATTCCCAGTGGTCCTCTCCAAGCTGAGTAAAATTAGCTGGTTGTAGCATTGATAAAGAAATCGTCGAAGGATTGAAGATCCATAAACATTGTTCATCACAATTGACAAATATTTATCCCAAATTTACTATCCCCATTTTTTTTTTTCAACTACAAGTTTTGAATACAGTATTTGTTAATGATACTACTAGGGGTTATCGATAGACATAAGCGATAGTTTTCCACACCAGCAGATTCAGTAACCCTCACATTATGTACATGTTAAAGATTTAAGTTTGGTATCCATTCACGATAATTTTTACTGTATCAAAAGTTCTTTATCCAATGTCTCAACTTAATTTGCCATCTTTAATGTGAATACTGACAATAGTCAAATGATTTTCAAGTACTAAATTGCAAGAAACTATATTGAAAGTAGTTAAAATATTTGTTCATTAAATATTAACAAAATTACTAAACTAAAATATTTGCCAACCTATAGTGAACCAAGTATAGATAATCTACCTTGTTTTCACCATTCACCCATTTCCACAAATCTTAATTTGGAAATAATAATGTTATATAATGCCTTAATAATTATAATGAGTGTTGCCATAATGTACGAAATGCTATAAATTGGTTAGATAAAGCTGCTACTTATACTACTGTCCACCACTTATGATAGTCTATGGAATATGTTGAAGTTTCTTAGGAATTACTAAAGTGGTCTACTTCAGTTAATTTGTCTTTAAGTTTTTAGACCAATTTAAGTAAAGTATAATATTGTTGGAAAATAGTTTAATCAGACTCGTTTTGACAAATTTAATTTATACAAACCACCTTCGAAATTTTATGATTGACATTTCAAAATAGTTTTTTATGCCATGATAACTTAACTGAATGTCACCAAATCCCATCTTGAGAACTATGATAGTTAATTTATTTTTTAGGATTATGGTTTATCGTCGACCATTCTCACTGAGGTTAATGTTTTATGTAGTAACCATCAATATCAATAATAACTTGAGGGTTTATGATAAAGCAACTAGTTTAATATTTGTCATAAATGACAGTCCGCCCTATGTGGCAAAAGGGCAACCAAGATTAATTTAGTATCCATAGCGATCTTATACCTCAAATTAAAGTTTTAAATATTTAAGACAAACTTTATAGAACATCCTTCAAAATATTCCACTGCATCGACTTTCACAATAGGCATAAATATACATGTAAGCGACGCACCGTTACTATTGTAGAGGTGAGATGGAGACGTTTGGTCACAAGTCTTTTCATACCATCTCTTGTTCTCCCCCCCCCCCCCCTGGCTGGACATCTACCATACATCTGAAACATTAGGTTAATATTACCAACATTGATCTCTATAACGTCATTAAGTTAAGTCATAACATCATTAAGGGGAAGGTATATTTCTGGACTTCTCTCTCATGTGTAGCCCCACTTGTTTTTAAAAATTTGAGATGTTTGACCCATTAAATAGTCAAAAATACCTTTCGGTCAATTTCGTAATCAATTCTAAGACCTTTCGTGCTATTTAGGTGTATTCTTTCCTGGCGAGCGATAGCGAGCCTGTAGCTTACGAAGAACCGGCCTTTGGCCGGCCATTTTTCTACCGAACAGTATACAACTTGTTCTCGAGTCTTGGGGGTATTAGTATACAGGTATTCTTGGAGATCTAGGGAGCAAACTAAGGAAAATAACTCTCCTTAACCCCTTCAGCACAATGAAGTCTTTTTACCTTTGATTCTGGCTAAAACTAGACGATTTTATGCAGTTTATGAAGGACCTGTGTTATTCAGAGGGTTTACTAGGATTCTATGTACCCCTTTTAGTCTTAGAGATAGATTATAAGCCGAGAAGAATCGTCTAATGGTAACCAGAATAAGATGAAAATTAAGTCATGGTGCTGAAGGGGTGAACGTTATCAATGGAAGTGTTACCATAGAGTTTCCTAGGCTATATTATTCACCAAAAGTACGTACCTAGCGACATATATCCATTATACTTTTGTCATACATTTTTGAAAATATATAACTATCTGCTGTCAGTGAGCTTTTAACATTAACTCCATCTGATCAGACGTCTTGTGGATTATGATATTTTGTTTAATTATGATAGAGGCTTAAGGGGAGGGGGGATTTAAGTCTTTTTCTGGTCCCCATTCCCCCTAATGTTTAGCCCCTTTAGCTTTTAAGATGTTCGCCCCTTTAGTTTGGCGATTTTAAGACCTTAAGCCCCATTTGCCAATTTCACAACCAGATTTATAACCGCTTAAATATTTTGATTATTCACAAATAACCTTTTAATAATTTGTGTTTTCTTACCCTAGTTTGCTGGTGAGGGTGTGGAGGCTCCAAGGGGAGTTTGTCTTCAGTGTCTTCCCCCTTTCTTCTCCTCTTCTATCTTCTATCCTCTTCTCTTTTCTCTTCATTCTTCTCTCCTCTTCTACGCTATCCTCTTCTCTCCTTCGAACGTCTGCCCCCCGCCGCTCCTCTGCTGCAAACAATAAGGAAGGTTAGTGGTGCACAAATTATTCGGAATTTAGACATTATGGAATAGTCTATTATAGGGTAATTTAAGCTAATGTAATTATATTCATATGTATCATGCCTAATTAATTAATGGTGTGAAATTAGCGAGGGACTATATCAGAAATTATGGTTGAACTTATTTTGACTGTACAGTTGGCCAAATAAGTCGCGTCTCAGCTGTCATTAAGTTTTGCTCGCTGTGTGTTGTATTAATGTCTGTCAGATGTTTAATAGGGTGGGTAAGTGTAGGACCATGTTTGTATATCTCACTCGAAACTTTGAAATAATAAAGCTTAGATAGTGATACCAATTATTGATCAAAATATTCTTGGTGCGGCAACATGACTTATTTACCCGACTGTACATATATTACAAGATACAATAATAGAGAACACTGACCTGTGCACTGAGCAGTGACGACTGGTGTACAGTTCACCACGGAAATTTGTACTAACTCTTGATTTTATGTATGGAATACTTAGACTAGCATAATTTGATATAAAACAAACAATTAAACTTTAAACTACACAAACCCGACAATTTAACATTTCTTAAAATCGACAATTAAATTTACTTAAAACAGACATTTAAAAATTACTTAAAACTGACAATTAAATATTTCTTAAAACCGACAATCTATTACTTAAAACCGACAATTGAACATGCTTAAAACCAACAATTTAGCATTACTTAAAACTGAGATTTTTACATTAATTTACTACTTAAATACGACAATTTAGAATTACTTTACTACTTAAAACCAACAATTTATCATTATTTAAAACCGACACTTGAAAATATTAATTAACTACATTAACCGATAATAGATAATTAAGAAAATGCACATCTAATTATAAAACTTTCCCTGCCATACATAAAATCACAGAGTGGATACAAATTAAAGTGGGCAACTGTACATGGCTTCTGTTGCTGCTTGCTCTCCCTCACATCTGGTAGAAAATACAACATTAAGTTCATATATAGCTTCACAAATTAAGACTTTCAGATATAATGCAAATGTTAAAGTATCTCATAGTTCATATTGTACAGAAAAACTTATAACTTATCTATAACCAAGTTGGGCGTGATTCCTCTTCTATAGCCGAGGTGGGCGTGATTCCTCTCTTTTATAGCCGAGGTGGGCGGTGTTCCTCTCTTCTATAGCCAAGGTGGGCGGGATTCCTCTCTTCTATAGCCGAGGTGGGCGGTGTTCCTCTCATCCATAGCCAAGGTGGGCGGGATTCGTCGCTTTCGTCGGGTTGCTCCTCCCATCTCTAACCTGTTGGAAAGAATGTATTGTTAGTTTAATAATTAGATCATACCTTTAATTGCTCCGTTTCTCCGTCAGGCATTCCATCTCATTCCTGTTGATTAAAGACGAAGGATTAATCCACTTCAGGAGCGTCGGTCTGCCACCCACATCACTGCACAGGCCGCCACAAGCCGCCACATTCTGAAACCTATCTAACCAACGACCAGACAACCAGGATTTCACCGGCCGGATTTCAACCAACAAGACCAAAACGACAAACCAAACCTAAGCAAACTAAATCTTTACCTTAACTAACTAAATCTAACTAACCTCCTACCCAAAATAACTAAGCCTCTAATAGACAGCAAACTATCTCAGCCAACCGAATAGAGCAACACCTAACCAATACTAACCTATAACAGACTCCTACCTATCCCTACCCCTTGAACTAACTATATCTACTCCCTCTAACCCCCCCCCCCCCTCTCTCCCAGCATCCCTACCAAAAACCTCTTCTACATGCTAAGCCAACGACGATAGGATAAAAAGATTAGTGCATGGATTATTTATAACACATGAATATATATTTCATAAAGCATAATATAATATATCATTTATTATAGCATTTAGGATTTAAATATCTTACCTTTATATTGACTCCTATCTTATGTTTAATTCAGATTTTAGTAGAAGGGAGGTGGTTTTAATGGTGAAAAGGAAAAGGGAAGGTTAAGATACACTGCAAAAACACAGTGTTCAAATATAACAAAACCGATACACAAGGGTTACAAATCATTCGTGTTCAAGGTAGCACACAAACGATTCAAACGCCCATTATGTGTATCATGTTCGCTATATTTGAACGCAAGTTTTACAGTGTAGAGAGGAAAATGGGTGGTGGGAAAGGATGGTTAGGATTAAAGGAAAGGATCTTGATGGTGGTAGACTGGTTGAGGTAGTAGTCTGGTTGTCTGGTCGGGGTTCGAGGCTTAATCACTCCATCTGCAAAGAAAGAAAAAATCACATTAATATTGTTTATGTGTCATTTTTAATAGTAATGGTTAGTGCGCGGAATTTCGGTGTGAGTATCCTAGGTTCGAATCCTTAGAGTACCACATGTATTCATTAGATTCATTGATTGCATTAATTAGGTTTATTTGTAAGTTAATTGGTGGGTTGGTGATATGATTTTATAATAATTATTACTTAGCACTTACAAACTATTACAATTATAATTATGATTATTATGATGGCTATCAGTAGACGAATTTAAGTAGTTTAGCAAGGATCTCTAGGTATCAGGAGTAAAATCTCCCAAAATTCCTTCCTAAGCTGAATAAAATCGTCTAACAGCCACTGTCAACATGCGTCCATATTGGAAGGGTTAAGGTGGTATCACAAGCGATTTTCAGTCAATATTTACAGGCAATTTGTACTGTGGCAGTTTCAAAATATACCGTCATAAAATTTAAAGCAGAGAACATTATCCACCTACGATTTAATATCAGTTCATTGCGAGAGCCTCGTAGTATAAAGAACAAAATTATAATCGAAATTGCTTGGAAAAAAAACCCCCCGCTCGTGTGACACCTTAAACTTAAACTTAAACTACCGGCGACTTTTTAACTGTTTGCTGCTGTTAGACTTGTTAACTGTTTGCTGCTGTTAGACGATTATATTGGAAAGATCCTCTTTCTGGGCCACTTTCATGTTTAGCCCCATTAGTTTTAAGAATTTTAAGACGTTCACTCATTAGTTTGTCGATTTTAAAACCTTTCGTCCCATCTTTACATCAATATCAAGACCTTTCGTGCCATTTAGGGTCGATTCTCTACTGGCAAGCGATAGTGAGCCTAATTTAACAGGAACCGGCCTTTGGCCGGGCCATTTTTCTACCGAAAAATGTACAATTCTATCTTGAAAGGGCGTCTAGGGGGTTTACTTTTAAGCTTGATGAAGGTCTAGGGAACAAACTAAAAACCACCCCTTAAACAGCTATTACAAAGATTTGGTAGAGAAATATGTTAAATATATGAATTAGATTCATAGTACTTCCATATATGTCTATTATAACACTATTTTGAAACCCTGAAACCGTCAAAGCCATGCTAAACCAAATAGATGGATTAAAGAGAACTAAATTCACCAGTAAGAAGTGATCCATAGTCTGTTTTAAGGGGGTGTGGGCCGGTTTTCTGGATCACTTTCTCCCTCATGTTTAGCCCCATTAGTTTTCAGATGTTAAGAAGTTTGCCCCATTAGTTAGTCGATTTTAAGACCTTTCGCCCCATTTATTCGTCAATATTTAGACCTTTCGTTCTATTTAGGCGTTTATTTTTTTTTCCTGGCGAACGATAGTGAGCCTATAATGTTTTAAGAATCGGCCTTCGGCCGGGACATTTTTCTACCGAAAAATGTACAAATTAATCTAGATCTAATGGATTTTTTTTTTAAATTTGATGGAGGTCTAGGGAGGAAACTAGAAAAAATAATTAATACATGCAAAAATCGCCCAAAAAGTGAACCAATCCCCCTTAACCCCTTCTGTACCGGCGACGTCCTGTTAACTAACTGCCCACCCAGACTCTCCTCAAAGCTAAATTTGTATATTTTTCGAGAGGAAAATATCCCGGCCGACGGCCGATTTCTTCCAAGTTACAAGCTTGGTATCGCTCGCGCAGACTAAAATAGACACCTGAAAGGAGTGAAGTCTTATTATCGCCATACTAATGGGGTGAAACTCTTTATCTTACTAATCGGGTTAAATTAATGCATAAGAATAGTAGGCCTACCTTCAGATTTAAGTGTCGAAAATAAACTTTAAAGCCTAAAAATAATCTATCTTTCAAAATATACTAATCATGTTGATCGAGAGAGCTAAATGCACTGACAAGAAGTAATCCATAACCATGTCTGTATCGGCGACGTCTTTATAAACATTCTGGCTACCATTAAACAATTGTATGCAGTTTTAAATGGGCCTCCAGGAACTAACAGGTTTCTAACTATCCTCACGTAACCCTTTTTCCGGTAAACCTGACTTTTAGCACCAACAGCGATTTTAGTCAGTAATTTTGGTTGTGTGAAATTAGATTAGATTAACCTAACCTAACCCTAATATAATATAACATATAACATTACCTGGGAAAGTGAGAGCAGGGACCCTGGGTGACCCATAGCGTATTTTAGAGTTATTTATCAGTAAATACTGATTTCCGCACTTCAATTAAACATCCTACAAGTTCTAACCAGTCACCTGAACAGTTTTTGATAAGTTACTTGAGGATATTTTAACGGGACCATAGGTAAATATTTATCTTGTTTTCTTATATATCTCCCTTCTAATACATTTCTGCTCTTAATGGCATATATATCAATGATGTATATGCTCTACCGGATCTAATGGGCATACAAAGATATAAGAGGTAACCGTTGGTGCTAAAAATCAGTATTACCCTATTTTTTCACTGGCGAACGATAGTGAGCCTGTAATGTTGGAAGAACCGGCCTTCAGCCGGGACATTTTTCTACCGAAAAATGTAAAAATTAATTTAAAAGGGGGATCTAATGGAAGTGGTTTTTTTTTAATTTGATGGGGGTCTAGGGAGGAAACTAGAAAAATAATGAATACATGCAAAAATTGTCCAAAAAGTGAACCCTGAACCCTTCAGAAGGATATGTGGTAGTAAAAAGCGTTAAACGAGATAATTGGAAGCCTGTTAATTGCTGAAGGCCCTTTTTAAACTGAATAAAATAGTCAAACAGTAGCCAGAATAAAAGTTAAAATAACTAAGCTTTATAAAATCGTCTAATGATTGCCAGGTGATAAAATGGGTCATAATGTTCAAAGGGTTAAGGGGACGGTGGCCATTTTATTGGTCTATTAATTTAGAATTATATTCATTGAAGTTTTATTTTCCTCGCTAGACCTCCAAGCTTAAAAGTACACCCCCTATACCCCCTTCCAAGATATATTTGTACATTTTTCGGTATAAAAATGTCCAGGCCGAAGGCCGATTCCTCCTAAATTGCAGGCTCGCTCTCGCTCGCCAGGAAAGAAATGGACACCTAAATGGCACGAAAGGTCTTAATGTTGAAAAAAAAGAGCGAAAGTTCTTCAAATTTCCAAACTAATGGGGCGAACTTATCTCAAAAGCAATGGGGCTAAACATGAGGGAGAAGGAGTTCCATAAAAACTACCCTCTTCCCTTAATGATAAATAACCACGAGGCGTCCAGTCAGCCGGCTTAGATTCGCTAGTTTGCCTAGGTTTTCAAAATCCAATTCAAATATTCTAACTAAATCCTCCATGTTATCATTAAGGCATCTATTACTCGTGGGTTGATAGGTAATTAATCAATATATAAATTATATTCAGGTTAAAAACTACTGCCCAACTCCGTTTAGAAAAGTCACATGGGAATATAGCCTAAGTTTATGCCATCAATTTATAATCTGGATCTCAATTTCTTCCTAAATGAATCAAATCTACTAGTGATCGCCATACTATTGAGACATATGGTTTTATTGAAAGGGTTAAGGAGGTAGAACTGAGCGAACAATCAAGTGCCGGCTTCCAGAATGTTCGTCAAACCTGCCGGCTTTTTCCATCACATTTCTGGCCTTAATTAATGCAAACGAATGAAGTATTATGGGAAAACGACAAGCTCTTGTCCACAAATTCGGGTCTGGTGGTAAATAAGTCACGTTATTTAGCTATTACACCTTAATTTATTCTATTTTCAGGAAAAACAATGGGGGAAAATGGGAGCACACGAGACTTACCTCCTTAAAGCTGGACGACCGGGAACAAAATGATCGATTCAGGCGAAAATTGAGAGCTTATATACCCTCGGTTGTATTGCTGGTGGTTGATGGCAACTATTGGGTGACAGATGATCGAGAATTTCACTCACAAAATCGTCAATATCTCCCTAACTATACATTTCTGAATAAAATTTACTTAATATAAATTATGCGTATTTGTATCCTCTATCTTTTGGTATAAGTTTGACAATTCTAACATACATATTTTGTGAATATTTAATGGTTGTCGTCGTATTTCCTTCACAGAGAGAGAGAGTTCCTATGCCAAGTGGACTTAAAGTACCCGAGATTTTTATGCACCTTTATCAATGCTCTCGTGTCGTAAAAAAAAAAAAAATTGCCACGCATTAGAGCCCTCGATCCCCCCATGAACGCCTAGATCCCCGAGGGGATGGCCACGAAGGAATCGCCCTATAATGTATGCTATTGTAGAGACGTTATAATTCAATAGAGGTGTGAATAGGAGTTTCTTATGGGCTATCTGTATACTACTATAGCTTAATGTTATGTATGCGATTATAGAGGGCCTTTTCATAATATTCTGGAAACTATTAGACGATTCTATTCAGCTGAGGAAGGACGTCTATCTATTCAAAGGCTACGAAATATGTCACTTAATCCTTTTAGCTGCCACATAGCCTTCCTAAGCCTCATAAAATCGTCTAAATGAAGCTGATATCAAGTACAAAAAAAAAATAAAAAAAGCGTAGAGAGTGGGAGAGCAGCGATCTAACCTGCCTCCCTTGGGCTCTAGAACCTGCCTCCACTCAGCCCTTGTCTCGAGTTACAAGGAGAGACATCCATCCCCCCCCCCACCCCCCTCCCCCTCAACCCCCCTTCGATGACGGAAGAAATCGGACAACTCATCCGGTCGCCATTTTGGGGACACTAGCTTATTAATTTCTATGTATAGGTATACCATATTAAACAAACTGTTCTCAGTTTGAATGTACACTAACCATAAATTAAATATATTGACAAAATTATACTTTTATTGTTTACATATTGTAATTTTTGTCTATGTGATTGAGGGAGACAAAAGGCAGAACTACCTATAGCGAGTGCCTCCCCCATAGTTGAAAGAGTATGTTATTCTTTACGTTTTTCGGTAGAGAAATGTAAGCTATCATCCGAAACCCTCATAAATTATAGACTAGCTATCGCTCGCCAAGAAAAATAGACACCTAAATGGCACGAAAGGTCTTAATATTGGCAAATGAATGGGGAGAAAGGTCTTAAAATCGCCAAACTAATGGGGCGAACGTTTTGTAATCTCAAAATTAATGGGGCTAAACATGAGGAAGAAGTGATTTAAGAAAAAACCCTTCTTGCCCTTTAATATATTACCAAGCACTAGTTGCCTGTGTCTACACTACTGAATGGTTAAGGTTAGGGAAATAGGTTGTAATAAATTCATCTTTATTCATATGCATAAATACATCATACACGAATGTAATAAAATATGACAATTGTTTTTAATTAAGCTAAAATTAATAATGGATATATAGGCCTACAAAGCTACATCAAATAAATTAACTAAATATATAAACAAAGCACCTAATTAGACGATTTTATTCAGCTTAGGAAGGACCTCAATTAAAACGCTACACATGATCTCAATTAACCCTTTTAACCACCCCAGATCCTTCCTAAGCTTCATAAAATCGTCTAACTGTAGCCGACATCAAATTAAAAAAAAAACGTCATCGGTACAGCAAGGGTTAACTCTCACAGGTCCTTCCTAAGCTTCATAAAATCCTCTAAATGTAACTATGATAACAAAAGACGTCGCCTAAACTAAAAAGGGTTAAGAATAGAAACTCCATTATTTTTACTACATTTTGGCTTTCATTGGGCAATATTATTCAGCTTAGGAAGGGCCTGTAGATCTTAAGCGGGTCTTTCCGAAGCCGAATAAAATCACCTAGTATATGCCCGTAAATGATAACTTTTAGTAGTAATAGTAATACGTGAAAATTGGAGTACATTTTCCGTAGACTATATCCATTTACTACAGGCAGGCTACCCTCACCATGTTCTTCATAGTTGCTATGTACTGTAGAAGAGTTGCCAATTATACGATAAAAACCAGTAATTATCAATCCCATTTCAAACTATTGCCTAATTGACCTACTTAGCAATATACTATTGTATATTAAAAGTATATTAGTGATGTTGTTATTGGCCTTATTAAACACTGTGCCTTGTATAATTAAATTACAGTTGCATAATTACCCTTTCGCCTTGCCCCGCCCACCAAAACTAGGGTAGCATATATTAACATAGTCCACAACTTGACATTCGACCACCATCTTGACTCCAACTCACGCCGTAGAATATACCTCGCCATTATTTATAAGCTTCATTATTGAGCATATGATGTTTATTCTATTAACATTGATACTTATTTCTCTATTCCTATCCATCAATGTATCCTGACTGAAAAGAGTGCTTGGCAGGAAGTGAGTATGGAATCAAGATGGCGGCCGGAACTTCTACGACTACGTACTCTGTTAATCTAGAGACCCTATCCATGAACACAGGCTCGGCTTCAAAACCCACGAATCTGAAACACAAGTTGATTCATTAGTTATACTGTATATTACTGAAATTACTAACACACTTTTATTATTAAATTATTTACATCACAATATGTTTGCTTTACATAGGCCTACAATAATATATTATACAGTAAACATTAGGATTAATAAGATCATTCAATTTAGGTCTACTTTCAAATAACCCTTTCAAGATTCGATTACGCATTTCAGATTAAGAAGGGTAGCCTAAAACAAAATTTGATTGTGTATACTGAATTGTGTGTATGTGTGTATGTATGTATGTATGTACTCTGGCATTTACCCCCTTTTTTTTTTCTTTTTTTTTATGGGGGTGGCCGACCCGAGACAGAGCCCGAACATGGACATCACAACACCTCAGAAAAACAAAACAAAACACAAAATCACACACACTGAATTAATATTATAAATGTAATTAATTAATTAAAATGTCTGTAAGGATAATTTAGCTCTATTTATTAATTCATAACTTCTTGGGCGTTCTTGTTATATTTCCAAACCTCGCCCTTAAAAATCGGCACGAAAGGTCTTAAAATTTACAAAGAATTAGAGCGAAAGGTCTTAATATCACCAAACTAATGGGGCGAACGTCTGAAAATCTCAAAACCAATGGGGCTAAAAATGGAGAAGAGGGTCCAGAAAACCCCCACTCCCTTAATATTGTCCCATCCTACCTAAAACAAATGACTATATAGATCACTAATAAGTATACTCTCATATCACTAACCCATTCAGTACCAGGGACGTCCTTTTCATCCAATTCTGGCACCTATCAGACGCATTTATTCAGCTTAGGAAGTACCTCTAGCAATAATAATGCTTCATATTATCTCAATCAACCCCTTAAACTACCACAGATCCTTCCTAAGCTGCATAATATCGTCTAATTATAGCTAGACTAAAAGATAACACGAGTCGCTTGTACTCAAAGGGTTAAGGGTATGGAAGGGCATTTAACGTGTCCATAATTAACTACCCAATTAACCCTTTCCGTACCGAGGACGTCTTTTTATTTTTGTTGTTGCTACATTTAGACGATTTTGTGCAGTTTAAGAAGGATGTGTGGAAGTAAAAGGGTTACTAATAATAATAATAATAATAACAATAACAAAATATATAGGTATGTAAAGGGTCGATAAAGTGCCCATGACAACCTACCCTTAACAAGATATATTGGCCGTAATAAACCCATCTTAGACCAGTTAGATAGTTAAATCACTCAAAATATATTATACCCAAAGATCTTAATAGCCATTTTTCATAACCTTTTGATTCTTACGAAGCTGCGTAAAATCGTCTAATGTTAGCCAGAACAACCTAGGAATAAAGCGTCCAAAAAACAAAACAAAAATACTGAAAAGGTTTACAAGATGGCGGCGAGTTGGAAACAAGATGGCGTCCAAATTTATAAGGTGTATAGAATCATCGGCTATATTAACAGTGATTTACCTTTTTATCCGTATAATTAAATGTTAATTACCACCAATATACCTCCATACGGCTATGTTATTACGAACACATTAGTTACCCCTTACGAACTAATATTCTCGACAAACTACCCAAGCCGTGACCGACCCCCCAGAGAGCTGAGCAAGTTATGGCGCGAGTAGGATGAACACCCCCCCCCCCCTCCGCGTCTACCCGAGAGGCCGTAGCGTATGAATTTTAGACTCCTGAAAAAAAGTTGCTCGCTTCTGATTGGTTGAAGATTGAAAGTTTTGTCTGACGTCATCATACTGCCCGAGGCGATATTTGTCTGGTTTTACGAACTCATATTTTCGACAGACTAGCCAGCCCTTGACCAACCCCACAGAGAGCTGAGCAAGTTATGGGGCGAGTAGGATGAACCCCACCCGTCCACCTAAGGCCATAGCGTATGAATTTTAGACCCCTTGAAAAAGTTGCTTGCTTCTGATTGGTTGAAGATTGAAAGTTTTGTCTGACGTCATCGTACTGCCCGAGGCGATATGTGTCTGGTTGTGCAAAAAAAGGTAGTGCTCCTCCCGTAGAATTATATGACTTTCCGAACTCGTATTTTTCGACAGACTAGCCAGCCCTTGACCGTACCCACAGAGAGCAGAGCAAATTATGGCGTGAGAAGGATGAACCTCACCTTTCTACCTTAGGCCATAGCGTATGAATTCTAGACCCCTGGAAAAAGTTGCTGGCTTCTGATTGGCTGAAACTTTGTAAGTTTTTCTGACGTCACAATACTGCCCGAGGCTATATTCGTTTGGTTTTGCGAGAAAGGTAGTGCTTTTTTTTTTTTTTTTTTTTTTTTTTTTTTTTAAATCAATGTCTAGTATTACAGTTTAGTCCACTGGGGGTGAGGGCTGAGGGGGGGGGGCTACTCAGAGGGCTGTTCTCGGTCAACATGCTGTACGATGGGTTATATTAGGATATTGATAGTGTGTGTGTGTGTGTGTGTTGGGTGGGGGGGGGGGGGGGGCTGTGCAGAGGGCTGTTCTAGGGCAACATGCTGTGTGTGGGTTATATAGGTACCGGTATATTGATATTGTGGGGGTGCGCAGAGGGCTGTTCTAGGGCAACATGCTGTGCTATGGGTTATATGGGTATATTGATGGGGGGGGGCTGCACAGAGGGCTGTTCTAGGGCAACATGCTGTGTGATGGGTTATATGGGTATATTGATAGGGGGGGCTACGCGGAGGGCTGTTCTAGGGCAACATGCTGTGTGATGGGTTATATGGGTATATTGATGGGGGGTGGCTGCGCAGAGGGCTGTTCTAGGGCAACATGCTGTGTGATGGGTTATATGGGTATATTGATGGGAGGGGGGCTGCGCAGAAGGCTGTTCTAGGGCAACATGCTGTGTGATGGGATATATGGGTATATTGATGGGGGGGGGCTACGCAGAGGGCTGTTCTAGGGCAACATGCTGTGTGATGCGTTATATGGGTATATTGATGGGGGGGGGCTGCGCAGAGGGCTGTACTAATGCAACATGGTGTGTGAGGTGTTATATGGGTATATGGATGGGGGGGGCTGCGCAGAGGGCTGAACTAATGCAACATGCTGTGTGATGGGTTATATGGGAATATTGATGGGGGGGGGAGGCTGTTGTAGGGCAACATACTGTGTGATGGGTTATATGGGTATATTGATGAGGGGGGGGGGGCTGCACAGAGGGCTGTTCTAGGGCAACATGCTGTGTGATGGGTTATATGGGTATATTGATGGGGGGGGGGGCTGCACAGAGGGCTGTTCTAGGGCAACATGCTGTACGATGGGTTATATTAGTATATTGATAGTGTGTGTGTGTGTGTGTGTGTTGGGTGGGGGGGGGGGGGGCTGTGCAGAGGGCTGTTCTAGGGCAACATGCTGTGTGTGGGTTATATAGGTACCGGTATATTGATATTGTGGGGGTGCGCAGAGGGCTGTTCTAGGGCAACATGCTGTGCTATGGGTTATATGGGTATATTGATGGGAGGGGGGCTGCGCAGAAGGCTGTTCTAGGGCAACATGCTGTGTGATGGGTTATATGGGTATATTGATGGGGGGGGGGGGCTGCGCAGAAGGCTATTCTAGGGAAACATGCTGCGTGATGGGATATATGGGTATATTGATGGGGGGGGGGGCTACGCAGAGGGCTGTTCTAGGGCAACATGCTGTGTGATGGGATATATGGGTATATTGATGGGGGGGGGGGCTACGCAGAGGGCTGTTCTAGGGCAACATGCTGTGTGATGGGTTATATGGGTATATTGATGGGGGGGGGGGCTGCGCAGAGGGCTGTACTAATGCAACATGCTGTGTGATGGGTTATATGGGTATATTGATGGGGGGGGGCTGCGCAGAGGGCTGTACTAATGCACCATGCTGTGTGATGGGTTATATGGGTATATAGATGGGGGGGGGGGGGCTGTTCTAGGGCAACATACTGTGTGATGGGTTATATGGGTATATTGATGAGGGGGGGGGAGGGCTGCACAGAGGGCTGTTCTAGGGCAACATGCTGTGTGATGGGTTATATGGGTATATAGATGGGGGGGCTGCACAGAGGGCTGTTCTAGGGCAACATGCTGTGTGATGGGTTATATGGGTATAATGATGTGGGGGGGGCTGCACAGAGGGCTGTTCTAGGGCAACATGCTGTGTGATGGGTTATATGGGTATATTGATGGGGGGGGCTGCAAAGAGGGCTGTTCTAGGGCAACATGCTGTACGATGGGGTATATGGGTATATTGATGGGGGGGGGGAAGGGGGGGCTGCGCAGAGGGCTGTTCTAAGGCAACATGATGTACGATGGGGTATATGGGTATATTGATAGTGATTAACCTTCAAATCCTGTATAAAATGGGGTTACCACCAATATATGAACACATTAGTTACCCCTTACGAACTAATATTCTCGACAAACTACCCAACCCGTGACCGACCCCCCAGAGAGCTGAGCAAGTTATGGCGCGAGTAGGATGAACACCCCCCCAACCCCCGTCCACCCGAGAGGCCATAGCCGCGCATAGGGTATGAATTCTAGACCCCCGAACAAAGTTGCTGGCTTCTCAATGGCTGAAGATTGAAAGTTTTGTCTGACGTCATCGTACTGCCCGAGGCGATATGTGTCTGGTTGTGCAAGAAAGGTAGTGCTCCTCCCGTAGAATTATATGACTTTCCGAACTCATATTTTCGACAGACTAGCCAGCCCTTGACCGAACCCACAGAGAGAAGAGCAATTTATGGCGCGAGTAGGATGAACCTCACCTGTCTACCATAGGCCATAGCGTATGAATTTCAGACCCCCGAAAAAAGTTACTGGCTTCTGATTGGTTGAAGATTGAAAGTTTTGTCTGACGTCACAATACTGCCCGAGGCGATAATTGACTGGCTGGGCTGTGCGAGTAGGGCAGTGCTTCCCCCGTAGAATTATATGATATAATTATACTGTATATTTATTTTAATCTTCAATATTTTTAGTATTATTTAGTATTATTGGGGGGGGGGGGCTGCGCAGAGGGCTGTTCTAGGGTAGCATGTTGTGGGATGGGAATTTTGATGGGGGGGGGCTACGCAGAGAGCTGTTCTCGGGCAACATGCTGTGTGATGGGTATATTGATGGGGGGGGGGGCTACGCAGAGGGCTGTTCTAGGGTAGCATGCTGTGTGATGGGTATATTGATGGGGGGGGGGGGCTACGCAGAGAGCTGTTCTCGGGCAACATGCTGTGTGATGGGTATATTGATGGGGGGGGGGCTACGCAGAGGGCTGTTCTCGGGGAACATGTTGTGCGAGGGGTTATATGGGTATATTGATGGGGGGGGGGCTGCGCAGAGGGCCGTTCTCGGGCAGCTTGTTGTGCGATGGGTATATTGATAGAAGGGGGGGCTACGCAGAGGGCTGTTCTCGGGCAACTTGCTGTGCGATGGGTTTATTGATAGGGGGGGGGACTGCGCAGAGGGCTGTTCTCGGGCAACTTGTTGTGCGATGGGTTTATTGATAGAGGGGGGGGGGGGAGGGCTACGCAGAGGGATGTTCTCGGGCAACATGATGTGCGATGGGTTATATGGGTATATTGATAGCGGGGGGGGCTACGCAGAGGGCTGTTCTCGGGCAACTTGTGCGATGGGTTTATTGATAGAGGGTGGAGGGCTACGCAGAGGGCTGTTCTCGGGCAACTTGTGCGATGGGTTTATTGATAGGGGGGGGGGGGCTACGCAGAGGGCTGTTCTCGGGCAACATGATGTGCGATGGGTTATATGGATATATTGATGGGGGGGGGGGGCTGCGCAGAGGGCTGTTCTCCGGCAACTTGTTGTGCGATGGGTTTATTGATAGAGGGCGGGGGGGGCTACGCACAGGGATGTTCTCGGGCAACATGATGTGCGATGGGTTATATGGGTATATTGATAGGGGGGGGGGCTACGCAGAGGGCTGTTCTCGGGCAACTTGTGCGATGGGTTTATTGATAGCCCTTGTTCTGACTAACACCAGACGATTTTGTCCAGTTGAGGAAAGACGTGTTGTAGTCCAAACGCCGATGTCATTCTTGTTACCGCCAAATACACCATCTGAAATTAATGATAAATAAATTAGCTCTTTCAGTGTTCGAGGACATACTTATTTATAATGTTCTGGCTATTATTAGACGATTTCATTAAGATTAGGAAGGATCTGAGGACGTTTAGGGGTTAATTGAGGTCATTTATTGCCCCTCCGATTGCTCGAGATCCTTCCTAAGCTGCATATATCCGTTTAATGTTAGCCCAAATTATGATACAAATTATATGTACACTTTGACGTATAATAAATGTAAAGCAATAACACCACAAGCGAATTAACATATACATTATATTCTGGCTATTAATAGACGATTTTACCTAGTAAGGATTTCTGACAATTAATAAAGGGACAATTCTATCCCCTCAGGTCTTTGCTAAGCTTAATAAAGTCATCTACTAGTTTCCCGAATAACGTAAATGACGTCACTGGCACTAAAGGGGTTAACCTATTATTGTTAGTAGGCTAATATTATGGTCTATCTGGTTAATTTAGTCTATAAAAGTGTGGGGTTTCTGTAGGCCTATTGCAACGCTCGGAGGGTGTGGGTGGAGTTTGGTGACACTGGAGACGCCCATTAAGTCACTAAATTCCGCCCACTGTTAAGGAAGTGGGTGGAGTTTGGTTAGATGACAACCCTTATGTCACCAGTCTCCGCCCACTCTGGAGGAGTTTGGCGACACTGATAGGCCGGGTGTCTCCCCTTACGTCACCAAATTCCACCCACTCTGGAGGAAGTGGGTGGAGTTTGGTGACACCTCTTACGTCACCAAACTCCGCCCACTCTGAAGGAAGTGGGTGGAGTTAGGTGACACTGGTGACACCTCTTACGTCACCAAACTCCGCCCACTCTGGAGGAAGTGGGTGGAGTTTTGGTGACCTCTTACGTCACCAAACTCCGCCCACTCTGCAGGAAGTGGGCGGATTCTTTGTGGGCTAATTTTGGTGAACAACATTAAATACTCCCTGTTTTATCACTAAGCTCCACCCACTATCTATCTATCTATCTATCTATATGCTCAGGCCCAATTCCCATTTTGGGGGTAGCCGACTCAAGACAGAGCAAGGACAGGGAAAACACAAAAACAACATAAAACAACAAATAAACACAGATAAAAAGCACAAACTCACACACATCCAGGTCACCCAGGAGAAGACCCAGAGACCAGGGTCACCAAGGTCGCTCCAGCACTCCCCCGGCCCCCGACCACCCGGAGAGGTTCCGATCTCGGCAGGCAGACATGCAGCGGAGCCAAAGCCACAAGCCCTCCCACCACACTTCCAGGCGCACCCTTCATATTAAGGGGAGTCTCCAGGAAATATTCCTATCTCAGCTTAAATTTCTAATGTTTTTGTTCTTGTTCTATAATGCTTCTTTCAACATAGGAGAATAGCATAGGAAGGAACAAAAAAACATATCGCATCCATAACCCCCCGGGCCGGGGGTTCGACCTCGACCCCCGAAAAAGAAAAAAAAAATCTTTCAGCCACCCAAAATTTTGTTTTGTGTCTGTAGTCTAAAGGGCTGCTGTAAGCAATAGAAATGATCATATGAGGGCATAAACACCCATATGATATCCCTAGGGCCCCCTTGGGGAGGCCCCAAACTCATGGATTTTGGTAAAAATTCTCTAACAAAAATTTATAAATATTCATACAAAATACTTTAGTCTCCCAAATAATTGAGTTTTCTTTGCAAGCGGGTGGCACCGTACATGACGAACCTATATGAGGGGTAACTGAAGGAAAATCTCGCCTGGACTCTGACTGGAACAATTTCAAGTTATGAGTAAATTTCAACCTCTCTTTATGAAAAATTAATGTTTATTCACCTTTTGTGATAATGAAGGTACCTGTTACTGTCCGATTGTCTCTATATTCTCCACATAATTAGAACAAGCATACATGACAAGTCCCTCGGAATTTTATTGAGTTTGGGATATATTTTCATACTCAAATTATATATTTAGGATAGGAAATTGGCCCAATTATTTATATTGATATTTACCTGCGGTTTTCAACATGATCACGTATCAAATTGGCAACAAGCTTCCGAGGTGTTATAGACAGTCTATATAAGGTACCTCATACAAAATATAAATTGTTTTTGCAAAGTCGATTTTGCTTGATTTGATATTTAGTAAAAAAAAACTAAAAATGCGCTCACGCGCGCACGCGCGGACATAGAATGATGAAAATTTCAGCGAGTCAGTGTTACACCATTACCATATATATGGCAAAAGGCCAGCAATGAGTCTCTTATAGAAGCTGAGCTAGGAATATTCCTGGAGTCTCCCCAATCATCTCCCCGGGCCAGGCGCCTGTGGCTTTGGCTCCGCTGCATGTCTGCCTGCCGAGATCGGAACCTCTCCGGGTGGTCAGGGGCCGGGGGAGTGCTGGAGCGACCTTGGTGACCCTGGTCTCTGGCTCCACCCACAACTGCATTAAATTCACCAATTGCCATAAAATTTGTTTTATTTCTATTCGCGACATTAATATATTAGTTTATGATTATTAATTAGTTATAATGATCTATTATTAGTATTCTTTAGTTTCCTCCTCTAGGTGTCATCATAGTCATGTTTCCTGTTATATTAGGGTGGTAGAGTTGGTTAGGGCATTTTTTGAGGGGCGATTTAACTTGGGTATTTTTCTGGGGCCCCTTCTCCCTCATGCTTAGCCCCATCAGTTATGACATTTTAAGACGTTTTCCCCATTAGTTTTCCGATGTTAAGACCTTTCGCCCCATCTCGTGCCATTTAGGCATCATCTGTTTATTTTGTGCTATATACAGGTATATAATGGGATAATCTTTTAAGACTATTTTAGGTATTTTTGTTATTATTTCTATAAAAATAAATAAAGTTAAACAAAGATAGATATAATTATCCTACTTAACGAGACAGAGAAAGGGGCAAGGAAAGTGGTCCCGGACCCTAAGGATTGAAACTTTACAGATTTCTGTTCGGGCTCTGTCTCGAGTCGGCCACCCCCAGCAATTGAGTATGTGCCTGAGTATATTACATAAATACATACATTTCTACAAAGATACGTATAGTTAAAGTAATATTAAAAGTGGACAACTGTATAGGTATGTCTCCAGAATGGCGTCAGGCTGAAGAATGATCTGCGCATGCGTTAGAGTCTTTATAATCCCAGTAGAGTTGTTAAGGCTGATTATAGATGTTATATAAGCCCACCATCAATATCACTGTTCTCTATGATGATCTAAGGTTATACTATACCATATAATATCCTTGGGTGGTCTGAGGTGGTCCAATGGTTGAGTAAATTGGTGTTACTTACTTGTTCTGGGTTCGTCGTCTGCTGCAGTGTTGTTGTTGTTGTTGTTGTTATTATTAAAGGGCCTTCGGGTGGATGCCACCTGCTTGGCCCTAGAAGACTAACCGTCAGTGGGACCCTATACTATGTCGGCAACAAGAGTCGCCAAGAGGAAGACACATAAGGCACGAGAGAGCTGAGAACACACATCCGCATCCCGGACACCGTGGCCTAACAAGAGCCCTAAGCTGAACCCCCGAGACGACAAACGGCAAACCGAGTCCCTAAGTTTGACCCTGTGACTATAGAACCGCGGACACACCTCCACCAGATGCTCAGGGGTTTCGGGCTGTCCACACCAGCGACAGTCCGGGCACCGTACCATGCGGAGGCGGAACAGGTGTGCTGACAGCGCAGTGTGTCCAATACGCAGCCTGGCCAGCGAGACATCGAGTTTCCGCAGGGGGTGTCGACTCCAAGGCTGGGGGCACGAATTGCTGCAGTGTTGATAACAGTGGCTGATAAGTAGGGTCTTTTATCGGGGGAATGACAGGCTATTCTCCTAGACTCCATTTTGTAGACCTTACTGTAAACATCTTGTATATCTTATTTCTATCCTCATAGACGGCTAGTCCTATAGTTTGTTCGCTGTAAGTAGGCGAAAAATTATGACCTTTAACCTCTGTAACTCAAAAACAACTAGAGTAATCAAGCTAATATGTCTACCAATTGGGAAGAGTCAGTCATGGAATAGATGTGGAAATTTACAGCCAATTTGCTCTAGCCCTTTTTGAGTTACAGAGAATAGAGTTAATGATTTTTCGCCTACTTACAGCAAATAGACTAGAGGTCTCTGGGCGTCCTAGATATGTGATTTTTCTTTTTTTTTTATGTTGTCCCTATTCGGGCTCTGTCTCGAGTCGGCCACCTTTAGCTATTGGGTATGTGCCTGAGTAGATACTGTAGGTTACATATATTTATATATATATTTTCTTTTTGACTGGCGGACATGGTTTCGTTCCCTTTTTTATTGTATGTACTGTATGTAGGCTAGTATGTAAAAAATAAATAAATAATATATATATATACTCAGGCACATACCCCATAGCTGGGGGTGGCCGACTCGAGACAGAGCCCAAACAGAAACAACATTGAAAGTTCCAATTCTTAGGGTCCGGGACCACTTTCGCGTTCCCTCGCCCCTTTCTGTCTCGTCTATTAGGCCTACTTGGCAATATTCCCCTTGAGGATTATGACGCATTTTAATACCCAATGCCATAACATCACACACGCGTTCGTTCGGCCCTCCCTTCCTCATACTTTTTTTTCGTAGCCCCCTTTGTATTGTAATGACCGTGTGTCTGTCTGTATGTGAGATGACGGGGCTCCGTAATAGTGTGTTGTGTGATGATGATGCATAGTATAGTAATGACCGTGTCTGTCTGTCTGTCTATTACATTTCGGAACCCATTAACGCCATCAGACAGTACACTGGGACCATACGACTGGGAGAGTGAAGATAGCAGAGAAGGGGTGATGTAGATAGAGGAAGCTGTTGGAATGGCTTTGTTGTGTGTTTATTAGTCTGTATACGGCGTCGAGGGACACCGACTGGGTGCTAACATGATATACATGCTAGGACGTAATACCACAACCACTAAATGGGCTGGGATCGAACCCAGGTCAAGCAGATTCACACGGGAGAGTGCCCTCCACTCAACCGCCGCGGCTCGTCTATATGTTTGATGAGCGGAAGTGGCCGAGTGGAGAGCACGCTCACGTGTGAATCTGCTTGACATGCGTTCGATCCCAGCCATGGCGGACATTTAGTGGGTGTGGTAGTACTGTACGGCTTAGCATGTTTCACATGCTCACACCCAGTTGAGGGACACCTCGACGAAGTTTACAGACTAAACACACATAACAAAGCCACTACAACAGCTTCCTTCTTCTCCAACACCTCTCTACTCTTCAGATATCAGAGTAAGCTATGGGTATGGCAGAGATCGCTCAGGTCAGATAATAGTAAAAGTAGAAAGTAGCTACGAGGTGCCATTGTAAAGGCTTATCCGTCAATACCTTCACCTGACCTGACCGGAATGTGTGGTGTCTGCGTGATTGTAGCAGTAGTATTGATGATGTCACGTGATAGCATTAGTGATGGTGGTGGAGGTGGTAGTAGTTATGGAGTCCCCCTGTAGGGGTGGCATATTATTGTGATGAACATGTACGTGTATGTGTGTGTTTGTATGAATGTATGTGTATGTGTTAGGAGCAGTGATGACGGTGTCGCAGGCAGTGATGAAGGTGATAGTAGTAGTGATGCTGGTGATAGTAGTAGGGATGATGGTGACATCATCGCCCTCCCCCCCCCCCCCCCCCCACCCAACTCCCCACCTCCTCCACCAGCTACACCACCACCATCACCACCAGCTACACCACCACCATCACCATCACTACCACCCTCACCACCACAATCACAACCACCACCACATTCTCCACCACCAATATCACCACCACCACCAATATCACCACCACCATCCACTACCTCCTCCACCATCACCATTACCACCACCACAGCACCCACCTCCTCCACCAGCTACACCACCATCACCATCCACGGATATGTGGTAGCTATGAGGATTAATTGAGATAGTTTGTTGTCTTTAAATAGGTAGACGAACTTCCTAAGCTGATTAAAATTGTCTAAATGTACCCGCAATCAACTAAAATATACGTCACCGGTATAGACGGGGTTAATGAGATAGTACAAATACATACAAATACATATACATTGTCTCAAAAGGATCTAGAGGATGAAGAGCATGGTGTCTCTCCAGACTTGCACTTCTCGGCTACAAGTACAAGAGCCCGAACTTAGTGGTAGTTCTCTAGGAGGCTACTCTAACAATGTATGTATGTAGGCCTATGCATATACACAGGCACATACACATACCCCATAGCTGTGGGGCCAATTTAGAGTATCCAGCAAAAGATTCCCAGGTCCCTGGCCTCCCGGAGAGGTTCCGGTCTCAGTTAACAGACACGCAGTGAAGCTTTATCACCACAAGCCCGCCCACCACACATCCAGGCATGACCCTTCATATACACCGGCTCCCCAGGCCAGGTGCCTGACGGACTATTTTCTAGTCCAACTGCCGCCCGACCCCCTTTCCCACGACCACTTTATCACTCATCTATTCTCTGGTGTTAGCAGTCCCCCTGGTATCTGAAAGGGGTGTTTCCGGGTGGATGGGACTCGATAGCCTTGGCGGGCAACCCATCTAGGGGAATAAACCCTAAACAAATTACCGATGGGCGACATGCTAATCGGTGCCACTTACACGTGGCGATCTTTGTAACAGATACATAACAGATATAAGCATTCTCCATTCATTCCTATTTATTACCACTTCTCTTGCCTGTTCTACAGTCTATCTTCCAACGCTTGTACTACACAATTTCTCCATCTCAACGGACGTCTTCCTACACCTCTACCTCCCCTTGTATCGGACTCATACACAGTACACTCTTTGTAAGCCTTTCATCTCCCATTCGCTCAACATGTCCATTCCAGCACAGCACCCTTCTGTCCACTTTGGCTAACAAGGGTTCCTGCTGTTCCACTCTCCTACGTACCTTTTCATTCCTCAATCTACGGTATCTTTATGTGTCACTCTACATAAACTCCTCAAGCAGCTCATCTCCATCAAATCCATCTTTCTTCTCTCTTGTGCCGTCAGAGCCCATGTCTCAGCCCCATACATCACTGTTGGTACAACTATCCCTTGATACATTCCACTTTTAGCTTTCATTCCGGGATTTCTCACCTTCCACATACTTCCCATTGCTCCAAAAACTTTCTTTCCTTCACATACTAAGTTTTACTTCCATTTCCACACCTGTGCCCTTGCTTATCACTCCTCCCAGATATTTAAAACACTCTACTTGTTCCAGTATTTCCCCATCCAGCCGCACATCTAGATCCACCCTACGAGCACCTCTATTACACACCATCACTTTACTTTTATTGAAGTTCACCCTCAGCTTCTTCCTTCCACATACCATACCAAACTCTTTTGACTACTCGTTGCAATTTCTCCTCAGAATCCGCCATCAACGCTGTGTCATCAGCAAACAGCAACAGGTTCAACTCCCAATCTCTACCATTCTTTCCTACTAAACCCAATCCTCTACCCATAGTTCTCATTTTCACCTTCCTCACCACATTATCTATACTGTATATACATTAAACAACCACGGTGACATTACACAACCCTGTCGCAGACCTACATTTACCTCAAACCATTCATTCAACTATAACTTCATACTCTTAACACAAGCTCTACTCTCTTAATTTTGTTTTTAATACAGTAGTTTAACCAGACCACTGAGTCAAATTACGAGACTCTCATAGGGCTGACCTCTACTCTCTTCAATAACAATACTCTAACAATAGGGGGTGAGTCCCTGCGGCTTGTTCTGGTGGGATATCCCAAGGCTGCTGGATTCTATGTTTTTTATATTTTATTTTTATTTTTTTCAATAAATTAGTTTAACCAGACCACAGAGTTCCCCAAAAGAATTCTCATAGGGCTGGCCCGAAGGATTAGAACAAGATGGACAACTAATCAAGATGAGATAGATAGGGAAGGGCAGAAGGTGAACAAATCTAGGAAGGTGAAGACACGCAGACATTTCTCGTCATGTCATCAGTTCAGCCTGACCACATGAGCTCCACAGCAGAACTTTTATAGGGCAGTGCCGAAGGATGAGGTAAGAACTGCTACACTGCAGCACCAACCAAGAAGTGATCAAGGGTGAAGAATGAGAGATCATGACTAAAGAAGAAAAAAATCACAGCGAGATGCAAAAAAAACAAAAAAATTGCACAACTGAGGGGAATCGCATTAGCGGCCGAAGAGAAAAATCAGGTCAGGAGCCAACAACCTAGCCAGGCTAACTAAGAGGGCCAGACAGGATGGCATATGATATAGGCCGCCCGAAGGACAACCAGATAAGACAGAACAAGAACAGAAGGGGAAAAATAAAGAAGGAGGAAAGAAAAACTACGCAAAATTAGTCAAGCCGACAACGAAAGCTGAAGGGGATAAGGCAATAATCCTGCCCCATCAAGCTCCAGTCGCCGGCCTCAAAGCCCCCCTACCGCAACAAGGAGCGTAGTACTAGGGAGGGAAGATCTTTTAAAAAAAATCTTGGGTGAGTTTGCCAGGGTCTGCCTCCGGAGTAGTCTGGAGTCAGTGATCTGAGGATGGCAAATTAACCTTATTGGCTGATATACCCAGTCTATATATACATAGTCTGTCTCTCACAGCACTAGCCTACACATCTTTGTGTACCCAAACATCACTGCACTGGATAAAGTTGCAAGCCACACGCTCTTGTATACAGATCGTAGTGTGTCACCATTTGCCACTTTTGCAATACAGTAATTATACTAGATACAGTAATTATAATGTAAAACTTGCAAAATAAACAAACCAAAACTGGGACGACACAAGATAAACGCAAAGGAACTAATCACTAATACACAAAGGAAACAATACATTTCAGCCACTGACTTACTTTTTATGGATCACTCTGTCTTCAAGAATATGTATGTATGTAATGTGAATTGATATATGGGGACATAAAAACATAGCATAAAAATAGATAGGCTTTATTTTTTTGCAATGTCAAAATCACGAGAAAGCAGCCATTTTAAAGCCTAGCTATAACAATGTAATGATATTCAATTCCAGATAAAACTTCTATCTATCTATATATCTATCTATATACTCTAGCACATACCCCATTTTATTATATTGTAAATTTTATTATTTTATTATTATTATTATTATTTTTATTTTTATTTATTTTTTAGCTGGGGGTGGCCGACTCGAGACAGAGCCCGAACAGGGACAACACAACACAACAAAAAACACAAAAACAAAACACAAACACACACATCTACATAAAACTTAACTATCAAAATACACACAGGGCCAATTTCTTCAGGCAAGTTTTCAGTTTAAATCTTATAAAACAAAATTGGGTTTCATAACTTCATTTTAGTTTTAGTCAGTCTCTTCACTGTAAATAGGCCAGAAAGAAAGTTGCTCTAATTAAGAATAATACTGCACATCTTCATAACATAGGAATTTTTGATATTTATATACATTTTCCTCTCATACAGCTGCACTATGGCACTGAAAAAGTATGCAACATTGTGCGTAAAAATCAATAATTTGCCAAAACACTTTATGACATTTTTTGTGACGTCTAGAGAGGGACATTAAGGGGGTCACCGGCTTTGCTTATCTTTCTCTCCTTTTCTCTCTTTCCCTGACTTGTATCCATTCGGCCCCATTCAGCCAACTGTTTTAAGACGTTGATCCCCATCGTGAGCCAGCATTGCATGGAGAAATCCAGCTTCGCCGGAGGAATTTTTCTATCGAAAAATGTACAAATTTAGCTTGCTGTCAAAACAAAAATATATATATATTGACACCTGGATGGGGGTAAACGTCTTAAAACAGTAGGCTGAATGGGGCCAAATGGATACAAGCCAAAGAGAAAGGGAGAGAAAGGGAAAAATAGAGAGGGACATTAGCCCGACATGTCTATGATGCTAAACAAAGAGTACTATAGTCTATTCATTATAAGTAGGCCAAAAATCTTGACATATATCCTCTGTAACTCAAAAAAGGGCTACAGCAAATGGGGTGTAAATATCCACACCTGTTCTCTGGTTGACCTCTTCCCAAATTATAATGTAAAACTTGCAAAATAAACATACCAAAACTTGGACGAACACAGTAAAAAGACAAAAGAACTTATTAAAATCGCTATGTGGAAACAACACTTTAGACACAACCCCAACTTCACACCACAAATTCAAAACCTCATCAGACAACGCGACATACTGAAACACTCCCCAGCACCCCACACACAAGACATCACACAACAAATGCAAGCACTCAACACCCAAACTAACAACAAAATACAAGAACAACAAAAACTAAATTGGAATAACTTCCTACAAACACTTGATCACAAAACAAACCCCAAAAAACTCTACAAAACACTAAACAGCATCACACTTTCCAACAGCAACACAACACAATCACATGCTGCAATCACAACAACAGACTCTACTCCTTCATGTAAACAACAAGCAAACACTCTCATCAATCACTTCTCACATGTCAGCCACCTAAAACCTCACAAAGACGACCGACGTGTCATCCGACGTAAGAGACAATTCCCCACAGACCCTGACTATACACCCTTCACCAATCACCAGACAAAGCATATCATCAACAATCTCAAGCACTCACCCGCCTGTGGCCTAGACAACATAAGCAACATACACCTCAGACACCTGGGACCACAAGGCATACAAGCACTCACTAACATATCAAACTACAGCTATTCACACAACACAATACCAGACATTTGGAAGCATGGTATCATCATCACATTCCCCAAACCCAACAAAGACCCCACGCTACCCTCCTCGCACCGCCCCATCACACTCCTTTGCTCCCCCTCCAAAGTCATGGAACGCCTAGTATTACAACTAATTACACCTGACCTACCCCTAGCTCCAACACAACATGGCTTTAGGCCACTGCACTCCACAAACACTCTTCTCACAGACCTTACACAAAGAGCTTTCGACGGCATCAACTCAGCTAGACCACCACACAGACCACTATTAGCCACACTCGACATTAGTAAAACCTTGATGACATCCCCCGCCACAACCTAACAAACAAAATCTACAACACAAACATGCACAACAACACAAAAAGGTGGCTGGCCAACTTCCTAGCAGGCAGATGTGCACACGTATCTTTTGCCGGTCAGTCATCTAAAATCAGAAACTTTCCAAACGGAGTCCCACAAGGATCCGTCCTATCGCCCGCACTCTTCAATCTGTACATGCACGATATAACTACACCCAATACGCCCCAAATAAACTTAGCCTCCTATGCAGATGACATAACACTCACATGCACACACCATGACCCAAAAAGAGCAACAGATCTCCTTCAACCCTATCTCAACACACTACATGGCTGGTGCACTACAAACAGACTTAATCTAGCCCCAGCCAAATCCACCGCAACCCTGCTCACAAGTTGGACAGGAGAACACGAATACATCCCTCAACTCACCATAAACAACACACCCCTAACACATACACACACACACAAAATCCTAGGAGTAACATATGATACTCATATGACATTCAAACAGCACACCACAAACATTAAAAAGAAACTGACACCCAGACTTAACGCCCTCAGGTCACTTGCTCACACAAAATTTGGACACAACAAAGAAACTACCACCACAGTATATAAACAATACATAAGATCAGTGATGGAATACGCAAGCCCAGCCTGGGCTTCTAACCTAGCTGAAACACATCATAAGACTTTACAGACTATTCAAAACAAAGCCCTGAAGATCATTACAGGCTGCACAGCTACTGCACCCACAGATCACCTACATCAAGAAACCAAAATCCTCAAAGTCAAAGACCATCTGGACATGAGAGGCACTCAATTCCTGGCAGCAGCCTCCACGAACCAAGACCACCCACTAAACTACATGGCAACACACCCACAGACACCAAGAAATATCAAAACAACACCCAGCACACAGTATCACACACAATTATTGTCCTCTCTCCCTCCCTGCCCACCCCGAACCAACTTCCAGAAGCACATCCATACTCATATCTCTCACCGATCCATCCACTCACTCACAGACAACACGCAGCTGCATGCACGACCTCCCGAAATCCATCCTTCCGAATCCTCCCTTCCTCGCGAGGACAGAGTCCACCTGGCCAGGCTGAGATGCGGACACCATCCAGCTCTCCTGAGCTATCAGAAGAGACTGGATGACTCCGTTGTCGACTCCTGCCCGGGATGTAACACAGCATCCCATACCATTAAACACATCATAGAAGACTGCATTTCACACAACCACTTACGCCAACAACACAATCTACACTCAATGAGAGCTCTGTGGGAAAGCCCGATCGTGGCCATGACCTTCCTCAGGGACTCGGGGCTGTTCGGCCAGGAAGCTTAGGGAACAACAACAACAACAACAACAACAACACTTTAGCAAAATAATCATTTATAAATAAAAGAACACAATCCACCACACAGGGTGTACATTACTACATGAGCAAGTTAATCTGTTTCCCAAGCAAACTAATCGCACACATAACAACGCAATATCGTCACGTTCAAGGAATTAGTCAATTTGGGAAGTCCGGGACGGTCTGGTAAATATGAATAAATTCTGTATGAATAAAGAAGCTACAATTAATATTAAAATGTTGTAATAAACTAAATTTGCAATTTGACAAGATATTAAAATGTAAAACTTGCAAACAAAGCAAACCAAAACTGGGACAAAGACAATATAAAGTCAAAACAACTTATCAAAATCGCTATGTGGAAATAATGCTTACTAAAATAAAATTTATGAAATAAAAAAACACAATCCACCACATAGGGTGTACATTAGTACATGAGCAAGTTAATCTTGATATTAACAATAGTACAACATACAAACAGCACTCAATAACCATAGTGCTATCGGGTAGGTAGAAATATTAACTTGATTACTCTAGTCATTTTTTAGTTAAAGAAGATATCGGTCAAGGTTTCTGGCCAACTTATAGTGAATCAACTATAGTTACAGACAATTAGAAGCACCTAAGGACTGTCAACAGAAAGTGATAATAACTAAAAATTACACAGTTTATAAACAAGATTTTCAGCAAACTATACATTTTGTCTGTTCATTTACTTTGCATTTACTTGGGCAACAATGCATGTTATATTCTGTTTAAATGAACATGGCACCTCTCTCCTAACACAATTTTCAGTTTGGTTCAATGTGTTTTACTAATTTGGACATACAATAATGATAAGTTCCTTATTATCCAGGGTCACTCCACACATCTCTGCCAACCAATCATGTTCATTCACAACAGGGCTGGCAAATGAGGGACTATAGGTAGCGCCAACAAACTTGACAAAAATCTCCATCCCCGATCTCTTCGTAACTCAAAAGGGTCTAGAGCAAACTGGCTGTAAATATCCACACTTATTACCTGGTGGACTCTTCCCAAATGAGAGGAATATCAGCCCGATTGCTATCATTCATTTTGAGTTACAAGAAGTAAAGGGGTCAAGATTGTTGTCAAGTTCGTTGGTGCTACCTATAGTCATTACATGATGCACATGCCTATTTGTACAAAAGCAGTATCCAATACTATTAACAAATTATTTTGGCATAGGCACTTAAAGTATATTATTGCTTATACACAGCATAATATTTCAATATATATATATATATATATATAAGACCTAACCCTACAGTAATAATACAACTAAAGCTCCGAGTCGACTGGGTCGTTACGGTAGAAGTGTAGCGAGGCTTCATCAATGACTTCACAGGTTCTACCTTCATCTGCAATAAATACATTATTTAATATACATGAATAAATAATATGCTAATAAATAGCCTAAGATTTGTTTGCAACTCTAGTCATATTGTATGTATGTATGTATGTATATATTGTACAGTACTCAGGCCCATTCCCCATTGCTGAGGGTGGCCAACACAAAACAAAGCCTGAACAGAAACAACATTTAATGTTCCTATTCTCAGGGTCCAGGACCACTTTTGCGTTCTCTCGCCCGTTTCTCTGTCTCATTGAGTAGGAGAATTATACAAGGGGAGGAGGATTCCTAGCCCCCTGCCTTCACTCTAGTCATAATATTAATGAAAAAATATATTCAAAGTGCCATGAATTCTTGAATGGAGCAATTATACCCACATGACGGAAAAACTTTTTATTGTGATGACACGACAAGTTTCGACTCTCTCAGTAGCACTCTTCAGGTGCAAAGTTCAAATACTGATACTGTACAGTGATAGAGCCCTGTAGTTTCTGTAAATCACATATCTCTGCCAAACGTGCAATTCATGGGAGAGACGTTGGATGAAAGTGCCACTACAACATGTCTTGGATATGTCCTCTTTTCATTTCACTCACAGTCAGTAACTATACAACATCCTAGCTTTATCTTTATTGCTACAAGATATAATTCAGTTCAGAAAGGTACAGTAGAAGTTAATAAAAGGCGAGAACACTTACATTTTATGTTTTCAGTAACAAGACGCCTTCTTCCTTTTTTCTAACTACTGTATTGTTAGACAGAGAGAGAGAGAGAGAGAGAGAAAGAACTATTTATATTAGCCTACTGGGCATTAGCCCTCATAAGGCTGGTTATTGTTAGACAATAATACAAAAAATATGAAGCACCTGTAGAAGCTTAAGGGCTAATTTCCTCATCCTATGACTTAAACTGCTCCAAGCTCTGTGTCCAGATATTTTGACTCTAATATACCTTAAATTTAACTCCCTGTCACTCTTTCAACTTTAAAGGGGACACTCATTACAGGCAGCATTGTCTTTTGTCTCCTTCATACACATAAAAGAAGCAAAATATAATCAGCTAGTGTTAACCCGAATGAATTACAAATAGCCATTGTACTGAAGGGGATAAGGTTAATATACTTTACCTGTATTATAAAGAGCATTGTCGAAGCTGTAGCCTCCGTCGATTTTCTGCGGTGTGCGTCCCTTCCTCCAGTAAATGTAGCCGCCCCCAACCAACAGCCCCACAAACGCCACGAGGGCCACTGCTATGCCGGCCGTCCCACCTGCACTCAGACGGGCTTGACGTACTGCAACGTAGACAAGATTAAATAAAGGAAATAATAATGTAAAAATTATAATAGGTTTGATAACAATATTAGGCTACTACTGTACTACAATTGCAACCAAATACTACCACTGTCTTAATACTTTTTGATATAATGATAGTGATAACAGGGGGCTAGGGGGGCCTCTACCCATGTGGTAGAGGAAATATAAGAATATGTCCCTTGAGTTTACTGTGTGTCATAAGAGGCGACTAAATGGGGGATGACATAAGTCTGGGCCACAGTTCATCCTATTTAGTCAATTTCAGCCCCATTGTAGCTGTTGGACACCAGAGTGCCAAATTCAGTCTCTGGAATGACTGCTCTTGCCCTGAAGAGCTGCCATGGGGCATTTGGAGAGGTTCCATGGTTGCATGGAAATTGAGACTTATTTATAAGTAAATTCCTCCCCTATCTATCATGCCTGTGTCTGTCTGTCTATCTCTCTCTCTCTCTCTCTGTATGGTATGTAGGTCAATATGTATGTGTGTGTGTGTGTGTATGTATATAAATGTATGTGTTGGGAGGAGGGAGAGATGCGGACCGTTGGATGGATATATATGGGTAGATAGTTCAATAGATAGATAGAGAGAGAGAGTATGCAAAGAGCCTTTCTAGCTTAATACTAAATTACACATATTCTTGCTTTCTTGCATAAAACCTTAAAGCGCTACACACCCTACACTAACTGAACTCATGTTCCAAATTTTAATTTTGGCGTAGGGATGTGGCGACACCACCATTCGCCACTTCGGTGGTCTATCTATCTATCTATTGCCTGACGCCGTGATCCCCGAAGGGGTGGCCACGAACGAACCGCCCCCATGCACCTCTGTCCCCAGTCAGTCGACGCCCCTCCCCCCAACCAGCACCACCTTCGTTCATGTACTTCCTCACTCCATCCTTCCACCTCATATTCGGTCTACCTCTCCCCCTCTGTCCCTCCACCTCGCTCTCATACACCCTCTTAGTCATTCTCTCGCTTTCCATACGTTCCATATGGCCGAACCATCTCAAGTTGTTCCTTTTCACACTTTCCAGCACATCTACCTCCACACCACACCTCCTTCTTACTTCCTCATTAGTCTGTCTATCCCTCCATGTAACTCTGCACGCACTCCTTAAGTAATTCATTTCCACTGCTCTCACTCTTGGTCTGAGTCTCTCAACCAACGTCCATGCTTCGGTGGTGCAGTCTGCTTACGTAGCAGTGGACCACTGGTTCATATATTCAGAACACTCCAGTGCAGTGGTGGAACAGTCGTCCAGGTGATGGAGTGCTCTGGGTCTCCTCCTTCAGTGCTAATGGTTCTAATCCATTTAGTGGACACCCTGGGGGTAAGGGGGTCCTCCATACTTAGTGGAGGAAAAGAATATGCCCCACGTATCTTACTGCATATTGTACAAAGCGACTAAAAGGGGGGATAATCCACTGATGATATTTGCCTGCAATGGTGATACTGCTGGAAGAGCTGCGGATTGAGGAAACTGACCTTCCTCCTTGCCCTCTCACAAACGGATCTCACTATACCCTACCTGGGACCCCTGGGACTACTTTGATGTCACAGAACTCCCATAAAGGGAATTTTGGGGCTACTGCAACAACAATTTACTTAGTGAAAATGGCACAGTGAAGTGGGGCAATGAGGGAATGTTTGGGAGCCTGGAGGCAATTTTTGCAATGGCCATCCCTTTTGGAGTGCTTCCTCTGGAAGCATGGCATCAGATTGATGATGATACTTGGATAATACTTTTACAACAACAATTACTACTAGTAATAATAATATTTACATGCGTGTTATTGACATCTTTTATAATAAATTACTGATTGTTTGTGGATTACAAGCAGGTCCTCTGCTAACATATGTTCCTCCCCTGGTTAAATTCGGAGGTAGACTACTGGCTGTGATTATATTAAAACTGTATGTGCTGATTGGCTACATAAAGTGAATGAGAAAGGCAATATTACAAATTTTGGCCATGTCAGCCTGGTTGGAGCTTAGTTTCAATTTCTATACTGTATATACTTACATCCCTCTGAAGTAACACTGTTGATAGAGTTGGACATAACTGTCATATTCGGTGCAACTGGAATGAAGGAGATTTAGATAATTGATTACCGGTACTGTTTATAATTTAGATATGAAATTTTATGTACAGTATTTAATTACAGTATTATATTGTAAAACTTGCAAAACAAAGAAAATTCAAAGAAATATAGGATCAACAATAGGCTTCAAACTTCAATCAGGGTGATGATCTTTAGAGATATAGACATTAGCACAAACTATGCTGTGTACAATCACCTGCACAGATACACTGATGTATTATTTTGTTTTATAGAACATTTCCATGATTATATGTCAAACAGCTGAATGAGGCATAACACTTTCAATAAAGGTAAATAAACAGGTAAGAAGCTGGCATATAAATGTAAAAATCTTAGGGAATGTGCAGTCCACTGAAGTAGGACTCAGCCTTACCCTGTGTCAATAAGAAATGTTAAAAGGCAGTGTACAAGGAACCAAATTGATGCTTAATGATAAGAAACAAAAAATTAAGATTTAAAAAAGGATACACTGTAAATCAAAATTACTAAAGCTTATCAACTATACGATTATATTGGCAGAAAGAAAATATCTTTCCTGCAGAAAAAGTACCGCCCTCAGCCAAGATTGCCTTCAGGCTGAGTGGTCTAGGGATATTATCAAAGAATCTATCCCTTTGGCACTGATAACATGGACAGTCCACCATGATGTGCTTGGTCGTGAGGAGAACAGCATACCGGTACTTGCCTATTTGCGAGTTTCATTCTATAAGGAAGTTGGAGCTGTAGACAACGATATTTAACATAATTTACAGCTAAAATACGGTCGTAGTACATTTATAAATACATAAAACCCAATTCAACATACCATTTATCCATCAGAAATGTACATTATTTTTGCATTTCTGTTTTATATCGATGTTTTCGGCTCCAACTTCCTTATAGCCTGAAACTCGCAAGTGGTCAATTGGTACACTCTGGCTGGTTTGTCCTTTCCATGTGGTAACCATGTGTGAGTCTAGTGTGGCCAATACAGAGGTGAGCCAGACCTATGAGAGTTCTGTATGGAGCTCAGTGGTCTGGTTAATCTGCTCTACTGTACTTAACTTAATACAGAGGTGAGCAAACGTAGTCTCCTCCCTACGAACTTTGTCTGCATTGATACACTAATGTAATCATTTTACATCTCTATGAAGGCTATTAATCGCAGATATCGAGTCTGTGTTTTCCTTTAATCAATGTTCTCTGCCCCCAATTTATCATCAAGTAATGTACCAGCTACTTATGCAGGCAGTTGTACATATTTGGGTATGGCCGAGCCACTTTTGTAGTCCAGTATTAACCCCGTTTTAGCAGGTTTAAGCCTATACATACAGTACTATCTTGTGGCAGATATAATTGGGAATGATCTTGTGGTCTATTTAGTTCCACTACTCTTTCATATTCTCAATGAAATGCCATTAAATTACTTTTACTATAGTTATTGCATACTTACTGCAAGAGTTTCTCCAAACTCAAGGTTAAAATTAGATAGCCTACTGTATATTGGCTACTATGACACAGACAGATTCTTACTCTTAATTTTTTTTGCTGATACAAAAGCAGGTAGAATTTGAACAAATAATAAACTCTAAACATTGACCTAACACACAACAACTTACTTTGGTGATGGGCTGGTCTATCAGAGTGAGACCTGAGCGATCTCTGCCATACCCATAGCTTACTCTGACTGTTCCTTTTACTTATATATTTTCTAGATCTCAAGTGACGGCCTCTCTAACGTGGATTGACCTCCCAATCTACCAAGATTGGAAGCCAAAGCATCACATTTTTCCTTTGCCCCTCAACTTTCTCTTCATAATTGCTGAGGAGCACAGGGCCCTGGGTGGGGCTTTGGTTTCCCGGGCATTTCCGCACCCTCCTCAGCTCCCCGCCATGGAGTGGCTTCGGTCACCCAGGCTTTATTGTGGTCGGCAGGGAGGGTTCTGTGGGGGCGCTCTGTTATGGCCTTGGCCTTGCTCGGGGTCTTGGGGCTGTTCGGCCAGGCAGCTTGGGGAACAACAACAACAACAACAACTTACTCTTAGCGGTCTTGCAGATGGAGGGTCGGACCATGGAGCAATGTATGTCGTTCCAGAGGCCTGTGGCGACGTACATCTCCACACACTTCTCTTCCCCGCCAGTGGGTTCCTGGTCATCCCACTGCTGCCACACCAGGCCGCTGCCGTCACTCCACCCATAGTCTAGGAGTGGAGAAATTAAAGGGATATTGTGGCACTTTCACATAAAAATACTATAGGGCTTATTATCTAGTCATGAAGACTTACTTTTAAAGAGCATCTTTGTGTATAAAACTGGCAAATAACTTACTATCTCTTTTATGAAGCAGCCCAATCCAGAATGTATCCTTAACGAGATGTGCGGCCTTCTGTAGGAAGTTGTTTTCTTGTTTGGAGTGAATGGACACCAGATCAGCATTCTCCCTCAGACACCTGTGGAAGACAGAGCCAAGGTAGTAGCAAAAGTAATTTCATGCTAAGCTCACATCTCGCACATAAGAGAATAATAAAAATCTTGTCTTTTCTTTTTCAAAAGCGCCAGTTCTTCCAAAACACAGGAATTCACTAGCGCTTGAGACACTAATTAAAAAGGACCTTGATGCTAAGTAAACACATAAAAAGAACCACCAATTTACACCCTGTAACTGTCAGTCATGACACTTCTTTGAAGATCATAACTTTTCAAGAAAGGAAAAGTGTTCAGCTTCCTCTTGAAGGACTCAATGGAAGCCAACTGCCTCATGGAAAACGGTAGTTTATTATATAATCTAGGGGCCACGTAGGAGAACATACGATCAGAGAATTATGGCTGGTGTGTGGTTGCAGGTTCATCAAGGTGCAAAGGATCATCATCACTTCGCAATACTGAACCCGAGTGCGCCAATGGATGCCTCAGTACTGTAGTTCTGCCAGATACCTTGGTTCATACATTTTTTTAATCTTGAAGGTCATAAGACATACTGTATTTTAAATGCTATCCTGGCTTTTACTGGCAGACAGTGCAATCCAATTAGAGATGAAGTAGTGGGGGTCATAGGAAGAAGCTTAAAGATAAGCCTTGCCGCCCTATTTAATATGGACTGAACCTTCTTTAATAGACAATTTTAGAGACCAATCCACAATACATTAAAATAATTAACACAAGAAAGGACCATTGCATGAATTAATGTCAAGAGACAATGTCGATTCAAAAATTGTCTCACTGAGTACAATTCCTGATTTGAAAATTACAGCTCCTGACAACCTGGTTAATGTGTTCACTATACAGTAGTTTAATTTTGAGTTAAATTTAATACCCAAGTTTCGAACAGAACTCATTGGACGGAGCTGAGATTCGCCAATGTCAAGAGACAGTATTCCCAACATCATCACATTTTGTATTTCACTGATGCATGGGGATTGCTCTTTCAGTTTACATGCATAAAACTGCACACCCACTGACTAACCTCATATTAGCGTCTTTCCAGGGCATAACGTCCAGTACAATGAGGTAACAGTAGGAGCCGCCGAAGTCATGCCAGTCACCCTTAGGACATGATCCAGCCACTGGAGGATCTGGTGTCGGCACAGTATCTGTCCAGGAGGCAAAGTACTGTAATTTATGTTACTATTAACATTGTTTATTAACCATTCACTCTTCAACTTCCTTCTTCCTTCTCCATTTTTGTTCACTTTACCCTTTGAGAATGCTCTTCCTCATCTGTCTATCCTCCCACCTATCCACCATTTTTTACTAAGATGATGTATGTACAGTATGTAAGTATGTACTCAGGCACTGAGTACCAGGCGCCTGACGGACTATTATCTAGTCCAGCTGGCGCATGACCCTCTCTCCCAAACGACCGCGTTTTCACTCATCTATTCACTAGCATTCTCCATTCATTCCTATTTATTACCACTTCTCTTGCCTGATCTATAGTCATTCCTCTATCTTCCAACACTTGTCCTACAGAGTCTCTCCATCTCAATGGAGGTCTTCCTACCACTCTATCTCCCCTTGTATCTACTCACATATTCTCTTTGTAAGCCTTTCATCTTCCATTTGTTCAATGTGACTATACCAGCTCAGCACCCTTCTGTCCACTATGGCCGATAAATATTCCTGCTGCCCCACTCTCCTACGTATCTCTTCATTCCTCAATCTGCCTTTAAGATTCACTCCACACATACTCCTCAAGCAGCTCATCTCCATCACATCCAGCTTTCTTCTCTCCTTTGTCTTCAGAGCCCATGTCTCAGCCCCATACATCACTGTTGGTAAAACTATCCCTTGATACATTACACTTTTAAGTTTCATTCCAAGATTTCTCACCTTCCACATACTTCCCATTGCTCCGAAACTTTCCTTCCTTCAAGATGATACAGTTCATGTATTAAGACCCTAGTTCTGGCTAAATATGAGAACTCAATCATCCCAAAACAAAATTTACTGTGCTGAACTTCTTGTCACACCAAACCAGCAGATGACCAACCATTGTGGAACTGACAGATGAAGGGATTAGCCCGGTGGCAGGCGTCGGTGTGCCAGAGTCCAGTGGTGGCGCTGATCCGGGCACAGTACCGGGTGGTATGGTTCAGCCAGGGCTCCGACTCTCCCCAGTTGGTGTACAGTGCAGACCATCCGCTGGACCACTTGAACGATTCCTTTTCCTGAGAGTAGTAAGTAAAACTATGCTTTTACAGTAGATGTAGGCTTTGGTTGAGAGAGATAGAGAGTACTAGAATTATTCAAGATTTACTTTAGGTACAATAGATCATATATTGAACATTTTTCCACATCTAGTGTTAAACCTCTTCATCTCTAACTTCTAATCCTATGAGAGAAAGAGAGAGTTATGGGACAAATCAACCTACCTCCTGATAAGATAAGCCAATCCAAGCATCATGAAAATCTGCTTCCATTAGGAGAACCCATAGAGTGGCGGCCTCGGACACAGTGTTGGCCACCGCTAAATGACCACCCTCTCTCACACAGCTTGCCTCGCCACCCTTAACAAAAGCATAAGAAAAAATATATACAGTATATAGTCTAGAGCCATATTCATAACCGGGTGACAGGACAACTCAACCAGTAGATCATATTTATCAGCATAGACAGGTTAGGCAAAGTTGGTTTATGCAAAATGCTCTTTAAAGACTGAGTATCTATTTTTATTATATTTCACCCCAACACCAAACACCTCCAAATAAATTAATGAAAGCATGTGATCCACCGGGAAGAAGTACAGTTTAAAGATAATTTTGTTTATTAGCATTGGTGACTAGGCCCAGGATGAGTTGCACTGGTCTAGTATATGCCCATACTTCTACTACCACCTAAATAACACATTTGATGATAACCGGAAGTTCCAGGTTCAATAGCTAGGCAGGGAGAGAAGGATGGGCAGTCTTCTTACACCTGATGGCTCTGCTTACCTAACAGTAGGTAGTGGACAGCTCTCATGACCCAACTGGAGAAGTATTTTTGATAACCTGGATAATATGAAGTAGCCCCGGTGTACCATGCAGGGTAACTTATCCACCACAAGCTCCAAAGGGCAAAGTCATGAAGATAAACTCCTTGTTAACACAACATAAGAGTATTCCACCAACTGTACTTGTATTACTATAGTCTATTCGCTGTAAGTAGGCGAAAAATTATGACCTATAACCTCTGTAACTCAAAAACTACTAGAGTAATCAAGCTAATATTTCTACCATTTGGGAAGAGTCAGTTAAGGAATTGATTACAGCCAATATGCTCTAGCCCTTTTTGAGTTACAGAGGATAGAGGTCATGATTTATCGCCTAATTGCAGCGAATAGACTACTGTACTGTATAGTACTGTACTGTGCTGCTACTACAGTATCTCACAAAAGTAGAAATAGGGCAAATTGTTGAAACTAAATAGTGATAAAAGCACAGAAAACTTTAAATACACCAAAAACAGTACCTTCCAAGACAAAGGTGATGCAACGACCCGATAGCACTGTCCGGCAACGATGACATAGTGAGCGTGGGGCGGGTTACAGCTGGGCCGGGGAATAGGACTGGTCATGTTGGGATCTGCAACGGAGAATATATTAGTATGACAGGGTATTAAGTTGACTGGGTAATAAGTTGTTGTTGTTGTTGTTGTTCCCCAGGCTGTCTGGCCGAACAGCCCCAAGGTCTCGAGCAAGGCCAAGGCCATAAACGAGCGCCCCAACAAAATCCTCCCTGCTTACCACTAACAAAGCCCGGGTGACCGAAGCCACTCCAAGGCAGGGAGCTGAGGAGGGTGCGGAAATGCCCGGGAAACCAAAGCCCCACCCAAGGCCCTGTGCCCCTCAGCAATTATGAGGGGTAAGGGAAAAATGTGACACTTTGGCTCCCAATCTGCCAACTTCTAGGTTGGCAGTAGGGAGGTCAATCCACGGAAAAGACGCCGCCACTTGAGATCTAGAAGATATATAAGTAAAAGGAACAGTCAGAGTAAGCTATGGGTATGGCAGATATCGCTCAGTTCTCACTCGGATAGACCAGCCCATCACCGCATGACTAGAACCCAATCCTCTCAGCATCAGCTAGGAAAGGCCCTAGAAAGCCGCCTTTGGCGGGGGGATAGCTCCCCTATTTCAACTCCTTTCGGGGTTGGGCACCCGCCTACTGGGTAATAAGTTAACAAGGTAGGCTACTAAGCTGACAGGGCATTGCATTGGCAGTGGATTACATTGACGAGCGGCTAATTTGACTAGGAGGCGGATATGACTTTGATTTTTAATTGACATGGACCAAAATGACACAGGGCCGAATTGCTATGAGATAGTCTGACACTGAACCCTGAAATACTAATACTGTACTGTAATGTTCTTATATTTTCTAGCTATCCCACATTTAATTGAATCGGTAATTAAGTCTCTACCTGGTATGTACACTCGACCAAAAAACAATCTTTACACTGGTGAGCTGTAAATAATCTAGTGTGAACGGATTAATGAATCGGGTCAAACAAACGTCTGTGAGGTATTATCATAAGATTTCGACCCACTTCCAGAATGTTTAGAGCGTTAGTGTAAAGATTGTTTTTTGGTCGAGTGTACAAGCTGAAGGTTCATTTAAGCAATTCAAGGGCTCAAAGTGTGTCAGAATAACCATCAATGAGTATACTAACCAGTGGGTGTCTGGCAGATGTATCCTCGCTGCACATGACACCCGTGGTTGTTCCAGCGGCCTGCCTCGTGGTAGGGCAGCATCTCCACACAGTCCTCCTTCAGTCGGATCCAAGCCTGAGGACACCAGTATATTTCAGTCACTTTCAGTTCTTGGATAAAGATATAAACGTTCACAGAAGATACCATTCACAGAAATATTCTTAAAGATGATGAGGAAGATGAAAAGAAGAATTAAGTAGGTGAAGACAACAATGATGACAGTGATAATGCTGATCAAGAACTTAATATTGACGATACACCAAATCACTCACCTGGTTAATAGCCATACCACTTGGCTCCCCCACGGCCCAATTGGTGAAGGTCATGGCTGTTTGGTCCATCCAGTAGAACCTCGACTCGTGGTTCCAAAGGCCCAGCCACACCGAGTTGTTCAGCTCTCCCATAGCACTTGTTAGGTAAGCTGGAAAATTGTTCCAAGGTTAAACTTTGAATGTAGTTGGCTCTGTTTCAAGTCAGCCACCCCCAACTAAAAAATAATAAATAAAAAAAAAATAAGAAAAAAAAAATAATAATAAAGTGGAATGTGCCTGAGTATATAGATAGACAGATAATTTATTATGCAGTAGGTTGTTGTTGTAGTATCTCCAAGATGCCGTATATGGGCATCCCGCGGAATCTAGGTAGTCCCCGGGGCCGCGGGCCGTGGCATGGTCAGTAGCGCGTCTGATTGCTGATCGAAGGGTCTGCAGTTCGATCCCACCCCATGCCATTGGTAGAAGTCAGGAATTTGGACGCTCAGGTCTAGCGATTCGTGGCAAATGTCCAGTAAAGTCCCTGTTATAATAAGTGCACGCCCTCGCCCTGCCAATCAAGGGAGTGCACAGCCCTTAAAACTGCATCATCATCATGGCAATCAGGCAAATGTAACTGTGGGCAACTATACTTCACATCATCAGTACTCAGTACAAGGATTAAATAAAAGTATATGACTAATTCAATATACAGTACTGCTATACTGTACTAGTAACTATGTGTTTATAGTGGTTTAAAATAATAAAGGCATATCATTTTGAGTGTTATGTGTTTATATTGGTTTAATATAATTTGAGAAATATATTCCATACTAGTTAATTGGTCTGGAATCTTACCTTGCTCAACGGCTGAATGGATGCTGGCTAAATTACCATCATAACTCAGGTTTTTACAGGCAGCGATGGCAGAGTCTATCGTCATTTCTGTAGTGAAGATCTTGTAACACTTGGTTCCTGAGAAGAAGAATAAAATCTTTAACCTTTCCAATATATGACACATTCTTTTGTTTTAGTCTGGCTATCATTAGACAATTTGATTAAGATATGAAAGGGCCTGTGAAAGTTAAAGGGTTGAGATCAAAGTTCACCCTTTGATTACTAGAGGTCTTTCTTCAGCTATACAAAATTGCTTAGTGTTAGCAAATGAAAAAATAATTAAAGATGCAATGACACAGAAGGGTTAATCAATTATAACAACTATTCATAAATCCTTTGAAATTGGGGGAAACGGTAAAAGGAGTAAGCCTATTACTTTTTTGTTGTTGCTATGTTTCGAACGCCAAAGTTTACTGGCAACATTTCTTGGATCTTTAACATTGATACAGGAAACTAGACTGAAGTCAAATTAGCTTAGGTGACAATTCTTATATATGCTTAACTTATAAGCTGCCTGACCAGAATTGCCATTAAAAGTTGAAGGAAAAGGAAATTATGTGATACAGTTCAAGAGCACCAGTAGCCTAATTGTAGGCTACACATAAAGATTTTTTTTTAAAAGCTAGCCAGATATGTAATTATGTACAGTATATATTTGTTGAACTATATTGGTCGGTGCATTGGTAGTGTACATATGTACTGTATATATATATACATTATACATTTACATATATTTAACAATGTGAATGTATTGTAAAGCAAGGCTGGTATTTGAGGCGTGTAAGTGGGCTTAGTGGTAATGTGGGTTTACAAACTCAATAACAATACCACTCCACCACATCTACCCTCTAATATTCAGGAAGATGTCTCTTTCACCCTCTTTAAAGTGTCTGTGTATATTCACAGAAGTACTGACCTGCATCTATCCATCCCTGTGGACAATTTCCTGCCGGGGTTGTGGTGGGCATGACGGGTTGGTGGGCCTCCCCATGTCGCCTCTTGCACACTCGACCCTCCTTAACCGCACAGTTCTGATCGTTCCAGTACCCCTGCTGCCGTGTGAACATACCCACACAGTCCTCTTGGTCTGAAAAATAATTTTATTTCATTAACCCTTTCGAGTATGGTTTTTGTATCCTGTGTTTATTTCATTTTGGCTACCATTAGACAATTTTATTGAATTTTGGAACACCCTCTTCTGGTTGTTCCAATACCCCTGCTGCCATGTGAACATACGCAAACAGTCCTTTTGGTCGGAAGAAAACAAATAAACAAATAGGCATAATTTTATCTGGACACATTCCTTCATTCCTGTCGTGTAAGCATATCAACACAGTCCTCCTGGTCTAAAAACCATATATGCTTTTCATTAACTCATTCAGTATACCCTTGATGGTTCCTTCCAGCAGTTGTTGGTCACTGCTAAGGCTCTTGTAGATTCTCAGGGGAGATGGATTGTTAACCCTGCAATCACACAGGACCTTCCTACATTATCCATACGAAGAAACGTTGCATCCCTTGCATTATTCTACAGATATTTTCACAGCAATTGTTCCGAGGAACTTGCTTCAATTGTGCCGCCTCTCCACATCTTTCCCCGTAGAACTAGGGCAGCTGAGAGCGCCCATGAATTTACACTTTCTCCTCCACAATGCAGAACTTCTGCTTATCAGAATTCATTTATCCCCAGAGCTACTACTCTTTGGAATTCACTTCCCTCGAATTGCTTTCATCAAACTTACAATCTACAAATGTTTAAATCCAGTTGTTACAAACATTTTATGAATGGAGGATGCCTTTAGGCACATGGACCTTTTTGTTTTATCTGTGTTTTTCCTTCCTCCGTTCATTGTCTCTTAAAAAAAAAAAAAAAAAAAAATTACTGTATTATATCTGCTAGGCATACATCAGAGGTGGGCGCGCTCCGGTGGGACTGGTAATGCGGCAGCGCTCCGCGCTCATCAGACATAAGGTAATGCGGCAGCGCTCACGCGCTCCATTTGTCAGCAGACCCGATGCGCTTCCCGCTCCGCGCTCCCAAAAATAGGTATATAAAAAAAAAAAAAAAAAAAAAACAGCTTCTAGAAGTTATTTAATTATTTACCTTTGTCCTTCACTTTGTCCTTTGTCTTTCACTTCACTAAATTCCAAGAATTCAAAACATTCAACAAACCTCAAGTCATGGTGTCTTTCTGAAGTTTAACTGTTTAAGTTTCTCACTTTCTCAGTTTCTGTTATTCTTTATGTCATATCAATGAATCAAATGTCAATGATATGATATGATTGATATCATTGCAAATGTCAATGATATTATATGGTTGATATCATTGTGAGTCTGTGACATTGTGACTGTCCATTGATATCTATATGACAAAGAATTACAGAAACTGTCCAAACTGAGAAACTAGGTCCGAAACTGCCAGGTCCGACGGTATATAATTTATAATAATTATATATATACGGCCGGGACTAGGGTCTTGTCAGATGTCAGTTGTCACGCCCAGTGCCAGGTCCGTATATAATTATATACTGACTCGCCGAAAAAAAATTGTAGCAGCGAAACGACTGCACCTATGGCTTTCATATTTTTAGTTTTTTACCACATGTACCTTACCTTTCTGCATACCCACCACGGCACCACCACTACCCCAAACCCCTCCTCCCACCCACTCGCTGACTATCGGTCGCCTCACAAGGAAAAAAAAAAAAAATCTGTGGCGGCGAAACGATTGCACCAATCGGTTCCATATTTGTGTGACAAGTGCCTTACCCTTATGCTTTCCCTCCACCACACCCCCAACTTCCTCCCACAACCCACTTCCAGCGTATCCGTACGAAGAAAAGGAAAACAAATAAAATCTGTGGTGGCGAAACTACCTCACCAATCGGCTTCATATTTGTAACACGAGTCAATTACGCTTCTACCTTCCCCCCACCATCCCCCAAACCACCCTCCCACCCATACATTCAAGTAACATTCCGATAGTATCGATACCATAAAATGATAAAAGTCTCGGAAGTCTATAGTGTCTTTTGACTATCAGACAGTCAGACAGGCTCGGGTAACACCGTACGAACGGTACGATGACTGTACACGATAATGACGTTCTTGTACCTGTTGTTGACAGGAAAAATCGCCTCCGGAGCGCCAGAAAGGAGTGCGAATTTCTAGCTGCGCTCCCCGTCTGCACTCCGATTTCAGAATTTTGCCACTCCTCGCTCCGCGCTCCTCTATATTGGTAATGCGCACCGGATCGCAGAGCGCAGAGCGCCAAATGGCGCGCACCTGCCCACCTCTGGCATACATACATACATACATACATACAAGTTTAAAGACCGTTTGTCCACAGAAGCTGTGGTTACAGTCTCACGTCCTAAATGGCAGCTTTCCAGGCGGTCCTGTCAAGGGCCGCCTGTGTTGTCAAGTTCTTTATTTTGAGATCGGACCGGAGTACCCGAGCCCACGTCATTCTAGGTCCACCCCTACGCGCAGCTGTGGGAATAACAGGGGTAAGTTTGGTACACTCAGGTGTGTGGGTGTCTCCCAGCTGTCATCGGCAAGTTGATGACTACCAGACGTTACACCACTGGTGATATTGCCATCATCTTGTAGCCTCCCAGTATGTGCTCATTAAAGTTCACTTGGTCTTGGAGTCTTCGTTATCTGGATGGTAAAGTGATGTAATGTCAGTAATATTGTAATTACAGCTTAAGTGGAAACCATGATTTGGAAATAACACTCGAGCTACACCAAGCAGGGTACCTTTCATGGTCTCGTGGTAAAGTGCTTGCCTCATGGTGCATAGGGACCCAAGACCAATCTTGGCTCGGGGACTCGTTCACAAAATCAATTTGGGGAGGCGATTTCTTCTTCTAAACAAAGTTTAGCTACTATGGTTAAAACAAAAAATAGTAGAGTACAAATAGTTGAAGTGCTACATTTCTGGATTAATAATAATAATAATAGTTCTTAAAGCTAGCGCATGCTAAGCTAGCTAAGGATAGCTCAATAAGGCCGATTAGGCGTATTTCCATTGGGGTCCTGTACTACTACCCCATCCCTTTGCTCATGAGGGATGGTAACGACTCAGTGCTTGTGAAAAATCTTTAATGCGCCGAGTGTGGGCGCGAACCCGGGCCTTCGAGGTGGAAGTCCGAGACGCTAGTCACTACACCAAGCGAGCCGCTTGGTGTAGTGTAGTGATTGTTACAACCCTAATCCACCTCTGCCCAGCCATGTAGATAAATAGAAAGATAAATAAATAGATTGAAACACACAGATACAAACAGACAGTACAAACCAAAGATGTTATTAGGTTCCCCTGTCCGCCAGTTGACAAATTCCATGGGTGTGCCATCCAGCCAACTGTAACCCTCATCCACCTCTGACCGGCCACCTACCCATACCACTTTGCTATCCAAAGCCGGGAGCTGTGGGACAAAAGTAATTTCTCAAATACTATTTTGTATAAGTAGTTACAAGAGTAAATGTCAACACAGAAAATGGTTAATATACAGGAGGCGCTCCAATATAGGTAGCAAAATTCTAATGGTAGTTTTGGGTTGCTATCATCATATGCTTCATTTCTATATACTTTTTATCCCCGGGAAAAAACCCCAAAAATCTTGGGATTTTTCATTTATTTTCTTGGGATTTTTTGTTTTGGTCATTAACCTAACCAAAAAACCTAACCTAACCTAACCTAATAGCCCCCAAATACATTTAGGTTAGGTTAGGTTAGGTTAATAAAAGAAAAAAAAAAAAATCCAAGAAAAAAATAAAAAACCCAAGATTTTTGTTTTTTTCCCGGGGATAAAAAGTATATAGAAATGAAGTATATGATGATAGGAACCCAAAACTACCATTAGAATTTGTCTACCTATATTGTAGCGCCTCCTGTATATTGACCCAGAAAATGTCTTTATGGAAATTGTTTTAAAGAATGTTTTGCTTTAGTAATTACAAAACAATTCAAGGCAGGTAGTTGCTTAATGGAATAAGATATCAAGCACATTTTATTTTTCACTTATCTACTTCCACATTCAATTTCACAGGGAAAGTACAAATTATGGCTTTTCATATTCTAATCATTCTCATCTAACTGGATAGAGCCTAGCTCCCTATCCTCTCATCTATTTATATCATTGACAATTCAATTGTTCTACTGTAGTGAGTGGATCAAATTCATATCCTCAACTAGGAATCTTACTATACCTTACCTTTGACATAATCCAGTAGTTCTCTTCTAGCGAGTGAATCGAGGCCAGCTCCCCGCCCTCCTCTCGACAACGCAGGTGTGAGTCCCACCAGTTGAGCAGCTCTTCCCCCAGCTTAGTCTCCGACCCCACAAACCTGTAGCAATAGCCTCCATAAAGGTGCCACGGGGGAGAGTCGCTCGAGTCGTTGAGGGTCACGTTATCCTCACACAGTATGTCAGGGGATGGGGTTGGGGGTGCCAGGGTAGTGCTCGGCATGTCTAGGAGTATAACGACATGTACTTAGATAGATTTGTATGCATGTCTCTTTGTATCCCATCTGGCTGTCTACTATGATCACTCACACACACACACACTCTCTCTCTCTCTTTGTTCAGGGGCACATTGTCATTGTACAATATATCAGGGTATGGGATCAAGGGTACCAGGGTGATGCTTGGAATGTGTATGGGTAAAACATGTTCATAGGTTTAGGATGATTGGTGTGAATGTCTAACCATGTTCTATCTGACTGTCTGGGTCTCTTTTCAATAGAATCTTGCATGCTGTATCGCTAATTAATGGGATATCAAATTGGTTTGAGTCCCAAGACAATATGAAATATGTTGATGGTATGTGGGAGCATTCACCATCTACTCACTTCTATACAATGCTACCCTGTAAATCAGTACAGTCCTACATAAATTAAAAATAAATTAAAAAGGACAAATAGTCTACAGTATTTACCCAGCTAACTGATACCACTGGATGGGGATAAGTGAAGGATTACTACTTTTTTATTGTTTTTTTCTATGTGAGTGAGGGAGACAAAAGGCAGAACTACCTAACAACCATGGCCCTGCAATTCACCATTGTTAACCACATATTTACCAAACTAGAGATGGCACAGACTTAACTGCTGTGTTGCAGTTGGGGATTCTCCTATCTGACTCCATCACCAAGAGTGCTTCCTTTGGGTTAATAATGCTTACACATGCACACATGCTTTTCCTGCATGCTTATATATAAGCTATTCAAATATAGTATTAATATTTTTGTGTGGATATTAAACAGATACTCGATGTCTTCCACACTTAAAAAAATCCTGAGGAAACGTCTTCTCTTGGAAATTAACCATTTGAGGCTTACAATATTCCGTTATCTGAGATTTTACACAAATTTACAGTTACAGTAATATATTTTACTAAATACTAAAAGAGAGAGAAAAGAACTAAGACTAAAACTCGGATTAATTCCTCCAACAAAAATACTGGTGTGGCTTTGCTTAAAAAATAATCTTGATGCAGACTTACCCAGGGGGGCCTCACAGATGAAGGGCAGTGAGGTGACGCAGACGGCTGTAGCAAACTCATAGTTGCGCGGGAGGACCCTGACACACTGTTCTCGTCCTTCATGGCTGCTTGGCTCATCATGGGCCCAGTTCACACCGCCGAACACCGACCCATCCACCCACTTGTACGTTCCTGAAGAACAGTCATATACTGTAGGCCTCATAAAGTGAAAAGTTTTATTGCAATGACATGATAGTTTCGACCCTTTTCGAGTGCTCCTCAATTGGTCAAAATGTGAAACAGTGTTCTATTAATGGGTTTACTTTGTACTGTATATCAATACAAAATATTTTCATGGACTTCATATCAGTCCCAAAATAATGCCAATCCACCCATATAATACAGAAACAAGAAAATTATCTGGTTCCATTCATCCAAACCTACCTGAATTCTCTTCAAGTTTGAGACCAACCCAGATAGGCTCGGGGAAACGTCTGCCTTGGTTCATCGTCAACAACCTGAAACAGACCTTCACATTGGCTGATATATATTGATCTATGGCAATAATAAGCTACAATTTATTCTTGAATAGGGAAACACATTTCTTTGCTAGAGAATGATGGAACAGTTTAACTTTTAATAAGAGAGGTGGAAAAGTTAGATACATATGTTAGCAGACCTGAGGATAATGATAAACTCCGGAACTTTCTCCCTCAATCTATCTTTCCCTCATCCTACGACATGAACTGCATCAAGCTTCGTTTGTCACGACATTTTGACTGTAACGTACCTTGAATTTGGCTCTGTCAAGCTTTCAATTATGAGAGGGGAGGGGAAGGGAGGGAGGGAGGGAGGGAAGGAGGGGAGGGGGGCGGACGGACACTCGATACAGGCAGCTTTTTCAACTGTCTCCTTCTTACACATAGAAAAACAAATTATATATATACTTTATACTGTAAGGACTGTATATTTATTTTGTGCACATTCAATATGCATTAATAAATTTGTATAGTAAAGGAAACTGACCACTGTAACAACTCGTTCTCTTCCTGGGAGCTGAGACTGAGGAGGTGAGCACCGAAGGACACGCACATCAGTTCAGCAACCTCCCATGTCAGCGGCTCACTAAACAGCTGAAATTAAAAATACAACGAAAATTAAATATAGCAAAAGTCAGAAATATTCTATAGGTTTACTTAAACCTATTTGGTCTGAGGAAAATCTTTTTGGATCTCCCCTGTTTTGCACCATTAGTTTGGAGATTATAAGATGTTTCACCCAATTAGCTTGGCAATACTGTAATATGACATTTCTCTATTCAGGTGTCAATTCTTTTCTTGGCGAGCGATGGCGAGCCTGTAACTTAAAAGATAGCGGCCTTTGGCTGACAAATTTCTCTATCAAAAAATGTATAAATTCATATTATCACCACCACACTAATTAACTTACAAATAAACCTAATTAATGAAATAAATTAAACTAATGAATACATGTGCTACTCCAAGAATTTAGCTTTAAGTTACAGTCTCGCTATCGCTTGCCCAGAAAAGAATCGACACCTGAATGGGGCAAAGTGTCTTATTATTGCCAAAACAATGGGGTGAAATATCGTAAAATTGCCAAACTATTAGAGCGAAACAGGGGAGATTAAAAAAGCCCCCCCCCTCCCCATGATCTCTCTACAGCTAAATCCCTATTAGACAGTAACCATGATTAAATAACATAATCTATATCTGATTAAATAGGTTAACTTGCATTATCTGTTCTTCCAACGTAGCATATTTCAACACGGCAGTTGTTATCAATTAAAAATGTCAGAAACTCAACGTGTGTTGCTCTCATTTTTCCTTAAAATACTGTATTACTATGAGTTAGTACCCATATGTGTGTATATATATATATATATATATTTACAAACCATTCGATATATTTGTAACGCTAAGCGGTAGTCTACGTGAACCGCGTAATGGATATTTTATTGTAACATAATATAATTATCTTCTCAACCATTGCCGTTTATACGACATATTAAATGCAAAATACAGTAGATAATAGGCTATAAGCCTATTTTACTTTTAAAGTTGTAATACAGTACAAATAAACTTATATGAATAATGATGAGTAAGCTATAATACAAAATACGCACATTAATAGTTTATTCACTTCTTAATTTAGGCGAGTTTTCGATTATATTCCAAAATTGTCCACAGTTGAAAACTTATTTTTCTATGTGGATGAGGGAGACAAAAGGCAAAACTGCCTGTGATGAGTGCCTCCCCCAGAGTTGAAAGTGACAGGGCCAAAATCAAGGACTATACGAGCCAAAATGCCTGGACACACGGAGTTTGATGTTTGAAGCAAATTAAGTCATAGGATGAGGGAAAGATGGATTCAGAGAGAGCGAGAGTTCCAGAGTTCAGCTGTTGAATAGAAGAAAGATTGGAAATATAATTTCACTCTTGGGTTGGAGAGTTGCACAGAGTAGGGGTGGGATTGCGTTGCAAGTCGGGTGCACGAAGTAGATAAATACTGTATGTCCAGAACACGATGGTGTATTCAAAATTGATGTAAGTTTCTTATTTTCTAATATATCGACCTAATATAGCCTACTCTGATAGTGCTGTTCCTTTTACTTATATATCTTCTAGATCTCAAGTGGCGGCGTCTTTTCCGTGGATTGACCTCCCTACTGCCAACCTAGAAGTTGGCAGATTGGGAGCCAAAGTGTCACATTTTTCCCTTACCCCTCAACTTTCCCTTCATAATTGCCGAGGGGCACAGGGCCTTGGGTGGGGCTTTGGTTTCCCGGGCGTTTCCGCACCTTCCTCAGCTCCCTGCCTTGGAGTGGCTTCGGTCACCCGGGCTTTGTTAGTGGTAAGCAGTGGGGATTTTGTGGGGGCGTGTTTATGGCCATGGCCTTGCTCAAGACCTTGGGGCTGTTCGGCCAGACAGCCTGGGGAACCACAACAACAACAACAACAACAACAACAACTCTGATAGTGCGTGATAAATCATAATTGTTGTTGATAACACACACTATCGAAATAGGCTATATTATAAGTCAATATATAGGAAAATATGAAATTTACAATATTATGAAAACACCATCGTGTTCTGGACATAGGCTACTCCTTTAATTTAATGTAAACCACCGCGACCTTCTCTTTCATAATACCCTTCTTAAATTTCGCCATAAAAAATACGGTAATCTATATAATAATTGACGAACGAACAATAAAAATATACTGACCAATATCCGCTGGTTAGGTTTAATATGAGTTACCCTTAACAGTAGCATTTTCTTAAAGAACGTGTTCATAGAAAACTTGTTTTTAACCCGGGAGCTGCGGGGAGACTCTTAAGAGTTCCCCCGGCGCACTGCGGGGAGACTCTTAAGAGTCAGAGAAAACAAAAATCAACTTTTGACATCGAAAAAAAAAAAAAATTTATATTTTTTTTTTTTTATTTTATTTTTTTTTTTGGCCCCTGGGCCATGCAAAGTCTCAGTCCTCTACCTCCCCTCCTTCCCCACTTTCCTCCTCTCCTTCAGTTATCACCTATTTTCCCTGTTATTCCCTTATTCTGAGGTATATTTTCGTGCTAACATTAGAAATCCGATTGGAGGGTGTGGTCATCACTGATAGCAAGCGAGTGCAAGAGAGAGAGAGAGAGTATCGATCGACTGTGTCTCAGTGGCCTTGGGGGAAATTGGCGGGAAAGCAGATTGCCTCACCCATACATTATACAACTCGCGGGCTATATCTCCGATTTTGACCATCCAAACGCTGTTTTCACTCGTTTTATTGTTGTTTCAGGTTAATACCTTTATAATCAACCCATAATAGGCGCATATGGATAAGTATTAATGCTATTAATGGCACAATGAATATTTTAGTGACGGAAACACCTCAAATACGTCAGCACAGGGGGACGTTTCCAATTACCCCCATGCGCACTTCAGAGGTTAATAAGGGTAACTAACAAATTTACAATAATTATGTTTCAAATATTTGTTATTATAATTTATTTTACACAATTGCCATATTAAATAACTTATATTTGGGTGAAACATAATTAAACTTGAGAAGTAAAGATCAGAAGCGACCAAACATGAAGCAACTTAGCAACACAAATCGATGTAGATATTTTAGCATGACTATATATTTGAGGAAGGATCGACGAGTCTCATTATTATTCAGTGAGTTTCTAGGTGAACTTGTGTTTCGTTTGCAGTCCGTGACACGATATAATTATTTGAAAAATATCAAAAGGACCTTTCTAAACAGTGATTGTAGGGTATAAATATCTACGTAGCCTATTTCATACTAGTAATTTAAACGGAAAATGTGCCCAGATAACATAAACCTGCGTCCGTCAGCGGGTCCTGCTGCCATAGTGATTAACGCTGTCGAGTACTACGCCCCACCCTGCGCTAAGAGGGTAAAATTGCCCAATATACTCAAAATTAAATTTCAAAATAAATGCAAAAAGTGTTGGTTGGGTTATATTAACATTGGCAAAAATTTCAAAACGCAGAGTAAAATTGTCTTAAATGATGGAATTTGGGCATTAAATAACGGGGTAATGCAATATAAATTTGACACAGGGGTCGTAATCAAATTTGAAAATGAATTTGAAAAAATTCAGTTTAAGTGGAAGCTGGGACAGAAAACACTTAAAAAATGTACAGTTAATAGGCCTATAGAAAATAATATCCCCAACCCTAAGGATTGCTTTTACATTATCTATGACATTGTGTCATACAATGATCAGATAGAGCCCACCCCGCTACTCGACGACCCGGCAAAGCCCACCCCGCTACTCGACGACCCGGCAGAGCCCACCCCGCTACTCGACGACCCGGCAGAGCCCACTCTGCTACTCGACGACCCGGCAGATCCCACCCCACTGTGCGGCAACCTGCTTGAGCCCACCCCTCTGCTCGATAACCTGCCAGAGCCCGGCTCAATGCAGAGTGACCCGGCAGAGCCCGCCGCTCTGCGCAATGACCTGCTGGAGCCCGACCCACTGCGTGACAACCCAGACAAGCCTGCCTCACTGCGCGATGGCCTGGTGCAGCCTGCACCTTGCTGTGACAGCCCGGTGGAGCTCACTCTGCCGTGCGATGATGCGGTGGAGCATGGCAAGTCACTGGAGCCTGCCCCGATGTACGATAACCCGGAAGAGCCTGCTTTGAAGTGCAGTGACCCGCCAGAGCTAACCTCTCTGCACGATAACCCGGCAGAGCTCGTCCCGCTGCGTGGCGACCCAGTGGAATCCATCCCTCTGTGCAATGAGTATCTTTCAATGAAATTAATTGGTCTTCAACCAATAACACAAGAAATTCATGACGAGTATGTTAAGCTATATCCGGACACTACCCAAGTTCCGCCGGACCTCACTCAGGAACAAAAAAAACAATGGAGGTGTCATAGGAGAGAAAGGATTTTGATGCAAGCTGTAGCTTGGTGGAACGAAAAATTTGCCAACAGATCAGACGAGGATCCGGCAGAAGCCCGTAAAATGGAAACAGATTTATTGACAGATGGGGTGATGACCTGGGAGCATAATAGTAAAGAAATTTATAACAAATATGTCACGTTATTCCCGGACCCCTCTACGCCGCCTTCGGCTTTTACGAAAGGACAAAAACATCAATGGCGTAAAGATAAAAGGCGTTTGGCTTTGATGAACGCTGAAATTTGGTGGAAGAATAAGCATGGTGAATTGTCAGCAAGCCGGTGATTTCTGGAATAATTTGCTTAATTTTCATACCTACTTAACACACTTTTTTGTATATATTTTTTTGTTGTAGAATATCTTTAGTAATTTATTAGTTATATTTGTCTTGTCCTTGGTGTAGATATAATATAACTTCTTACTACATTTGGAAACAAAAGCATGTTGGTTGTATCCGATTTACCGTGCATACTTTTGTTTCTGAACTGAGTTGGGAGTTAAATTTAATCGTAAACCAGTACTCTAGTTCCTGCATCTGTATATAAATATTTCGTTGAATGTGATACTAAGTTGTGCATTGCAGAGCTTCTTGGCTATGCTTTCTCTTCTGATGGCTTTCTTGGCTTCTTCAGGAAGGTTATGGATCAGCTCTCCATAAGTCGTCATCGTCCCTGGTTGGTGACATCTGGTCTCTGGTTGTCTTCATGGGCGTCCACAGGGGGGGGGGGGGGGGAGCAAGGGAATTCAATGTGCTTGGAATTTCACATTGTACCTAATTTCTTTATAATCCACTATAGGGCAAAATATATTTCTTGACTGCAATTCACAATATAACTCAATTACTGTATATCTTTGATTAAAAACATTATAAACATATCGTGTATAAGATGATTTTATTGCATGAACAGCCATTGTATATTTAATGGAAAGAAAATAATAATAATAATCTGAGTAGTTCTCCACCGCTATTCAAGCTACAACATCTCCACACTAATTGTTGCACGTTTATCATGAATAGAGGATGCCATTAAGTGTATGGATTTGTCTATATTAAGGGGGGTGACCTGCTTTTTTGTTTCTCCTTTTCTCTCTTTCTCTGGCTTGTAACCATTCGGCCCCTTTCAGCCTACCGTTTTAAGAAGTTTATCCCCATCCAGGTCTCGATTTCTTCCTGGCGAGCAATAGTGAGCCAGCATTGTATGGAGAAATCCGGCTTCACCGGAGAATTTTTTTTATAGAAAAATTTACAAATTTAGCCTGCTGTCAAAAATATTTTTTAAAATATGCTGGCTCGCTATCGCACGCCAGGAAAAAATAGACACCTGGATGGGGATAAATATCTTAAAACAGTAGGCTGAATGGATACAACCCAGAGAGAGATGGAGAGAGAAATGAAAAACGAGGTGAGCCCCCTTAACTGCATGTATTTCCTTCATTTATTTTATGTTTTAAAACAGAGGTCAATACTAAAACGAGACCCCGGTGTTTGATCATTATTACGACACTTAAAAAAGCACCCAGGTCAGGTGGACAGGTCAGGTGAAGGTATTGCCCACTACTAAATGTGCAGTTGAGCGGTCATTTAGCACACTGCGGCGAGTAAAAACATGACTGCGCTCAACCATGTCCACTAGTCGTCTGTCTTCACTGTGTATGCTGAGTGTGAACCGAAAACGAATCGAGGAAGAGGAAGGCAAAGCCAGATTTATAGAGGCTGTCGTAGAACACTTTAGTCGTGACAGTCGCCGACTTTAGTTTCTTTTCAAGTAGTTCAAGTATTACTTAGTATTACTTAGCATTACAAGTAAACTTAATTAATAGTTCACTGTCCTATTACCTTATTTGTAATTTCGTTCTTGTTATAATGAATTTATGCCCATATCAACAAAAAATGTGAAAATGTTTTGTTCATCGAGGTAAGGAATAATTTATACAATCAGGGGCGTCATTTCATTTATCCTTGGGAGGGGCAAAGGCTGTTTCTGAGGCCCCCCTGTTCCCACCTTCCCGCAGGGGTGGGTGGCGAGCGCAGCGAGCCTAATCAGCTGGGGGGGCGCTGTAAGCCCCCCCCGAGATTTTTTTTGAAATATGAGCAATTCTAGGAGCATTCTGAAGCCATATAAAAAGCTATATTGAGGTCATTAAAGCAATAAGCAATTATATATATACAGGTATAATATATACAGTAGGGTCCCGCATAAAACGTGTTCGCATAAAACGAGTCTCGATTAAAACGACCGACCTAAAATATTAATATTTAATTTTCGATCAGAACGAATGTGATCACATAAAACGAGTCCACCGCCAAAGTGGGGCAAATCCGAGGAGTTTTCATATAGAGCGCCGAAATATCATACAAAACGTACGAAATATCGTACGCTTTCATATAGAACGCCGAAATATCGTACAAAACGTAAGAAGTATCGTACGCTCCTGACGGAAATTTACGCTTCCAGTGAACATTGACGATATTGGGCCACCAAAATCCTGTGTTCACATAAAACGAAATCGCATAAAACGCCCTCGTTTATCGACCATATACTCGTTTTATGTGGGACCCTACTGTATATATATATATATATATATATATTTTTTTTTTAATACATACGAGGTTGAAAGAAATGGCAATTTCTGCGTTGGAAATTTTATTATTCAAAGTTTCCAGGTCTCTGATGAGTTTTCGCTGGGTGGCAGGAAGTAGATGAATGAGATGAGCAAAATTCATGGTGGTACAGGATTACATAAATGTACATGATGATACAGGATATACGATGCGTTTCACTGGACAACCAGCATTATCAAGTAAGGGAAGAATTATATAAAAGGTAAACAGGAAGGGTATATATAGAGGGTGGAGGATCAGAGGAGGCGAAAATCAGGGGGCAAAAGTCTCCTATTGGTGGAGGGGTATTCTAGGAGTGCAAAAGGGGGAACCCCTTCACGCAGGCGCACTGGATGCGGGATGGTGTTGGTCGGGTGGCGGGGTCAAAGCAGATTGGCTGCGTGTCGAGGGGCGTGTCCTAAGTTGTGTGGTCCGTGTGGCGCCGGCAGAAGACGAAGCTGAAGGAGGTAGCGCGGGGGGCTGCGTCAAGGGCACCGGGGGGCGAGGAGGGGCGTTAGGTCCTGTAGGGTAGTGCCTTTTTGCAGAAGGAAGGATCTGAAGGTCTAGAGTTTGGTTGTTGATGTTAGGATGTAAGGCTTGGATATATAACGCTTCGAGTATAGGTAATCTCCTTGGGTCACTTTCTTTATCGAGTATGGTGGTGTGTTTCTCTAACTCGTTGCGTGTGAGGTGGGGGTGGTTGGGGGTGAGATAGTGGTCTTTGATGGCTACAGCCTGAAGGTGAAGAGTTAACCGACGTGAAAGACGAGTCTGCGTCATGCCAATATAGGAATGAGGTCCACAGTCCTCATAATTACAGGTATGTTGGTAAATGACGTGATCGTCGGTCATCGGTCTCTTTATCTTGGTGGAAGCTGGTTTGTTGCGGAGAACGAGGTTGGAGGTCTTGGGGGATTTGTAATAAATTATTAATTTGATTTTGTTTTCCGGGTTGGTTGGGTGGACATGCTTGGAGATTATTTCTTTTAAGACGGCCTCGTCATTTTTGTGTTCAGAGGACATGTAATTGCGGTAGAAGATCTTAATTTCATTGGGGGGATCAATGTTGGGAGGGCTTTGGGTGTACCATTTTTCAAGATGGTGGTTGATGGTGCTGGAGATGTCGGAGTTGGAGTATCCATTATTCACTAAAACTTGGGATAGTCTTTCTAGTTCCTGGTGGGTGTCGGCCCAGGTAGAGCAGTGCGTGAGGGCTCTCCTTACATAGGCGGAGATGGAGGATAGAAGATAACGGCGGGGGCATTCACTATCGCCGTTGAGGCATTGTCCTGTGTTAGTTGGTTTAGTGTAGACGGTGGTTTTGAACCCATGGTCGTTTAGAGCTATGAGGATGTCGAGGAAGGGGAGTTGTCCATTGTTTGATTTTTCAAAGGTGAAGTTAAGTCCGGAGGAGGTCATGAAGCGACGCTGGAGTTCCTGTAGTTCGTGGAGGTCCTTGATTTGCACGAAGATGTCATCCACGTATCTACAGTAGACGGCGGGTCGTTGGGCAGCTAGGAGCTCTTCCTCGATGGTACCCATAAAAAAGTTCGCAAAAAGAACTCCTAGGGGGCTGCCCATCGCCACACCGTCTATCTGCTTGTACATGTTGCCCCGGGGGCAAAGGAAGGGGGCCTCCTTGGTACACAGCTCCAGTAGTGTTTTCAGGGCCTTCTCCGGGATGTCCAGTGTTGGTGTATCAGGGCAATGGTAAATTCGACATAGAATCATGTCAATGGTCCTATCCACTGGCACGTTGGTGAACAGGCTTTCTACGTTGAGGGAGGCGATTGTGTTGTTGTTGTTCCGGGGGGCGTCTCTATGTAACCCTGTACCACCATGAATTTTGCTCATCTCATTCATCTACTTCCTGCCACCCAGCAAAAACTCATCAGAGACCTGGAAACTTTGAATAATAAAATTTCCAACGCAGAAATTGACATTTCTTTCAACCTCGTATGTATTAAAGAAAATTTATTACCTGGCTTTACTAATATATATATATATATATATATATATATATATATATATATATACCGGTATATATATATATATATATATATATATATATACCGGTATATATATATATATATACATAAAGGTCCAATTACTTCCTGACACACACACACACATTAATGGATATTCCAATTGGCATAGCTTTAATTTAAAGGATAAGTTTTGGAAGGCATAAATAATACTCGTTTTACACAATTACTTTACAAGTATTTATAGTAGCAGTAATAGTTGTTACATTTGCTTAATTTCTGTGCTTGACATTTGTCTTGAGAATTATTTTCATATATCTAAGCACATCATGACCAGGGGTCCAGGACCATCGCATTCCCTCGCCATTTTCTCTGTCTCGGCTAGTAGGTGAATTTTACAAGAGGAGGAGGATTCCTAGCCTCCCACCCCCAGGAGGAAAAGTAGGACTGGTGTCTGGACAGTGAAGCAGACAGACAGAAACGGAAAAGGTTGGGTAGAGGATGCCAAACCTCGCTCAAACTTCATAATTATATATCATAATGAAAATATAATGATTATATAAAGGAGATTAAAAAGTTATCCTGTTTTCTAATAAAAAAGTGGAAAGCTTATTAGCCCCTTTGCTACCATGAACTGGGTAATGTAATGTGATAAAGGAAGCACTGAGCTAAGAAAAAGAGGAAGTAGGAATATAAGGGTGGTTATTGAAATTAGGTAGGAAGATCCTTAAATAAGAATCATAAAGAATGGTTGTTGTTGTTGTTGTTGTTCCCCAAGCTGCCTGGCCGAACAGCCCCAAGGCCCAGAGCAAGGCCAAGGCCATAACCGAGCGCCCCCACAGAACCCTCCCCGCCGACCACAATAAAGCCTGGGTGACCGAAGCCACTCCATGGCGGGGAGCTTGAGGAGGGTGCGGAAACGCCCGGGAAACCAAAGCCCCACCCACGGCCCTGTGCCCCTCAGCAATTATGAAGAGAAAGTTGAGGGGCAAGGGAAAAATGTGACGCTTTGGCTTCCAATCTTGGTAGATTGGGAGGTCAATCCACGTTAGAGACGCCGTCACTTGAGATCTAGAAAATATATAAGTAAAAGGAACAGTCAGAGTAAGCTATGGGTATGGCAGAGATCGCACAGTTCTCACTCTGATAGACCAGCCCATCACCAAATAAAGAATGGTAGAATATTTTTGCTCTGTTTTAACCCACAGGCCACGGCCCACAAGTGACGACTCGCGTCTACTATAATGTATTAAGTATTATACATGAAAAGAGAGAGGATAGCTCATTACTTAACCGAAGCAAAAATCACAAAGTGAAGATATCCTATTGGTTAGAGTGTTTGAAATCTGTATGAGGTGACCCTGGATCGAATCCCAGTGATCGCATGCATACTTTCGTTAATTTCTTTGGTGAGTGTTTGGTGTTGGAGTGAAATTAACAAAAATAGTGAATATACGGTAGTTGAAATTGATCCCGAATAAACGTTTTCATTTTTGTTCGGACTTCATCACGTCATGACCATGTTAATTACTTAATGATCGTTATAATATGATCAACGACTATAGTTTTATATATGAAATATAGTTTTGTTCACGGTTGTTCCAATGGTGCAATCAGAATTTTTCTATCACCAATAGTTATTGTGTAATGTGAAAAAAATGCAAACATTACCCAGTTTAGCCTAGCCTATATTATATGTGTGAACATCTGAGGTTTATTTATAGCTATGAATTTGAGATCTACGTAGCCTATAGCTCATTATATGAGAACGAGAATGCAATAACGAAGTTAATACGCCTAATATTGGTTTTCTACGAATATTTATAATTAGAGGGAAATAATAATAATTATATGGTTCACAATGAACCCCGCAACTGCTCATGTTTCTACTTTTAAACTCAAATGTTTTTCCAAAATATCTAGTCATATGACCTATTGCATTCCACAAAACACACATGCGATGATACGAAAAAGAAGCACTTATTCACTGCTATCATTAACAGCACTATCAAAATGTATTTTCATCGATAAAACACTTACTGGAATACTGGGGTCAGTCTGTCTGCGGTTGGGCCTGGAGGGACGAGAGATGTTGCAGCCCTACTGCTCAACTCCACCGCCCTGAGTATACTAAACACTCAAATTTGAATTTACTCAACAGTCAACACTTGCGGTGCCGCAGGCCGCGGTCAGCTGTGATATAGGCCTACATTATGTCGTTATCATGATGATATCCTTGCTAAACTCAAGGTCACACACACACACACACACACACACACACACACAAGATATACTTAACTCTGAACATATTGAGGCTAATATATATATATATATATATTTATTTGTAATTCCGCAATTTTTCCCATATTTGTTTTTAGTATTACTAACTGTAGTTGATTTTGAGGCCCCCTTAGAAAGCTTGGGTGGGGGGGGGGGGCGAGCGCCCCTCGCTGCCCCCACCAAATGACGCCCCTGTATACAATGCTTTAAATATATATTTGCAGATAGCCTAATACAGTGATTTATCATCCAAAACTAATTTGCACATGTACGGTCGAGGTTAATAAGTGTTGTCAGATATTTCACAAAGTTTCGGGCACTGACTAATACTCTGAGAAATAAGCACCTTTCCCAGTAACTACAGTATAAAGATACCAATAACACTTTTTGAGCGTAAACCACTGGAATCTATGACAACGCTTATTACCCCCGATTGTACATGTAGCCTACAGACATATGTAATCCGAAGTCCACAATCTAAATATTTTAGAACTTCCCCGGATTATATTATTATCCTTGCATTAGATTTGATTAAATGAATGAGGAAATGCATTTTTATGAAAGGTAGCCTACATGACCACTACCGAAAATATTATAGACATACATGGGAAAAATTGTATAGCCAGGGATCTAAAAAAAAATTGGCTTTGCCCCCCCCCCCCTGAAAAAAATCCTGCGGACGCCCTTGCCCCCATCGGAAACTAACAATGAGAGTTACATTTATGATTGAGATTGTATTAACTTGAGGGGTGACTTGTTTTTTTCTCTCTCTGGCTTGTATCCATTCGGCCCCATTCAGCCTACTGTTTTAAGACGTTTATCCCCATCCAGGTGTCGATTTATATCTGGCAAGATATAGCGAGCCACCATATTTTGGATAATTAGTTAAACAGATGGCTAAATTTGTACATTTGTTTATAGAAAAATTTCTCCGGCAAAGTCGGATTTCTCCATAAAATGCTGGCTCGCTATCGCTCGCCAGGAAAAAATCAACCACTGGATGTGGATAAATGTCTTAAAACAGTAGGCTGAATGTGGCCGAATGGATACAACCAAGAAAGAGAAAAAAGCAGGTCACCCCCCTTAAAAGTGTCTTGGAGTAAATAATATAACGGTATGTTAACAAATGATGCGTATGTATTGCTACTATAGACCATTCATTGTAAGTAGGCCAGAAACCGGTACCTGTAATTCCTGTAACTCAAGAAGGGCTAGAGAATATGGGCTGTAAATTTCTACACCTATTCCCTAGCTGACTCTTCCCAAAAGGTAGACATTATTAGCTCAATTACTCGTCATTTTTTAGTTTTGTTGTTGTTGTTGCTGTTCCCCAGGCTGCCTGGCCGAACAGCCCCAAGGCCCCGAGCAAGGTCAAGGCCATAACCGAGCACCCCCACAGAACCCTACCTGCCTACCACAATAAAGCCAGGGTGACTTAAGCCACTCCAATGCGGGGAACTGAGGAGGGTGCGGAAATGCCCGGGAAACCAAAGCCCCACCCAGGGCCTTGTGCCCCTCAGCAATAATGAAGAGAAAGTTGAGGGGCAAAGGAAAAAAGTGACATTTTGGCTTCCAATCTGCCAACCTCTAGGTTGGCAGATTGGGAGGTCAATCCACGGAAGAGACGCCGTCACTTGAGATCTAGAAAATATATAAGTAAAAGGAACAGTCAGAGTAAGCTATGGGTATGGCAGAGATCGCTCAGCTCTCACTAGGATAGACCAGCCCATCACCACATGACTAGAACCCAATCCTCTCAGCATCAACTAGGAAAGGCCCTAGAAAGCCACCTTTTGCGGGGGGATAGCTCCACTATTTCAGGGGTTGGGCACCCGCCTCATTTTTGAGTTATGGAGGTTAGTGGTCAAGATTTTTGGCCTAAATATAATGAATAGACTAAAGTACAGGACGTGAGACCGGAACCGCCCGTCGTGTCGAGCACTCGGTCTTTATATGTATGTATATATATGTATGTATATAGTAAGCCTACCACACCTACCACTACTACTGTCCAGGTCTCCCTCACTATCCGATGCCCCAATTTATGATATTATTATAGGGTTTTAGGTGTTTGTGTTTTGGTTGGTCCAAGAACGCTTCCCCATTTACCCCATTCATTTTAGGGTTCTCTATATGATTTTTCTATTTAAGATCGGGTTTTCAGGAACGTAACCCAATCGCATATCGAGGGAAACCTGTGCAGTACTAATAATAATAATACTAACCTGATAACAGTGGTCCGCCATCTCCATCCAATCCCTGGCACATTTGGGACGAGTGGTGGTAGGGACTGTTGTGGTGGTAGTGGTGGTAGTGGTTGTAGTAGTAGGAGTGGTAGAGGGTATATCTTCCGTAGTGGCTGTGCCGTTAACCTCGTGTTGGTGCTCCACTATGATGGCTTTGTGATTTGTGGCATTGAATTCACCTGAGGAGAGGAAATATAAATAGGGAGATATGAAAACAAAATATACCAGACTAGACATTAAAATGTAATACTTGCAAACTAAACAAACCAAAATTGGGACAAGGACAATATAAAGTCAAATTAAATTATCAAAATCGCTATGTGGAAACAACGTTTACTAAAATGAAAATTATTAAATAAAAGAACACAATCCACCACATAGGGTGTACATTACTACATGAGCAAGTTAATCTGTTTTCACAGACTTTCTTTAAATCACATCCACGCTCTGATATCTTGAAGCTGCAATGCCACTGTCTCGCCGTCTAATCTCGCAACCTCAGACGATTCTCTCTCTCAAATGCACCTATTGAGCGTATTAGGCTATTCACTAGGCCCTTCCTCCCATTGCATATTTTGAATATGGGAATATTCATGCAATACTAATGTATATTGGAAAGAGTGAGGGTATTTTTTATGGTGTGTCAGTGGGGTTTGTGGTAATGTACTGAACTAAGTACAGCACATATTAAATCAATATTATCTTACCAATGAGAAAGCAGGATTTTAACTCGGGCATTAAGATTACCAGTCGGTAGTCCAGTAGCAATACCACTCCACCACACCTACCCTATGTTAGATACAGGATATAAATTGTTCTTCTTCCAAGGTGTATGCTTGTATATTCTCTATGGACAACCACATTTATTTTGATCAGCTGAAAGTTAGTCAACCACTTCACCACAGTGTAACATTTTCCAATATAATTTCCTAGCCCTTAACCACTTCAGCACAATGGCGTCTTGGTACCTTTTATTCTGGCTAAAGCTAGATGATCTTATGTAGTCTATCTCTCTATCTATCTACCTATTTTATGTAGTGACTTGTGTTATTCAGAGGCTATATTGAGATACAGGTCTCCCTCGATTTACGATTGGGTCAAGTTCCTGAAAACCTGATCTTAAATAGAAAAATCATATAGCAAATCCTAAAATTAATGGGGTAAATGGGGATGCGTTCTGGGACCAGCCAAAACCCAAACCCAAACACCTAAAAAACTATAACAATATTGTAAGTTGGGGCATTGATTAGTGAGGGAGACCTGTAGTATTTACCCCTATGAGTAATAGAGGTATGTTATAAGCAAAAGAAAATTGTCTAATGGTAACCAGAATACAGTAAGATAAAAATTACGTCATTGTGCTAAAGGGGTTAAACTCAAATAAAATAACTTACATATATAGTGAGGGAGACCTGTAGTATTTACCCCTATGAGTCCTAGAGGTATATTATAAGCTAAAGAAAATTGTCTAATGGTAACCAGAATAAGATAAAAATTACGTCATTGTGCAAAAGGGGTTAAACTCAAGTAAAATGACCTAGATGTGTGTGAATTTGTATTTTGTTTTTGTGTGTTAATTGTTTTCTATTGTGTTTTGTGTCGTCCCTATTCTTGCTCTGTCTTGAGTCAGCACCCCCCCCCCCCCAAAAGTGGGGATTGGGCCTGACTAAATAGATAGATAGATAGAAAATGACTTACATATGTAGCGTTGATGGTTGGCGCAGGGTTTGGTGAGCCAGGTGCCAGCGTGCATGAACTTCCCCAGCTGCACCACCACACATCGGCCACGGCTCGGGTCAGATCCTAAGACAAAGGTACTTAATGATTGTATGTTGATACAGTATATGAAAATAGTGAGAAAATATGACAAACATATTTTAAAAACTATCAGTAAATGTTTATTCCGAGGTTATTAAAATCTTATGAGCAAATATACAGAGGTGAGCGCTGTAGCAAAGCACAGCCAGTCTTAAAGCTCCTAACTTTAACTTTTTACTATACTAAGTCATGTCCAAAAGGGAGAGTGCTAATTATGTACAATTGCCTAAATGAATTTGTATACACTCTGTGGATTTATGTGTGGAAGGAAAATTAGTATGACTGAATTAGAAGTGTAGTTTCTTATGCAGTACAGCAGTTAAATAATATGACCAATAAAAAAGAGTGCCTGCAACTCGTAATTCCCAGCGAGTTATGCTGTGCTGTTGTTGTTGTTGTTCTTGCTGATCTCCAGGCTGTCTGGCCGAGCAGCCACAAAGTCCCGAGCAAGGCCAAGGTCATAACCGAGCGCCCCCACAGAACCCTTCCAGCTTTACCACTAAAGAATGCCCAGGTGACTGAAGCCACTTTCAGATAAGGAGCTGAAGAGAGTGTGGAAACGCCCGGGACACCGAAGCCCCTCCTAGGGCCCTGTGCCCCTAAACAGTTATGAAGAGAAAGTTGAGGGGCAAAGGGAAAAATTATGAGATCTGTCTCTGAGAGGGCAGCGGGGAAGGGGATCACCAGCCCATGGGCCGTGTCATGTTGTGTTATGTTACGTTACCTTCGTCCCCATGCCAGTTACTGAAGGAGAGAGGCTTCTCCTTGAGCCATTGGAAGGCCTGCGACTCATAGTTCCAAGCCAGACCCAGCCAGGCTAGGGTCTTGTTGGTGGTCAGGGTACTCAGGTGCTCGGCCTTCAGTCTGGAAAGGATTAGAGGCTTTAGTAATATACTTCTCTTTCTATATCTATATCTCTATCTATAATTCTGTTTATGAAATTCAAAATAATCTGAATATTGATAACTTAATCGATGAACATACCAAGAAAAATATAATATTTGATATTAAACTTTCTGATAAGAACAAGTGCATTGCAAAATTATACATGTTACCTAAATTTCATAAAAGACCTTATAAATATCGCTTTATTGCCGGAGCAAAATTTGCTACCACTAAAACTCTATCAGAACAAGTAGTAAATTGCTTAAAATACATTAAAAGTACTCATAAAAGATATTGTAATACCATCATGAGAAGAACTGGCATTAACTATTATTGGAGTGTTGACAATTCGTTAGAAGTTATTGATAAAATAAATACCATGCCGAAAGTTACCTCGGTACATAGCTTCGACTTTTCAACTTTGTATACCAATTTGCCTTTAGATTTAGTATATTCAGAGCTTTGCTTTATTATAGATTTGCACTTTGACAGGTTCGTTAGGAATGGTAATTATTTCATAAATGTTTATACATATTTTAATAATGCATCACTTAGCTCTACTCCCACTAGTTCTGTATATTTTGATAGAACTAAACTTAAAGATGCCCTTAAATTCCTCCTTTTCAATACTTATGTTAGATTCGGGCCGTACATTTTCAAACAAATATTAGGAATTCCTATGGGTGGAAATGCTAGCCCTTTAATTGCAGACTTATTCTTGCTTGCTTTAGAATTTAAATATATAAAAGACTTAGTTGACAGTAGCAAGAAAAATAAAATTCCAGAAAAATTAGCACTTGCTAAACTGTTAAGTAATAATAGTAGATATATTGATGATATTCTTGTTTGCAATTTGTTAAATTTTAATCAAGTTGCTAAACTTATTTACCCTAATTCTATTCCCCTCACACAATGTAACGTAAATTATAAAGTTGAAAATTTTCTTGATATAAATATAGAGATTGTTAATGAACAGTGCATACTTAAAGTATATCACAAAGTTGATGATTTTAATTTTAACGTAATAAACTTTCCTTTCCCTAGTAGTAATATCGATAGTAAAATCACTTATAATTGTTTTTATTCCCAATTAATAAGATTTTGTAAAATCTGCACTAAAGTAGATGACTTTTGGGCTAGAGCTAGGTTACTATACAGACTCTTAGTGGACAGAGGTTTTGAGGCAAGTAAATTGTTCCATAAATTTAATCTTTTTAGGGTCAATTATTGTGACTGTATTCTAAAATTTGACATCAATAATTTTAATCAAGCATTTTTAACTTGAAGTTTCTTGTATAACCTCTGCTTACTTTTTGTCTGTATTTATTGTTTATCTTTTTCTTTTTCTATTATTATTATTATTATTATTAATATTGATGATTTTTTAAATTTATTGTTCTTGTTAAAAGAGTACTCTTTGTTTAAATCTGTTGTTACTTCATATTTTGCAATTATTTCTCTTTATATTATATGTATTCATTGTCGATAGTATCAATTGCTTACTTTTGCGATTTCCTTAGTTTATTTGTGCTATAAATGTAGGTTATTTGTAGGGTAGTTATTGATAGGGGTCACTTGAGGCATGCTATGCTTACAGGTACCTACCCGATAGCACTATCGTTAGTGAGTGCTGTACTGTATTTTATATATTATTTTGTAATAGTATAGATATCTTATCAATATTTGTATTTTTTACTATTGTTAATGTCTTGTCATGTTGCAAATTTGATTTTAAATAATATTTTGACATTTAACATGTAGTTTCTTTATTCATGCAGAGTTTAGTAAAATTTGCCAGAACGTCCCGGACTTCCCTAACTTGACTACTTCCTTTAACGTGACGATAGTGCGTTGTTATATGTGCGATTGGTTTGCTTGGGAAACAGATTAACTTGCTCATGTAGTGATGTACACCCTATGTGGTGGATTGTGTTCTTTTATTTAATAATTTTCATTTTAGTAAGCGTTGTTTCCACATAGCGATTTTGATAATTTAATTTGACTTTATATTGTCCTTGTCCCAATTTTGGTTTGTTTAGTTTGCAAGTTTTACATTTTAATTTATATACTGTATGTCTTTCTTTCATCCTTTGTATCTCTCTCTCTCTCTCATTATATATATATACAGTATATATATATATATATATATATATATATATATATATATATATATATAGTATATATATATATATATATATATATATATATATACCGGTATATATATATATATATATATACAAATATAATAATAACTATTATTATTATAATTATTATAAATAAATGAGACAGACCTAGAATCGAGAAAGGCCAGTCGTCCCTCCAGGCCCCTACAGTACTCCTTCCCTCCCGACCAGGTGGCGAAGTAGGGGCTGAGCTTGAAGCAGGACCCATCGTAGAAGACCTCGTCCTATAGGATGACATATTTGGTCAAATAAAAATGGGTAGTGTGAAAAATAAGTTGAGATTGCCGATATTGGACAGCTATTCAAACGGAAGTTAACTAAACAATATCAAATAAGAGTTACTACAGCCTGCTATTAAAAAAATATATATTATATATATCCTGCAAACAATCAATATTGACTGGAATAGTTATGTAATGAGAATAATGGCATAATAATGTCTAATAACAACAAGCACACAAGACGTCTTCAACTGTTAAATATTTTCTTTATACAGTACCCGCCGAAAGAAAAGGAAAAGTAGCAGTGCAATGAGGAAAAAGGAAAAATAATAAAGCAAGCATATAATCTACTAAATCAAAGTAATTCAGCACGAACAGATACTCAAATAGCTTAGTGGATTTTCAATAAACAGAGAAGTAACTCACACTCATGCAGCCAGTTGAAGTAGCAATGACACCCACACTCGGTACGCTCTCGGTGGTGGTGGTGGTACGACCCAGCGCCTCAGTGGATGGAACTATTGTGGATGTTGCCTGAAAAGTATAAAAACAGTATCACATGAGCACTTTAGCGGCGGGTGTATCGGAGCCACAATATCTGAGTCAAAGAGTAGCTAATCTTTCATTTTATTATAGCTATTACGGTATTAAGCGATTTTATACAGGGCCGTGGGAATACAAAAACTTGGTGCAATCTCAATTAAACTATCCATTCCCTTACGTCCTTCTTAAATTGAATAAAATCTTATTCTGAATGCCAGAGTAAAATAATACAAATGTTATCATCGACTGAAAGGGTTAAATAACAATGCCAAGAAACTCTCTGTTGGACAATTACATGTAACAATATATTACAACAGCTTGACAAAGGGATTATACATATGTTTCCTTACATACCTCTGCAGGCACTTGCACTTCAGTGGATGGCACTTTACTAGAAGGCACTTCAGTGAATGCCATTTTACTAGAAGGCACTTGAGTCAACAGCACTTGAGTCAATGTCACTTCAGTTGATGGCACTTCAGTAGATGGCTCCACAGATGATGATGCAACAGGGACGGGGGATGTTGGAGGAGGGATCGAGTCCTCAGGCTCAGGATGAAGTACCCACAGAGGAACTGTTGGCTTAGATGAGGTGGCTTGCTCAGCGGTAGTGGATGGAGGGGCATCAGTCGAAAGCTGAGATTCGGAATGCCTGGGGTCGACCACGCCCCAGCCGATATTATCGGGATGCATAAAGTCGTGTGGATTGGGGCCAGAATCGTGAGAGAATTGTGGTACAAGTTGTCCCGAGTCCCCATGGTCACTGGAGAGGCCATCTAAAGGCGACTGTGCCTGTCTGAATCGGTGGCTCTCGTCCAGGAACTGCTGCTGTTGAGGTGATATTGGTGGTTGGGTGGAGGAGGTGTCGTGCATGTACTCCTGGTAAGCTCGGTGACTGCCGGTATCCGTGAATGGGCTGAGCCAGCGCGGTCGAAAGTACATGGTGTTACGGGTGTACCGCTTCCTTCGATGAATTGCCTGAAAATGAATTGGTATTTTGAGTCTAATATTTTGAGTTAAAGGCAGATCTGTTTTCCTAATTATATTTGAAATATACAGTGTTAAAAATAAACAATTCATAAAGAAAGGTTCATGCTACACAGACAAATTGTTCAGAATCGAAAAATCATCTGGTGGTAGCTAGAATAATACACAAAATTACTCACATAAATAGGGCCGGACCTGCACTCCTGGTGGGAAGACTTGCACAAGTAGGCCAACAGCTGTTCACACTCCACCATCTCCCAACCTCCCGGTAAAGACACCGACCCGCACCCCGGTGGCTTCTTCCCTGTGATGGTCAAAGAGTCGGTTATTTCAGGGTAGGCTCCTATAATAGTTGGGGCTCAGTACCTCTGTTTCAATTAAAATGTAAAACTTGCAAACAAAGTCAACCCAAAACTGGGACAAAGACACTATAAAGTCAAAACAACATATCAAAATCGCTATGTGGAAACAACGCTTACTAAAATAAAATTTATGAAATGAAAGAACACAATAGTCAAATAGTAGTAAAACTTCACTTTATCCTCGCTGAGATTGTTAACTAATAGTCAGTTCAATACCTCATTACTGCGATTGTCAAGTAGTGTGCCATTATATTTCCAGGTGGTTACATCCAAGTAACTTCCTAGAAAACAAATTATTAGGTGTACAGGAAAAACAATCTCTCTCTCTCTCTCTCTCTCTCTCTCTCTCTCTCTCTCTCTCTCTCTCTCTCTCTCTCTCTCTCTCTCTCTATCTCACCTTGTTGTGTAGTAAGTGTGGGCTGTTTGGTCCAGTTGGTGTAGGTGAGAGCGGATCCATCTTGCCATCTCAGCTCCTGGTTTCCTTTGCTGCCTTTCTCACCCCCCACTCGTACACCCAGCCAGGCAGATCTCGCGCCGCCTGGAATATATAAAAGCTGTTAGGATAATGAATAATTAGAAGTGGAGAAATAAAGTTAATTAGATGAAGTTAAAGCTAGCGAAGTGTAAGTTTAGTTTTTGCTTTCCTCACCCTCACACAAAGCCTACGGATAACCGGCCCACACGGAATATAAATTTAGGAGATGATTACAAACTATATTTTAGCCTTTAATTTTTCTTTGATTCTGATTAACATTTGACAAGTTACACAGCTCCTTCCTCTTACTACCATGACCTTTGCTTCCAACTCTTACACCCAGGCACTGTATATATTTTTCATGATTATAATTAAAATGGAACAGGAGATAATGGACTGGGTAGAGGAAGATACACACATACACACTCGATTTATCAATGATACACAAACAATTAACACACACACACACACCTATAATTAACCCCCCTTCTCCTCTCCCTGTACCATAGAGCAGTTGGGAATATGTATATGCTAAGATTAATATGCATACATACATACAAACATAAAAGTTTAAAGACCGGTTTGTCCACAGGGAATGTGGTTACAGTCTCACATCTTAAATGGTGGCTTTCCAGGCAACCCTGTCAAGGGCTGCCTTTCTTGTCAAGTTCTTTATTTTTAGATCGGACCGGAGTACTTGATCCCATGTCATTCTAGGTCTACCCCTACACGCAGTTCCCCCCACGTTCACAGTCCGGCATTTCCTCACCCAGTTCTTATCATCCATTCTCTCCACATGTCCAAACCAACCAAGTCGGCTCGTGCGCATCACTTCACTGACACTCCTAATGCCCAGACGCCTTCTTAATTCCTCGCTCGATACCTCGTCCCTGAGATTAACCCCACACATCCATCTCGCCATTCTCTTCTCATTCTGTTCTATTCTATCAATATCCTCCGCTTTAACCGGCCACGTCTCCAAGGCATAGGTCATTGCATTCCTAACGCACGAGGTATACACCTTCCCTTTAAGGTGGGGTGGGAGCCCTCTCATGGTCAGGAGTGGCAGCAGCTCTTTAAACTTTCCCCATCCACTTCTAACTCTAGCAATGGAGCCAGTTTCAACGCCACCTCCGGCGGAAACCGTATCGCCCAGGTAGCAGAACTTATTCACACATTCCAGCGTTACACTGTCGCAACTAACACTAACAGGCGGGTCATTTAACACAAGATCTACCTTGCACACTGCACATTAAAAATCTATGATTCTTGTCAAAGGTCCTCTAGCTCCACTACATCTCTTGGGTACTCAGTCACCACAGACGCAACATACCCCTTCCACATACACACATTGAACAAACCCGACTGACAACTCACTAGCTTTGACTTTGGAGATGACAAAGCGGCTCTCCTCTTCTGAGTGCAAGGAGGCGATGTAACCGCCGCCCACCCTGCACACCCGGGAGGCATCAGTGTAGGTGGCCGCTCCGCTGTTGGATCGCCAGTAGCAGTGGGACGAGGCGGACCAGGAAGAACCACGAGACTCTACCAGCACAACAACCACCGCTGAGGGAAAGACAGGTGCATATATATATATATATATTTGTTATGCCAGGTTTTGCTGGGGTTAGCTGAACTATTTAACCCGTTCAGTGCCAGCAACGGCTCCCTGCCGTCAGTAGATAAATCACTCCCCAGTCCCAGCAACGGCAGGGAGCCGTCAGTAATATACTTTCCTTGTAACTACCAGTATCAGGCAGTGCCTGGTACCACGACCGTTTGAGCACTGCTTTAGAGTTGGCAACACTTCTCAGCTTATATGCAAGCCTCTACAGGCTGGGAGAGCCAGTATTCCTCCATCTTTTGAGGTGGGAGGTTGTTATATCTTGCCATTTTGACCACATTGCTTGGGGCTGTACCCTATGGTACAGTAGGGGTTAAGTAGGTTCTTACTATGTAGGTATGTATGTATGTATGTATTTGTGTGTATGTGTGTTACTCAGTTACTCAGTTACTCAGTTACTTATTCGTCAAGGGGAATCCACGCAATGCGAGCTAAGCTCATTATTATCGCGCCTCCTTAACTGGGAATGTATTGCGTGAAATGCATGTTAAGTGTTTTATGTACTGTTGGAATGGCTGTGGATGTGTGTGTAGTCTGTATTTTAGCCAATTGGCGACATCGGAAACGATGGCTTAGGGTGGATCTGTATGGTACCATTCTCACTATAGACGGTACCGTCTCGCCCGAAGGCTTAGGTAGCCATCAGCTTAGGTGAACCATATGATACCCATATCGCCTTGTACCATTTTTGCCAACCCCAGATGGGACGTCACAACGTCGTCCACGTATTCCAGGTACCTATTTACAGCTAGGTGAACTGAGGCTAACACATGAAAGGAGACAAGCCCAATTTGTCTCCGCCCGGCCGGGGATTGAACCCCCGACCCCTCGTGTGTGAGACGAGAGCTCTACCTACTAGGCTACGGGCTGTGTGTGTGGGTGTTCTGATAAAACTGAATAGTAACCCAGCTAATGGTGTTCTTTTCCAAGAATATTATGAAAATACGAACGTCGGTGGGGATTAACCATAGAATTTACTATTTTTTCTCCACCTTTCCGTTAAACACACACACACACTTTCTCTCTCTCTCTCTCTCTCAAAATGATACATACATACAAACTACATACATGCATATATTATAATTATGTGATTGTCCTAGTTACGATAAAGATACTCGGAGAGGGCTTCTTTCGTCAGTATTCCAAGATATTTCAACCAAACACAATTATACAGTACTGTATACTCCAATTCATCTATCCCACCCGCGACATCAGCATTTACCAGATAGTGACAAATACAGGCAATATTTTAACTATTATCGTTCTTAACACCAATAACTTCCAATAATTAAGCATATGATCCTTAATCCAATCTAATTAATTGATCTCAGACCAAGAGTGAGAGCAGTGGAAAAATAAGGAGAGTGCGTGCGGAGTTACATGGAGGGATAGACAGACTAATGAGGAAGTAAGAAGGAGGTGTGGTGTGGAGGTAGATGTGCTGGAAAGTGTGAAAAGGAACAACTTGAGATGGTTCGGCCATATGGAACGTATGGAAAGCGAGAGAATGACTAAGAGGGTGTACGAGAGCGAGGTGGAGGGACAGAGAGGGAGAGGTGGAAGGATGGAGTGAGGAAGTAAATGAACGAAGGCGGTGCTGGTTGGGGGGAGGGGCGTCGAATCGACGTCAGGCAATAGATAGATAGATCCTTCCGGGATTCGAACCCAGGACACCACATACACAGCTTACGCGCTTTAACCATTAAACCACCATGACAGTTAAAAATTGAGTACATGACTACGATTAATATCCATGTATCGAATACTGGATATCAATCTAATCCCGCACTCAGACGTCACTAAGGATATTGTTTGAAAGAATAAACAAATAATGTGTGTGAATTTGTATTTTGTTTTTGTGTGTTCATTGTTTTCTGTTGTGTTGTCCCTATTCTGGCTCTGTCTTGACGCCCCCCCAAAAAAAATAAAAATAAAAATAAAATAAAAAATAAATAAATAAATAAATAAATAAATAAAATACAAAATAAAATAAAAGGAAAAGTGGGGAGATTGGGCCTGACTATATAGATAGATAGATAAACGAATAATTACCATTAGTGTAACCGCTCATATTATATTCTTCGAGTTCCCCACCATATAATATTCCCCATCCTGAATTATCCCTTTCAATACCGGTGACGTCTCTTTTAGTTTGGTTTCAGCTACATTTGGACGATTTTATGAGGCTTAGGAAGGATATGATCGAGGTGGCTAAAAGGATGAATTGAGATAGTCTGTATAGCTTTTTCCTTGGTAGACGTCCTCCCTAAGCTGAATAAAATCGTCTAATACTTGCCACAATAGCATGAACAAATATGGCACTGGTACTGAATGGGATAATATTCAACCCAACGTAATCAATGCTAAAGTCGTCATTGCACTGAAGAACCTGGAAGAACAGAATAACCTATACTATACCTGGAAGAACAGAACTCACGTAGGATAATGTATACAGACATATCTTTCTTTCAGTATATCTCGCTACACGCCGGTGAGGTAAAATATGCAAGCCCAACCTTCCAAGCCTATGGTATATCCGATTACATAATGAGGTGACCTTTGGCAAGCTTGGTATTAGTGGCCTTACGACTTGGATAGCAGCTTTAGTATTTTGAATGTCACGCTGCTACAGTCACTCAGTTAAGGGGGAGGTAGTCGCTTTTTTTGGACCTCCTTCCCCTTCATGCTTAGCCCCATTAGTTTTGAGATTTTAAGACGTTCGGTGTGGATATTTACATCCAGTTTGCTCTAGGCCCTTTTGAGATACAGAGAGGTCAGGGATTAAAATTATTGTCAAGTTCGTTGGCGCTACCTATAGTGTGACACAAGTAAGCTTACCGGTATATATTCATATACATACATACATACCACAACATTTTCCAGGTAATATTCTCATACATACATACTTTTTTTTCTATGTGAATCGAAACATTCTGGTTTTATCGAGAATAATAGACAAAAGGCATGTGCCGGATGCCTCCCGATTCAAAGAGTGACAGGGCCGAAAGCAAGGGACGTTCGAGCTAAAATGCCTGGACACACGGAGTTTGAAGCAATTTAAGTCATCGGAAGAGGGAAAGACTGATTCTGGGAGAGAGTTCCAGAGCTCAGCAGCTGAATAGAAGAAAGTCTGAGAAAAGCGTTTCACTCTTGGGTTGGACAGTTACACAGAGTAGGGGTGGGATTGTGTTGCAAGGCGGGTACTACGTACCCTACGTAGAGGAGGTGGTATACACTGGGAAAGCTCCGAGGAACACTGATTATTGTAGTAGCGATAGAATAGCGAGAGAGATGCAACATTGCGGCGAAGAGAGAGAGATTGCAGAGTTGGTGAGTGAACGGGAGTAAATGATACGAAAGGTTTTCCTTTCTACTTTGTCTAGGAGTGCGGTGTGAGAGGATCCTCCCCACACATGTGAACAATACTCAATACAAGGACGCACTGTGCCCCTGTACAGATACCTAACATTACAGTACAATACCTCATACATGTCAACATACATCAAGTACTGTACCATACATATTCTCCAGTAATATGAGGTAGTGTAACACCATTAAGCTTAGCGGTATATTCTCATTATCAAAGTCATATAATCCAACCACCAGATATTTTTCTTATGTGTATATCTAGTTTATAATCCCAACTATGTAATTAATCAAGGGGGGGGGGGGTGTATGGATCCCCTTCTGCCTTATGTTTAGCCCCATTTGTTAGGCGTATTTAAGACCTTTCTCCCCATTACCTTGTCAATATTAGGACTCTTTATGCCATTTAGGTATCGATGTTTTCCTGGCGAGCGGTAGAAATCGTGTAATTTAGGAGGAACCGGCCTTTGGGACATATTTCTACCAAAAAATTTACAAATTTATCTCGAGGGGGGGGGGGGGGATCTTGGGAGTGTTTTTATGTCTCCACCTCCCCCCTACCACACACAACACACACGGATCTCGCGCCACCTGTAATGTCTAAATGCTGTCAAGATATTGAATAACCAGGAGTTGAGCAATAACGTTACTTACAGAAGTCTAAAGCTAGAGAATTGTAAGTTTAGTGTCTTGCTTTCCTCACGATATCCCTGGAACTATGACTACGTAGATAAGCGGCCCATAGGGAATATAAATTTAGTTAAAAACATTTACAATTCCTTAGTCGCCCTCTTAATACCATGACCTGTCCTACCCACTCTTAACCCATGCACTGTACAGAATTATCTTGCTCTCAATTCACAAAAGGTGAAATGTAAAGTCTCACACACATATACCTATAATTAGTCCCCCTTTTCTGACGCGAGTGTTAGGAATATGTAAATGCTAAGATTACTATGCATACATAGCCTACAAACATAAAATTTTAGAGTCTACTCGCTCTCACACTATCTATCTATCTATCGATTCACACACACACACACACATACTCTCTCTCTGCCAGCTCTCATTTACCTAATATCCTGTACCTCTCTCAGGGCCAATGTATATCTCCCTCCCCCACTGCATCACTGGCGACATTAAGGGGGTCACCGGCTTTTATTTTTATCTTTCTCTCCTTTTCTCTCTTTCCCTGGCTTGTATCCATTCGGCCCCATTCAGCCAACTGTTTTAAGACATTTATCCCCATCCAGGTGTCGATTTCTTCCTGGCGAGCGATAGCGATCCAGCATTGTTTGGAGAAATCCAGCTTTGCCGGAGACATTTTTCTATCGAAAAATGTACAAATTTAGCTTGCTGTCCAAAAATAAAATACTGACACCTGGATGGGGGTCAACGTCTTAAAACAGTTGGCTGAATGGGGCCGAATGGATACAAGCCAAAGAAAGGGGGAGAGAAAGAGACAAAAAGCGAGGTGGGCTCCTTTAAACACTACACTGAGGGCTGGGGATTTATAGCGCCCTTTTCTCCCTCAGGTTTAGCCCCATTAGTTTGGAGATTTTACAACATTCGCTCCCGTTATTTGAGCGATTTTAAGACCTTTCACACCGTTATTTGGGCGACTTAAAGACCTTTCGCCCCCATTAGCTTAGCGATTTTAAGACTTTGTGCCATTTAGGTGTCGATTTTTTTTTCCCTGGCGAGCAACAGCCTCCAATTTAGGAGGAACCGGCCTTTGGCTTGGGTATTTGCAAATATATCACAAAAGGGGGGGGGGGGGGTCATGATGGTATTGTTTTAAGCTTGATGGAGGTCTAGGGAGGAAAAAATATATATATATAAAAAATACATAAACAAATAAATCCAAATCTCCCCTTACCCTCTTGAGATGGGGTTTTAATAGTTTCGTCAGATTATCAATGGATGATTTTTTCAGCTTTGGAAGGATCTGTGAGAGTCAAAAGCATAAATTGGTTTGTTTTCGGTAAGCCACATTAAATCATCTAATGCTAAGATTAAACTGAAGACCGCCCTCATCGTATACGCCTTGCATTAACCCGTTCAGTGCCAGTGCCATCCCATTAACTTTATTCTGGCCACTATTAGACGATTTTATTCAGCTTAGGAAGGACCTCTAGCAATGATAAGGCTGCAAACTATCTCAACCAAACCTTTTAACTACCACAGATCCTTCCTAAGTTGCATAGAATCGTCTAAATATAGCTCGAATAAAACATAACACACGTCGTTGGTACTCAAAGGGTTAACGAGTGTGGGTCCTGGGTTAACGTAGGTTGGCTTGTGGTGTCCGTAGAGTTTTGTTTAAGTGAATGCCATTATATCTTTTTAATCATGCACATAAGATTACGATAAACGTTCAATTAACCCTTTCAGAAATACGGCGTCTTCTTCAATATCAATTTTTAGTAGAAATATACGATTTTTATACAGCTTCGGAAGGACCTCCACTAATTATATGGGGTATGCGGTAACCTTTTCACAAACCCTTCCTAAACTTAATATAATCCGGACCATTTAAATCGTGACCCCTAACCTATGTAACTCAAAAAGGTCTAGAACAAATGGTATGTATATGTCCACACCTATTCCCTGGCTGACTCTTCCCAAAATGGTAGACACATTAGCTTGATTAGTTTAATTTGTGTATTCGTTTTATTAAATATAGAGGTTAGGACTCAGATACCTGGCCTACCTATAATGAATGGACTATAGTATATATATATATATATATATATATATATATATATATATATATATATATATATATATGATACGTCATGGTATACTGAAAAGCAGTAGGCTGAATGGAGTAGAATGGCTACTACCCAGAAAAAAAAGTCGGCCCCTTTAAGGAATGTGGTTTTATTGTGGCCGTTTTGAAGTGTGGCCGTTTAGGAGTGTGGCCATTTAGGAGTGTGGCCCATGTTCATATTCAACCTACATGCACAAATTACACAAGCAATACACATATACTTACCTAGGATATAAAAGGGCTTCATATTCAAAGGGCAAGGAATGGACACAACTATTTCACTTCTCTGATCATAAATTCCTGTTTCTATTGGAAGTTCAAGTGAAATCTAACACTTTTACTTGTAATTGTTGTCAGTATCCAATATTCTGATTTACGTACTATTCAAAAGCAATATTTCACCTTTGTCGTGTTATTATGTTATTATTATTATTAGTAGTAGTGGTATTGGTAGTAGTAGTAACGGTTGTCGTGGTAGTAGTAATAGTAGTAGTAGTAGTAGTAGTAGTAGTAGTAATCAATCAATCAATCAATCAATCAATCAATCAATCAATAGTAGTAATAGTAGTAGTAGTAGTAGTAGTAGTAGTAGTAGTAGTAGTGGTGGTAGTAGTAGCAGTAGTAGTAGTAGTAGTAGTAGTAGTAGTAGGTAGTAATCAATCAATCAATCAATCAATCAATCAATAGTAGTAATAGTAGTAGTAATAGTAGTAGTGGTAGTAGTAGTAGTAGTAGTAGTAGTAGTGGTGGTAGTGGTAGTAGTAGTAGTAGTAGTAACCTTTGTCAGCTTATATTTGTCTAAAGCTACTTGTTAAGCTGAAACCGTACTGCAAATAAATCACCCACCATTTAAAGCATATGGATTAGTATTAAGCTGCAAAATAATCCACAATCACCACTTTGCATTACACATTGTTTTCTTTTCCTTTTCAATTCTCATATTTCAAATTTTCCAGGTTATCCATTCACAACATTATCAGTATAAATATGTGTTCACTCTACACATTGATGGCCGCTTTCAGTAGTATAAATATGTGTTCACTCTACACATTGATGGCCGCTTTCAGTAGTATAAATATGTGTTCACTCTACACATTGATGGCCGCTTTCAGTAGTAGTTTGGTTTTGTTTTTGTTCATGTTTGTCGGTCAATTTGAGTGTTTCTATACTTCTCTCAGCATTCCCATATATTATACGGTACTCGGAGAATGTTGGTATCAAGAAGTTTGTTTATGTATCGTTCGCGATCCCATATATCGCGATTTTCCAGCTCGTCCAAGTAAAAACATAAATGCTTCCAAAACAAATATCACAGGTAGCTAGCTCTCAGTGGATTAAAACCGGTATATTTCTCCCATTAACGCACAGGGAAAGACGAACACACTTTCTTCAAACAAACTGTATTGTTATTTAATGTTGTTCGAGCAGTAGCGAGATCCATAATTAGTGTCCTGTGCCTCTGCTGCCTACGGGGCCCTTGTGTTGTGTTGTTGTGGAGAGAGCTGGGGAGGGAGGCGGGCGGGCGGGCGGGAGGGAAGTCCACCAATAACTGCAGAGGGTGGGGGTTGGTCAGGGGGGAGGGGAGGAGTAGTGGGGGGAAGAGGTGGGGGGTTGATCAGGGGGGAGTGGAGGGGGGGGGGGGGTTGGGCTCAGTCATGGGGGTATGGGGAAGTTGAGGTGGGGGTTGGTCAGGGGGTGGGGGGGGGGGGGTTAGAGGTCAGTCATGGGGGGATGGGGACGTTGAGGTGGGGGGGGGGTTGAGGGGGGGGGAGTAGGGTAGTGGGGGGTAGAGGTCAGTCATGGGGGATGGGGGAAGTTGAGGTGGGGGAGGGTTGAGGGAGGAGGGGTAGAGGTCAGTCATGGGGGGATGGGGAAGTTGAGGTGGGGGAGGGGAGTAGTGGGGGGGGGGTAGAGGTCAGTCATGGGGGGATGGGGAAGTTGAGGTGGGGGAGGGGAGTAGTGGGGGGGGGTAGAGGTCAGTCATGGGGGGATGGGGAAGTTGAGGTGGGTGGGTCAGGGGGGAGAGGGGGTAGAGGTCAGTCATGGGGGGATAGGGAAATTGGAGGTAGGGGAGTTGGGGAGTAGAGGTGGGGTCAATCATGGGAGATTGATAATCGGTTTATACCTTTGAGAGATATCATGTTAACAGACAGGCAGACAAACAAAGGCGAACATATAACCTCCGTCCAACTTCGGGGCGGAGATAATAAGATCTTCGGACTGTGAAAACTGAGCGGTGACCTATGGTAACCTAACAGTAGTAGTAAGGTAAGAGGTGTATGGCTTATTTCCCTATCTACCACTTCTCCCTCGCGTTTAGCCACATTAGTTTTCGGATTTTAAGACGTTCGGCTCAATCATGGGGGGATTGTCAAAGGTATATTAGTTTGCGATTTTTATACTTTTCGCCCCATTTCTTTGTCAATATTAATACTTTTCGCCCCATTTCTTTGTCAATATTAATACTTTTCGCCCCATTTCTTTGTCAATATTAATACTTTTCGCCCCATTTCTTTGTCAATATTAATACTTTTCGCCCCATTTCTTTGTCAATATTAATACTTTTCGTGCTACTTAGGTGTCGATTACTTCCTGGCGAGCGAAAGCGAGCCTGTAATTTAGGAGGAATCAGCCTTTGGCCGTGATATCTTTCTACTGAAAAATGTACAAATTTATCTAGAAGGGGGATCTTTGGGTGCTATTTAAGCTTAATGGAGGTCTTGGGAGGAAACTAAAATAAATAACCCTCTATGAGGATCATTTTTTTTGGAGGCATTGTACAGTATCTGATTCTGAGGGGTGAGAGAGAGGGTTAATAGTATCTATGACGTCACCCAAATACGACCCTTGTGAGAGAGAGGAAGGTGTCAATTACGGTGGTGTCATATGGGGGGTGCAGAGGTAGCCAACTGTTAACCTCTTTAGTACGGCTCACCTGATTATATATTGTAGTCTTATTTATTATTTTTTTCCTATGGATAATATTAGACAATTATAATATGCAACTTTTAAGGCGATAATAAGACTCTTCACTCCGTTGAGGTTTCGATTTTGTTGGGGTGCGAGCGAGAGAGCCTGTAACTTAGCAGACATTATTCGATCGAGAAGAAAAAAAATACATGATCCCTCATAACATTCTTAGGTCTTAACATAAGCATAAACTTGTATATTTATTTATTTGGAAAGAGGAAAATCTGCTCTAAAACTTATGTTTATGAATTATTTCTCATTTAAGCTACCAGTTTTGTGAAAAATGATTTTGAAAATATACTTATAGCTCCGATTTGCATGTTTGTTTACTATTTTTATAATTAATTAAATTGTATTTATTAAACAAACTGGTCAGTGATATACTCCAAAGCATTCTGAACAACTTTTATTGAATTATGTTTTTTGATGAAACTATTATTTGTTGAGGTATTTGACTTTTAAAAGAATTCCAAGATGGCGGCCATTTTCCAATATGGCGGCTAACGCAGGAGCGGGAGAGCTTGGGACTTTTGATATGATGTTCAGGTTATATATCTCTACATGTGTGCCAAGTTTCAGCTTTTATCTACTTTTATTTTCCCCTTCATAACCCTAAAGTTCCTGGGCTATTTAGTTTTCAGATTTTAAGACGTTCAGCCCATTAGTTTGGCGATTTTAAGACGGTTTGCATCTTTTCGTTGTCAATATTAATAAGACCTTTCGTGTCATTTAGGTGTCGAAGTTTACCTGGCGAGCAATAGCGAGCCTGTCTATCGGCTGGGAAATTTTTCTATCGAAAATATGTACAAATTTATCTTGAAGGAGCGTCTTGGGGGGGGGGGGGGGCTAAGATGGAGGTCTACGGGGAATAACTAAAAAGATGATACAATGATACATAAATAGGCCCATCCCCCCTTAACTAACCCCTATAACCCACAACTAATTCTTAGTAATAAATAAAATCGTCTACTGATAGCCAAAATAATAAAAAAAAAACAGGCATCATCATACTGGAAGGGTTAAGGGCCGGGAGATGGGTCGTTTTTTCTGGTCCCCCTTCTTCCTCATGTTTAGCCCCATTACTTTTCAGATTTTATGACGAGTTTTCGTGTCATTTAGGTGTCGATTTTTTCCTGGCGAGCGATAGCGAGCCTGTAATTTAAGAGGAACCGGGAAATTTTTCTATCGAAAAATTTACAAATTTATCTTATGTGGTGTGTGTGTGTGTGTGGTGGTGTGTGTGTGTGGGGGGGAGGGGGGGGGGGGCATTATAAGTTTGATGGAGGTCTACGAAGGAAAAAAAAAAAAAAAAAAACACACATAAACGAACAAATAAATACGCCCATCCCCCCTTAATAAATACGCCCATCCCCCCTTAATTGAAGCGGTAAACATTTATTATGCGGGTAGAAAATAGTGAACAGCTGAGAGAGAGGAGTAACATTGGGGAAAAGATAATAAGGAAGTGAGTGTGAGTGAGAGAGAGAGAGAGAGAGAGAGAGAGAGAGAGAGAGAGAGAGACAGAGAGCGAGAGACAGAGACAGAGACAGAGAGCGAGAGTCACACATGCTCTACTTTATAACAAAGCAATAGTTACAACGTCCCCTTTAACATTGGTTAATTTTATATAAGAGGATCATATCACTATTTCCAGGAACTATCATCAACTCAGTTTGGCTTTAATTATAAGTATAGGCTATTACTTGAAGCAATGTGTATCACTTAGAAGAATAAGTTGTTAAAGTTTCAAAGCATGGTTTTCAAAATAAGCGTTCATGCTCGACAGATCTCTTTGAATTTGTTATGATGAAAATAAAACCGTTGACATCTACTTTGCTTTCCAGACCCTTCCACATCTCTTGATAAAATAAAAAGTCCATGGTAAACAGGGGTGCATACTCTGGTGTATTGAGAATTACCTTACTGGGAGGAAGGAACGACTAGTACTAATTGGTAGAGCATTAAGGGGAGGTTTCCACTTGAGGGATTTTTTTCTTGACTCCTTTCTCCCTCATGTATAGCCCCATTGCTTTTCTATTTTAAGACGTTCGCCCCATTATTTTGACGATTTTAAGAACTTTCGACCCATTTCTGTCAATTTTAAGACCTTTCGTGCCATTTAGGTGTCGATTTTATCCTGGCGAGCGATAGCGAGCCTGTAATTTAAGAGGAACCGGCCTTCAGCCGGGACATTTTTCTACCGAAAAATTTACAAATTTATCTTGAAAGGGGCTCAAGGGGGTGTAATCTTAAGCTTGATGGATACCTAGAGACCAAACTAAAAACCTCCCCTTAAGTAGACATTGTTACAAGCGGTGGTGTAACCCAAGGATCAGTACTGGATCTGTTTTATTATCTATATATATACATTTATAAACAAAGTTGAAAATGGCTTATGTAATATTTCTAAATTTGAAGATGAAACAAAAATGTAAAACAACAGAATATCCATTGCATATTCAACTGATCCAAAGAGATTTAGATAATTTACTAAAGTGGTCCTGTATCTAGCAAATGGAATTAGACTACTGTCAATAAAAGTAAAGGATACAGGTAGAACTTACAATGCTTTTGTACTTGCATCACAACTTATGTAGCCTACATTATGTCCTAGGTTAGAACAACATTGATTTGTTTTATCATTATCATAGTTTATTTACCAACTTTCCAATAAAATTCCACATACATTTTTCTTCTCTATGTGAGTGAGGGAGACAAAAGGCAGAACTGCCTGTGTCGAGTGCCACCCCCAGGGTTGAAAGAGTGACAGGGCCAAAATCAAGGGACGTTCGAGCCAAAATGCCTGGACACACGTAGTTTGAAGCAATTTAAGTCATAAGATGAGGGAAAGATTTATGGTGTATGAGAAATAATTTGCAGATTTACATAACAATTTCTAAGAGGGGGATTGTTGGGTAGAGAGTCAGGTATTAATGCCTATTGCAACGGCTCCCCTGACTGACTGTGTGAAGTACAAATTTAATGTTACTGTGCTGTTGGAGTGGCTATGGTTTCCTGATGTTTAATAGTAGCCTTTCTCTGTTTATAGGGTGGTCTCTCTCTCTCTCTCTCTCGGGTTAGTGGATATATTGTTGCTTACTGTCCTTTGTGATCCTATATCCACCCATAAAGAGAGAATGTGTGTGTGTGAGAGAGAGAGAGAGAGAGAGAATTATCCGAGGGTGCATCTGTCCTTCAAAGTGGACCTAATCGTCTCTCACCTCCCCCCTCCCCCGCTCTCATTTCCTCTCTCTCTCTCTCTTCCTCTCTTTTTTTCTTTCGTTCTTTCTATCTTCGTGCCATATATCTCTCTCTCTTTCTCTCTCTGTCTGTGTATCTATGTAAATCACTCACTCACTCTTACACTCTCTGTATGTGTGTGTGTCTGCCATCCTTCACTCCCACTCACACACACTCTCTCTCTCTCAGATTATTTCACACCCCAATCAAGGCAACCTAAAAGTTACAGCTTTTACCATATTGCCTTCGTCTGTCCTTGGCTGTATACACAATATCTCAAAAACTTACTCTGGGATATGGAGAAAACTTGTTACAACCTTCCTTATTCGGTACCCACACCCTCACGAGAATATATATTTACTTGTATAATTATTTGTATATACTTACATATATTAACTTGTATGTATGTATGTATGTATGTTTGTGTGTGTATGTGTGTTTGTGTGTGTATGTATGTGTGTGTATTATGCCTGTGGGTGTTTATATGTGTATGTAGGTATGCATGTATGTATGTATGCGTGTATGAATGTAGCCTATGTATGTATTCCTTTAAGATGAGATGAATCCCAAACTTCCTCCCCTCGCCTAAATTTAACATATGATAAATCCTTACCACTTCCCCTCCCACAAATTTAAGATGTATTGAATCCCTAAACCCTCCCATCCCCCAAATAACAGACTGAGGGATTATAATTCCTCCAGCCTGTCTGTCAACAATCCCGAAATCCCTGTAAATCCGATGTCACACGAACGCTTTTTCCGGCAATTTCAGACGAGTTGTTTTTTTCCCCTTAAGCCAGTGTCACATGAGCGCCTTTTTCTACCATTGTTTACGGGCAATTGACCACTTGCGAGTTTCGTTCAATAGGGAAGTTGGAGCTGTAGACATCGATATTTAGCAGAATTACCAGCTAAAATACGGTTGTAGTGCATTTATAAACCCATAAAAATTAAATTAATCATACTTTCTATCCATCAAAAACCTACATTATCATTGCATTTCTGTTTGATATCAATGTTTACAGCTCCAACTTCCTTATAGCCTGAAACTCGCAAGTGGTCAATTGTGGCCTGGCAACTTCCAAATATAAGTTTTAGCAGAATCTTAAGCTACCTAACCTAATTCTACCTTCAGCCTAGTTTCCGATGCCAATGTGAAAGAGCCTCAGAAATATTACGAGAACAAGCTTCCTCATCAAAAATTGCCGGAAAAAAATAATCGCTCGTGTGATTATCCTGTGATATCCTGCTCGGCTATTGGGACACAGGTTATTCACTTTTGTTTAGTCTGGGACTCTCGTGTTTCTCTAGATATATATATATATATATATATATATATATATATATATATATATATATATATATATATATATATATATTATATATATATATATATATACATATATATATATATAAATATATATATATACATATATATATATATATATATATATATATATATATATATTATATACTCCATATATAGTAATTGGGGTGGGGGGAGGGGGAGGGGAGAGGAGGGGGGTTAATGCAGGCCCGAGGAGAGGGAAGTTAGTGGGGGGGGCACGTGGGTAAAAATCCAATGTCACACGAGCGGTTTTTTTTTCGGAGATTTCTATGGACAAGTTTTTTCTCGCAATATTTCTGGGGCGAAAGGTGATCAAATCGCCATAATTAATGGGGCTAAGCATGAAGGAGAAGGGGGTAAAAAAAAAAAAAAAAAATCTTAATCTGTTCTTCTAGGGCTCAAAACGTGTCAGAATTAATGACCGCCGCGGTCATGTACTTCCTAAGCTGCACAAAATCGTCTACTGATAGCCATAAATTAACCCTTTCAGTATGAGGACACCTTTTTTAATACTATTCTGGCTAACATTAGACGATTTTACTCAGCTTAGGAAGGCTCTCAAGGATTAAAAGGGAGGAAGTACACATCAATTTCACCCTCCGACTTTCACCGTTCCTTCCTAAACTGAAAACAAATCGTCAATGTGAACCTGATTAAAAAAAGTGCGTCCTTAAATATTTTAAGGGGTGACCCTTTATTTTTCTCTCCTCTTCTCTCTTTTTTTTGGCTTGTATTAATTTGGCCCCATTCAGCCTACTGTTTTAAGACGTTAAACCCCAACCCATCTCAAACTCCAATAGTACAGTATATAGATTACTACGTTAGTATGTGTGCCTTAACCCCTTCTGTACCGGTGACGTATTTTGCCTTATATTCTGGCGACTATTAGACGATTTTATTCAGCTTTGGAAGGACGTCTACCCACTAAAAGGCTTCACACTATCTCACTTAACCCTTTGCACTACCCCAGATCCTTCTCAAGCTGCACAAACTCGTCTAAATATAGGTAGAAGAAAATTAAATAGACGCTGCCGTACTGAAAGTATTAATACCTCCACCCCTCAACCTCTCTCCCCAAGCACCCCCACCCCATCCCAGCTAGCCATCTTTTCACCCAAATTTCCACACCACCTCAACCACCCCGACTGCCACCCAAAACTCACCACCTACCCAAACACTCACCCCATGTTAAGCCTCCACTACCATCCCAAACCCCAACCTTACCCACGCACTCACCTCCACTGCCACCCCAAACCCCTACCCATGCACTCCCCCACCCTCGCTCCAAGCACCTCCCCCGCTCACCCTCCACCCGCATCCCACTAATGCCTGTTAAGTGGCGGGGTCGTCGGGTGGTGGGGGAGTACCGGACGCACGTGTGACTGAGAGTTATAATACTGGGGTGACAGGGAGGGGAGGGAGGGGGACTGGGGGGATATGGGGAGAGGGGGGGATGGGGGAGAGGGGGGTGGGGATAAGGGGAAGAGTGAGTGGGGAGGTATGCCAGGGTTGAGAGGTTGAGAGGTTGGGAGGGGGACTTGGGGGAGAGGGAGGTGGGAAGGAGAAAGGAGGGGATAAATGCCAGGGTTGAGAGGTTGGGAGAGGGATGTGGGGAGGAGAGAGTGGGGAGATATGCCAGGGTTGAGAGGTTGGGAGAGGGATGTGGGGAGGAGAAGGGAGGGGATATATGCCAGGGTTGAGAGAGAGGGAGAGAGGGGATGATATGCCAGGGTTGGGAGGGGGTCTTGAGGGGTAGGCAGGTGTGGAGGAGAGAGGGGAGGTGTGCTTGTTTGAGGGGTTGTATCGTGCCTCAAGTTTATAGGGTAGTGTACCAAGCAATCATTCTATCTATATATCTATTTATCTTACTATCTATCTATCTATCATTCAAATCAATCAGCGTCATCAGGGATATACTGTAATTTATCAGTCAAGAGGAGTGGGTCAGATGAGTTAAGGGAGGTCACTGGATTTTTTTTATCTTTCTCTCCTTCCCTGGCTTGTATCCACTTTTTTTCTTCTATGTGAGTGAGGGAGGCAAAAGGCAGAACAGCCTGTTGCAAGTGCCTCCCCCATAGTTGAAAGAGTGACAGGGCCAAAATCAAGGGACGTTCGAGCCAAAATGCCTGGACACAAGGAGTTTGAAGCCATTTAAGTCATAGGAAGAGGGAAAGACTGATTCTGGGAGAGAGTTCCAGAGCTAATCATTTGTTACTCTATCCTGCAGTTTGGCCCAACAAATCCATCTCACCATTCTCATCTCATTATGTTCCATTCTGTTGACATCCTCTACTTTAACGGCCCATGTCATTGCACTTCTAACACATGAGGCATACACCTTTCCCTTCAGGGAAAGAGCCATTCTTTTCATGATCAGAATTAGCAGCAGTTCTCTGAACTTCCCCCAGCCACAACTAATTCTAGCGACAGTGGCAGCCTCGGCCCCACCACCGGCAGAGATGGGATCTCCTAGGTAACAAAACTTGTCCACCAGCTCAAATGACTCATTTCCAAAATTCACAGCCACAGGATCATCATTTAACACAAGCTTGCCCTTGCATTGTATGCACTCAAATTTCTCTATTTCTGACTTATCCTTCGGCAGGGGTACTTTTATTTTACTACAGCGCTTACTCCCATGTGCACCCAACATCGAAAAATGCTACACCGAATCGAGTTAGCGCCCACACCCTTTCCACACACTGCACATGGGTATGCACCGCTCTTTTCCACATTGCCTTGTCTCAATCTACAATGCATAACCTTGGTTTTGTTAATATTGACTCTTAAACCCTTGCTCGCCATGCCCTCTCTCCATCTTCTGAATTTGGCCTCAGCATCTTGCACATTGTCAGTTATTAGGACCAAATCGTCTGCATAAAACAGTTCCCACGGGAGTCCGGATCTAAAATCTCTAGACAGTGCCTCCAGGACCATAATAAAGAGGAGGGGGCTTAACACTGAACCCTGATGAACTCCTCACTCAGTACACCTTTCACCCTCACTGCAGTTCACGAATCCTCATAAATCTTCATTATCACATGCACCAGCCACTCTTCCACACCAACTTTCCCCATAGCCCACTGCACAACATCTCTAGGCACCCTGTCAAAGGCCTTCTCCAGGTCTACAAACACAAAGTAAAGATCCCTGCCTTTTAGTAAGTATCTTTCCTGTATCTGCCTGACTATGAAGATAGCATCGGTTGTACCACGTACTGGCATAAAACTAAACTGCATATCATCAATGGAGATGCTTTGCCTGATCAAACCCTCAAAGACTCTCAGACCTTCATAATTTGGTCAAGCATTTTCAGGCCCCTATAATTACCTCTATAATGTGAAGCAGAGCTTTTACTTCCTCCAACACTTTCTTCCACAACCTTTAATTCTACCAACTTTATGATAAGAACTGGGTAAAACAAAAACGTGACTGAAAATATATTTCTAATTATATTTGTACACGTCAATGACAAAGACCGAAGAGGCAGACTTAGAGCTAAACATAGACAGATACACAGACAGGATGAGAGGTAAATAGACAGATACATAGATAGGATAAGAGCTAGATAGACAGATATAGATAGGATGAGAGAGCTAGACAGACAGATATATTTATTTTCTTTTTAATACAGAAGTTTAACCAGACCACTGAGTTTCAGAACAATACTCTCATAGGGCTGGCCAGATAGACAGATATATAGATAGGATGAGATAGATAGAAATATAGATAGAAGGATATATAGCAAGAAAGGTAAAGGAAAAATACCATGATCATGATGCAATTTAACCTTATCTGGTCCGACATCTTGGGGGTTATTATGATATTGTTGATTTATTTTAGTTTGTCCCTTAAACTAACAAAAATTACTTCCCAGACTTCCTTCATACATACTATAAAAGATGCCCACCCAGACCCCCTTCAAGCTAAATTTATATTTTACTATAGAAAAATGTCCTGGCCGAAGACCGATACAGAACAAAATGTACACCTGAATGGGGTGAACTTTTTTTATTGCCAAACTAATGGGGTGAATCTTCTTAAAATCGTCTAACTAATAGAGTGAACAGGAGAGGCACAAAACGACCTTTCACAGACCAAATAGGGTTAAATGTAATAAAGAAATACTATAGTCCATTCGCTGTAAGTAGGCAAGAAATCATGACCTCTATTATATGTAACTCAAAAACCACTAGAGAAATCGAGCTAATATGTCTACCATTTGAGAAGAGTCAGAAAATGAATAGATGTGGAATTTTACAGCCCATTTGCTCTTGCCCTGTATGAGTTACAGAGGATAGAGGTCATGATTTCTCGCCTACTTACAGCGAATAGACTATAGTTAGGTTGTCAAAATATATCCTCTATGACCATTTTCATGGTAAAGTAAGAGTTATTAGAGGTCCTTCAGCATAAAGAGATTGGGTAACTGGACATTGGCCGTTATGATAAATCACTAATAATACTGAGTTACTTGTCAAGCTTTATGTATTATACTGTGAACCCTCCATTAAACTGACTAATATGGAGGGGGGGGGGGGAGACCAGTCCGTTAACACGAAAAAAAAGAGTTGTAAAAGTCTATAATTGGGTTAAAAAATGCGTCTTTCTCTGATAATTTTAAGTTTGTTAAATCCGAAACCTGTTCACCCCTTCATTACCGGGCATGTTTGTGGTTTTATATCTACTATATTTTAAGGATTTTGTGCAGTTTTAAAAGGATCTGTGGTAGTGAAAATGGTTAAGCGAAATAGTCCGAAGCCTGTTAAATGCTGGAGGCCCTTATTAAACTGAATAAAATCGTCTAATAGTACGGTAGCCAAAATAAAGTGAAAAAGACTTCTCGGTAAAGAAGGGGTTAAAAGGGGTCCATTAAATGAAAGGTTCACAGTAGTAGGACTTTCTGGGTCACTACTGGTGTGCCAGCTATACGGGGTAATTGTTATATTCACTTCTATTATAATTAGACAACTGCTAAAGTACTTTTTAAGTTAATACTGATAATATGAACTATAAGCATCGTCATAGGTCATTAATTTTATAGCATTCTTAGAATACGAGTCGACCATTATTATGTCATTGTGATATCTATAAAATAAAATAATATTAAACAAATCCCTTACCCAAACTACTGTAATAGAGTTTAATCTGATACAATACAAGGACATTCTTCTACACAATGCGGGGTTAAGGCAGTCACACAAGCTATTTTTATTTCAAATTTGATAAGTTTATTACTGTGCAACAATCAGATTATGCTTAGTTTATCTTGCATTTCACTGACTTTGCAGTAGAACATTCTGAACTCTCTTTAAATAGTAATTACCATATAAGAACTCTACTAACACTGATTTTGCAAATTAAATTTGGGATTTGAAAGGAATCCTTCCGTGAAAGTGCCAATGTGGCACAGAATTTATTAAGTCAGCATGGTGCAGCAGAACGTCCTAACATTCAGAAAAATTTGTGTTTCCCACACCAATCAATCCCAATATACAGTCTACGGGCCGTGAACAGTTACCCAATCTCTATAAACTAAAGGCTGCCTAATGGTGACATAATGTGTCATATTTTAAGAGTAGTCCTCATCATCATCAATAGCTTGTTGTTCCTGCTGTAGTTGCTGAGCTACAGCCACTTGTGCTTGCATGATTTGCCACTCCTGTTGCTCTACCAGCATCTGCTCTTGCCGAGCCTGGAATAACAAAAGCAATTGTAATGGAAGACAAGATTCCGGGTGGCTGGCTGAAGAGTGTTATGGTAAGTGTATAGAAATGGAAAGGAGATGCACTTAAGCATGGCAACTACAGTTTTGAAACTATTAGACCAGATTATGAAAGTGGCAAAGTTTAAGAGAGCATAATAGGGAGAAAGTAGACACTGAGAAAATGTAGTTAGGATTTAGGTTCAGCAGGTGTACTAACTACGAGAAAGATTCTTGGGAGTAAAAGTTACACTGTACTGTATGTTTGTGGATCTGGAGAGGGCATATGGATTGTCGCATGAAGGATGAGGACATTATAAGTGTTTGCATTTGGCATGAAACCTAGCTTCTGCCATGCTCAATCAAAACTCAAAGCTACCAGTGTGTGGTTACTATCCTACAAGGCAGTAACTGCCTCCTGGAAAGCTGTCGTGGAGTTAAACATCAAGCTGATGCATGTAAAAAATTAAGAACTTCGAAAAATGTAGAACGAAATGGTAGTCAAACAATATCCTCCACTAAGGTTTTTTATGGTTAAGGGCACACACATACGTAAGATAAACACTATACGCTGATCTTTCATTCCTTTTAGCTAACAGAATCTCTTAAAACCCCAAATAACTTTGCCCCTCTTCCCACTCTAGGTCTGTCTTCCGTTTACTAATATCTCTACTCAAGGAATATGTCCGAACTAATTTCTTACAATATTCTTCCACGGAGCAAAATTAATTTGCTGTACGTCACTTCCACTTTCTCTACTACTGGTCCATCTGTTCATCTTACTTTTATCCACAATTGCTTCAAAACGGTTTTCTTACAGACTTTTCTGCTATAGCCAAGCTTCTTCAATTTTAGTCACCAGCGAATAAAACTATGCCATCGGCAAATAGCAAATGCACCATTTTTCAATATCACCCTCTGTGTACCTTTCCATTTTTGTTCTTTTTATTCATATTTCTCCCATCACTTCATCTAATCTATGTACAAATTGAACAACCTTGGACACCTGAAACACATCCATTTCAACTTCATCTTCACTGAAAACAAAATATACAAATTATGCTTTGTACAAATAGGCTTATACAAGTAAATATAGGTAAATACAAGTGATGCAAACAATTGTACAGAATATTTCCAAAAAAGCACATAGTGGCTGATAATAAAGCCATAATGGACATGGTTGAGGGGGTTTAAAGGGTTGTTTGTTCATTAAATATCATGATATCATAACCATTAGGTTAAGCTAAGGTAGCTATTATGAGAGGAAAATTCCCAATATCCACTGTACTAATTAGGTGCTTTCCCATAGGGCCCATGCCCCTACTTTTGCAGTGTTTGGTTTCACAAGCACTTTTACATGTATTGTACTAGTTGCACATGAAATGTGGAGTTTCATTGTAAACTTGAAAGCACCATCTTGATACAGAGTTTAAATAATAACAGTGTTAAAATCGATAAGGTATCAAGGTGTGGGTGGTGCTGCAGTTGTATGATTAGAAGTGAAGAGTTGCTTGAGAATTCTAAAGGTACTTCCTAAGCTGAA
>CM064483.1:68561521-68573133 GCA_032716605.1 Paralithodes platypus | reverse complement strand
GAGAGAGAGAGAGAGAGAGAGAGAGAGAGAGAGAGAGAGAGAGAGAGAGAGTAAATACAGGGTTGGCGGTGGTGTGACTCTTGGTGTACTGAGAGAGAGAGAGAGAGAGAGAGAGAGAGAGAGAGAGAGAGAGAGAGAGAGAGAGAGAGAGAGAGAGAGAGTTAAAAAGTTAAAGGTCAGACTAGTTGAGTGAGACAGTACAACACTGGCAGAACTTCTCCTCCCGTTAGTTCGATGATAATATCTAAGTATAACACTGGTATAACGGAACAAAGACCCTACACCGAAGAGTTCTCCATCGACTTCCATCCGCTGTCAACCATCCACGACAGGACCACCACCACGACCAAGACCCTCGTCGGAAATACTATAGAAATGACCTTATTGTTGAAGTGGTTAGTGTGACCTTGAAAGAAGCACTGTACTATGTTTCTTTTCATCTGACGATAAATTGAATCCCTTAAGAGCAGATATCCACTTGAGGGATTATTTTCTTTACTCCTTCCTCCCTCATGTTTAGCCTCATTGCTTTTGAGACTTTAAGACGTTCGCCCTATTCGTTTGGCGATTTTAAGAACTTTTGCCCCATTTATGTCACTTTTAAGACCTTTCGTGCCATTTAGGTGTCGATTTTTTTCTGGCGAGCGATAGCGAGCCTGTAATTTAAGAGGAATCGGCCTTCGGCCGGGACATTTTTCTACCGAAAAATTTACAAATTTATCTTGAACAGGGGGGGGTCAAGGTGGGGTTTTTTGGTATACCCTGCTATTATTAATTTCAAGCTTGATGGAAGTCTTAAGAAACACACTAAAAACCTCCCCTTAACAGCTAATTTATCGTTACTTAAATGGGAAAATATGCAACTACCATGTCTCTGCATCAATGTGAAACTACTACCATGTCTCTGCATCAATGTGAAACTACTACCATGTCTCTGCATCATATTAAGACCAAGTTTATTATAATCAGCGCCATATTTCACTACACAATCTTCAAAATAACTGAGAAAACTTGATGGGAACTTTGCAATTGACCGTCATTTGAAAAGAAAACAGTGGTATACTTGTGAAGTGCCTTTATGTCGTCGGAGCTAGTACGAAGGGGGGTCGTGACTGCGTGTTTGTGTATTTCTGTCCATTTCTCTCTTTCTTCTGGCTTGTATCCATTCGGGCCCACATTCAGCCAACTATTTTAAGACGTTTATCCACAATCTACTGTGTCTTCCCTGATCTTCTTCCTGGCGATTGAAACGCCGGAGTCGATAGCGAGCCAGCATTACATGAAGAAATCCCGGCTCCCTCGCCGGAGTGAGGAAAGGTAGGAGAGGGTAAGAAGAACGGAGTTTGTGAGAAGAAAAGCGAGAAAGAATAAGAAGAGATAAGATAAGGAACGTGAGATAGAAGAAAGAAGAAAGAAAGATGTGAGAGGAAAGGAAAGAAGAAAGAAGAGGTAGAAGAGAGGAGGAAGAGAAAGAACCCGTGAGACCATGGTATGAAGAATTCTCGTTGAGATTTAAACGAAATGAAATTTTTCTAATCCGAAAAAATAATTACAAATTAGCCTGCTGTTCAAACAAAAATAAAAAAATATGCTGGCTCGCTATCGCCCGTCACCAGTTGCGTTGGAAAAACTTGACAGCCTGGATGATGGGATATAAACGTCTTAAAACAGTAGGCTGAATGGGGCCAAATGGATACAAGCCAGAGAAAGATATAAAATGACAGCATAAAAACAGAGCTTTCATAGTCAAGATTCGATGATCAACATTTTCCTGGCAACTTTTCTGGAATACTTTGCACTGGTATCGGAAAAACTATTTCTGACTTGCTGGTAGATGAATTGAGCATGACAAAAACTATTGATTAAATGTTTACCTCATAAGCTTGCCCAGAACAGTGTAAGGGCTCATATATGTTGAGAGAAAAATACCAGCCCCGCCTCGTGTGATACCGGCTTTAGTGTGAAATTAAACGAGTGTCGTGTCATTCCCCTGGGAATTTAAATTTAATTGTGGATCCTCGTTTGTGCGTTATGTACTGTATATATTTTACCTATCTGCTATCTGACAGTAATTATAATTACACTGAACAATATAACTTGTGTTTACCCTGTATTATATTAATGTTATCCTCTATTACCTTTGTGCATGTGTTTATGTGGATTCAACTTTTCCAGTCAAGTTAGAGCCTACCTAATTAGTCCAATTAACCCCAGTCAAAACCTGGTATAACAATCTGAGCCGAAGCGAATGGAGGACCAGAAAAAACGAACCCAGTTGTCCCCTTTTTAATGCCTCACCCAATAATAATCACCAACCAACCTCAACCAACCCCACTTTCACCCCCTTCCCACCCCCAGCTGTCTCACCACGCTCAACCCAAACACATACTACCTCCCGAACATTGAAGGGGGTAGTGCTTGGTTTTTGGTGTATATATTCATTAATTTATTTGTTTTTGAGTTTCCTCGCTAGGCCTCCATCAAGCTTAAAAAAACACCCCCTTTCAAGATAAATTTTTAAATTTTTTGGTTAGAGGTACAACAAATTTTCCAGGGCCAAGAGGCCGCGTGTTTCTTCTTAAAGTTAGCGGCTCGCGTGCGCTCGCACAGGGGGGAAACAAACATTCGACACATACAAGGGCCACAGAAAAGGTCTTAAAATTGATAACGAACAGGCGGGCCGGAAAGGTGTTAAAATTCTTGTCTCAAACTAACGGACCAACGACACGTATTAAAAGCTCAAAAACTAATATGCTAAACATGAGGGGCAAAAGGTGGGGTTCCTAGTAACTTATATCACACAGTCGAGAGTACTACCCCTTAAACTCCAACTATATGAAGTATGTTGAGGGAGGAAGTATATGAAAGCCGGAGTTAAACCCGGAAGTTTCTTGCTGGTCCGGAACATGCAAGGGAGTCATCATATGCAAATACTGTGTTATGGAAGATGATTAAAGACACAGTAGTTTGATATATTCTATATATCAATATCTCCTATCTCTCTCCTCGCTATCTCTCGCATTCTGATCTATCGCTGCTATCTATCTATGTCTCTCTCTCTCTCTCTTATCTCTCTATCTCTCTCTATCTATATCTATCGCTTCTCTACATCTCTTTCTGTGTAGGTGTGCGTGTGCGTGTGTGTGTGTGTGTGTGTGTGCGTGTGCGTGTGTGTGTGTGTGTTATTTGCCCCCAACAGGACTAAAAAGCATGGACAATCAGTCTGACATTTCTTGACATAACCAACTCGGCCACAGCGTGATAAAAGTAGACCAATAATTTTCTTTCTATATCATGAATTTTTCATGAAGGAAATGTTCTTTCTATACCCAGGCATTGTTGTTGTTGTGTAGCACCTAGCTGACTAATGACTCATAACCAGCCCCTTCATAACACCTCCGGCAGCTTGGTCAGGCTCCCTCGTCCTCCATGGTGAAGCTATCCTGTTTTTGGAGTCATGACACGTTGATGAAGCTGGCAATCAAGATACAAGCAACTCGCAACTAGAACCAGGTGCATGGAAGGTTGGACCGCATTGGGGGTGCATACGGAAGAGGCATTTCACCCCACAGCCAAATGTTGTAGGGCCCTGACGATCGCCTTACCACCACTGCTAAGTTGCCGGGTGGCGCCTCTACTCATCATTATCCTGAAGGGACTCAAGGTGGACGGTAGACTACCTTTCGAGGGGCAATTTTTGCGGTCCTGAAAGATAGTCGGCCGATGAGCAGGCCAGCCCCTTTTACGACACGCAAGGATACAAAGTGCGAAATTCTGCTCTAGATTATTGTGTACTCCCCTCCCACCCAGGGGATATATAAAGGCGTAGGACTCACATCCCAGAATATACAACAACAACATTTAGAACTGAACTATCTCATTCACCATTTTGACTACCACAGATCCTTATAAGCTGCACAAAAACGTCTAAATATAGCTAGCATAACGTGAAAAGACGCCGCCGGTACATATGGGGTTAATGATTATTTTGCATGACACACTTACCTCCCTTTTAATTCCTCTCCATTAGGCCACACCAAATTAGCAAGGATTAACCCTTCCCATCGCATCCGTACCTAGAAGAAAAGAAACAAATGCTTGTTATACCCTGATCATTATAGGTAGGCCAGAAGAAAGGTGGATGTGATGGAGATGAGCTGCTTGAGGAGTATGTGTGGAGTTACTCGTAGTAATATCTTTTAAGACTGCGACAGAAACGGACTGTCTTAAAATGCCCCTTGAAAGATAGTCTACCGGTACCCTCCAACTATGGTCCTCTTAGACCAATGCCAAATAGCAGCACTTCCCCACCATCAGCTGTGGGGCGAAATAAGTAACACTCCGTTCTTAACATTAATAATCAATTAGAAACCCCAATGTACTTGAATAAACTAATGAAAGCATGTGGTCCTCCCGGGATTCGAACTCGGGACACCACACCCTGTACAATCCACAAATGCGGTCCGACCTTTGGTGCACTTGGTTCTGGTTATGAGTTGCTTGCATCTTCATTGTCAGCTTCATTGGTGTTGTGATGACTAAAAAAAAAGGATAGCTTCACCATGGAGGGCGAGTGAGCCTGACCAGGCTACCAAAGGTGTTATGAAGGGCTGGCTATAAGTCATTAGTCAGCTGGGTGCTACACAACAACAACAACAACGCCTTGGTATAGAAAGAACATTTACTCCATGAACAATAAGTTGAGTTGATACTGGTTGGGATCTATCTATCTATATACTCAGGCCCAATCCCCACTAATAATATAATAAAAAAAAAAAATAAAAAAAAAAATATATATATATACAGTATAGGGCCTATATATATATTTTATTTTATTTTTTTTTTGGGGGGGAGGGGGGGGGGGGGGGGGGGCCGACTCAAGACAGAGCAAGAATAGGGACAACACAAAACACAACAGAAAACAATAAACACACAAAAACAAAATACAAATTCACACACATTTACTGGTTGAAATCCTTAACTGGCGAGTCGACACAGATCCGGTAAAAGCATATTAGTTAGATGAAAATACACGCAAAAAGCCCTCCAGCAGGTGTGGCTTAGTTAATTAGCCTAATGGACATTCATAGCACTTGTTTGTCTTGGTACAAAATGTTGGCACCATTAACTCACTCTCACTCGCTCTCTCTCTCCTGAAGATTATTTTGGGCCTAAGAATTCTTATTAAATTTTTTTTTTTTAAATCAGATATGGTCCAAACGAGAGTAGCTGAAAAAAAATTATGTCACAACGGACAAACGCCTGCGTGAATTTGTGACCTTTGGAATCTAGAGACGTAATGAGAGGAAGGGGTAGACCGAGAACCAGATGGGGGGACAAGGTGAAACGATAAGGATAAAACACATCTAAGAAACGAAACCCTATTTTTCTTCTACTGTCTTACGTTTTATCCAATTGTGTGTGTGTGTGTGTGTGTGCGTGTGTGTGTATGTGTATGTGTGTGTGTGTGTGCGTCTGTGTGTGTGTGTGTGTGTGTGTGCGTGCGTCTGTGTGTGTGTGTGTGTGTGCGTCTTTGTGTATGTTTGTTTGAGTGTGTATGCGTGTGTTTGTATGTGTTTGTTTCTGTGTGTGTGCTATGTGTTTGGGTCTGCCTGTGTACGTGTGTGTATGTGTGTACGTGTCCTAGCCAGCCAGCCACAGACTATAGCCACATAAAGTCGGAGTGCACCAGACAGTAAAAAAAAAAAACCCGGGTTAAGCCAAATGAAAAAAGGCAGGACACGAGGTTTTCTTTTATAACCCGGAAGAGGCAGTTTGTACAGTAGCCTCCGATAGTTCGCTTCCATCAATATAATTATGTTATCCCCTTCTGTACCGGCGACGTTTTTTAAAAATATATTGTAGCTATATTTAGACGATTTTGTGCAGTTTAAGAAGGATCTGTGGTAGTAAAATGTGTTAAGCGAGATCGTTCGAAGTCTGTTAATTGCTGGAGGCTTCTTTAAACTGAATAAAATCGTCTAATAGTAGCCAGAAAAGTTAAAAGGACGTCGCCGGTACAGAAGGGGTTAAGGCAAAATAAATGCATGAGGACTATTTTCAGTAAACTCCTTAGGGGAATAGTAGGCTAGTTTATTTTAGGATCAAGAGTTGAAATGCTCTCTCTCTCTCTCTCTCTCTCTCTCTCTCTCTCTCTCTCTCTCTCTCTCTCTCTCTCTCTCTCTCTCTCTCTCTCTCTCTCTCTCTCTCTGTTATTGGTTGTTATCCGGTCACCCCAAAACAACACTGGTTGAGAGCTACTGGTTGAAACGGTCTACTGGTTGAGTAACTCCTAACAAAACTGGTTGCATGAGAACTACTGGATGAAATGGTGTACTGGTTGAGATGCCCATTCACTCCATACAATACTGCTTGAGGCTACTGGTTGAAACGGTGTACTGGTTGAGTTTTCCAAGCACTCCATACAATACTGGTTGAAACTACTGGTTGAAATGGTGTACTGGTTAATATGCCCAGTCACTCCATGTAATAGTGTTAATATTACTATTATTATTTCCTCCCTAGACCTCCATTAAACTTAACACTTCAAAATAGTGCCAATTTCCGGCTCGCTATCGCTCGGCAGGAAAAATCGACACCAATAGGGCACGAAAGGTCTTAAGATTGCCAAATTAATGGGGCGAATCTCTTAAAATCTCAAAATGGGCTAAACATAAGGGAGAAGAAGGTCCAAATATCTCTCTCTCCCCCCCCCCCCCCCACCGCCCTTAATTAGGAGATTCACTTCAGCCCACACCAGCAATATGTATGTCTCATAATTATTGCCAGCGACTGTACAGCGCGCTCTAACCACTCAGCCATTACGTCGTCCCGCACACTTTGCCTTTTCAATGACCTTACCAAGTTTACGTAAAAATATTCTGAGTGTGGGACGTAAAGGTTGAGGTAAGTGAAGGGTACTCTGTTCAAATATTAAATAAATAAATAAATAAATTATAATGTTTTTTACACCAACCAACTTCACATCTAAACTCAATTAATGAAATCAACAATAAATAAAAACAATAAACACAAATTATGGGCTTCAAGAAGGCATGAAAAGGGTACTTAACGTTTCTATAATAATATGACCTCCTTTCACACACATTAAAGGCATACACACACACACTTTTAAAGCACATATATACATACACACAAACACACTCACTCGCTCTAAATACACCTGGCACACACACAGGCTCACTCTCAAACTCTTTCTCTCTCTCTCTCTCTCTCTCTCTCACACACACACACACACACACACACACACACACACACACTCACCGAACAACTATGCATGCGCTCATCAATTTTGCATCTACAATCAATTGAACCGTCATTGCACATTCCACCCACCCTCTGAACACGAGAGAGAGAGAGAGAGAGAGAGAGAGAGAGAGAGAGAGAGAGAGAGAAAGAGAGAGAGAGAGAGATTTACATAGATACACTGACCACACAGACCTTACGATCCCAGCGAGGTGGTCAGGGCTTAATTCTAGTAGAGATAGCTAACCCGAGAGTAAGGTACAGTGGAAGGAAAGGATAGTAAAGAAGAAAAAGAAGAGAGAGAGAGAGAGAGAGAGAGAGAGAGAGAGAGAGAGAGAGAGCAGAGAGAGAATAAACACAAAACTCTAGAATTACCCTCCATACTATATCAGCATAAATTTGTCACCGTTTCCTAATATCCTGCCTGTCTTTCAGCACCAGGCCTCAGTATTAATGCTGGACTCATATTATTTTGAAATTGGTACGTACAAATGCATATATATTAAGTCTGTCCTGCTTGAAGAGACAGGGGGGGGGGGGATATTCTTGCTTTCCAGTGCGCTCTCTCTCTTTTTTTTTCTCTCTCTCTCTCTCTGTATTTGAAATGCTAATAAATGCCTTGTAACTCTCTCTCACTCTCGCTCACACTCACTCTTACTCACTCTTGCTCTCTCATTTTAGCGCTAACTTTTTATCTCGCTCTCTCGTTCACTTGCATTTTCCATTTCCCGCTAGACACTCCTCTCTTCTCTTTTCCTCTCTCTCTCTCTCTCTCTCTCTCTCTCTCTCTCTCTCATATACAAACTTCCTCTCCCATGCAATCTGCCTTTCTCTCTCCTGTTCATTTAAATTAAGTCTCTCGTTCACTTCTCCACCTCTCTCTCTCTCTCTCTCTCTCTCTCTCATATACAAACTTCCTCTCCCATGCAATCTGCCTTTCTCTCTCCTGTTCATTTAAATTAAGTCTCTCGTTCACTTCTCCACCTATCTCTCTCTCTCTCTCTCTCTCTATCTCTCTCTCCCTCCGCCAACACCCACCGCCTGTCGCCGCTCTCATTGTACCCGTTTCCGACACTTCGTATATATGACTCCCGTCAACGAATTATTCTTCCCACGCTCCCCAAAATTTTCCCACGCCCAGCAATATTTTCCCACAGGCTTGGATTGATACCTGTTATGCTTGTATTAATATTTATTATATACTATGTTGTATTACTTGCTTTATTATTGGGTATTATTATTTAATTTGTATTATATTATCTGTTTTATTATTCGGTATTATTTTTCCTTTTATTTTGTTTGTCATTTTATAAATTTAGTGTTTTTGTATTATTTTGTATTATTATTTATAGTATCATAATATTTAGCATTACTGAATTGTATTATTTGTTCTATTTTAGTATTTTGAAATATTTTGTGTTATAAGTATTGTTGTATTGCTTGACCTAGCAAGCCTGTAACTTAAAAGAAATTGTCCTTTGGCCGACACACAATTCTACCTAAAAATGTACAACTATGCTTGAAGGGGCTCTGGGTGGGCATTTTTTAGCTGAAGGAAAATGATCTGGGGAGGCGTGTTGTTAGCCTAGGGGACAAACTAAAAGCCATTGCTCGAAAATTGTAAGATCCAGCAAAATCATCAATAATAATTAAACAAAATATTATAACCCACAAGACGTCAGACCAGATAGAGTTAATATCACGAAGCAAATATATATTCCTTTAATACTCTGCTTTGTCCATTATTAGGTATTTTGTATTACTAGTAGCCTACTGTAAGGGGTGAGGGCTGGTCCTATCCAGAATAAGGTTTAGCATCCTCTACCTAACATCATAACCAACATAGATGCAACATAAACACAAGATGAAAACCAACATACTGTATATGCAACATAATAAGCTAACATAAACACAAGACACCATAAACACAGTCTGAAATAATAGGCGCCATGGGGAGTGAGGGAAAAGAGCAGAAGGTAAGAGAGGGAGGGGAGAGGGCAGAAGGGAAGAGAGGGAGGGGAGAGGGCAGAAGGGAAGAGAGGGAGGGCAGAAGGGAAGAGAGGGACACAAAAGACAATGCTGCCTGAAACAAGTGTCTCCCAAAATTGGCAGGGAAAAGTGACAGAGAGCCAAAATCAAGGTATGTTACAATACAAATATCTAGACACACAGAGCTTGAAGCATTTCAAATCGTAGGATTAGGGGAAGATGGGTTTAAGGAGAGACTTCTAGCGTTTACTTGCTGATACAACATAACCGACAACATAATGCAACCTAAAACCAACCTAACCAGCAACATAGCAAGACCAAATGAACACCCCAGCCAATATAAATGTACAGTGCTAAGGGCAGAAGGTAAGGGAGAGAGGGGAGAAGGAGGGGAAAGGTTAAAGGAAGTGAGGGGAAGAAAGCCAATACAACTTGTTAATCAGACAACATACAGCATAAAGCAACAATATAACAAGACCAAATAAACACACCAGCCAATATAAGAGCATAATGAAAAGGGGAGAAGGCAAGGAGGAGAGAGGGAGATACTGCATTATTATATCACTAAGAGAAGGCAAGGAGGAGAGAGGGAGATACTGCATACTTATATCACTAAGAGAAGGCAAGGAGGAGAGAGGGAGATACTGCATACTTATATCACTAAGAGAAGGCAAGGAGGAGAGAGGGAGATACTGCATACTTATATCACTAAGAGAAGGCAAGGAGGAGAGAGGGAGATACTGCATACTTATATCACTAAGAGAAGGCAAGGAGGAGAGAGGGAGATACTGCATACTTATATCACTAAGAGAAGGCAAGGAGGAGAGAGGGAGATACTGCATACTCATATCACTAAGAGAAGGCGAGGAGGAGAGAGGGAGATACTGCATACTCATATCACTAAGAGAAGGCTATGAGAGTGAGGGGAAAGACGCAACTACAACAAATATGTATGACAGTATAACGATACAATATAAAGATACAACAGAGAACCATCAATATAAGCAGCATCGCCAACACTACCCACACCAGCAAATTAACAGTACAACAAAAAGGGAGAGACTACAGAATAGCTAGGGAGAGACTACAGAATAGCTAGGGAAAGGTAAACAGAATAGCTAGGGAGAGACTACAGAATAGCTAGGGAGAGACTACAGAATAGCTAGGGAGAGACTACAGAATAGCTAGGGAGAGACTACAGAATAGCTAGGGAGAGACTACAGAATAGCTAGGGAGAGACTACAGAATAGCTAGGGCAAGGTAAACAGAATAGCTAGGGCAAGGTAAACAGAATAGCTAGGGCAAGGTAAACAGAATAGCTAGGGCAAGGTAAACAGAATAGCTAGGGAAAGGTAAACAGAATAGCTAGGGAAAGGTAAACAGAATAGCTAGGGCAAGGTAAACAGAATAGCTAGGGCAAGGTAAACAGAGCGAGGGGCAATGGCAAGTACGGTGTTTAAGGGGAGGTTTCTAGTTTGTTTCCTACTCCTCCAGCAATCTTAAAATGTCACCCCCTTGACCCCCTTTCAAGATAAATTTGTACATTTTTCGGTAGAAAAATGTCCCGGCCGAAGGCCGATTACTCTTAAATTACAGGCTCGCTATCGCTCGCCAGGATAAAATCGACACCTAAATGGCACGAAAGGTCTTAAAATTGACAGAATGGGGCGGAAATTCTTAAAAATAACCAAACTAATGGGGCAAACGTCTCAAAATCTCAAAAGCAATGGGGCTAGACATGAGGGACAAAGGGGTCAAGAAAAAAGTCCCTCAAGTTGAAATCTCCCCTTAAAAGCAACACACTGATAAAATACCATGGCCTGCAATATAACAAAACAGCATAACAGACAGTATAATACAATAGGCCTAACCCAATACCATGGCCTGCAATATAACAAAACAGCATAACAGACAGTATAATACAATAGGCCTAACCCAAACAACAATGAAATAACAAAAATATAATATAATACAAAATACACACAATGCAAAGATCGGAAGCCAAGAGAGAATGGAGAGTACACACACACACACACACACACACATATATAGAGAAAGATTATGGTAGTGAGGGGAAGAAAGCAAGCAACACTACAAGTAAATACAAGGAATACATTGATACAACAACAGAGCACGCATCATAACAAAACAATATGGCAACAGACTACATACAAACAATACCCGCAGATTATAATACAAAAACAACAAACCACCCAAAATAACAAGGTCACAAAAAGACAGAGAGAGGGGAGACCACATACTTATATAGCGAGGGAAAGGTTAAGGGGAGGGAGGGGAAGAAAACAATTGTATACAGCCAGAAAATAAAAGAAATACTCTGAAAAAACAACAAAGCA
>CM064483.1:68536521-68556521 GCA_032716605.1 Paralithodes platypus | reverse complement strand
TTCCCAAGAATACCTCCATCACGCACACTGACACCAACACACACACACACATCGAACACACGCCATCAAGCACCCACTGACTCCCACACAACTAGCATACATCAAATACACACACCAACACCCACACACACACCCATCCACACACACACACACCTAACACACACCCATCCACACACACATAAGACACACACACACCCATCCACACATACCTAACACACACACACACACCCATACACACACACACACCCACACACACACACAGAAGGCGGTCAGGAGGCACTATGTATAAAAGGGGAAGGGGTGAAAAGGGGTGGGGGGAGGGGAAGGAAGGGAGGGGGGGGGGGGGGACCAGTAATTACAAATATCGTGCTAGTGTTTTGTTATGGTCCCTCAAGGCTACCCCCCCCCCCCCTGTTGTCCTTGTCATGTTGCGACGAGGAAACTATATTATAAAAGAGGGAGATTTTCTGCACCCCTTTCTCCCTCATGTTTAGCCGCATTGCTTTTGAAATATTAAGACGTTCGCCCCATTAGTTTGGCGATTTGAAGAGCTCTCGCTCCCTTTCTGTGTCATTTCTAAGACATATCGTGCCATTTAGGTGTCGATTTTTTCATGGGGAGCGATAGCGAACCTGTAATTTAGGAGGATCCAGCCTTCGGCCAGAATATTTTTCTGAGGGTGTTCTTTTCAAGGTTGATGGAGGTCTAGGGAGGAAACTAACAAAAATAATAGATAAATATATATATATATATATATACAGTATATATATATATATATATATATATATATATATATATATGAAGAGAGAGAGAGAGAGAGAGAGAGAGAGAGAGAGAGAGAGAGAGAGAGAGAGAGAGAGAGAGAGAGAGAGAGAGAGAGAGAGAGAGAGGGGCAAAAGAAAAAAACTCTCCCCTTGTACAGACGTTTTTCCTTTAACCCTTCCTCCAGACCATTATCTTGCAAGCTTTACTGTGCTAGTCCAATGTAAGGGCAGACTTCCACTTGAGGGATTTTTTTTCTTGACCCCTTTCTCCCTGATATTTACATTATTAGTATTTTTATCTTGCTAAGTCTAGACGATATTTTTCAGATAAGGATGTTGCAACGCTCGGCTAAATTAACCTATTTATCTCTCTGCCAACTCCAGGAGATTTTATGCAACACGACCATTATAGGGGGGGGGGGGGGGGGGAGTGGACGGTAGTAATGACGGTTAATATTATATAGTTTTAACCCTTTCTGTACCGGCGACGTCTATTATACTTTATTCTTATTAGGCGATTATATTCAATTCAAAAAAGGGCCTCCAGCAATTTACAGGCTTCAAACTATCTCAACCAACCCTTTTAACTACCACAGATCCTTCTTAAGCTGCACACAATCGTCGAAATGAAGCTAGAATATACTTAAAAAGACGTCGCCGGTACAGAAGGGGTTAATACTGCGAAACATCATATACTGTACCGGTATATATAACAAAAGCTCTGTTTCATCTACTGTATTATTATAATGTGTGGACTGAGAACATATGTGTTCCTTGGAACACCCGTGACTCAAAGGAAACAGAAGGGAGAGACTGGGAATAAACAAGGAGAGAGAGAGAGAGAGAGAGAGAGAGAGAGAGAGAGAGAGAGAGAGTGTGTGAGAGAGAGAGAGAGTGTGTGTGTGTGTGTGTGTGTGTGTGTGTGTGTGTGTGTGTGAGAGAGAGTGTGAGAGAGAGAGAGAGTGTGTGTGTGTGTGTGTGTGTGAGAGAGAGAGTGAGTTTGAGTGAGTGTGTGTGTGTGTGTGAGTGCCAGAGGAAATTGAGAAAAGGTGGGGGAGGGGAAGTGAACTGTGTGTGTGTGTGTGTGTGTGTGTGTGTGTGTGTGTGTGTGTGTGTGTGTGTGTGTGTGTGTGTATGTGTGTGTGTGTTCACCTTTAAGGGGAAGGTACTCGCTTTTTCTGGACCCCTTTCTCCCTCATGTTTAGACACATTAGTTTTTCGAATTTAAGACGTTCGTTCACTAGTTTGGCGATTTTTGAGACCTTACGCCCCTTTACTTTGCCAATATCAAGACCTTTCGTGTCATTTAGGTGTCAAATTATTCCTGGCGAGCGATAGCGAGCCTGTAATTTTTGAAGCCGGGACATTTTCCCCCCGAAAAATGTACAAATATATCTTGAAAGGGGGTATAGGGGGTATTTGTTTAAGTTTGATGGAGGTCTAGCGAGAAAACTCAAAAGTAAATAAATATATGAATAAGTAGCCCCAAAATAAGCACTATAGCCCTTTAACCAGACCACAATAACACCTGCCCAGTTCACCTGCTCCAGACCCAACCAATTAATGATTATAATGTGGAGAGACAGGTATACGTACAGTTATCCGCACAAGTATCTGGTACGCAATTGTCACATATCCTGGCAACTAACTGTCAGGGAAAACAAACACACTGACTAGGGCATATATGTTCAGCTTGTGTGTTCAGTTAGGGTTCGAAGCCCGGCCATATAGCACATATATGAATATTCAAACCGTCGTGTATCACCTACGCTATTTCATGCTGCTTTCGTTGTTAAATAAAAACAAATAAAATATAAAATGTATAAATAAAACAAATAAAATATAAAATGTATAAATAAAACAAATAAAATATAAAATGTATAAATAAAACAAATAAAATATAAAATGTATAAATAAAACAAATAAAATATAAAATGTATAAATAAAACAAATAAAATATAAAATATATAAATAAAACAAATAAAATATAAAATGTATAAATAATACAAATAAAATAAACAATTAAACCTTTATATTCCTCCTTGGATATAACACAAAAATATACTTTCATTAAATTGTTCTTTAGATGTGAATAACACTTACTCTTTAACTAAACTAAACGTTGCTTGAGTATACAAATACATCTTTACTGCATAATGGTACACATAGCGAGGTATACACAATGGCGGCCGATGGAGAGAAGTTGGGGATAAAGCGACCTAAAGATGACGCTGGTTTGGGAGCTAGTGTTTACAAGAGAGAGGAAATGAGAGGTGTGTGTGTGAGTGTGTTAGTGTGTGTGAGACAGAGAGAGGAAATGAGAGGGGTAGGTGTGTGTGTGCGTGTGCGTGTGTGTGTGTGTGTGTGTGTGTGTGTGTGTGTGAGAGAGAGACAGAGAGAGTTATTAATACCTTTATATTCAATGGGTTGCTGATGGACTCCTACCTCTCTTAAGGGGAGGTTTTTAGTTTGGTCTCTAGGTATCCATCAAGCTTAAGATTACACCCCCTTGAGCCCCTTTCAAGATCAATTTGTACATTTTTCGGTAGAAAAATGTCCCGGCTGAAGGCCGGTTCCTCTTAAATTACAGGCTCGCTATCGCTCGCCAGGATAAAATCGACACCTAAATGGCACGAAAGGTCTTAAAATTGACAGAAATGCGTCGAAAGTTCTTAAAATCGTCAAAATAATGGGGCGAACGTCTTAAAAATAGAAAAGCAATGGGGCTATACACGAGGGAAAAAGGAGTCAAGAAAAAAATCCCTCAAGTGGAAACCTCCCCTTAACCCGTAAGGTACCAGGGGCGTCCTTTTCATCATATTCTGGCAACTATTAGACGATTTGATACAGCTAAGGAAGGACTTCGGCCAATAATACGGCATCAAACTATCTCAACCAACCCTATTAACTACCACAGATCCTTCCTAAGCTGCATAATATTGTCTAAACATAGCTAGAATATAATATAACACACGTCGCTGGTACTCAAAGGGTTAAGGGATTCCGGGGTTGGCTACTGACTGGGATATTCTCGCCTGGTTGCAGGGGTTAAAGTCTCTCAACCCCTCTCTTATTAACCCTTTGAGGATTAGGCCGCGTTCTGACACTTTATTCTGGCAACCAGTAGACGATTGTATGCAGTTTAGGGAGGATCTGTGGGAATTATGCGGGTAAAGACGATCTCAATTAACCCTCTAACTTCCATATACCCTTCCATATACCCTTCCATACACCCTTCCATATACCCTTCCATATACCCTTCCATATACCCTTCCATATAACCTTCCATATACCCTTCCATATACCCTTCCATATACCCTTCCATATACCCTTCCTAATCTGAACAAAATCGTCAACTAGTATCCAGAAAACAGAAAAGGAATGCCTAATCGGATCTCGACAAAGGAATGCCTAATCGGATCTCGACCAAGTAAATCTAGTGAGCTTATGAGACTAAAATTAACTGAATCTATAAATACATCAATATAATAAAATAATGAATCCCACACATACATTAAATACATATATAAACACACATATATACATGAAATAATTACTCTCACACATATTCCTCCGGTTGGGGATTTGGAACGAGCTGAATACGAGTGGGTGTAGCTTAAGTGGGACAGTGGCTCTTTGTTTGGTCTATTAATAAATTTATTCACATAGTGTTTGTTTGGTTTCCTCCCTAGACCTCCATCAAGCTTAGAAAAACACCCCCTAGACCCCCCTTCAAGATATATTTGTACATTTTTCGGTAGAAAAATTTCCCGGCCAAAGACCGGTTCCTTCTAAAATTACAGACTCGCTATCGCTCGCCAGGAAAAAATCGACACTTAAATGGCACGAAGGGTCCTAATATTGACAAAGAAATGGGGTGAAAGGTCATAAAATCCCCAAACTAATGGAACCAACGTCTTAAAATCTCAAAACTAGTGGGGCTAAACATTAGGGAGAAGGGGGTCCAGAAAAACGGTCTGTCTCCCCTTAACTGGAATATAACGTGTCCATTGTCTTCGGATTTAGAGTTTTGTTTATAAATACTGAACTTATTTAGATGTAATCGTGTGTGTGTGTGTGTGTGTGTGTATGAGTGAGTGAGTGAGAGAGAGAGAGGCCTTAATACTACTAGACAGGCACAGTTTATAGTTTTTTTTTTTTTTTTTTTTTTTTTTTCTATATTCCAACTACTCCCTCGCGGGCATAGGCTGAGAGCCTGTACATTCCACCGCTCAACACGGTGAAGCCCGTGAGGTCTTGTTCCAGTCTGGGGAGTGAGACATGTGAAGCATCCATCATGGCTCGAAGCAGCTCCATCTCTGAAGCGGCTGGTTGCTTCGCTCAAGTGCTTCACCGTCTCACCCTCCAGACTCAGACCCTCACTCTCACAACGCCACCTATTGAGCAGTGAACTCACTAGGCATTGTCCCCCTGTAACATATTTTGAATGTGGGAATATTCATACAGTGTTATTTAATCAGGGAACAATGAGGGTATTTTTTTGGCATTTCGGTGGGCTTTGTGGTAATGCACTGATACTAGGTACAGCACAAATTCAATCCCAATAATATCTTCCCATTGACATATCGGGATTTGAACCCGGGTCCATTGGATTACCAATCCAGTGGCATGACCACTCCACCACACCTCCCCTAGTGGAGGAATAGGACAGTAAAGTAGAAGGCGAGGAGAGAGAGAGAGAGAGAGAGAGAGAGAGAGAGAGAGAGAGAGAGAGAGAGAGAGAGAGAGAGAGAGAGAGAGAGAGAGAGAGAGAGATAGTATTGAGTGTAGGGCCATTATGCTAAGTAGGGAATATTTAAAGCCTGGATAACCCCGTTTAATACACTGGCATACATTGTATTTTGCTTTAGCCATTATCATTATCATAATTATTCAACTTCGAATCAATGACGAAATGACCCCCCCCCCCCCCCCCCCGACCCTCTCCCTTCGAGAATACATTTGTATATTTTTCGTTAGCGATTCTTCCTAAACTACAGGCTCGCTATTGCTCGACACCTAAATGGCACGAAAGGTCTTAAAATATCCAAGCTAATGGGGTGAACGTCTTAAAATCTCCAAACTAAACGGAGCTAAACATGAGGAAGAATGGGGTCTAGCATACCCCCTCTTAACGCTACTGCCACCTTTTTGTACTTGGCTCTGGGAGGACGTCTAGGAATAAAGGTTTACAGACTACATTAATAAAGGTTTACAGACTACCATATTTACATTAATAAAGGTTTACAGACTACCATAATTACATTAATAAATAAATAAATAAATAAACATTAAAATAAAATAAAAAAAAATAAAAAACGAGTCCCATTTATCTTTATTAAACGAAATGGGTACCTATTGTTATTCAGAATACAGTCGAGGAAGGGGGTCATGGACACGGCATTGACAGGGTTAATGTGAGACGACTGAGTGCGAGGGAGGGATTTCACATGAGAGGGAAGAAGATATAGGGGGGGGGGAGGATAGAGAGGGGAGAGGGAAGACGATATAGGGGAGGGAAGGGAGGAAAGAGAGGGGTGGGGAGGATGGGAGGGGGTGGAGGGGTGTAGTATATAGGGGTGGCTTGGTGCCAACTGGCTTATACTGTGTTGGTGCCTCTCTCTCTCTCTCTCTCTCTCTCTCTCTCTCTCTATCTCTGTCTCTCTCTCCCTCTATCTCTATATAACACACACACCAATACACACAAGCTCTCTATAACACAAATACACACACACACACACTATCTTTCTCTCTCTAAGCATTCACTCTGTGAGGTGGTATATACAATATATTATGTTGTTGTTTTCAGTCAAGTCAAGTTTACAGTATAACACACACTCACTCTCTTACACACCTACACACCCACTCATATGCACACAAACGAAATCACACACGCAAGCTCTCACTCACTCACTCACACTCTCTCTCTCTCATACACACACACGCACGCACCAAAGTAAGACAACACGCACACTCTCAATTACTCGCTCCCACTCCCCCCCTCTCTCCAATAACTATGTTCCTCACCTTCACTCATTTTCGATGTATCTCCGTATTGTACACCCGAGGACAAAACTACTCCCCCACCTTCATAACCTTTGACTAATTATTCCCTGCTGGTTAAATATATAAATATTTCTGAACCACGTGAACAAACTATGAATATAAAGACTATTTATGTAGGTTAGAGACAATTATACACGCAAGCCCGTCCCGTACCGTACATAAGACATTTACGTACCGTACATGCATTCCCGTACCGTACATACACCCCCGTACCGTACATACATCCACGTACCATACATTGATCTCACTTCATCATCTCAGCAGTGACTCATGACCTCCGCCCAGCCAACCAAGCTACCAATAAACTAATCACCCCACCCTTCCCTACCACCCTATTATGAATACTACTACTAATAATAATAATACAAATAATAATAATAATGATGATGATATTAATAAGAGGTAAATAACCATCAATACACCTTACGGTACCCAATGAATATATAATTTGTATTTACAGTATTTTGTTCAGTTGACAACATGAATTTGTATAGGCTACAATCCGTGATTCTATATATGGAAGGAAAATGTGTATGATTGATTTAGAAGTATATTATAAGTATATTATAAGTATATTATAAGTATATTATAAGTTTATAATAAAGATAAAACTGTGGACCCGAACGACGCACTCCATTAACTGACATGCATTACCTCCTTTCAGATATTATGAAATATTAATGGACCATCCTCTCTCACTCACTCTCACTCTCTCACACACACACACAAACAGAACAAATATACAGTATAGACCCCCCCCCCCCACACACACACATATATACTGTATATATATACTGTATACATAGGGCCCTATATATATTATATAAGTGTGTGTGTGTGTGTGTGTGTGTGTGTGTGTGTGTATAGACCAACTCATGAACTAGCCTTCACCAAACTGAGTTCATAGAATATAAAAACCCCAGAGAAGCCCTGTGGACGGAACTTGGAGGAGAATTACTACGAGTTACAAGGAATAGTTACTACCTCAGATATCTTACAGTCCATTCCGGGGAGATAAACAAAGCGGAAAGATAGATATAATGTAGTGCACTAAACTCATCGTAGATTAGGCAGGGTACTGTCTACTCTATTCTTGAATGGTTCTACTCAAGAAATATTTACAACTTCTTAGGCAAGTTTGTTCTAGGTAGAACAGATTTATGTGAAAAGGTTTCCACAACCTAGTGCTGAACTTCTTCAATTCTAACTTTCATTCATGGTTGCGTGATTTATTACTATCGAGGGTAAACATCTTAAAATCCACGTTGTCAAACCCAGTGAGTATTCCAAAGACTTCAGCTAGTGACCTCGTAGGCTAAACGTTTCCACCAAAATAAGACCAAGAGCTCTCAACTGCTCCTCATAGCTCAGTCGTTTTATCACTGGAATAATCTTCGTAGCCTTAGCTTGGACTCTTTCCAATTACTCTATATCTTATCTGAGTGCTGGAAACCAGAATTGAAGGGCATTTTCTAGCGAGAGCAAGATAGATAGATAGATAGTAAGTGAGAGGGAGAGAGAGAGATTCAGTAACAGAGAGAAAGGGAGAGATTGAGTGAGAGAGAGATTGAGTGAACAAGAGAGAGAGAACGAGAGCGATAGAGAGGGGGGGGGGGGGAGAGAGGGTAGAGAGGTAGAGTGAGAAAAAAAGAAAACAGAGAAAGAAAGATAACAAAGAAAGCGAGAACAAAAAATCGAGCCCCCCCCCCCCCCCCCCCATTATAAAACTAATCAGAAGAGCCACAAAAGTCCAGGGAAAAGCGCTTATAAAATAATTGAGAAAGTTGAAGCACACAGGAGGAGGCAGGGAGGCTGGCAAAAGGTCATACTGATGGGAACGGATTTCTGACCTCACGTGCACTCACTTACATATGCACTCGCTCATTTACTCACACTCACTCATTTCCTTATTCATTTACGTGCTCATTTACTCACACACTCACTCATTTCCTTATTCATTTAGGTGATCATTTACTCACACTCACTCATGTCTCACTCATTTACTCACACTCACTCATGTCTCACTCATTTACGTGCTCATTTACTCACACTCACTCATGTCTCACTCATTTACGTGCTCATTTACTCACACACTCACTAATTTTCTTACTCATTTACTCTGTCATTTACTCACGTCACTAATTTTCTTATTCATTCATGCACTCATTTACTCACTTACTCACGTCACTCATTTTCTTACTCATTTAATCACAATGTCAATTATTTTCTTACTCATTTACTCACGTTACTCATTTTCTTACTCATTTCCTCACATACTCACTCATTTTCTTCACTCATTCACGCACTAATTTCCTCACACTCACTCATGTTCTTACACACTCATTTACCCACAAACTCACTCATTTTCTTTCTCATTCATGCACTTACTTGCTCCCTAAACTCAACAATTTCCTAACTCGATTACTCACTCACGTGCACTCATTTACGCACTCTCTAAACTCACTCACTTTCGCTCATTTATTCGCACATTAAGGGGAGATTTCCACTTGAGGGATTTTTTTCTTGACCCCTTTCTCCCTCATGGTTAGCCCCATTGCTTTGATATTATAAGACGTTTGCCCCATTAGTTTGGCGATTTTAAGAACTTTCGCCCCATTTCTGTCAATTTTAAGACTTTTCGTGCCATTTAGGTGTCGATGTTTTCCTGGCGAGCGATAGCGAGCCTGTAATTAAAGAGGAACCGGCCTTCGGCCGGGAAATTTTGCTACCGAAAAATGTACAAATTTATCTTGAATGGGGGTCTAGGGGCTGTAAAATGTTAAGCTTGATGGAAGTCTAGCGAACTAACTAAAAACCTCCCCTTAACTCACTCATCCACTTACCCACCCACACACTCTCTCTTTCACACACTCAAGCACAAACTCACACACTCTTTCATTCACTCAGGCAATCACTCACTTTGCTTTACCCTTCAAAGACGCGATGACGCATTTCTGTTCTGTTTTCTGGCTATTATTAGACGATTTTATTCAGATTAGGAAGGGCGTATGGAAGCCAGAGGGTAAATTAAGGTAATCAGTACCCTTATACTTTCCATAGATAATAAATAATCCCTGTAATAAAAACGTTAGTAAATCAGCAAACGTTTGATCACTGAAGCTGTCCGATCGATTTCCCCTCAAAACGTCGGCTCTGCAACTCATTAATTTTCCACCCAGCTTAGTAGAATGATAATACACCTGTTTTATGAATTGCTGTCTGTCTATCTTTCTCTTTCTCTCCTTTTCTCTCTTTCTCTGGCTTGTTGTATCCCTTAAGCCCCATTCAGCCAACTGTTTTAAGACGTTTATCCCCATCCAGGTGTCGATTTCTTCCTGGCGAGCGATAGCGAGCCAGCAGTGTATGGAGAAATACGGCTTCGCCGGAGAAATCTATCGAAAAATGTACAAATTTAGCTTGCTGTCAAAACAAAAATATATATATGCTGGCTCGCTACCGCTCGCCAGGAAAATATTGACACCTGGATGGGGGTAAACGTCTTAATACAGTAGGCTGAATGGGGTCAAATGGATACAAGCCAGAGAAAGAGAGAAAAGGAGAGAAAAAAAGCAGGTGACCCCCCTTAAGCCGGTATCACACGAGCACTTTTTCCCTCCACATTTATCCTTAACACTGGTCTGGCAGCTTAGGAGGTTAACATTTATAATATTTGTGTCACCTAAATTCATATGTCATCAGTCTAGTTTCCGATACCAGTGCAAAATATTCTAGAAATGTTGCCAGAAAAATGTTGATCATCGAATGTTGACTATAAAAGCTCTCGTGTGATACCGGCTTTAATTGCTGTCTGTCTATCTTTCTATCTATCGGTCAACGATATAATTAGATGTGTATATCTGGCTATCCCTCTAGCTATTTACGTATCTATCTTTCGGTTTGTCTATCTATCTAGTTATCTCTCTCTCTCTCTCTCTCTCTCTCTCTCTCTCTCTCTCTCTCTCTCTCTCTCTCTATATATATATATATATATATATATATATATATATATATATATATATATATATATATATATATATACTATACATATATATACTGTATATACTGTATATACTGTATACATAGCATAATTATATCCATCCATTCATCCATTTTTCGATCTACTTGTCTATCTATGTATCTATCTATGTATCTATCTACGGTATCTATTTATTTATCAATCAATCAATCTTCTATCTATCTATAAACCAGCAAGCAGCCACTACCAATAACTAAAAACGACAAGTCATTAATTTTACGCACAGCTGACCAGAATTAGAACCGCCTCCTCTGCCATCAAAATAAATTACTCTTCGTTAGTGTTTATCTCTCTATCTATTTATCTGTCTTGTCTGTCTGTCTGTCGGTCTATTTATCAATCTATGTATATATCTATCTATCTGGTTATCTATACATTTATATATCTCTCTACCGATCTACCTATATATCTATCTATGTATGTATCTATCTATCTATCTATCCAGGTATACCAGTATTCATTAATTGATAACTTACGTTTCTTCATAGCAGGCATTCATCTATCCACTTGAGTTATCTATCGTGTGTGTGTGTGTGTGTGTGTGTGTGTGTGTGTGTGTGTGTGTGTGTGTGTGTGTGTGAACAACCGCACACTGCATATTGCATATGCCAACGTGCATGTGCATATGTGCATGCGTTAAGAGAGAAAGAAAGAGAGAGATGTTCATTGTTAGAGAATTATTTCTTTTTCTTTTTCATATCAGCATAAGATGTATGGAGTACTGTATATTGAAAAGAAAGCGAACCCTTTTTCATTATCCATATATATATATACCGGTATATATATATATATATATACAGTATATATATACAGTATATATATATATATATATATATATATATATATATATATATATATATATATATATATATATATATATATATATATATATATATAATTATATACATACATATTCATAGAAAACGCTGGAACACACCTCTTTCTCTTTTTCTACGCCTTTAAATTTTTCAACTACCGTGATTCAAAGCAATCTGGCTCCAGCGGACCTTGAATTTGTTCACTTCCAGGTTTTATTTTGACAGGACTTTCACTGCAGTCAATTCTATTTTTGTTAGGTATTTTTGTTTTTCTCTCAGACTCACACACATACATACTCACACACACACACACACAGACACACGCGCACGCACACACATACACCGAATCACACACACACACATGCACAGTACATCAACAGAAGCTCCACATTAAAAACAACAACAATTATCTCATCACTCCCTCTCTCCCACCACATTACCCCCCCCCCACCCCCAACCACCACATCACCACTGCAACCACTACATTACCACTGCAACCACCACATCACTACTGCAACCAACACTACCATTCCACTCAACAACTCTAGCATCATCACATCACCCAAAACACCATCTCTCAACACTCAAAATCAGAAGGCCCTCCTTTTCAACATATCCCCCATACATCCCATCCCCACCCATGTCTATCCACTCCTAACATCTCCCCAATCCCAACCCCGTCCCCTCCACTCTCCAACCCCACACCTGCTTCCCCAGCCATTTAAATCCACGCCTTCCGAACAACATCTCACCTCCCCACCCCGAACATATCCCCATCCCCAGCTCACCTCCCCACCTCCGCTTCCCCACCCATTTCAATCCACTCCTCCCCAACAACATCTCACCTCCCCACCCCAAACATATCCCCATTTAATCCAAACCCCCAGCTCACCTCCCCACCCCTAACATCTCCCCAGTCACAACCCTTGCTTCCCACCCCTCTCAATCCACTGCCGCCCACCCATCTCAATCCACTTCTCCCCACCAACATCTCACCTCCCTACCCCCAACATCACTCCAAACTCACCCCGTCCACACTACACTCCCCATCCCCCACCCCATCTCACCTCCCCACCCCTAACATTTCCCCCCCCCCCCCCTCACCTCCATCTCCTCCCCACCCCTAACATTTCCCCAATCCTGCACTCCCCCCCCCCCTCACCTCCCCACCATTAACATTTCCCCAATCCTGCACTCCCACCCTCCCCCCCCTCTCCCCCCCCCCCCTAGCATTTCCACAATCCTGCCCCCCCCCCCCCCACCTGGGGGGGCCGGGAGGAAAGTGGTGCATTACACACCAAAGGATCAATACGGAAAAATGTGAATGAAGCGCCACCAGCTGGGCTACCAGGGTGTTGGTAGTGGTGGTGATATTGTTGTTGTTGGTGGTGGTGGTGGTAGTGGTGGTGATATTGGTGGTGGTGGTAGCCTATTGGTGGTGGTGGTGGTGGTGGTGGTGATATTGTTGTTGGTGGTGGTGGTGGTAGTGGTGGTGATATTGGTCGTGATAGCCTATTGGTGGTGGTGGTGGTGGTGATAATTGTACGTGATAGTGATGGTGGTAGTGGTGATGTTGATATAGTTGTGATGGTGGTGGTGGTGGTGATAATGGTACGTGATAATGTGATAGTAGTAGTGGTGATGGTGATATAGTTGTGGTGATGGTGGTGATGGTGATAGTGGTAAGTGATAGTGATGGTGGTAGTGGTGATGGTGATATAGTGGTAGTGGTGGTGTTGCTACTTTTCTTGGTGGTGGTAGTATTGTAGTAATAGAGGTATTGGTGATGGTGGTGGCAAGGGTATAGTAGTACCGTAGTAATGACGATAATGATGGTGTTAGTGGTAATAATATCAATAGTGGTACCGGTAGTGGTGATAGTAATTGTAGCGGTGATAGTTAGGTCTATGGTGATAATGGTGTCGGTAGCTATACACCATTCCTTATAGGTATGGTAGGCCAAAAATATTGACTTCTAAAGGTGCAAATACTGTTAGTGATAAGGTTATAGTCACATTATAGAACATCTCAACCAGTATAGCCTATACGAAGGCAACCAAAAACGGCACTGTAAAAATTAAAGGTATATAAAAAGGTAAGTACCGTATAGGTAAATATATGTATATAAAAGGATAAATAAAGGTGGTAAATAAAGGTATACCGGTATATAAAGGTAAGTAAAGGTATGTTAACCCATGCAGTACCAGGGACGTCGTTTTGATCATATTCTGGCAACTGTTAGAAGATTTAATTAGCTTAGGAAGGACCTCTAGCAATAATAAGGCATCCAAATATCTCAACCAAACCCCTTTCACTACCGCAGATCCTTCCTGAGCTGCATAATATCGTCTAAATACGGCTAGAATCAAATATATCACACGTCGATGGTACTCAAAGGGTTAAGAAGGTATATAAAGGTAAATAAGGCGAAGTAAGGGACAGCCAGTTTCTCCTCGTTCCAGGAATCCACTAGCGCTGGAAACGATTACCAATCCCTTTGCTCAAGGGAGACAGACCAGAGCTGGGCACAATCCCGAGACCTCTGAGTAGGACTATAAGATGCTCTTCATAACACCAGTAAGCTGTAGATTATGTGTGGGACCAAACCAGTCCATACCGCCCACCCCCTCGCCGCCCACAATCACATCACTGACCGAGATGCCCCAGTTGAAGAGTGAGGTACACCTGCCCCCAGAATCAAGACTGTACAAAGAAATAGAAGAGTATATGCGGAAGGTGGACATATTGGACAAAAAGGATGCCGCCAGCTAGCAGCACATCTGGCAGCGCAATTGCCCGGAGGCTACCTAGGCTATTGACTCATTAATCCCCTGGTTGACCTCTGTCGCTCAGCCAGTCACTACTACCACGCACTATAGTACTTTTACCCAGAGATACAAGGAACCGCCATGGTCTTTCCTAATCTGAGCGGTGGAATATTGCCTTATTTCTTATATCGTATTGTATTATATTAGCTTTGTACAGACTCTGAATATACAGGGTGTCCCGAAATAGACGTGCCAAACTTTAGGATTAGGTTAAGAAAAATATTCTAAACGCAAAATTTTCTATGAGCAAAATTTCAAATTGTACTCGTTACAGAGATATTGCCTGTTGAAAATGGCATTTTCTTAAGTATTTCCCTATTAGGCTGGCCTATCTGTTCTAGAGCCTACAACACCCCCATCTATCTGCAATTATTTTACCATGTTATTATAAAGATATCAAAATTCTGTAAGTTGCAAAATTATTATAGACATATTAGCTCACTTTGAACCAGCTGGAAACTATCTGACATGGAAAAGTCCATTGCAGCAATGCAGGGGAGGACACTATATAAAACCTACAATATCTATTATACGGTAGAGATACCAAATTGTTGAAATAGAACATTTTGTGCTTAAAATAATCTGTATAATCATATCCTGAAGTTTGGCACGTCTATTTTTTGACACCCTGTATGCGTGTACCTCTTTTGTATAAACTATATTTTGTCTTTGTCTTCCCAGCTAAAGACCACACATAAGTGTGTTTATTAACTCTCGAATAGTACCGAATTTCACTGGGGCACATGACACAGTGTTGGCAGTACTGGTGGTGGTGGTGGTGTTGGCAGAGTGTGACTGACTTACTGGTACCCTAGTGATGATAACATGAGGACCGGTGCCAGCAGTAACAGAAGAAGTGGCACTGGCAGGTGGAGAGATTATACTGACCCGTGTGTAGGGAGAATTAATTTACAGGTGTACCACTTAAGTTAGGTATCATATCACATGAACGATTATCCCTCAACTGTTATCGTTAACACTGTTTGGCACATTATGAGGTAAACTTTTTAAATAATTCTGCAACCTAAATTAATTTATCTTCAGTCTAGTTTCCGATACCTGTGCCTCAAATATTGCTGGAAAATTTTTGACCACCGAAAATTGCTCGCTAGAATCTCTCGTGTGATACCATCTTAATGGTTGGTTCCTGATACTCAACCAGCAGTTTGACCATATCAAGAAGTAGATCTCTACCAGTGTTAGGACAACCAGGGCCAACTAAACCAATGCCTAATTATAGTATTAACTTCCCCTTGCAATCTAACAACACTGGTTGAGATCCGCTGGTTGAAATGGTCTACTGGTCGAGGTGTTTGGTCACCCTTAAAGCTAAACTATTATTATGTGCACGTTTCAAATATTTATAATAAAGTTCGAAAAACGAGCTGTAAGAGATGTAATTAAAAATAGATCAATTAGCGCAATTGATCAACAAGTTATGGTTACCGATATATTTAGCCGCTTCCATTAATGAAGAGAGACCGCCTCCCTTGCCAAGCCAAGCGTTAGATATTTTGATAGTAAGGTTAATGCTCTTAACCCTTTCAACAGGATGGCGTCATAAATATCTCCATTAACTGCTGAGCGGACAACTCGACCAGTAAACCAACCACTACCTCTCAACCAGTATTTATCGACCAGTAGATCAACCAGTATTTCTCGACCAGTAGATCAACCAGTATCTCTCAACCAATAGACCAACCACTACCTCTCAACCAGTATTTCTCAATCAATACCTCTCAACCAGTGCCAACTCAACCAATAGACCAACCAGTACCTCTAAAACCAGTATTTCTCGACCAGTGACAACTCAACCAATAGACCAACCAGTACCTCTCAACCAGTAGATCAACCATTATTTCTCGACCAGTAGATCAACCAGAATTTCTCGACCAGTAGAGCAACCAGCATTTCTCAATCAATACCTCTCAACCAGTGCCAACTCAACCAATAGACCAACCAGTACCTCTAAAACCAGTATTTCTCGACCAGTATTTCTCGACCAGTGACAACTCAACCAATAGACCAACCAGTACCTCTCAACCAGTAGATCAACCATTATTTCTCGACCAGTAGATCAACCAGAATTTCTCGACCAGTAGAGCAACCAGCATTTCTCAATCAATACCTCTCAACCAGTGCCAACTCAACCAATAGACCAACCAGTACCTCTAAAACCAGTATTTCTCGACCAGTAGATCAACCAGTATTTCTCGACCAATGACAACTCAACCAATAGACCAACCAGTACCTCTCAACCAGTAGATCAACCATTATTTCTCGACCAGTAGATCAACCAGAATTTCTCGACCAGTAGAGCAACCAGCATTTCTCAATCAATACCTCTCAACCAGTGCCAACTCAACCAATAGACCAACCAGTACCCCTCAACCAGTAGATCAACCAGTATGTCTCGACCAGTGGATCAACCAATATTTCTCGACCAGTGACAACTCAACCAGTACCTCTCACACAGTAGACCAACCAGTATCTCTCAACCAGTGATAACTCGACCAATAAACCAACAAGTATCTCTCAATCAGTGACAAATCAACCAGTATTTCTCAACCAGTAGATCAACCACTATCTCTCAACCAGTATCTCTCAACCAATATCTCTCAACCAGTGACAACTCCACCATTACAGGAATGGGGCACCCATATATTTTCCAAGCACTGCAAGCTATTACTGTCACACTAAACCTTTAACATGGAGAGTTGGGATAGTCTATAAGGTCTTTCTGCCATGCAGCCACTGCCTGGCTGACCCAAAGCCTTGCCTTGGGTGACTGTCCCTAGTGTAGCTGCCGGCACCAATGTCAAATCCTCTAATGTTAGCCAGAATTAACAAAGAAAGAACACGCCACCGTATGTTGTAGGATGTAATCATTGCCTAAAAAAAAAAAAAAAAAAAAAATATATATAATGTTCTCTCTTTCTCTGGGTTGTATCCATTCGGTCCCATTCAGCCTACTGTTTTAAGACGTTTACCCCCACCCAGGTGTCGGTTTCTTAAATAAATTAATAAAACAGTACCGGTTATTATTTACTTTCAAAACTACTTCACGTGAAAAAAGGCCTCAATCAAGCTCTGCAATAAGCCCTCTAACCCATTCGACGTCTTTTTCATTATATTCTGGCAACTATTAGACCATTTTATTCAGTTTAAAAATGGTCTTCAGCAATTAACACACATCGAACTATCCCACTTAACCCTTTTTACAAATACAGATCCTTCTTAAGCTGCACAAAATCGCCTCAATGTAGTAAGTATGAAATCAAAAAGACGTCGCCGGTACAGAAGGGGTTAAGTAAAATAATTATCTCTCCATACCCGCCAACGGAGACGCCACACATGTTAGCGGTCTCTCCACCATAGTAAGGGGAGGGGGTTCAATTTTATGGACCCCCTTCTCCCTCATGTTTAGCCCCTTTAGTTATGAGTTTTAAGGACGTTTACCCCATTAGTTTGGCGATTTTAAGACCTTTCGCCCCATTTCGTCATCAATATTAAGATCCTTTGTGGTATTTAGGTGTCGATTTTTTCCCGGCGAACGATAGCGAACCTGTAATTAAACAAGACTCAACTACGGCCGTGACATTTTTCTACCGAAAAATGTACAAATATATCTTTATTTTTTCATTAAAGTTTGATAAGAGGTCTAGGGAGCAAATTAATCAAATATATTGGGAATAACAAAAATAAAATAAAAATATATAATAAAATAACCCCTCAAAATAATAGAATATATACCATTTATGAGAATAAATTATTTCATGTCTTGCAATTCGAATAAAGTGCCTTGAAATGGGTTGGTAGGGAATGAAACGCTTCGCTTGGTAAAGATGAACCGAAATTTAATTATCATATTTTGTATTGTCATCACATATACTGGACCAGAAGGAGATAGGGGAGGACTGGGAGAGGGGGATGAGTGGGAGGAAGAGAGGGAGGAAGAGAAGGGGAGGAAGAGAGAGAGGAAGGAAGAGAGGGGGGGGGGAGTGGGAGGAATAAAAGGGGAGGAGTGGGAGGAAGAGAAGGGGAGGAATAGAGGGAAGGAGAAGGAGGCAGAGAGGGGGAGGAGTGGGACGATGAGAGGGAGAAAGAGGGAGGATTGGGAGGAAGAGAAGGGGAGGAATAGAGGGAAGGAGAAGGAGGAAGAGAGGGGGAGGAGTGGGAGGATGAGAGGGAGAAAGAGGGAGGATTGGGAGGAAGAGAAGGGGAGGAATAGAGGGAAGGAGAAGGAGGAAGAGAGGGGGAGGAGTGGGACGATGAGAGGGAGAAAGAGGGAGGATTGGGAGGAAGAGAAGGGGAGGAATAGAGAGAAGGAGAAGGGGAGGAATAGTGGGAAGGACAAGGAGGAAGAGAGTGGGAGGATGAGAGGGAGAAAGAGGGAGGATTGGGAGGAAGAGAAGGGGAGGAACTTGGGAAGAGAGGGAAGAAGAGAGGGGGAGTGGGAAGAAGAGAGGGAGGAAGAGAGGTGGGAGTGGGAGGAAGGAAGGGGGGAGTGGGAGGAAGATAGGGGGAGGCAAGGAGAGGGGAGGAGTGGGAGGTATACTGTAGATGGGGAGCAGTGGGAGGAAGAGATAAGAGGCAGTCGTTTATAGGTAACGTTCGGGGATCAGAGTAGCAGGATGGGAAAAAGAAGCTGGGTGTCGTATATAAGTAGATTAACGTCAACTTCGTACAGTCGTAGCCATGTTGTATACCAGGTACCCTACTGTTCATCGCAAACCGCCCTGTACTCCTCAAACATTGGATAACACTAAACCAACTTTATTATTCGTGCATAAAATCTGTGAATAAGTCGTGAAAATTCGTGGAACCTCGGGAAACCTGGTCTACAAAATGGAAGAAAAACATACATAAAAACATAAAAAAAAAAAAACACTTGCCCACAGAAAACAAACACACACACACACTCTTTCTCTTGCTCAAACACACACACACACACACACACACACACACACACACACACACACACACACACACACACACACACACACTCCCTCCCTCTCTCTCACCCACACACACACACCAACAACCTACACCCACCTATAAAGATAAAAAACGAGCTAACCAAATTCTCCCTATAGAACCACTTTTGGGGGAGGGTACGAATGAAGCTCCGCCTCCCTTTTCCAAAACCTGCAGAATTTTGTCCAGGGATTTTTTTGGGGCAGTCCAGAAATATCATAAAATTCCAGAGACAATTTATATCTGGATCTAAAGGGGGAGTGGGAGTTGTGTGTGTATATATATATATATATATATATATATATATATATATATATATATATATATAATATCTATATATATATATTATATTATATATTTATATATTTTTTTGGCTGTTGCTTTGAATCCTAGAGGTCCTTCCTAAGCTAAGTAATTTCATTAAATATAGCCAGAAAAACAAACATTCAAATGACGCCATGATTTCAAGGTGATTAAACTCCAGAAGGGATGTGAAATTCAAGAGATTTAT
>CM064483.1:68471521-68531521 GCA_032716605.1 Paralithodes platypus | reverse complement strand
CTATTTCATTCTGTCTATCTAACACACACACACACACACACACACACACCTTGAAGCTATAATTACACACATACTTTGAAGCTACACACACACACACACACCTTGAAGCTACACACACACACACACACACACACACCTCGCAGCTATACCTTCACATGTAGCCTAACAAGCAATTCAGACTCAGGACAAATTAAGCCACTGCGACACTACCACCGTATTTAAAGCCATAGTCACAATAAGCCTATTTCCGACAATTTAATAAGAGCAATTATTAAACCAGGCAGTACTTAAAGTCTTATTTACCATTATGATTAACAGCTACAAGGAAAGTTGTTGTTGTTGTTGTTGTTCCCCAAGCTGCCTGGCCGAACAGCCCCAAGGCCCCGAGCAATTCCAAGGCCATAACCGAGTGCCCCCACAGAACCCTCCCCGCCGACCACAATAAAGCCTGGGTGACCGAAGCCACTCCATGGCGGGGGGCTGAGGAGGGTAACATATATTAGCTGGATTAATTCATTTAAACATATACGCAACCGGTACTTCAAAGGACTTTTTGGACCTTCCCTATTTCGCTCCAATAGTTTGGAGATTTTAAAACGTTTCACCTCATTAGGTCAGCAATAAAAAGACGCTTCAACATATTCAGGTGTCAATTTTTGTTTGTTCTAGGCAATAGATAGGGAGCTTGTATCTACGAAGAAATGTGTAGAAATTTAGCTTGAAGAGGGGTCTGGGTGGGCCTTTTTTTGTATTTTTGTATTTTAAGGAAATCTGGGAAGGTGTTTTTGTTATCCTAGGGGACAAACTAAAGTGCATTGCTCGTAAATGGCAGGAGACAACATCCTCGATAATAATTATTACACAAAATATCATACTAACCCTCAAAACGTCGAGCCAGATAGTGTAAAGAGACCAGAATTGCTGATAAGTGTTGCCCGGATGAAGCGCCCGTGTGATTCTCGGGTTTAAGATGAATACGTGACGTGGATAACACTCACCTGCACCACCAACCGCAGGTAAAACACACACATGAACGTACACACGCACACATATACACACGCAGGTACACGAGAACTTATATGCACACGTCACATTAGCAAGAACACACATAGGCTACACATATACTGTATATACTGCGCACGCACACACACACACACACACACACACACACACACACACACACACACACACACACACACACACACACACACACACACACACACACACACACATGTACAGCATGATTTTATACATAAAACTATAATGCACATGATTGAATTACGAGTGTAGTTTCTTATGCAATGGGCAACTCATCTGATTAGTTAACTGATAATTAAAAGATAACACTTGCAATACATTCATACTAGCCTACGGTATTTTACTTGCACACATAAGATCACGACGAAGAACATAACTTATGTGGGCAACTGTACATAATACGGTACACGTAATTATGTAGGCCTACATACTGTACACGCATGGGGTGAGGGCTGGTCCTATCCAAAGTGAGGTACCGGTATGGCATCCTTTACCCAACTTTACCCGTTTCTGACTGTCTCTTTTACTGTCCCACTTTACCTTCTGGGGGCGGGAAGCTACGAATCCTCCTCCCCTTGTAACATTCACCTACTAGACGAGACAGAGAAAGGGGCGAGGAAACGCTGAAATGGTCCCGGACCCTAAGAATTGGAACTTTAAATGTTGTTTCTGTTCGGGCTCTGTCTCGAGTCGGCCTCCCCCAGCTATGGGGTATGTGCCCGAGTATATACATACATATAGCCTACGCACGTACCGTAAACACACACACACACACACACACACACACACACATCATACCTACCTTGCTAATGAAGCCTACCGTACTACTTCGATTAATTGTTAATATGTACACAATCCCCATTTTACATACAAAAATACAGCCTGCCATGTTTACCCATAGATCTTTGTTGCGTGAAACGGTAAATTTTGTTAAGCCCCCCCCCCCCCCATTCTCTCTCTCTCTCTCTCTCTCACTCACACACACACACACACAGAGGCCCCCCCCCCCACAACAGCACAGTAAACTTTAATAAAACCTAACTTGTGGTCCCGTGCGACACCAATGTTCTTTGTCAAGTGGGTACAACCACGCACATACAGGCATACATACATCCATACATACCTATATACATACATAAATCCATACATACACACATATAAAGATTACATACATACAGTACGTACCGTACTGTACATGCATGCATAGGCTACGTACCTGTACATCCATACAACAGACCACACACACACACTAACACACACACACACATATATATATATATATATATTACACACACAGTATGCATAACCCTCAGTTATTAACCTTTTTAATTTTATCTTCATTAGTTTCTAGGGCAAACTAGTTAAACATCCTAGAGTATTTTTGTCCTTTACATTTTAATTATTGGTACGTAAAAGAACAAGATAAATTACAAGTTTTGCTCTTTATTCCCTGCATAGTACACCCTGCAATTTTGATGGTTTTATATATCTATGCTCTCCTTACACCCCTGTTTCTGTTACACCAATATTAATGCATATATCTTATTAATGAAGTAAAATAGGACATGGCTTACTTGGCAATTTTGTTCTACTCCTGATCAATATATCTTGAAATTTTGATGGTGTACACGCCCATGCTCTCAGACACACATGCACGACCCTACTCATAAACACCAATATATAAGCTACACACACACACACACACACACACACACACACACACATAAACACCAATACATAAGCTACACACAGACAGACAGACCCACACACAGACACACACATAAAAACCAATATATAAGCTACACACAGACAGACAGACACACACACACACACACCAATACATACGCTACACACAGACAGACAGACAGACACACAGACAGACACACCAGCACGTACCGATATACTGTTATAACCTACGTACTAATACCGTACATACATCTATACACACATCACGTACACACAGACACATGTACGCATAAGGAAACCGAAAATACACATGCAAATTCTCTCACACTCACATACACACATTCTCTCTCTCTCTCTCTCTCTCTCTGTGCTATTCTTGTCTTCCAATTTCCTTTGTATGGGGTTCTGTTGTCTCTACTACAATTATTAAGTCCTGGCCACCTTATTTGGATCGTAAAGTATATGTGGTCAGTGTACCGGTACTCTCTCTCTCTCTCTCCTATTTTTGTTCTACTATACCGGTACTATATTCTCACTCACTCTCACTCTCACTCTCTCTCTCTCTCCGACCCCAAGCTAAACGGCAACGCACCTCGACTCAAACCAAGAAACAAACCAAGAAACTCCGCTTGGCAACAAAGAAAACGACCGCACACTTAAAGGCCAAACTTAAAGGGGGGACTGAGTGGAGTGAGTGGATAAATTTAGTGTTGCAAATAGATCTGTACAATCTTTTAAGGGGGAGGTGCTTGGTTTTTGGTCTACGGTATATATTTATTTATTAATTTATGTTTTAGTTTCCTCGCTAGACCTCCATCAAGCTTAGAAAAACACCCCCCTAGACCCCCTTTCAAGATAAATTTGTACATTTTTCGGTAGAAAAATGTCCCGGCCGAAGGCCACTTCTTTCTAAAATTAGAGGCTTGCTATCGCTCGCCAGGAAAAAATCGACACCTAAAGGGCACGAAAGGTCTTAATATTGACAATAAAATTAGGCGAAAGGTCTCAAAATCGCTAAACTAACGGAATGAACGTCTTAAAACCTCAAAATTAATATTCTAAACATGAGGGAGAAGGGGGTCCAGACAAAGCGAGTACTACTGAGTGGATAAATTGAGTGATGCAAATAGGTCTGTATAATCTTTTAATCAGCAATGGCGAGACAGAGGGTATTGTTGGTGAAGTGCTGGGTCCTTTGTGTGGTGTGTGTGTGTGTGTGTGTGTGTGTGTGTGTGTGTGTGTGTGTGTGTGTGTGTGTTGTGATAGTGGTGGGCTCTTTAGTGTGTGAGTTTTTGGTGTTGTTGCTGGTGTGTGTGTGTGTGTGATTGAGCATATGTGTGTGTGTATTATGTATGTGCAGTAGTGTGCCGTATGTGTATGGGGGGTGGGGGTTGTGTGATTTTGTTTGTGTGTGTAGGGGGGGGGGGGTGATAGTGGTGGGTCTTTTGTGTGTGTGTGGTATGTGTGTAGTGTGTAGTGTGTGTGTGTGTGTGTGTGTGTGGAGAACGTGTGGCGTGTGCGTGTGGAGAACATGTGGTGTGTGTGTGTGTGAATGTGTCTGTTGGCAACCACATAAATTATTCTCAGCCATTACAGTAACCTTTGTGATATCACGATCGTAAGCCTTGTTTCTTAATATGTCGACATCATTTCGTATTACATCATAAAGGTCAAGTTTGATAATATATCGATAACATTGTGTTCTTTATGGAAATTAAATTGATTAATCTGTACAATCGCCCATAATCGATGTCTTCCCCTTATCGTTATCTAATATAGGAAAGTCAAATTGGTAACACATTATTACGAGTCCAGTTTAGATACGTAGTCGTTAGCTAGTTAAGTGTTTTTTTGCTTCCCAAACCTTAGTCAAGCTTTAAAATAAGCAACCCCAAGACTTCGAGATGAGTTTGCACATTTTTCGCTAGGAATTTATCCAAGCCAAAGGCTGGTGCTCGTAAATTACAGGCTAGCTATCACTCACCAGGAAAACGTCGGCACCTAAATGTCACGAAAGGTCTTAATAACGCCAAACTAAAGGGCCAAATGTCTTAAAATCTCAAAACTAGTGGGGCTAAACATGAAGGAGAAGGGGGAACAAAAACTCCCCTCCCTATAATTCGTGACTGACCTCCATAAATTCCCCCCCTGTAGGCCTAGTAGCTCACGTGTCATGATAATAGTGATGATGGTATTTAGGCTAGACATGGGCACCCGAGATAGTGTGTGTGTGCGTGTGTGTGTGTGTGTGTGTGTGTGTGTGTGTGTGTGTGTGTGTGTATGCGCGCGTGTATGTGTGTGTGCGTGCGTGTGTGTTTGTGTGTGTGTGTGTATGCGAGCGTGTATATGTGTGTGTGTGTGTGTTCCCTGGAGCTGAACTATAATTGTTGTTGGCGGTGGTGGAGGATTACCTTCACCCGGTCTCGCTTGCCAGGAAAAAATCGACACCTAAACGGCACGAAAGGTCTTAATATTGACAAAGTAATAAGGCCAAAGGTCTCAAAATCGCCAAACTAGTGAACGAAAGTCTTAAAATCGCTAAACTAATGGGTCTAAACATGAGGGAGAAGGGGGTCCAGAAAAAGCAAGTAGGTCTAGCAAACTGTAGCCGGTCCCAAATAGCTAAGACAGAAATCATGACTCCCTAAACAAAAACTCAGTAACTCAAAACGAGATCGGGAAAATGGCCTGTAAATTTCCACACCATCGCTGACCCTTCCCAAATGGTAGAAATATTAGCCGGAGTACCCTATTATAATATTAGCCGGAGTACCCTATTATAATATTAGCCGGAGTACCCTATTATAATATTAGCCGGAGTACCCTATTATAATATTAGCCGGAGTACCCTATTATAATATTAGCCGGAGTACCCTATTATAATATTAGCCGGAGTACCCTATTATAATATTAGCCGGAGTACCCTATTATAATATTAGCCGGAGTACCCTATTATAATATTAGCCGGAGTACCCTATTATAATATTAGCCGGAGTACCCTATTATAATATTAGCCGGAGTACCCTATTATAATATTAGCCGGAGTACCCTATTATAATCGTTTGTTCGATATAGAGGTTAAAGGGACATGGGCCGGTTTTCTTGACCAATTTCTCTCTCATGTTTAGCCCCATTAGTTTTCAGATGTTAAGATGTTTGCCCCATTAGTTAGTCAATGTTAAGGCCTTTCGCCCCATTTCTTACCAATATTCGTGCTATTTAGGTGTTGATTTTTTCCCTGGCGAACGATAGTGAGCCTGTAATGTTGGAAGAACCGGCCTTCGGCCGGGAAATTTTTCTACCGAAAAATTTACAAATTAATCTAGAAGGGGGATCTAATGGATGTTCTTTAAATTTGACGGAGGTCTAGGGAGGAAACTAGAACAATAATGAATACATGCAAGAATCGGCCAAAAAGTGAACCATCCCCCCTTAGCGTTCAAGAGTGTTGGCCTACCGTACATAATTTGGAGCAGGATATAGTTGGCTTTGATAATTAATAGGGACGATGGTACTTAGCGTAAACGTGGACACCCGATTTGCATCATATTAATACCATCTATCTATCTATCTATCTATATGCTCAAGCCCAATCCCCACTTTTCCGATTTTTTTAGTTCTATTTTTTATTTAATTTTATTTATTTATTTATTTTTGTTCGTGGGGGTGGCCAAGTTTATATAATTAGCACCATATTTCACAGCAAAATTGTCAAAATAACGGATAAATCTTGATGGTAACTTTGCAATTTACCGTCAGTTGAATAGAAACAGAGTGTAGGTAATGTGATGTAATAGTAACGTAACATAACAACAATAACGGTAACAACAATAACGGTAACAACAATAACGGTAACAACAATAATATAACAACAGCACTGGAATGGCAAGAATGGAAGGTAAGGTAGTCTAGTCAGGTAGCTAGGTAACGTGATGTAACAGTAACGGTAATATACACCAATAACGGTAACACAATAATAACAACACCAATATTACTGGTTATAACAAGACTGGAAGGTAAGGTAGTCTAGTCAGGTAGCTAGGTAACGTGATGTAACAGTAACGGTAACATACACCAATAACGGTAACACAACAATAACAACAAAACAACACCAATATTACTGGTTATAACAAGACTGGAAGGTAAGGTAGTCTAGTCAGGTAGCTAGGTAACGTGATGTAACAGTAACGGTAACAATAACGGTAACACATCAATAACGTAACCTAACAATAACGCTGTACAGAATGACTACAATGGTTGAGTGTACAGTGGAGATTAACGAGGTACCGGTAGCCCAAACGGTGATAACACAATTATAACAATGACATAACAACAGTAACAGTGACCTAACGACAACAGTTACCTAACAATAATAACAGTAACGTAACAAAAGCCCTGGAATGACAACAAAGGAAGGTGACGTAGGTAGCTAGGTAGTGGAGTGGTATATGTAACAGTATCGGTAACATAACAACAGTAACAGTGACATAATTGTAACAGAAACACAACAACAGCTCAGTGGAAGGTTGATTGGAGGAAGTGAAGTGGTATATGTAACAGTAACGGTAACATAACAACAGTGACATAATATTAACGTAACATAACAACCGTAACAGTGTCATAATAGTAACAGAAATTCAACACCAGCCCAATGGAAGGTGGATTAGAGGAAGTGAAGTAGGCTATGTAACAGTATCGGTAACAGCATAACAGTAACAGTGATATAATAAATAGTAACGTAACATACAAACAGTAACAGTGACATAATAGTAACAGAAACCCCATAACAGCCCAATGGAAGGTGGAGTGGATTGAGGTAGGTAGCTAGGTAGTGGTAAGTGGAGTGGGGTGGAGGATGCCTGTGGAATGAGTCAGCTCGAGTTAAGACCGTATTTCCTGCAAGGGGGAAGTTCCGTGCGTGAGATTTTTGTTGTTCGTTAACCCCCCTTCCCCCTCCCTCACCAACTGCCCCCTCCTTGGTTTACTCCAGAGTCCCCCCCCCCCCCCCTCCCCCAAGAGTTAGAGAGGGGAACTTGAGTTGGGGTTATTTTTATACTAAGCTGCAGTAGGCCTATAGCCTACAGTATATAGCCTATATATATATATAGCCTATATATATATATAGCCTATATATATATATATATATATATGCTATATATATACTGTATAGGCCTACTGCAGCCTAGTATAAAATAACACCCCAACTCAAGTTCCCCCCTCTCTCTCTCTCTCTCTCTCCTTGCGTCGAAGACGAAGGCCTATGAATGATCGACTGTGTTGCTGTTGTGCTTTGGAGATCTGAGGTGGTCTCGTGTTAAGGCGATTTGAATATTTGTCTACGTAATTCTTGGAAGGCTGAACTGATATTTGCCATGCAAGTAGCAATGACCTAGGTACCGAAATGTCTGTGCCACATGAGAACCAAAACTGCATATATACCCAACGACACGAAACAAATGCCGACGTAGGCTTTAAGTCTTTAAATTTAAATCACGATTGGTCCAGCCCTCCTTGAGTTACAAGACACCAGGGAGTCATAATTTACAAGACTCCCAGGGATGAACAGACTATAGTGTATTGAACGGTTACATGGAGGAATTATTTTTTCTCTCTCTCTCTCGTGTAAGGGGAAGTATGGTACCGTGCGTGAGTCTATTTTTTTCGGTACCGGTACCGTATTGTATGTAAGTCCTCCACCCCCCACACACTCTCTCTCTCTGTCTTTCCATCTCCTTCACCTGATCTCTCTCTCTTATCCGATATCGTTTCTGTAAGATCATCTTGTTTTATTATTAATCTCTCACCTGATACCTCGTTATTCACCTGACACCTTGTTGTCATATTATACCTTGTTCTTCAACCTGATTCCTTTGTTCTTCATCTCTCATACACCTGATACCTTGTTCTTCATCTCTCGTACACCTGCTACCTTGTTCTTCAACCGGATACCTATATTCTTTATCTCTCATACACCTAATACCTTTGTTCTTCTCTCATACACCTGATACCTTGTTATTCATCGGATACCTTGTTCTTGCTGCTCTCTCTCTCTCTCTCTCTCTCTCGCATACACCTGATAGCCTACCTAGTTCCCGTATTATTATATATCTCTCTCTCTCTCATACACCTGATAGCCTACCTAGTTCCCGTATTATTCTCTCTCTCTCTCATACACCTGATAGCCTACCTAGTTCCCGTATTATTCTCTCTCATACACCTGATAGCCTACCTAGTTCCCGTATTATTCTCTCTCTCTCTCTCATACACCTGATAGCCTACCTAGTTCCCGTATTGTTCTCTCTCTCTCATACACCTGATAGCCTACCTAGTTCCCGTATTATTCTCTCATACACCTGATACCCTACATAGTTCCCGTATTATTCTCTCTCTCTCTCATACACCTGATAGCCTACCTAGTTCCCGTATTATTATATCTCTCATACACCTGATAGCCTACCTAGTTCCCGTATTATTATCTCTCTCTCTCTCATACACCTGATAGCCTACCTAGTTCCCGTATTATTATCTCTCATACACCTGATAGCCTACCTAGTTCCCGTATTATTTTCTCTCTCTCTCTCATACACCTGATAGCCTACCTAGTTCCCGTATTATTTTCTCTCTCTCTCGTACACCTGATAGCCTATCTAGTTCCCGTATTATTCTCTCTCTCTCTCTCATACACCTGATAGCCTACCTCGTTCCCGTATTATTTTCTCTCTCTCTCTCTCATACACCTGATAGCCTATCTAGTTCCCGTATTATTCTCTCTCTCTCTCATACACCTGATAGCATACCTAGTTCCCGTATTATTTTCTCTCTCTTCCGGCTGTCTCAATTCCCACCTCTCCCATCGTGTACGGCTTCCACTGTCACCAACAAGTAAGCCTACGAAGTTGTCGCTGTCTGGGTCTTTTAAACTTATTCACTTACATTTCCCAGTTTCTTTGTAGTCAATAAATAATTATAACTTCAGGTTAGGCTATTCATAATGTACTTTACTTTCCTTCACAAAGCCAGTCCACACGGTGTTCGTCTTTCAGCTTACATTTACTGCATTATATACAGTACATACTAATATATATATATATATATATATATATATATATATATATATATATATATATATGTGTGTGTGTGTGTGTGTGTAAATAATTTATATATATATAGCCTATATATAATATTCCGCCTTTCTCATTTAATTTTGTATGTCATTTTGTATAGCAAACATTAATCACTCACGATTCCCCATTCCTTTGTTCACCTTTACCTATAACCAAGACAATCACATTCCCACCACCGTCCACGAAATTCACGATCAAATTCCAGACGCATAGCCTAAATCACACACTAAACATTATACCGCCTCACGAATTCATCTCAACATTCAACACCTCACTGAATTAATGGGGTCCAGTCAGACAAAAACATCCGGTCACTCCTCCTCCCACCCATGAAGCTAATGAACTCTTTAATTCGAGATAAAAAGACGCGATTAAACTGCAGCACTCGTGAAAAATGCATCAGTATTTTGTCTGGGACGCACGGATTGACTGCGCTCACGGAAAGAAGGCTGGGACATGAATTTATTCCCTCGACTTTACACGATCTTACCTTTTGGGCGCCGGAAAGGGTATATAAGGATGCTGGTAACTTGGTATCAGTCCAGTAGAGAGATGTTGCAAGCGGAGGGAACCAACATTCACTCACTGAATCACAACTGATACTGAGAAACGTAGTGTTGACGGCTGGCAGAGGGGTGGCTCTGTTTTGGCAGCGAGCCGGGGAGAGAGTGTCGTACCAGAGAATCACGCCAGTATTTTTATGAGAATCGTCATATTGTCTACCTTGCTCCAAGATGTATTGACCTTAGTTTGTTTATATACTGTATCTTGATTTCGACTGTGCATCATGGAGTACATGTTACCAATTATATCTATCCTATTTATTTAAGCTATTGCATTCATGGATTATGCTATGGAAAAGGGCAATTATATATTTATATTATATCACTGGCAGGTAAAGAGAACGCACCAAGGAGGTATGCAAAATGGCGGCTAAATGTCCTAACTTGACGGAAAATCTGTGTCATACTCACTGTCGCATGCACCGAGCCAACAAAATCATTCCTGGCAGACTGACTGAATGTTGTGGTTGAAAATTTATCTATGCGTGTCTTACTATGAATAACAAATGGTGAACAATGAGAGCACTGTTCTATGGAAAGTGACCGTGCTGTTACTTGGCTGGGGGTGCGATACTGGGAATCCTTTGACGTAGTAATTTTGTTTGTGTTTTGGAGCGACTTATCATATTTCAAAACTTTTTCTTTGAGGGGTCGTGTGCTGCCTCATTTAAAGAACGGATTAATTATGTTCTTCGCTTCCTCCTTGTTTGCTCTCTCTCTCAAATAAATATGTCTGCAAATTGTTCTTATTGGATAGCATCGTATTTCCTATTGCAGTCATTTGCAAACGAGAGTTAGAGTTGCATAGACCCCCCCCCCCCTCTCTCTCTCTCTTGTTTGCAGATGCCACGATGATAAGAAACAATATTATCAGATAAGAATAATTTGCCGACATATAACCAAATTGGTGAGTTAAATTATATGTAAGCAACACCAGTGAATGCATAATGGTTTCTAAGGTCTTATGTGGTCATAGATGTGTTTGCAAGATGCTTGGCTCTGGTTGTAAGGTTTATTTGTAAGTTAATTGGTGGGTTGGTGAATAAATACGAGTTAGTATTAATACTTCGAAGACTATTTCGCATTTTGACAATTTATTCTGGCTATCATTAGATGATTTTATACAGCTTAGGAAGGATCTGTGGACATTATGAGCATAAAGACTGTCTCAATCAACCCTCTGACTGCCATACACCCTTCCTAATCTGAATAAAATCGTCTAGCTAGAAAACAGTACAGAAATGCGTCATCGGGTCTTCTAGAGGTTAATCTAGATAGAGACGGTTAGAATAGACATTTTGCTAAATATAGGCAAAGAGGATCTGAATTTTAGGTAAGTGTCTTGAAATGGGTTAAGATCCAAGGATACATAACTCCTGCTTAACCCCTTCTGTACCGGCGACGTCATTTTCATTTTAATCTAGCTATGTTTAGACGATTTTGTATACTTTAAGAAGGATCTGTGGTAGTCAAAGGGTTAAGCGAGAGAGTTCGAAGCCTGTTAATTGCTAGAGGCCCCTATTAAACTGAAAAAATCTTCTAATAATAGCCAGGAAAAATTATAAAAGACGTCGTCGGTAGAGAAGGGGTTAACTTCATGCGAAAATATGATATTTTTGTATAAGTACTGTAAATAATAAAACACATAATTGGTTTGTATTTTTGTATAAGTACTGTAAATAATAAAACACATAATTGGTTTGTATTTTTGTATAAGTACTGTAAATAATAAAACACATAATTGGTTTGTATTTTTGTATAAGTACTGTAAATAATAAAACACATAATTGGTTTGTATTTTTGTATAAGTACTGTAAATAATAAAACACATAATTGGTTTGTATTTTTGTATAAGTACTGTAAATAATAAAACACATAATTGGTTTGTATTTTTGTATAAGTACTGTAAAATAAAACACATAATTGGTTTGTATTTTTGTATAAGTACTGTAAATAATAAAACACATAATTGGTTTGTATTTTTGTATAAGTACTGTAAATAATAAAACAATTGGTTTGTATTTTTGTATAAGTACTGTAAATAATAAAACACATAATTGGTTTGTATTTTTGTATAAGTACTGTAAATAATAAAACACATAATTGGTTTGTATTTTTGTATAAGTACTGTAAATAATAAAACACATAATTGGTTTGTATTTTTGTATAAGTACTGTAAATAATAAAACATAATTGGTTTGTATTTTTGTATAAGTACTGTAAATAATAAAACACATAATTGGTTTGTATTTATTTAAATTATCTAAGTTTACATCAAATCTGATAAGATATATTAATCTATTTCTACATTGCAAACTATGTCTACAATGATCACAACTGCTTTGCGACCTTCAGATTCTTAGTCAATATATATAAATACTGTATATCATGTTCTTCAAGTGGTGTCACAAGAGAAGGGACTGGAGTTATCGCAGAGAGGTTCCAGTCCTGACGTTATTCTCGACTTACAGTGTGCTGGCTTAATAATCTAATAGGGTTGATAGCCTCTGAAGTCCTATTTTAACTAACTAGAAAGTCACAAGAGCCCATTTTTAGACAATTTTCGATGAGTTCGTTCTATTTTTAGGCTCTTTCGCATTGAATTGACCCCTTGCGAGTTTCGTTCTATAAGGAAGTTGGAGTTGTTGACATCGATATTTAGCAGAATTACCTACCAGCTAAAATACGGTTGTAGTACATGTATAAACACATAATACCCAATTCAACATACTCTATGGCCATCAGAAACCTCCTTCATTATCGCATTTATATTACCCATCGATATCTACGGCTCCAACTTCCTTATAGCCTGAAACTCGCAAGTGGTCAATTCGGAAACTAGATCAAAGGTAGATTATGTTAGTTAGTTTAATTCTTATCAATTCTTATTGATCTTAATAATCAATCTGAAAGTCGCTCGGCATTTGTCACCCGTTTTCTTTTCTCTCACCCGCATATATTTCCACATTGTCATTGAGAAGAAATCTATAGTATTTTTTCCTCACCTCCACGACACATCTCTCTTAGGCTATAGTTATTAGTGAATGACCTACCGAGTCAAGGGGAGGCAGACCGTTATTCTGGACCCCCTTCTCCCTAATGTTTAGCCCCACTAGCATTGAGATTATAAGACGTTCGGCCCATTAGTTTGGCGATTTTAACACCTTTCACCCCATTTCGTTGTCAATTTTAAGACCTTTCGTGCCATTTAGGTGTCGATTATTTCCTGGCGAGCGATAGCGAGAGTGCAATTTTAAGAGGAACCGGCCTTCGGCCGGGACATTCTTCTACCGAAAAATGTAAACATTTATCTTGAAGGGGGTCTAGGGGGTGTTTTTCTAAGCTTGATGGAAGTCTAGGGAGGAAACTAAAAAAATATATGAATAAATGAATTAATAGACCAAACAAATACGGTCAGTCTCCCCTTAACTAAGACAAACGTGCATTCCAGTACCTTTTAAAGTCTATGAGAGGAGAGTATTGTTGTACATGGTAGTTACCAAGAATAAATACATAAATACAATAAACACAATACATAAATAAATAAATATATAAAAATTGTAAAAAAAGTCACATTGATAATAAATTGTAAAAAAGCGACATATATTGATAACATGTAAAATAAATAATACAAAATAAATAAATAAATAAATATACTGTAAATATGTATATATATATATATATATACATACGGTATATATATATATATATATATATATATATATATATATATATATATATATATAACAAAATGTATGAAAAACACGACCCAAATTGCTAATATAATGTCTGCACTTGGGTATTATAATTGTATACCCAATCTGATAACTTTACTGCAGCACGATTTGACTTTATAATAGTTTACGTAATAGTAACAGCATGCAACACAAATACCATTATTATTATTACTACTACTACTATTACTACTACAGGGGCCTACATTTGTGCCATAGCAAGGATAACTATAGATTCAGTAACTACAAAGTATCTAATTTGTACAGTTGCCCACTAAGGCCACTGTCACACGAGCGCGTATTCCGGCAATTTTCGATGAGCAAGTTTTTTCTCGTACTAATTTGAGGCTTTTTCGCATTGGAATCGGAAACTAGATCGAAGGTAGATTATGTTAGGTAGTTTAATTTATTCGAGACTAAAATGTTATAGCTGTCAGACAACAATTGCTCGTAAAAATTGACGGAAAAATCGCTCGTGTGACACCGCCTTAACGCTCTGAACACCCCTAATTAACCCTTTCAGCACGATGACGCCATTTCCGATTAATTCTGGCTATAAATACAAGATTTTACGGATATAGATCAATTACAATGTAAAACTTGTAAAGCTGGGAGGGTTCTGTGGTGTCGCTTGGTTATGGCCTTGGCCTTGCTTGGGACCTTGGGGCTGCTCGGCCAGACAACAACAACAACTTGGAAAACAAACAAAACAAAACAAGAACTGCACAATATAAAGACAACAGCTTATCTAAATAACTATGTGGAAATAACGCAAAATAAGTTTGATATAATTTACCCCTCTTGGTTTGTAGAGGTAATTTCTAATCTGAATACAATAATCTACTAAACGTTGTCAATAAAGTGCTCCTCCTCATAGGGTGTTTATATTCAATCTGCTGCGAGCCAGAAACCAATATGAAGCCATATCACTGAAGGAATTCAGTATTTGAAACTTACACAAACCTGCAGAGCTTTGGGACTACAATAAAAAGAACAGTTGTTTTGTATCGTTAGGATTCAATACAGTATGAAGACGCGATACCAAAGGAAGGTGTCTGATGATCCCACTTACTTAGGTACAGGCGGGCTCCATAGTCATGTCCCTTATTCGCAACTTCAACATTAATTTCCTTTCTTGGTATGTGAAAACCCCTGCTGTATCTTTCAGAGTTAAGCCGGTATCACACGAGCGCTTTTTCCCTCAACATTTATCCTCAAAACTTGTCTGGCAGCTTATGAGGTCAACATGTAAAACAATTCTGCTACCTAAGTTCATCTATCTCTAATCTAGTTTCTGATACCAGTTCAAAGTAATGCAGAAATGTTGCCAGAACAATGTTGATCATCGAATGTTGAGTATAAAAGCTCTCGTGTGATACCAGCTTTAAAAACAAGATTTGGCACAGGATATCGGGCGAGTTGTACAGTTGCGTCAAAAGTGCTGTCCTAAATTCACAAATGATCATGTATTTATGTAACATTTTGTGGTTTGAACATTTTGAACGTGTAATGGTTTAGATGCTTATGATCTGGGTGTGGTGTTCCGAGTTCGAATCCCGGGAGAACCATATGCTTTCATTAGTTTATGCAAGTACATTGGGCTTTGTAATTGATGATTAATGTTAAGAACGGGGTGTTACTTTTTCTCTCACCTCTCCTCTGCTTCCCACTGGGCTAGAGAGTATTGTGACATATAAAGTCTGTTTGCTCTCAGCTGGTGGTAAACTGAATTCCTTGGCAGCTGATTTCTCGATACTTATTGGAAAAATATGAAATTACTATGTCTCTGTATCTTATTAATGCCAAGTTTTTATAATTAACACCGTATTATACTACAAAATCTTCAACTTTCCCTTCATAATTGTTAAGGGGCATAGGGCCCTAGGAGGGGCTTTGGTGACCCGGGCATTTCCGCACCCTCCTCAGCCAATGCCGTCTCTATACTTCTCTGTATAGAGAAGGCATTGCCTCAGCCCCTCGCCTGGGAGCGGCTTCGGTCACCTGGGCTTTCTTAGTGGTAAAGCTGGAGGGGTTCTGTGGGGCACTTGGCTATGGCCTTGACCTGCTCGGGACCTTGGGGCTGTTCGGTCAGACATCCTGGGGAACAACAACAACAACAAAAATCTTCAAAATAACTGAAATATTTGATGGGAACTTTGTAATTTACTGCCAGCTGATAGTAAACAGTCTATAATAACTTACATTGTGTTGACTAGAACCTGTCTGTACTGATTATATTGCAAACGAATAAATTGTCTGAATATGATGAAGTTTTAATACCTATGTACAGTTGCCTTTAGTTCAGAGTTACCCACTTTAGCATGACATTGGCAGTGCTAAATGGGTCAGGTGGAACTTAAGGCAGTTGTACTTGTAATATGTGTTTAATCTTCCTTAAGGGAGGCAGACCGTTTTTCTGGACCCCCTTCTCCCTCATGGTTAGCCCCACTAGTTTTTAGATTATAAGACGTTCGGCCCATTAGTTTGGCGATTTTAACACCTTTCGCCCCATTTCGTTATCAATTTTAAGACCTTTTGTGTCATTTAGGTGTCGATTCTTTCCTGGCGAGCGACAGCGAGCCTGCAATTTTAAGAGGAACCGGCCTTCGGCTAGGAAATTTTTCTACCGAAAAATGTACAAATGTATCTTGAAGGAGGGTCTAGGGGTATTTTTTCTAAGCTTGATGAAGGTCTAGCGAGGAGACTACAAAATATATGAATGAATGAATTAATAGCCAATAAACAAAACAGCCACTGTCCCCTTAAGTGTACTGTAGGTGTAAGGTGACGAAACTACGTACCTCCCAGGGCTAAAAAGGTCCTACATTGGTATCTATTGGCCCAGCTGGTTATAACAAAAAGTCAAATCCTTCAACTGGCTCTCAACGTATGAAGCAGGTGACCTGAAGTAGCCATGAACTAAACATTATCAAAATAGTGTTCTAATGAGCTCTAGAAAGATTAATTGACCACTTGCGAGTTTCAGGCTATAAAGAAGTTAGTGCCGTAAACATCGGTATTTAACAGAAATACAACACTAAAGTAGATGTCTAATGGATAAAACGTATGTTGAATTTGGTTGTATGTATTTATAAATGTACTACAACCACATTTTAGCTGGTAATTCTGCTAAATATCAATGTAAAAATCTCCAACTTCCTTATAGCGTGAAACTCGCAAGTGGTCAATTTGACGAACTAGGGGCATTAATAATGGCCACCTTGGATGAAGAAGTTCACATCTTCATATTTCTTTTTTATCTAGTAGCCTTTATCTCATCAACACTCATGCTACTTCCTAAACAAGAACTTGTCAAAAGAATGTGTTGGTAAATGAGAATATACTTCAAGGGGAGATATTTAATTTGCTTTCTAGACCTTTATCAAGCTTAAAACACACTCCTAAGACCCCCTTTCGAGAACAATTTGTAAATTTTTGTGTAGAAAAATATCTCGGTCGAAAGCCGGTTCCTCCTAATTTACAGGATCGCTATCGCTCGCCAGGAAAAATATCGACACCTAAATGGCACGAAAGGTATAAATATTGACAAAGAAATCGGGCAATAAGACTTAAAATTATCAAAATAATGGGGCGAACGTTTTAAAATCTCGAAATTAATGGGAGAAGGGGGTCCAGAAAAAAAAAAAAAAAAATCCCCTTAAAGAGAGAGCCTTCTTATATCATGTCTAATGTAATGGGTACTATTTACAAATATTAAACATAGTATATCTTTGTATATCTATTTATCTAAATATACAGATAAATTGATAGATAGATAAAGATACGTAGTGACCCTTTGAAGATTATGACACAACTCTGACCCTTTATTCTGGCTATCATTAGGCGATTTTACATAGCTTAGGAAGAATTTGTGGGAATTATGGGGGTAAAGGTAGACTATCTCGATGAACCCTCTTACTACCTGATACCCTTGTTAATCTGAATATAATTGTCCAATAATTGCCAGAAAAAAGAAAAAAGACGTCCTCGGATCTTGACCATTCTTACTATCTTAAAATAGTGCTAGGTAAGACGGAGAAAGAATCTGGGACTTAACTCTTTGAGGATCATGACGCGTGTTGACAGTGTATTATGGCTATCATTAGACGATTTTAGGCAGCTTAGGAATGATATGTGGGAATTAAAAGGGTCAAAACTATCTCACTTAACCCTCTGACTGCCATATATCCTTTGTAATATGAATAAAATCGTCCAAAAATAGACAGAGAACAGAAAATAAATGTGTTATAGTATCTTCTAAGGGTTATTGTTGTTTTCGTTCCCTAGGCTACCTGGCTGAACAGCCCCGAGTCCTTAAGGAAGGCCATGGTCACGATCGGGGCTTTCTGACAGGGCTCTCAAGGAGTGTAGATTATGTTGTTGGCGTAAGTGATTGTGTAGAATGCAGTCTGCTATGATGTGTTTAATAGTATGGGGTGCTGTGTTACATCCTGGGCAGGTGTCGTCGACAGAGCCATCCAGTCTCTTCTGATAGCTCAGAAGAGCTGGATGGTGCCCACATCTCAACCAGGCCAGGTGGACTCTGACCTCGCGAGGAAGGGAGGATTCGGAAGGATGTATTTCGGGAGGTCGTGCCTGCAGCTGCGTGTTGTCGTTGAGTGATTGGATGGAACGGCGAGAGACATGAGTATGGATGTGCTTCTGGAAGCTGGTTTGGGGTGAGCAGGGAGGGAGAGATGACAGTATTTGTGTGTGATACAGTGTGCTGGGTATTGTTTTTATATTCCTTAGTGTCTGTGATGTGCTGCCATGTAGTGTAGTGGATGGTGTTGGTTTGTGGAGGCTGCAGCCAGGAATTGAGTGCCCCTCATGTCCAGGTGGTCTTTGACTTTGAGGACTTTGGTTTCTTGATGTAGGTGATCTGTAGGTGTAGTAGCTGTGCAGATGATTTTTAGGGCTTTGTTTTGAATAGACTGCAAATTCTTGTGATTTTTTCAGCTAGGTAGAAGCCCAGGCAAGGCTTGTGTATTCCATCACTGATCTTATGTATTGTTTGTATACTGTTGTGGTAGTTTCTTTATTGTGTCCAAATTTTGTGTGGGCAAGTGACCTGAGGGCGTTAAGTCTGGGTGTCAGTTTATTTTTTATGTTTGTGATATGTTGTTGAATGTCATATGTTACTCCTAGGATTTTATGTGTGTGTGTGTGTGTGTGTTAGGAGGGTGTTGTTTACGGTGAGGTGCGGGGTGTTTTTATATTCGGCTGTCCAGCTTGTGAGTAGGGTTGCAGAGGACTTGGCTGGGGCCAACTTGAGTCTGTTTGCAGTGCACCAGTCATGTAGTGTGTTGAGATAGGGCTGAAGGAGAAGTTTTGCTCTGTCTGGGTCTTGGTGTGTGCATGTGAGTGCTATGTCGTCTGCGTAGGAAGCTATATTTATTTGAGGTGCGTGGGGTGCGGGTATATCATGCATGTACAGATTGAAGAGTGCGAAGAAAAGGACGGATCCTTGCGGGACTCCGTTTTTGAAGTTTCTGATGTTAGAAGACTGACCGACAAATGATACGTGTGCACGTCTGCCTGCTAGGTAGTTGGCCAGTCACCTTTTTGTATTGTTGTGCATATTTGTGTTGTAGATTTTGTTTGTTAGGTTGTGGCGGGGGATGACATCGTAGGCTTTACTAATGTCGAGTGTGGCAAGTAGTGATCTGTGTGGTGGTCTGGCTGAGTTGATGCCATCAAAAGCTCTTTGTGTAAGGTCTGTAAGAAGAGTGTTTGTGGAATGTAGTGGCCTGAAGCCATGTTGTGTTGGAGCTAGGGGTAGAGTGTGTGCGGTCAGTTGTAGTACGAGGCGTTCTGAGACTTCTTATAAGGTTAACCCAATCTGTATGATGTTACCGTTTTACATTGAATTCTGGCTATCATTACACAATTTCTTTCAGCTTAGTAAGGACATGTGGGAGTCAGAGTGCTAACTTTACTAATGTGTTTACTACGGGTTCTATTTAAACATAGAAATATAGTCTAGGGACAGAATTATTGTATTTAGCTTGCGATGGGGCTGTTTCACTTTTTTCCGCTCTGTTTTCTATATGTCTTCCTAAGCTGTGTAAAATCGTCTAACGTTAGCCAGTATAAGACCCCTGTACTGCAGGGGTTAATTAACTCTAAGACCATAAGTACTACACAGAATACCACTTATCTTACACTACACCTTATAATATCTACAGGTAAGCACGGCAAATAATAATTACACACTAACATCTTTACCCTTTCGAGATACAGTGCCGCATTTCTTTTCGGTTTTCTGGTTGTTATTAGACGATTTTATTCAGATTCGGAAGGGTATAGGGAAGTCAGAGGGTGAATCGAGATAGTCTTCACCCTTTTCATGCCCACAGATCCTTCCCAAGCTGCATAAAATCGTCTAATGACAGCCAGAATAAACTGTCCAAAGGCGGCATATAATATTCAAAGGGTCAAAATCGCCTCTAATGAAAAAAAGTTTTTAACCCTTCTGTACCGGCGACGTCTCGTTAATTTTATTTTTGCTACTATTAGACGATTTTATTCAGTTTTTCTACCGAAAAATGTACAAATTAATCTAGAAGGGGGATCTAATGGATGTTTTTTGTTTTTTATTTGAGAGGTCTAGGGAGGAAACTAGGAAAATAATGAATACATGCAAAAATCGCCCAAAAAAGTGAACCATCCCCCCTTAAAAGGACGTCGCCGGTACAGAAGGGGTAGATATTCCCAGGATAAAACCCTAGGAAATTTCAAAGGTCTCATCTCAGATCTAGAAATACAACCTTTTTGTTTTATCTGTGTTTTTCCTTCCTCCGTTCATTGTCTCTTTAAAAAAAAAAAAAAAAAAAAAAAAAAAAAATACAATGGACACACTTATAATACAATACTTATAATACAATACTTATATTACAATACTTCGCTACAGCTGCCTAAAGTATACTACAAACTAAACATGTACAGTCGGTGAAATGTCCAGCTGGCCTAGTGGGTGGTATAATGGTTTAGGTGCTTATGTTCTGGGTGTGGTGTCCCGAGTTCTAATCCCGGGAGGACCATATGGACAATATGCCTTGAATTACAGCATACCTTGAAATACAGCATACCTTGAAATACAGCACGCCTGGAAATACAGCACACCTTGACATACAGCATACCTTGAAATACAGCATGTCTTGAAATACAGCACACCTTGACATACAGCACACCTTGAAATACAGCATGTCTTGAAATACAGCACACCTTGACATACAGCACTCCTTGAAATAAAGCACACCTTGACATACAGCATACCTTGAAATACAGCACACTTTGACATACAGCACTCCTTGAAATAAAGCATACCTTGAAATACAGCACACCTTGAAATACAGCACACCTTGAAATACAGCATGCCTTGAAATACAGCACATCTTGAAATACAGCATGCCTTGAAATACAGTACGCCTTGTAAAACAGAATACCTTGAAATACAACACTCCTTGAAATACAGCACACCTTGAAATAGACACTGCATTTCAAAACAATCTAGCCTTTTCGTATATATATTCACGGTATATGCTTACAACAAAATAAATGCTATATATCTCATGTTGTTTTGCTGTTACGATTGTTGCTGAAAGAAAATCTGTTCTGTACACTTTAAGGAGAGGCAGTTGTTTTTTCGAGTCCTCCTCCTCCCTCATGTTTAACCCCACTAGTTTTGAGATTTTAAGACGTTGGTTCCATTAGTTTGGGGATTTTATGACCTTTCACCCGATAAAATTTGTCAATATTAGGACCCTTCGTGCCATTTGGGTGTCGATTTTTTTCCTGACGAGCGAGAGCGAGCTGTAATTTTAGGAGGAATCGGCCTTTGGCCGGGAAATTTTTCTACCGAAAAATGTACAAATCTATCTTGAAGGGGGTCTAGGGAGTGTTTTTCTAAGCTTGATGGAGGTCTAGGGAGGAAACTAAAAACATATATAAATAAATTAATTAATAGACCAAACAAACAGCCACTGTCCCCTTATGGCTTAACATCTAAATGGAATGTTTATGGTATCTATCTATCTATCTATCTATCTATTGCTTATGGTATGCCTACACTATTATATAAGTAATCAGGGCTGTATGTACCTATAACAAAAAACTTCAGTACCGGTGACGTCCTTTTCATTATATTCTGGCACCTATTAGACGATATTATTCAGCTTGGGAAGGATGTCTACCCATGAAAAGGCTACAGACTATCTCAATTAATCCTTTTAGCTACCATATATCCTTCTTAAGCTTCATATAATCGTCTAAATGTAGCTGAAACCGAATACAAAATACGTCGCCTTTACAGAAGGGGTTATTATATGAAATTGTTTTTACATGGATTAAACTTGGTGATTTCCTCTATTGTCATACTGTTGTCACGTGAAAGTCAAATTGGAAAGAGAATGCTAAAAACATATGTTGTAATGAGTTAGAATGGCACATATGAGTTATTGTTATTATTATTATTATCATTATTATTTATTATTATTATTATTATTATTATTATTATTATTATTATTATTATTCATTGTGCCACCCACCAGTGTGTGTGTGTGTGTGTGTGTGTGTGTGTGTGTGTGTGTGTGTGTGTGTGTGTGTAAAACTTATGGTAGTATTATGCATTAATCTTTCAGAACAAGCCCCAACACTAAGACAAACAGGCTGCTAAAGGTTTGTGTAGGCGAAAATGACTTCCATATATTTAAGTTACCACTAATTCACTTCCGTTTTCTATGATGGCACATTACAGTATAGTGTTCTTGGGTAAAACCAATGTCACACGAGCGCTTTTTCCGTCAATTTTCCATGAGCAAGTTTTTATCTAGTGATATTTAGGGATATTTTTGCATTGGAGTCGGAAACTAGCTCGAAGGTAGGTCATGTTAGCTAGTTTAATTCTTATAGAACTTGTATTTTGAAGCTACCAGACAACAATTGCCCGTAAAAATTTACGGATAAATCGCTCGTGTGGCACCGAATATTTCTGTAACAATCCAAATCAACCGCAAGCTGAAAATCAGTGTATATTCTGCCACCATTCCAACTCACGCACGCACTCTATCAGAATGTCTTATCATAACATACTTTTGACCGCCAGGCCACGTTTTATTAACTCTTTCACGCTTTTATGACGCAGAGTTGCCAGATTAGCAATAAGAAATAGAGTTATTTCACTCTTATAATTACCTTTCCAAAATTAGTTTTTTGCCCACAGCTAACTCAAAGACAACTGCAGATGTTGAAGTAACTAAACTAAAGGTTTCTAAATACCCCTGATGGTAACAAAGGCTTTAAAGTATCCCTAATAGGCTCAAAATCGCGTCATAAGCGTGAAAGGGTTAATATCTCGTTAATCATCCGACAATATTAAAACATATTCTGTGTGTGCAACCTGATTTCCTTCTACAATAATAAATTTGTGTAGTTCAAATATGTATATCTGCTTCACATATGTGGATGATGCATGCATGGGCACGTATGTATTAAAACATGTGACGGAGTACTAAGTGAGGACGAACTATGTTTGTTGTCGTCCACAAAATTGTGTAATCATATAAGCAACTCACGGCTCATTTATTATGTTTTGCTATCTTGTATAATTTTGCTGAATTGTTTATTGTTTATGCATTCACATAATCTGATATATTTTACACAAAGACATACCTTCAGCAACAACGTTCTACATATTGTTGCGGTTGTACTAATATATAAATGAAGTAAACTGCTTGATTTGAAAACACACACAATCATTGGCAACCACATATACACATAACCCTTCAGCAACAACGTTCCAAAAATGTTTTGGGGCTTATGCTGAAGGTGACCAAAGATAGTTAAGTTTTCACAGTTTACGTAAGTTATTCAATTATTTACTGAGTTTTGACTTCATTGGCAGATGCCCTTCAGCACCAGCATACACCGAGAGTGGGTTCTTGCACTGAGAAGTAAATCAAATAATTAAATACCCCTCCAGCAACGTTCCTCAGTGTTGGAGCTTGTACTGAAGGGTGAAGGTAACAAAATATAGAATAAATGATAAATAGAAAACGTTTCACTGAAAAAAGAACATTGACAGCAAGACTGCAACTGATACATGATTCGTGACCAGTGGAGAGACTGTTTTCATTGCTGATGATGCAGTACGAGCCCCGACCATTGGCCTAAGATCATTGCGATGTGAGTTTGGCAGGCGGACACGGTACTGTCGGCAGGCATGGAGCGGGGGGCCCCAGCTTGTTGGTCTGTGCTCCCCGCTGAGCAGCCTTGTGGTAGTGGGGGTCTGTCCGAGTTGTAGCCAAACACTCCCAGCTTCATCCACCCCAGTGCGGACAATTTCTCGCTCCACCACAGGGACTCGAACCCCAACGGCACTGCAGCCACCTGTTGGCGTTACATCTTGTGCTTTCTTTGCCATCCACTTGCCACGAACGCCGCACTCCTTCACGTTATAGAAGTTGAGGGCACTGGTGAGATAGGAGTCCTCGGGGGTAAGCAGCAGGCGGGTAACGTTGAAATCATGCGGGTGGGTGTCGGCTGAAGGTGTGCTGCGATCGTGGCTGGACACGGAGGGGTCGTAGGAGGGAGTGGAAGGGGCGTGTGAGCCACTGGCCTGCAGGGTGAAGGAAGGGCGGGAACAGTCCTGGTCATGGTAGTATCGCAGCGTCATACTCCACTCGGATCCACGTCTGTGGAAAAGAGTATATTTTAGTGACTACATTCAGTGGTGTCTTTGCAATAAACATTATTTGCATTATGTGGGTTTAAGCTCTTTACTCTTATATTTATGAAACTGTAATTTCCCTCTCCTTTATTGGATACCTACTTCAATGTATGTATGAATGATTGAGTATCTATTAGCAATAATTGTCTGAATCCAACGAGTGATATATTCTTTACCCATTAAATTTTAACATGATATTATATCCATTAATAGTATATGGAATAACACAATATTTGCTGACAACATTAATGGGCTACCTACATATAAATGATGAATATTTGGTCAAGATAATTTGTAACAAAGAAAACATTTGGGGGATAAACAAGATTCGGGGTACAGAGGGGAAAGGCTTAGATTAGCCTATCTATAATAATAATAATAATAATAATAATAATAATAATAATAATAATAATAATAATAATAATCTATGAAGTCGTGGAACACCTAAGGATAAGGTTCGGGACAAGAACGTCAAACTTTGCTGATGCAGCATTATCCTCCAGGTGACTGTTGGAACATATGATTGGCGAGCTTCAGTGATGGAGCTCAACTTTCAATGATTAGGCAATGATAATGATAATATTAATCAATAAGTTCATATTACATGGGAAACATAATTATCTGTCACTTTGCCTATTTTCTGAATGTAGAATAAAACAAAAATAAATGTAGGAATGTTTTTTGTGGAATTATTGATAATATAAAACTTTTAATATCCATTTAAGATTAAATACTGTACAATAAACCACCTGGAATTAGCGGCCTCTGTACTCAACACTTTCGAAAATAAATTAGCACAAAATTGGTTTCTATCAGATGTCTCTCTTATTATTATTTTGTATTCATTTATTTATTTTTTATTTTTTTTTACCTGAAGATGAAGTGCCTGGTGAGAAACATGCCATAGGATCGTTATTTATTTTGTATTATTTATTTTTTTACCTGAAGATGAGGTGCCTGGTGAGAAACATGCCATAGGGTCGTGTCTCGCAGCGAGTGGAGACCCAGGTACCCATCAGGAGGAGAGGGAGGGCGGGGCCAGCATGGAGGTGGGCGGGGCTACGTTCACTGCTCCGCCCCACTGCCAGACATACCCCACATTCGCTACTCTGTTACAAAGAATAACAAAGATTAATAACACAGATTAATTATTTTAATGAAACCCCTATACAACACACCATTTCTAGCCAATGTCAACCAATTTTTGTATAAGATTATGGAGTTCAAGAAACTTTATTCATTATTTATCTGTGGAGGAAGGTAGACATTTTTTCATTGTTCCACCCCATATTAGCCACTTAACCTCTAAAATGCGCAGCTATGGTATTTGAAAGTGCCCGCCATGCAAAGGTATTCTGATTCATTCCTCACTAAAATCGTTAATTTACCATATATATAATTAATACTTATCCATATGCACCTATTTTACTTTTCATATGAACACGGGAAAGCAATAAAACAAGTGGTAACAGCAATTGGCTGGTGAAAATCGTATATTTTAGCCCCGCGGTCGTAATCTGACCTTGAGCGGTGAGAGACAAACACCCTCTCTCTCTCTTGTCTCCGAGGGTACTGAGAGACAAGGGGTGGACTCAGACTGGCTTGGAGGGTCGGAGATACACTCCTTCACCACCCCTCTCTCTCCCACCCGTCCTCCCACGAAAATACTCGATAAATATCGGGAATAATAGAGAAAATACCTGATAATTGAGGAGGGGGGGGGGAGGAGGGGAAAGGGGGGGGGACACATGTGTAGGAGTGGTAGAAAGTAATGGAGGGAAATTATCTCACCTAAACACAAATTGCTTTGTTTTGAGTGTCACTGGTGTGTTTTAAATGTTTTTTTTTTAGGCCTTGGATCTTAAGAGTCTTGCCACATTCGCCCAGTAGAACCTCTTAACAGTCTTCCTGCAGCTCCCGGGTTAAAGGTCAACTCCAGGGGTGAAATTTATTCAAACTACAATGTCCATTGGGATCTGCTTTCATCAATGTGTCCTAACAACATAGAAATATAGCTTATTCTATGTGTAGAGAACTGGCATGTTTACCATGACGTCACAGATGTCAATGGCGGGAATACTTGACATGGGAAGTAGATAAATCTGTGGTCTTTTTGATGAGAGAAACGATTATTAATTGTATGCATGTGTACAGCTCAACATTCAACATTTGGCTTCACCACTGTCTGGTCAAGGGGCTGCGATACATATATTGAACAGAAAACGATACTTTCATTAAGAAATAGGCCTTTGACGCGAACTCCCTAAGCTCTTTTATCTCTTGACCAGGATAAACACTCCAACCATTGCCTGTGTGTTTACTGTTGGCGAGATGGAAATATATCTTAGTGTTCACCACATCTTCAGGACATTGTTCTATGTTTAGCAGAGCTTGAGTATTAAATTGAAAGGTAGTAATACAAAAAAAAACACAGACCTAACAATCCAAGAGTGCGAGTGCATGTTTACATTCCGTCTGACAATTCGTACGTCATGTCAGCTCACTGAAAGTAGCCCAGCTGATCGCCGAGAATGCCAACGACGGTTTAAATTAATATTTTTCTCAGGAGTTTAATGGAATTATATCGATATTGCCCATATACATATTACAGTATATTCATGACAAGTTATGACCCTGCATTAAATTTCGTTTTTTCTTTCACCCCTGGAATTCACCTTTAAGTACAAATAATACCACATGGTTGACACATGCTCAAACAATTATGGCAATCCTTGCATTTCATTATTCTTGGTGCTGCCAAGTGGTTTTACCAAATATGTTAAGGTAAAATACGTCATCGTATCTTCTAAGGGTTAAGCTTGATGAAAGTCGAGGGAGAAAACTAACCCAACCCCCTTTTATTAGAGAATCACCAATATACGGGAATACTGGCTAACCCATGCAGTACCGGCGAAGTCTTTTATATTTTATTTCAGGTAAATTTAGACGATTTTGTGAAGCTTAGAAAAGATATATGGTAGCTGAAAGGATTAAATGAGATAATGTGTGGCCTTTTCATTAGTAGACGCCCTCCCTAAGCTAAATTAAATCATTTTGTTTGTTTGTAGATGTTTAGGTGACAATCACCACGGTCGATCTGGGGATCTGCCGCTGATGAGCTCGTCCTGGAATCTTTACGACTCTGAATCTTACGATTCTGTACAGGACTGAACATGCCATTTTTATCGGCAATAGCTCAGAGAAGAGTGTTGAGAGGGGAGAAGGGGTGTTGGAGAGAGAGGAAGGTGTTGGAGTGGCTTTGTTATGTGTGTTTTGTCTGTATACGTCGTCAGTATGTCCCCTGACTGGGTGCAAGCATGTGAAACATGCTAGGACGTACTACCGCACCCACTAAATGTCCGCCGTGGCAGGGATTCGATCCCGGGGCTTTCAGATTCACACGCGAGCGTGCTCACCACTTGACCACCACGGCCCCTAATCTAATAGTTGCCAGAATATAATGAAAAGAACGTGACCGGTACTGAATGGGATAAAGCTCAAGGAATTCCTGTAACTGAATTATACCGTCGTGCCCTTACTCTTTCGTAAATCGTAATAGGCTACCCTTCTTCGGTTTCTCCAAAAGAATGAGATAATGTAAGGTTATTGATGAATGAATAATACAAATATAAAATAATAAATATACAAATAAATATATAAACTGACTTACGGAAGCGAAGCATGGACGTTGGTTGAGACTCAGACCAAGAGTGAGAGCAGTGGAAATTAATTACTTAAGGAGTGCGTGCGGAGTTACATGGAGGGATAGACAGACTAATGAGGAAGTAAGAAGGTGTGGTGTGGAGGTAGATGTGCTGGAAAGTGTGAAAAGGAACAACTTGAGATGGTTCGGCCATATGGAACGTATGGAAAGCGAGAGAATGACTAAGAGGGTGTACGAGAGCGAGGTGGAGGGACAGAGAGGGAGAGTAGACCGAATGAGAGGTGGAAGGATGGAGTGAGGAAGTACATGAACGAAGGCGGTGCTGGTTGGGGGGGAGGGGCGTCGACTGACTGGGGACAGAGGTGTATGGGGGCGGTTCGTTCGTGGCCACCCCTTCGGGGATCACGGCGTCAGGCAATAGATAGATAGATATATAAATACATAAACAAAACAAAATAAATTATCAATATGCGCTGGTCATTATTAATTTGAGTTACCCATAACAGAACCATTTTCTTTAAGGACATGTTCGTAGAAAACATTTTTATTATGGGTAACGCATGAATACTCAATAAATATTTTGTTCAATAATTTGTTATTATCTTTTATTTGAAACAGTTTCCGTATTGAATACCTTATATTTTAATGAAACATAATTGGCGGAAACAATTGCTCGTGTGACACAGCCATAATGTGACTCTATGTCACAACAGGGTACCAACTGATCACATTACGATAAACACAGAGATGGTCACACGTATACAGAGACAGCCTACACACACACACACACACACACACACACACAGGCTACATTCGTAAAATGCATACACACACAAAAATAAAATACATATATCGCCTTACACAAACGAACAAACCCAATCTTCCCCATACAGACACACAAAAGTACACAAACACACACATACACACACCCTCACTCTTCCCTCTCCCCAACCACACATTCTCCTCCTCCCCTACCCTACACAAAGACATACTTCCCACAACATACATTTACTCCCCTCCCTACCTCTCCCCAACCACTCCTTCTCCCCTTCCCCTACCCTACACAAACACATACTGCCCACAACACACACTTACACCTCCTCCCTCTCTCTCCCCAACCACTCATTCTCCTCCTCCCCTACCCTACACAAACACTTACTTACCCCCACTCACTCTTCCCTCTCCCCAACCACTCGTCCCCTCCCCTCCCCTCACACCCACAAACACATCCTTCTCACATCACACACCTACCTCTCCCTCCTTCCCCATCCATTCATTTCCCTCCTTTCCCTACACTACCCTCACCCCTCCTCCCACACACAATATACACAAATAAAGTGTGTATAGAAGGCGTGACCCCCAAACCGTCCCCCCCTCCCCCCCCCCCCCCCCCCCCCAACAGACCGCCATAACACATCCATGGGTTCACCTCTTACATTAAGGGGGGGTCACAGGCTTTTTTTCTCCTCTTTTCTCCCTTTCTCTGGCTTGTATCTATTTGGCCCCATTCAGCCTGCTGTTTTAAGACGTTTACCCCATCCAGGTGTCAATATTTGCTTGGCGAGCGGTAGCGAGTCGGCATATATATATATATATATATATATATATATATATTTGTGTTTACAGCAAGCTAAATTTGTAAATTTTTCGATAGGAAAATGTCTCCGGCGAAGCCGGATTTCTCCATACAATGCTGGCTCGCTATCGCTCGCCAGGAAGAGATCGACACCTGGATGGGGATAAACGTCTTAAAACAGTTGGCTGAATGGGGCCGAATGGATATACTGTAAGCCAGAGAAAGAGAGAAAGGAGAAAAAGAGAAAAAAGCAGGTGACCCCCCTTAAATACGATTCACACAATGGACATCCAAGGATATATATTTCCACAGAGGCCGTTTATATATTTTGATATCCGTTTTTATATCCTCTTTTCTATTTGTACAGAGGGTCGATATATATTTTAATAGAAGGGTTATATATGTAAATAGGGACCACATTAATTTTTACTGAGGAGACAGGACTATACATCTACTTAGGGACCATGTTCTTACTGTGGGAACATACCTAATATTACGGAAGGGCCGTCATACAGTCTACTGAGGGACCATATAGATAAAGAGGGGCCATATTTGTTTCTACATAGGGTCCATATATATAAATGAGGACCATATTTTTACTAAGGGACCAAAATTTCGACAGAGGGGCTATATTTACTTTCATTGAGGGTCCATATATGTAAATAGGGACCATTTTCTTACAGAGGGACCATATTTCAACAAAGGGGCTATATTAATTTTCACTGAGGGGTAATATATCTAAAAATGAAGACCATATTCTTACTGAGGGACCATCATTTTTACAAATGGGGTATATGCTGACTAATGAACCTTATATAGTCTACATAGGGACCATATTCTTATTGAGGGACCATATGGCTAAAACGGGGGATGGTTTCTGACACCCGTTCAAGTGGGGGAAGGAGAGGGGGTAGTGGGGGGAATAAGTGAAAGGAATAAATGAAGTAAACAGAGAGAGAGAGAGAGAGAGAGAGAGAGAGAGAGAGAGGCTGGCTATACAAAAGAGAGTGTGTGTGGTTAAGAGTTACAATACACACAATACATAAAATTACAACCACTGATGCACAATAGAACTCTTTTATCCCCCACTGTCACACAACCACCTCATCCTATTCAATACCACGGCCTTATGTTAAATATATTCAAGCTGAAACTAGACGATTTGTTATATTTAAGATGTATTTTTATTTTCATGAATCAAAGGGGTAAATATGGCGGAAGTAATCCTTTCATCTCTCACGGGTCCTTCCTAAACTAAGTAAAATCGTTGTCTAAGCCAGAATTTAATGAAGAATGTCATATATATATATATATATATATATATATATATATATATATATACTGTATATACAGTATATAATATATATATATATATATATATATATATATATATATATATATATATATATATATATATATATATATATATATATATATTATATACCGGTATATATATATATATATATATATATATATATATATATATATATATATATATATGTGTGTTTGTGAAAGCTTAATAATGATCTTACTTAATTATTCGAGCTCATGAGTAGCGAGTTCCTGCACAGCTAACACACAGGCCTACTGGTGGTGTGTGTGTGTGTGTACGTGTGTCTGTGTGTGGGGGGGGGGGGGGGGGGGGGGGTTCTGGACACCCTTCTCCGTCATGTTTATCCCCATTAGTTTCGAGTTTTTAAAGACATTCGCCCCATGGTGTTTTGGGCGTTATTAAGACCATTCGTGTTGTTTATGTCTCGATTTGTTCCTGGGTTGTTTTTCCTGGCTAATGATCGCGAGCCGGCAATTTAGGAGGAAACAGCCTTTGGCCGGTATATTATTCTACCGAAAAATGCATCAATTTATCTCGAAAATGGGGTCTTGTGTATGTGTGTGTTTTTTTTTTTTTTTTTTTAATCCTGATGGAGATCTAGGTTCAAAACTAAGGATAATAATACAAACATAAACGAATAAGTGAATACATAATAATCTCTCCGTACAGGAAACAATACTTATGTTGATGTTGCAAAGTTCTATATTATGGTTGTCATCGAATGTTTGAATTTGACTGTACAATACAGATGGTTGTGCATGGTACAAAGCAAGGATGTTCTAGGACACGGTAATAATTCACACAAAAGAGTTCAATTCATCTCATTATCTCCAATTAGGCACAGGCTCTGTCTTTCTCACACTCACTCTCACTCTCTCTCTCTCTCTCTCACTCTCAAACACACACACACACTCTCTCACACTCCATCTCCCCCCGCCCCCACCCTCTCTCTCACTCTCACTCATTATATATATATATATATATATATATATATATATATATATATATATATATAGAGAGAGAGAGAGAGAGAGAGAGAGAGAGAGAGAGAGAGAGAGAGAGAGAGAGAGAGAGATAGATAGATAGATAGATAGATAGATAGATAGATAGATAGATAGATAGATAGATAGATAGATAGATAGATAGATAGATAGATAGATAGATAGATAGATAGATAGATATATATATATATATATATATATATATATATATATATATATATATATATATATATATATATATATATATATATATACAATATATATATATATATATATATATATATATATATATATATATGTCTCAACCCCTGTAAACTTCCTCCCTGACCTTGACCATTTCTTTAGGTTGTGTGACGTGTACCAAGAGTCCTGGCATAGTGGGTATTCAGGACGGAGACGGCCAGGACTCAAGAACTTATACAGAGTTACTACACACTGGATTTACACTCTAACATCCCCCCTCCCCCCTCCCAACCACCACACACACACACCCATAAAGTTCATACACATACATTATACCGGACCAGACGGACCTCCTTCGAAGGGACGCACGGGACGGACGCAACGGTGGCGGACCACGACTGTGAGGACGGGACCTCTAGACGACTTCAAGTAAGATTCAAGTAAGATACACCACACACGCCGAGTAGCTACACACTCCAGCACCCACACAAAACTTACACAGTCCCTACACACACTCACACATACTGTCCCTACACATACACAACTCACACGAAATCCCTACACACTCCAACATACACAGTCCCTACACACATAAACACACTCTGTCCTTACACACTCCCTATACATACACAACTCTCTCTCTCTCTCTCTCTCACACACACACACACACTCTCCACCCCAGGACACACTCTTATATGGGGACACACAACAATAGTAACACATAAAGGACACCACACCATCCAATTCATTACATCTTATTCACCCTCCCTATTATCCTCAACATTGATCCTAGTCGTTAGTTTACCATCTCTCTCTCTCCCTCCCCCCCCCCCCTCCCCTCTATCTCTCTCTCTCTGTCGATATGAACATAGGCCAGAAACGTGATATTATGATGTGGTAGAGCATTCGTCTACAGATTATGTTAGTTAATGTTAGCTTTACTTACGTCTCGCCTTCTCTCTCTCTCTCTCTCTCTAGTACAAAGGAGTACAAAGGAGTACAAAGGAAATCAAGCAACAACAGATCTAGTGACCCTTCTAGGTTGCTTGTCCTCCAAAACACTGAGGATCAAGTGTCCAAACAGTGGTTTAGAGTGGGTAAGGGAACATTGGAAAGGGAATTACTGCTCTGGAACTAATGTCCGTGGCAGGATTAGGAAGTTAGTAGGGGACAGATGGGTTAGTAACTGAGGGGGGGATAAAATAAAGTTATTAATTTACAAACGCAGTCAGTCGCGGGTTTGATGCGAGATATTTGTCTAGGCGGAGTTTAAATGAATCAACGGTGATGCAGTCTATAACGTTTCGGGAAGCCCATTCCACAAGTTGACAACTCGATTGAAGAAGAAATTCTTAGATTCGTGTGAGTTAAAAGATTTACCAATAATTTTGCAACCGTTTCCCCGCGTGTAATTAGATTGGTCGATAGTGAAGTACTTACTACAGTTCATATTGTCGATGCCTTTGATGATTTTGAACACTTGAATTAAGTCACCTCTTAATCTGCGCTGGGTTAAAGGAAATAGATTTAATTCTCTAAGACGCTCTTCGTATGGTTTGTTCTTTAGGCTAGGTATCATTTTGGTAACTCTACGTTGAACTCGTTCTAGCTTGTTTATATCTTTTTGGTAATAAGGGCACCAGGATTGAACGCAGTATTCCAGAAGAGGGCGGACTAAGGAATTGTAAAGGGTTAGGATAACTTCTTTGGATTTATGCTCAAATGACCTGCCTATAAAGCCAATTATTTTGTTTGCCTTCTTAACAACTTCTGAACATTGTTGACTCGGTTTTAGGTTACTCGATATTGTTACTCCCAGATCGGTTTCTCTGTTTACATTCTTAAGCTGAGTGCCATTCATCGAATAGTTTGCTTTCTCATTTAGGTATCCGATATGTAGTACTTTACATTTATCCGCATTGAAACTCATTTGCCAAATTTGGGCCCAACATGACAATTTATCTAGATTGTGTAGCATATCGTCAACTTTTTCTTTTGAGAGTACGCTATTTGCAATTTTTGTATCGTCAGCAAATTTTGAGATTGTACAGGTGAGACCCTCATCTATGTCGTTGATGTAAATTAGAAAGATAATTGGTCCTAGTACCGATCCCTGGGGTACCCCGCTACTTACATTGGTCCATTTTGATGCCTTACCGTTTATGACTACTCTTTGCTTTCTGTCGCTGAGCCAATTTTCTATCCATTTCAACACACCGTCTTGTATTCCATGCACTTTTAGTTTTAGCAGTAAACGTTTGTGGGGAACTTTGTCAAAGGCCTTTTGAAAATCAAGGTATATAATATCTACAGCTTTACTCTCATCGTAGAGGTTGAGGATATCGTGGAAGAAGTCTAAGAGGTTTGTTAAACAGGAACGTTTTTTACGAAAGCCGTGTTGAGTATCTTTAAGTATGTTATTTTCCTCTAAGTGATTTACGAGTCTGTCTCGTATGACCGTTTCTAGCATTTTACATACAACTGAGGTTAAGCTAATTGGACGATAGTTACTGGGTAGGGATTTGCTGCCTTTTTTGAATATCGGTGTTACGTTGGCTAGCTTCCACTGATCGGGCATAGTTCCAGACTGCAAGGATTTATTGAATAGTAATGTCAGAGGTTTAGAGAGCTCATCCTTAGCTTCCTTTAGAACTCTAGGCGAGATTGTATCAGGTCCTGGCGTTTTATTTACCTTGAGTTTATCTAAACAATTCAATACTTCTCTCTCTGTAACGGTGATATTGCTTAGAACATCTGAATTATCAATCTGAATCGGCGATGGTGTAGGGATATCACTGAGGTCTTCTGTTGTAAAAACTGATGCAAAGAAGGTATTGAGGGCATTACTCATTTGTTCTTCGTCTTTGGTGTATTCTCCATTTTCATCGACTACCGGTCCAACAGTTGAAGTAACTACTTTTTTCTTTCTGATATAACTATAGAATTCTTTCGGGTTTGTTTTACTTTGATTCGCAATATGTAACTCTAAGGTCTTTTTACTTTGCTTAATTAACTTTTTGGCTTTGCGTCGTAGCTCTACAAATTTCAGCCGTTCTTCGTCATTTTGTGAGGATTTTAATCTATCATTAGCAAATTTTTTAGCAAGCAGGCAGTTTGAAATATCTTTATTCCACCATTTGGGCTTATTATTATGGCCTGGACGCCGAGTTTTCGATGGTATGCAGTGTTGCACTGCTTTTAGGTAAGTGGCTTCGAATAACTTCCAAGATGTATTTATGTCGTTATTGTGAATTAAAAAGCTCCAGTCAGTTTCTTTAAACATAGCTCTAAGTTTATGGAAGTTTGCTTTCTTGAAATTAGGGACTTTTTCGATGCTACTATTTGGTTCGTTACTAGTAAACTTTAAAGTGAAAGTTATCGTACGATGGTCGCTGTTACTGAATTCATCACCAACATTCAAATTCTCTATTAATTCTTCTTTTGTTGCAAGTACAATGTCAAGAACGTTATTACCACGGGTCGGCATTCGAACAAATTGATAAAGCGAACTCTCTTGCAAGTTCGTATACAAGTCATGTCCGGAGTGTGAAGTAAGAGTATCGCCCCACTTGGTCACAGGTAAATTAAAGTCACCAAAAATTACGGTATCTTGTGAGTTACTTACATCTGCAATTTGTTCGTAAATTTCTCGGTCAGTTTGCACTGATTGAGCTGGAGGTCTGTATATTAATGCAAGTATTATTTTGGTACCTTTATTATTCTTTATTAGCACAAAAGATGCGTCGACGTTCACAATTTGAGGTTTTGACAAGAGGGTAGGGTTAAGACTTTCTTTGATATAAAGTAAAACGCCACCTCCATTTCGATTTATTCGGCTTTTCTCAAACATTACGTAACCGGGAAGTGAATACTCTGCTAAAAAGTCTCTATCTTCTGTATTGAGCCAAGATTCTGTTATGCCAATCACATCATAATTTTCTGTAAACACTAGCTCCTCTAAATCTGAAAATTTATTGCGTATGCTACGAGCGTTTGCATAGAAAACCTTTAAATTTGTTATTTTAGAACTCACGGAACGCTCTTTAATAATATTTTTGGTTCTTGTCGGATCTACATTTATGTTCATGGCTGTCCTCGGTCCTCGCTGTCTTCGGTCCTTATCGCTGGTGGTCCTCGGTTGCCTCTGTTTTTTTCTTGGCGTTGGATGATTTATGTCACTGCTGCTTCTTCTCGGATGGCGTTTTTTGATCCATGGCTGCGGACTGCTTCGTGTAGGAGACGACCCATGCATGCTGAACCCACAGGGTTTAGATGAGTGCCATCCTTGCGGAACAGAGTAGGCTGGTTGTAGAAGTTGTCCCAGAGGTTGATGAATTCAACTTCTTCCCTCAGACACAAATGTTTTAGTCGGCTATTTGTGCTGAAGGCCTTGTCGTAGAATTTGTCAGGTGCGTCGATCTTGGGGAGAATGCCTGAGATGATGATATTCCTTGACTTGTTTTTGTAGTGCTGGATCATCTTGCGATATTTCTCCATCAACTCTTCGGATCTGGTGCGCATGACGTCATTTGAACCAGCATGGATGACAAAAAGGGTATTTTCATTTGCATCCTTTGTGGTATCTTCGAAGGCTTCCACAATGTCGTCCAGTCCAGCTCCTGGGATGCAAAATCTTTTTCGTTGATTTGGGACTCTGTCGCAGAACTCTTCGACCTGTCCTCGTAGGATGGAATCCCCAACGAGCCTGGTCTCTTCTGGTTCGTCTTCCATCTCTACCAATATCTCAAATCTGTTTGACATTGTGACTGGTAGATGAGACCTTTTCTGCGTTGGCCGTGCACCGTTCCTCACTGGTGTAAATCCGGAAACCTGTGGTGGCGGGACTCTACGTACAGGTCGGGGAGAGGAGTGGTTAGAATGGGGGCGAGGGGTTGGTACTGTTCGTGCTAGCAGGCTTCTTGCACGAGGAGTGGGGGAGAGACTAAGGTGAACAGGGCGGCTGTCCTGGTTTGATGTCGGCTCAGGTTCGTCAGAAGCATCTGCTGCAGTGTCTACTGCAGGTGTTGGATTGTTGGCAGATGACGTTGGGGCGGTGGTGGATGCTGGAGTTGAAACAATTTGAGTTAGTGATACTCCAACGTTAAGTGTTACAAACTCTTGGAGTGATTCCAGCTTCCTGGTGAGGGCGTTGATCTTGTTGAGGGCTTCATCCAATTTTGCTGTCAAATCCTCTCGTTGCTGGCAGAGTCGGCAGACTTGTGGATCGGCAGGAGCAAACATGGAAGCACCAAACCTACCGGCGCAGTTCGTACAGGCACGAGGCATGGTGACGATCACTTTCTTCAGTTCACTTCACTCACTTAAAACACTTAACTCACTTTAAAAACACTAAACTCACTTTAAAAACACTTCACTCCCTTCAGGTCGCTTCACTTACTTAAATAGGCCTAACCGAAAACAAAAATGTTGAAATACACACAAATAGGTTATCAGCGGTGATAGCCTAACCAAAAATTAAAACAAAACAAAATTAAATTTGAATACGCAGTGATAGCCGAACCGAAAACAATTTTATGTTTATTTAAACAGAAATAGGCCACCAGGGGTTATAGCCTATCCTAACCGAAAACAAAAATTATGAAATACCGGTACACAGAAATAGGTCACCAGCGATGATAGCCTAACTGAAAATTTAAAAATTGAAGTACGCAGAAATAGGCCACCAGGGATGATAGCCTAGACTAACCGAAAACAAAATAACCGAAAACAAAAATTATGAAATACCGGTACGCAGAAATAGGCCACCAGCGGTGATAGCCTAGACTAACCGAAAACAAAAATAACCGAAAACAAAAATTATGAAATACTGGTACGCAGAAATAGGCCACCAGCGGTGATAGCCTAACTGAAAATTTAAAAATTGAAGTACGCAGAAATAGGCCACCAGGGATGATAGCCTAGACTAACCGAAAACAAAATTAACCGAAAACAAAAATTATGAAATACCGGTACGCGCTCTCTCTCTCTCACTCTCACTCTCACTCTCTCTCTCTCTCTCTCTCTCTCTGTCGGTATGAACATAGGCCAGAAACGTGACATTATGATGTGGTAGAGCATTCGTCTACAGATTATGTTAGTTAATGTTAGCTTTACTTACGTCTCGCCTTCTCTCTCTCTCTCTCTCTCTCTCTCTCTCTCTCTCTCTCTCTCTCTCTCTCTCTCTCTCTCTCTCAATGTATACCTAACTACATTCACCATCCATTCTATATAGGTATATTTCAGGACGTGTATATATTAGCAGGCAAGGAACTTACGTGGGTGATTGTTCAATTCGAAATGTATGTGTTTGTGTCACAGCTTCTTGCTCTGTACAGGGGTACAGTGCGTCCATGCATTGAGTATTGTTCGCATGTGTGGGTAGAATCCTCTCACACAGCACTTCTTGACAAATCTCTCCAATCTCTCTCTCTTCGCGGCAATGTTGCATCTCTCTTGCTATCCTACAGCTATTACAATAATCAATTTTCGTCAGAGCTCTCTCAGAGTATACCACCTCCTCTACATAAAGTACGTAGCACCCGTCTTGCAACACAATCCCACCCCTACTCTGTGCAACTCTCCAACCCAAGAGTGAAACGATATTCCCAATGTTTCTTCTATTCAACAGCTGAGCTCTGGAACTCTCTCCCTGAATCCATCTTTCCCTCATCCTATGACTTAAATTGCCTCAAACTCCGTGTGTTCAGACATTTTGGCTCGAATATCCCTTGATTTTGGCCCGGTCACTCTTTCAACTATAAAGGAAGGCACTCGCCACAGGCAGTTTTACGAAAGGGCTTAAAATCGCCAAGCTAATGGGGCGAACGTCTTAAAATGTCAAAACTAAAGGGGCTAAGCATGAGGAAGAATGTGGTTAAAAAAAAAAAAAAAGAAAAGTCCCCTTATGCTTAGGGTCTGAGTACTCACATATTTAGCGTTGATGAGTGGCGGTTGGTATCCCGTGGGTCGGTAGAGTTCCTGTTTGGTGGTGTCCGTGTGCAGGTCACCCAAGAACAGCTCCTTACGAACCACTGAGCCACCACCACCTCCTCCACCTCTTCCCCCTGGAAAGGTAAATGTACTATAGTTGGTTTTGTTAAGGGGGGTCACCAGCTTTTTCTCTCTTTCTCTCCTTTTCTCTCTTTCCCTGGCTTGTATCCATTCGGCCCCATTCAGCCAGCTGTTTTAAGACGTTTATTCCCATCCATGTGTACAATGAGTACAATGAGAATATTTGTTTTAGGAACAAAGACAGATTTGATTGTATTTTTTTTCCCTATTAGTTTGCAGAATTTGTGCATGTTTGTTCTAATTATGTAATACCTTGGGATATTTTCATTTCTATGCCTAACAACTTCTTCATTAGAGCATTCAAGCACCGCATGATATTCATCTCCAAGGACATTGAGATTACAGATAGTGCATTTTCTATTTTCTCTTGGGGTGTAGTAGTAAGTGCCCCCCACCACCAACCAAAAAAAAAAAAAATAAATGGAAGTGATAGAGAGCCAAATTGATTAACCTTAGACGTAGTTAAGAACAAGTATATTCTGGTTAAGATGACTGGGTTGTAATGACAGTGCTAGCTTACCTCCCTTCGCACCGCCTCCCTTCCTCCTCTTAACATCCTCCGTCTGCGCCCCCTTCTTCGCCGCCTTCGTGATCTCCACCCTCAGGAGCTGCAGTTCATTCCAGGCGCCCCCGAGGCCCTTGGCGCAGTCGTCGTCTTCGGTGACCTCGTTGGCAGTCTCGGTGTAGGCCAGGACGGTGTAGGCCTTGTGGGGCTTCCAAGGCTGAAATATACAAAGTTAGAAGGGTGAATTACATAAAAGTTGGAAAATATCAGCTGTGAGGTAATTGGCCCTTTTAGCAAACAAAGCAAACAAAGATACACAAACTACAACCCCCCCCCCCCCACCACCACCTCTAAGTGGGCTCTAGAGAATCGACTTTGGACGGAGCGAATTGGCGGTGAATGAAACAAGAAATCCCAAACTGGGATTAGGTGGAGCGTGAAGGGTCTGGGAAAATGTTTGGTCATGGTGGTTTGAGATATCAAGACAGAATATGTTGTTCGAGGCCTTAAGAGGATGAGGGGTGGGCTAGCAAGAGGGGGGTGGGGGAGGGTTAGCTTGGTGTGAGGGAGGGGGGGGGGGAGATCCAGAAAAAGGTGGAAGGATCGGGGGGAGGAGTATGAGAAGGAGAGAGGTGTTAATTGGAGGGCTTTGTTGCTGAGAAAGGAAAGGATGGCTTGTACGTATATTTTGTGCAACGGAGAAGGGGGCGGTTCGTATCAAGATCCAGCTTCATACACTGTCAAAAATCAAAGGTATGAAAAAGGTTTATTTAATGGCGGATGAATCTGCTACGTCCCGATTCTGCTGCATCCCGTTTTAGACAGTTTCGCAGTGCAAGAGACACCACAGTCACAAGCGGAAATCTGACAGGTTCACTTTGTTCATTTTGGCTCTACAAACAACTTTGGTCATAGTGTTCAATGTTGTGGAGGCAGCCGTACAGGAGGAGTAGTGCGTCAAAGGTTCTGAAGACATATCTTCCGGTAGGTTCACTTTGAAGTCAACAAGTATTTGTACCTCATTTTAAGCCACTTATCACATGACTCGAATACAATATCTGCATTATGACCTGGATAAGGATTACCCAACTAAAAGTCCCAGCTTCTACTCGCTACGGTACCATTCTAATAAACCTAAGTATTCCTTATGACATAGATAAATATTATGATAGGCCTAAGCTAAAAATGATCTGCCATAAAGGATGTTTAGATTTTATAGGGTGGGGGCATAGTAGGTAGAAGCTGTGAATGGAATTATGGGTGCCCAGGTAACCAGTAGATAGGGCAAAATGTAAATCGAGTACAGTTCTTAAGAAGTTATTTTACATACTTAACAATTATGTCTAAAAGTGGTATACCAAGACGTTGCCCACTAGAGTAAGTATACAATATGTCACCAAGGTCTTCATGAATTTTTAAAGTCACCTGTACCCCCCTCTTTAAGGGAGATCACCGGCTTTTTTTTTTTTCTTTTTCTCCTTTTCTCTCTTGCCCTGGCTTGTATCCATTCGGCCCCATTCAGGCAACTGTTTTAACACGTTTATCCCCATCCAGGTGTCGATTTCTTCGTGGCGAGCGATAGCGAGCCAGCATTGTATGGAGAAATCCGGCTTTGCCGGAGACATTTTTCTATCGAAAAATGTACAAATTTAGCTTGCTGTCAAAACAAAAATATATATATGCTGGCTTGCTACCGCTCGCCAGGAAAATATTGACACCTGGATGGGGGTAAACGTCTTAAAACAGTAGGCTGAGTGGGGCCGAATGGATACAAGCCAAAGAGAGAGGGAGAGAAAGAGAAAAAAAGCGAGGTGGGCTCCCTTAACATGGGTGGTCCAAGGGGCTCCCTGAAAAAGCCCTTGCTGGACTGACCATAAGGGTGGGGGTAATGGCCCCAATTATGTGATCAGTCTCGGGGGAAGCAGCTCCAGTATCCTTGCAGGGCTCGAACAAAAAACGGGATGTGTTGAAAAAGTGATTGATGTGTACACCAGTATTTTTTGTATCCTGTTTGTGTTAATCTTTTAAGTCAGCATGGGCCTTATAAACTACTAAACTACATGTTACTTTTTTGCTGTAGCTAGGATGTAACAAAAATAGTAATAATTATGAAAGGATTATTATGAAAAATATTATATACATTTTTTGTCGGAGAGAGGTCTTTCTCAAAAAAACAATTTAATCGTCTATCATTATCTATAAATATTGAATATGCATATCAACTTTAAGGGACTGATTTCTCACATAATTTAATGGTCATTCTTAAGTGCCCCACATTTTTCAAGGGGAAATGGATATTATCTACAAAAAGAAAGGAAGAGAGAAAGGTTACAGGCCAAGCAAAAAGTTCTCGAAATCACAGGATTAGATTGGTGTTGAAGGCTAAGATGGATGTAGGTTAATGCTAACACTAGAAAATAACCCCATATTTTGTCTGTCTGTTTTCTCTGTCTCTCTCACACACTCACACATTATCTCTCTCGCTCTCTTAATAGTTTTCCATTCAATAGCCATAACTATCTATCTATCTATTGCCAGACGCCCTAATCCCTGATGGGGTGGCCACGAACAAATCTCTTCCAGGCCGCCCTGTCCCCTGACAACACACGTCCCTCCTCACAGCCCATTCCCCGTTCCCCCATACATCTCTCCACTCCATCCCTCCACCTTATTCTCGGTCAACCCCTCTCCAACCCCTCTCCACCTCACTTTCATACACCCTCTTTGCCATCCGCATGCTCTCCCTTCGCTCCATGTGACCATACCACCTCAATACATTTCTCCCGACATCCACCTCAGCACCACATCTCTAACGTACTTCCTCGTTCATCAGTTTGTCCATCCACATTACTCCACAAGCTCATGTTAGATAGCTCATTTCGACTGATCTCACTCTCAACTTGTGTCCCTCTAGCAACGTACACGCTTCACCTCCAAATGTCAAGGTGGGGACTATAACACTATCCTGTAATGAATTTTTTGCTTCCATGTTAACCTCGCTCTTCCTTATCACCTTCCTTGATGCGCCTACAATAGCCAGAACACACCTTACAATTTCAGAGGTCATTTCCAAGACTGCACATAATCATCTAATGAAAACCAGAATAAAATTACGATAGCGCCACTTTTAAATGAAACGGTTAGTAATATATGGTGTCGCATAAATAATAATAAATCACGCCACGACAATGAAAGAGTTGATACAAAGTGGTTGTCGCTTATCCGTATATTATTATATTATATCTCCCTCATGTTTAGCCCCATTACTTTGGAGATTCTATTATGTTCGCCCATTAGATTATGATTTTAAGACATTCATGCCATTTAGGTGTCGATTTTTTCCTGGCGAGTGATAGCAAACCTGAAATTTAGGACTAACCAGCCTTCGGCCCGGTGTATTTTCTAACATACAAATTTATCTCGAAGGGGGTCTTGGAAGGTATTTTATAAAGCTTTGATGGAGGTTAAGAGAGGAAACTAAAAACAAAAAAGATAATATATGAATAAATAGATGAATAAATTAATTAATTAATGAAAACTTCCACTCAATGAACACTATTTATTACTATCTAGAATAAAATGAAATACTGCTGTCATACTGAAAATTAACACTATTTATTACTACCCAGAATAAAATGAAATACCGCCGTCATACTAAAAGGATTATTGAGTAAAAAACTTGACTGACTGATTGGTTGAGTGATTGATTAATTGCTTTTCTTGCTTGATTGATAGATGACTTACCTTGGTGACCTTGCCAGGACAGGTGGAGTTGACTGCAGCGAAGACCAGGGCAGCGTCTCTGTGGGTGTGAGCGACCACGTCCACTCTGTTGAGACACATAATAAGAGGGTGAGAGTCTTTTTTTCAGATTAGGTCACCCACCCCTCTCTCTCTCTCTCTCTCTGTGACCTATCATACTCACTCTGTATACACAAAATGGAGCATTATTATTGGCAATCCATTTTGATATCTGGGTAATACTCGTCTTAGTCTAGCTCCCGCAAATGGGTAAGAGTGTATCTCAACCAGTGGAAGAAGGTCCCACCAAAATAAAAGATACTCCCAGCTGTTTCTATTATAATCTTTACCTCAATTAATGAACCCTGAATCAGTGGACACTGGGTTTTCTTACTTGTGTGGTGATTCAGCACATGTGGGGAACAGTTCCTCCTCTTCCCCTGATGGTAAATAAATATTTAGCATGACCGTAAATATATCAGCCTGATAACAGGAAGCCATCGAGTAATGGAGTAAATTGGGGGCTCTCAGAATGATATTCAGACCCTCTTAAGGTAAATTAATTTAGCACCAAATTAATTAGCAAATACTTTTTTGGAACTCTGGATACTGTTGTCAAAAGGGTGTTATGAAGCATTGGTTATTACTGAATCTTAAATTCACAGTGATACCAGACATTATGTTGGACAACTTTAAATACCTGGATGTAACCAGGACTCGTCATGCAAAGAGGTGGGGTTTTGATGTACAGCAGAGACATCTTGAATCCTATGTGTATGTGTGTATGTCACTACGGTATTTGTATTTGTGTGATTGGTGTGTGTGTTTGTGTGTGTAGGTATTTGATCTGTGTTTTGGTATGTGTGTGTGTACTCACCTAATTGTACTCACCTAATTGTAGTATACAGGATTTGAGTTTTTAGGCTCGCATTGTCCCGCCTCCAAAGATTCTGTTATCTAATTTGGCTTTAAAAATTTGGATATTCCCCACACCCACCACTTCATTATCCAACTGATTCCACATATTAATACTTCTATATGGAAAGCTGAATTTCGTCACATCTCCTTTACATCTGCCTTTCTTTAACTTGCAACTATGTCCTCTAGTCCTCCCTTTATCTCCCTCGATAAAGTCCTCCTTGTCTATCCTTTCCAATCCCCTAACACATTTATACATCATAATCATATCCCCTCTTTCTCTTCTCTCACTTAGAGTTGGCAAATTCAATCTCTCTAATCTCTCTTCATAAGTCAGTTCTCTTAGTTCTGGAATCATCTTCGTTGCAGCTCTCTGTACTTTCTCCAACTTAATTATGTGTTTTTTAAGATGGGGTGACCACACCACTGCCGCATATTCCAATTTAGGTCTCACCATTGATTTTATTATATTTACTAGCATCTCTTCATTCAAATAGTTGAATGCTATTTTTACTTTATTCAACAGGCCATAAGCTTCTCCCACAATTTTGTTAATATGGCTCTCGGGTGAAAGATCTCCCTGTATTATAATGCCCAAGTCCTTTTCTTTCTCTGAGGGGTTAATCGTGCATTCTCCTAGTTTATATTCCCAATGAGGTCTTTTTTTACCTCATTGGGAATATAAACTAGGAGAATGCACGATTAACCCCTCTGAGAAAGAAAAGGACTTGGGCATTATAATACAGGGAGATCTTTGTGTGTGTGTGTGTGTGTGTGTGTGTGTTTGTTCACTTGCTTGTTCGTCAAGGGGAATCCACGCAATGCGAGCTAAGCTCATTATTATCGCGCCTCCTTAACTGGGAATGTATTGCGTGAAATGCATGTTAATTGTTTATGTATCGTTGGAATGGCTGTGGATGTGTGTGTAGTCTGTATTTTAGCCAATTGGAGATATCTGGAAACGAAGGCTTAGGGTTAATCTGTACGGTACCATTCTCACTACGGTACCAGTCTCACCCGAAGGCTTAGGTTAACCAGTAGCTTAGGTTGACCAGTACGATACCCATCTCACCTTGTAACCGATCACCAACCCCAGATGGGACGTCACAACTTCGTCCACTTATACCAGGTTCCTATTTATACTGCTAGGTGAACAGAGGCTACACCGTTAGGAGACTTGCCCAAATGTCACTTCCCCGCCCGGGTCACGAACCCGGGAACTTCTGGTTGTGAGCCAGACGCACTATCAGTTACGCAGATCCCAAGGTTAAGGCCTTGGGTTAACATTCCACACTGATATTTGGTATTGATAAATTTCATTACATTGAGCGTATTTATCAATACCAAATATACCCAAGGTTAAGGCCTTTGATATTGATATTGATATTGATATTGATTTGGTATTGATAAATACGCTCAATGTAATGAAAACATTACATTGAGCGTATTTATCAATACCAAACCAATGTGTGTGTGTGTGTGTGTGTGTGTGTGTGTGTGTGTGTGTGTGTCTACTTGCCAGTCTCTGTGTTGTTCTGTCTGTACTTTCATATACAACACAGATCAAATATATATAGTAAATCCACCTTGTAAGTATATAGTCAGCTTCGGTGGCCCCCTGAGTGACCCATGAAGGACGGGCCAAGGTAAGGTTCCCCCGGGCGGCCAGGGTGTGGGTGGGGTGGGTGCAGTAAGGATCCCGGTAGTGGTGTAGGGACAACTGGAAGCCACCGTCACGTTGGAAGCTATACGACCTCAACACGTACCGAGGACCTGGCCGAGTCTCACACCTGGGGAAAAGAAAGACCAATACAAACAGTTATTTACAGTTACAGGATAAGATACAGTACAAGTAGTTACAATACAAACAAATATACACAAAAAATCCTCAGATCTCACACTTAATGTCTCTGTTCACCTCGCAGAAATGTGTAACCTTGAATAATTGTGCCTTTGTGTTGGTTGGTAAAGTGTGTAAGCTTGGACAATATGGGTAACTTAACCCCTTGAGGATCATGACGCATTTTGACGTTTATTCTGGTTATTATTAGGCGATTTTATTCAGTTTTGGAAGGCCCTCTGGGTAAGAACACTTTCAAACATCCCTCTGACTCCTACATTTCCTTCCAAAGTTGAATTAAATCGTCTTATGATAGCCACAATAAACTATCAAAACGTTTGATGATCCTCAAATGGTTAATCACCATTGTTTTCCAAAGTAAAACACACCGAGAGGAGCGGCCTGACAACCTAACTCTACCCTATACTAATATACTCTGATCCAAATAAGTAGGTAAAACAAAAAATATATACAAATACAAAATATAAAACCCAACAACTATAGATCGCTTTTGTTCTAGTTGACGTGACAGAGCTAAATCCAGCACATAACACACGCCAACTTAAGAGGTGGAGGAAACAAACACACAAAGGTGACAACATCATCTCTTTTCGCTTTTTATAGGTGGAGATATCGTCTATACTCTACAGGAATCGTCTGGTTTACATACTCAGGAGGTGCATGAAACTGGATCTTAAAATATGCAATCTTACCTATTCAAACCCACGAGTTGAAGTTTATGTCCCCATCACACTGCAAGGCCGTAGGATACGAGTTTATTAGTCTAGGGACCCTATTAATTTAGATAAGCATCCGTGCAATCGTTCTCTTTAATGGTGCATACGTTTTCTTTTTACCATGTAACGAATCAGGGGGGAGCCTTCGATATATTAATGATGTAATTATGTTCATGGAACGAGCGCACAGTGGGTAGTCTGGGTATGGCTTGGAGTGCAGAGGGGCCACGTAATTGGGTTATTAAATTGCCCAAGAGTCAATTAAATCCCTGTTAATGTCAGCTAGGCTAACAGGAGGGTAGCGGAAGAACAGGAGGAGGAGAAAAAAAGGAGTTACATTGTGAAGGTAGATGAGCAAAAAACGGAAGATGTGGGAAAAGAGAAAACAGAAAACAGGAATAGAGGAATAGTTAGGGAAAAGAAAAAAGTATCATGGTATTTCATTTTGGCATTATTATAGAATGGATATAAAATCCAACGAGGAAGTCAAACGTAAACTTACATAAGCTACGCACTATTAGAAATTAAGTATGGATAAGTTGTTGTACGAATGTAGGCTTTATATAGATCATAATAGGCTTGCAGATAGCTTAAAATAAAGAATGTGATGGTATCACTAATGTCAAGATCACCTCTTGGAGGATATTTCGCATTTCAACAGTTTATTCTGGCTATTATTTGACAATTTTATACAGCTTAGGGTGATGATGGAGCTAAAAATGTGATTGGGATAGTATTTACCCCTTTAATGCCTATATATCCTTCCTAAGTTGCATAAAATCGTCTACTTATAACCAAAATAAAATGGACAAATGAACCTTAGATCCTCAAGGGGTTAAAACATTATGTAGAAGTAAAAATCAAATCACTAAACAATACTGCGAGAGAGAGATAACCACCGCGTCGTAAGAATATGGGTCAACAGATAACGGGGGGGGGGGGGGGGTTACGAAGATATACTCGTCTGCAAAATCGTCATTGCCCACACATATACTGTGTACTGTATATTACGGAAAATACTCAAATGCTTTAATTTCACGTAAAATATATAATTCTGCACTTTATCAATGCATATTGTTTGATAATAATCTTATTGACCTATTATGAACAACCGTGTAGTGAAAATATGTGGGGAATATAGGTGTAGATTTTTCAAATAAATTATTATATATTATTGGAAAATATATTATCAAATATTCGTGTTACCCCATATTGAAATAAGTTTTCTATGAACACATTCTTAAAGAAAATGGTTTAATTATGGTTAAGTCTTATTAAACCTAACTAGCGCATATTGATCAGTTTATATATATATATATATATACTGTAGATATAAATATATATTGTTCATTCATAACTGACCTTATAATACCTTACAACCACCCGCGACACTCCGTTGATCAATAACACAATCTAACCCCTATAAAGATCCCGTCAAGGAAGAACCCCGCCCCCCCCCCCCCACACACACACACACACACACTTTGTTTACTCCTCATCTTTCGGTCCCTCCCTGCCCTTATATGTCTTTACCCTTCCCAAACCAGGCTCTTCCTTTTCTCTTAACTCATTCAGTTTATCACGACGCTATTCTGTCTTTTATTCGTAGACGATATTATGCAAATTGGAAAGGTTTTGAGGGAGCGAAAGGGATTATTCAGATGCGAGTAGATTAATTCACAGTGCCATAAATGCATGAATGGAGTATGAAACCCACGTGATATATATACAGTATATATATATATATATATATATATATATATATATAGAGAGAGAGAGAGAGAGAGAGACAGGTAGGTTAAGGTGACAGCAGGGGGTTGACCACACGGCTGTCGTAATTGAGGATTGCCAACGTTCAGTCCACCACCCTCCATCCACCACTTCTATCCTCCCCCACCGCTCATATCCCTCGACCACCAGGCCTCTACCCCATCACCCACTCCTATTCTTCCCACCTCTCATACCCCTCCAATACCCCCAACCTACACCTCTCCTCTCCCCCACCTCTGATACCCATTCCCCACTCCCTACACCTATCCTCCTATCCGCCTTCCACCACCACCCTTACCCTACTTCCCACACCCCACCACCACCACCACCACACCGCCACCATCACCCCTGTACATCCTCCCCACTATAAAGGTAAAGGGAGTGGGTGGGGGGAGAGAGAGAGAGAGGTTAGGAAGAAAATTGTCCAAGGTTGCAAAAGTCTACAAGAGGAGCAGCATAAAACATAGGTAGTGGCCAATAATATGGTTTACCTCTCTTGTTTTTACCTCTCTTAATTCAATAAAAATATATATATATATATATATATATATATATATATATATATATACACTATGTATGTTTTCCTTTATACTCGTAAACATCAAACTCCAGCCTACAAATTCAAGGGGTATATAGAGGATTTAGAAGCCAAATCAACAATGAAGTTAATTATTATTTTGATTACCAATAGACTGTCATTTTAATAGGGTCCTTTAGGTATCAAAGAGGTAAATAATATCACAATATACCGTTTGACACTCACAGACTCTTACAGAAGTTATCCAGATATATTAATAAACCCTTTTACTAAACGAGGACCTTCCTAGACTAAATACAATGGTCAAAGAGCTTGATGAAACAACCCTGACCCAGAAAGTAGTCCTCGCAGAACACAGCAGTCCAAATTAAGCCCCCACAGAAGGATGACTAATGGCCCAATATATTTCATAGTTTATTAAGGGGGGTCACCGTTTTTTTTTTTTATCTTTCTCTCCTTTTCTCTCTTTCCCTGGCTTGTATCCATTCGGCCCCATTCAACCAACTGTTTTAAGACGTTTAACCGCATCCAGGTGTCGATTTCTTCCTGGCGAGCGATAGCGAGCCAGCATTGTATGGAAAAATCCGGCTTCGCCGGACATTTTACCATCGAAAAATGTACAAAATTAGGTTGCTGTCAAAACAAAAAATATATATGCTGGCTCGCTACTGCTCGCCAGGAAAATATTTACACCTGGATGGGGGTAAACGTCTTAAAAAAGTAGGCTGAATGGGGCCAAATGGATAAAAGCCAAAGAGAGAGGGAGAGAAAGAGAAAAAAGGCGAGGTAGGCTCCCTTAAGCAGACGGTGAAGTGGTAATTAAGAACCTTTAGTAAACAGTGATCAGATAACTGCGGCCATCTTGAGTCCTCTTAACCCCTTCAGCGCGATGAGGTAATTTTCATCATATGCTGGTTACCATTAGACGATATGTTTTTAGCTTATTGTCAACCCCTAGGACTCAATGGGTGAAAACGATCTCAATAAGCCCTCTTAGTAACACAGGTCCTTCCTAAACTGCATAAAATCATCTAATTTTAGCCAGACTATAAGGTATAAAGGCGTCATGGTGCTGAAGAGGTTAAGGGGATTTTCTTTTTAGTTTACTTACTAGACCTCCATTAAGACCCCCTTTCGAGATCAATTTTTACACTTTTCGGTATATATTATTAAGGTTCCTCTTGAGATTATGGTTCCTCCTGAATTGCAGGTTCGCTTTTGCTCGCCAGGAACAAAATCGTCACCTGAATAGCACGAAAGGTCTTAAAATTACAGAGCACGATAGGGAGTTGTCCGGTCCTTGCACACTATAGGGACCCAGTAATGAAGTGGCCACGCAACCCGAACCAAAATGTCCGGCCGTAAATAATATCTCGTTACTTAATTGTCTTGTTCGCTGAGATGGGCTGGGAGGGGGTGGAGGGAGGGAGTAGGTGAAAGGGGCAGGTGGGGGGAGGGTTATGTGGGTGGGGTGGTGTATGTGGTAGAGGGGCATGTGTGGGTGGAGGTGGGAGAAAGGGACAGGTGGGGGGGGGAGGGCTATGTGTCGTTGGTGAGGTGTGTGTGGGGGTGGAGGGAAGGGCTATGTGGGGTTGGTGAGGTGAGGGGGGGGAGGGAAGTGCTATGTGGGGTTGGTGAGGTGTGTGTGGGGGTGGTGAGGTATATGTGGGAGTGGAAGGAAGGGTTATGTGGGGTTGGTGAGGGGTATGTTGGGGTGGAGGTAAGGGCTATGTGGGGTTGGTGAGGTGTATGTGGGAGTGGAAGGAAGGGTTATGTGGGGTTGGTGAGGTATATGTGGGGGAAGGGGTATGTTGGGGTGGAGGGAAGGGGTATGTGGGGTTGGTGAGGTGTGTGGTGTGGGGGTGGAGGTAAGGGCTATGTGGGGTTGGTGAGGTGTGTGGGGGGGAGGGAAGGGCTATGTGGGGTTGGTGAGGTGTGTGGGGGGGAGGGAAGGGCTATGTGGGGTTGGTGAGGTATATGAGGTATATGTTGGGGTGGAGGGGAGCGCTATGTGGGGTTGGTGAGGTGTGTGTGGGGGTGGAGGGGGGGGGGGGGGGTTGGTGAGGTATATGTGGGGGAAGGGGTATGTTGGGGTGGAGGGAAGGGCTATGTGGGGTTGGTGAGGTGTATGTGGGAGTGGAAGGAAGGGTTATGTGGGGTTGGTGAGGTATATGGGGGGGAAGGGATATGTTGGGGTGGAGGGAAGGGCTATGTGGGGTTGGTGAGGTGTATGTGGGAGTGGAAGGAAGGGTTATGTGGGGTTGGTGAGGTATATGTGGGGGAAGGGGTATGTTGGGGTGGAGGGAAGGGCTATGTGGGGTTGGTGAGGTGTATGTGGGGGGTGGAGGGAAGGGCTATGTGGGGTTGGTGAGGTGTATGTGGGAGTGGAAGGAAGGGTTATGTGGGGTTGGTGAGGCTATGTGGGGTTGGAGAGGTGTATGGGGGGGGGGAAGGAAGGGTTATGTGGGGTGGGGGAGGTATAGGGGGGGGAAGGGATATGTTGGGGTGGAGGGAAGGGCTATGTGGGGTTGGTGAGGTGTATGTCGGGTTGGGGAGGGGTATCATCCCGGGTATGTGGGGGTGAGAGAAAGCGATTGGTGGTGGTGGGGGGGGGGGGGGGGGAATATGTGGGGTTGATGAGGTGTATGTGGGTTGAGGGGGGGGGGGGGTTAACAGGTGGGCATTTATAGAGCTGAGGAAGGATATGTGTCCTATGAGGGAGAGTGGGGGGGGGGGGGAGAATTGATGACTCATTGTTCGAAGATATAGAACAATAACTTGATAAACACACACACATGCACGCACACACACACGCACCTGTGGGGATTCGAACCATTCTTCCTTTAAAAAAAAAACACATATACTAGCGTGTCAAATCCACTATTATAGTAGTAGTAGTAGTAGTATAAGTAGTAGTAGTATAAGTAGTAGTAGTAGTAGTCACCTATTATAGTTACCAAAGGGGATTCTAAGTTTAGCAGCTACCGAAAAAAGTATCTAAATAACCCTTTGAAGATGATGATGCATGTTGACAGTTTATTCTGGTTATCATTAGACGGTTTGATATAGCTTAGGAAGGATCTGTGGGAATGATAGGGGTAAAAACAATCTCAATTAACCCTCTGACTTCCATAATAGTATACCCTTCCTAATCTAAATAAATCGTCTAATAACAGCCAGAAAACAGAAAATCAATGCGTAATCGGATCTTGATAAGGTTAAATATTCCCAGAGGCATTACAGTTTAATATTAAATAAGATCAGCAATTAAGTATTTCTAATTACTCACATGATTTTAGTATCTCTCATATCAACACTACCTTAATATTATAATTATTATAGTAATTATCAATATTGTTATTATTATTTTCTTTTTATTATTATTATTATTATTATTATTATTATTATTATTATTATATTTATTATTATTTCCTTTATCATATTGTTATTATTATTATTATTATTATTATTATTATTATTATTATTATTTATTGAATTATTATACTATTTATTAAACTTTTCCCAACCTACAGCCTACACTACTCCAGAGTGTTTCCGTGACTTAGCATCTTTAATGAGTCTTAGAAGGGAGAGGTCTGTCACTGTTGGCACTACTAGTATTAAGTTAACCTAGAGATCACTATTACCAACATTACCACCACCACTATCACCCTGACAACACTATACTGACATCATTGCCATAACTATTACTTGACGCTTGTGCACCATCATTACCTCCACTATCACCTTTACAGCACAATATTACCACCCTGACACCATCATCAATATCAGTACCACCATCATACTGGTGTCATTATCACTACCACCGCTACACCACTTCTGTCACCGTTGTCACCACTATCACCACCACCCTGCCACGCCACTTCAACCACTTCTATCATCACCACTACACCACTTCTGTCACCACCATCACCACGACTACACCACTTCTGTCATCACCACCACTACCACACCACCACCACTTCTGTCATCACCACCACCACCACCCTACCACACCACCCCCACTACACCACTTCTGACACCACTACCACTACACCACTAGTCACCACCAACACAGCCATCACCACCACTACTACACCATTTGTCACCCCAACATCACCACCACCACCACTACAACACCACTTCTGTCACCACCATCACCACTACACCAAACAGACCTGGATATATAGAGAGTTCAGAGAGAACATAATCAGAACACGGTTGATAACATCTTGACAAACGAACACGCCTCTCAACTTTCCACTCTCTCCCTCTCTCTCTCTCTCTTTCTCTTTCTCTCTCTCTTTCTCTCTCTCTCTCTCTCTCTCTCTCTCTCTCTCTCTCTCTCTCTCTCTCTCTCTCTATATATATATATATATATATATATATATATATATATATATATATATATATATACAGTATATATATATATATATATATATATATATATATATATGTATACATACTGTATATACTGTATATATATACCGTATATATATATATATATATATATATATATATCTACATCAGTCTTTTGGAGGGTACAAGCAGCCTAGAGGGATCGCTAGACCTGCTGTTGCTTGATTTCCTTTGTACTCCTTTGTACTCTCTCTCTCTCTCTTTAATTGTATACGATAAATTATTAGATACATTCATATTCACTTTCTCTTCTCTCAATCTCACTCTCACTCTCTTTCTCTCTCTCTCTCCCTCTCTCTCTCTCTCTCTCTCTCTCTCTCTCTCTCTCTCTCTCTCTCTCTCATAATATAGTATCAAATAAAACTAAATATTATACCAAAAACTAAAATTAATTAATGTTTTAATAAATGCTTAGGAGTTTTAATTTTTTTGTTTTTTTTTTTTTTTTTTAAGAGACAATGAACGGAGGAAGGAAAAACACAGATAAAACAAAAAGGTCCATGTGCCTAAAGGCATCCTCCATTCATAAAATGTTTGTAACAACTGGATTTAAACATTTGTAGATTGTAAGTTTGTGGAAAGCAATTCGAGGGAAGTGAATTCCAAAGAGTAGTAGTTCTAGGGATAAATGAATTTTGATAAGCAGAAGTTCTGCATTGTGGAGGAGAAAGTGTAAATTCATGGGCGCTCTCAGCTGCCCTAGTTCTACGGGGAAAGATGTGGAGAGGCGGCACAATTGAAGCAAGTTCCTCGGAACAATTGCTGTGAAAATATCTGTAGAATAATGCAAGGGATGCAACGATACAACGATAATACATCATATTATAATAAATATCTTGTCTTAAAATCACCAAACTAAAGGGGAGAAGTCTTAAAATGTCAAAACTAACGGGGCTAAATATGAGAGAGAAAGGGGTCCAGAAGAAACGAAAACTTCCCCTTAATCATAAACTATAAGTATTAACCCCTTCTGTACCGGCGACGCCTTTTCATTATATTCTGGCTCCTACTAATCTATTGTATTCACTTTAGAAAGGATCTTTAGCAATTACAAGGCTTCGAACAATCTCAATCAACCCTTTTAACTACCACAGATCTTTTCTAAGCTGCATAAAATCTTCTAAATATTGCTAGAATATAAATATACGTCGCCGGTACAGAAGGGGGTAACGTAACAGCGGATATCAAATACTCAAGTTGTGTGTATGTACTTTCCAGCGCAAGCACACGGAGACAAGCAAACACACAGAACACATACACACATTTGAGCATACGTCACACACATACTGTATACACACACACACATGGACACAATCATACACATAGGCAATATACGTATACCCAACTCGTACACACACACACACACGCACATATAGAACAAAGAACAACACATGTCAACCACTGATTCACCAACACACACATAAAGAACAGCACAAGTCAACCACTGATTCACTAACCAACACACACACACACACACACACACACATACACACACCACTTGGTTGAAAGGGGCCAGCCACTTAGGACGCGCTATCTCTATTATTTTCATTCATAATTTTTCAGTTTATGATACGGTGGGAGAGCTGTAGTAGTAGTAGTCTCCTCTCTCTCTCTCTCTCTCTCTCTCTCTCTCTCTCTCTCTCTCTCTCTCTCTCTCTCTCTCTCTCTCTCTCTCTCTCTCTCTCTCTCTCTCTCTCTCTCTCTCTCTCTCTCTCTCTCTCTCTCTCTCACTACAGCTGGACAACTCTGCACCGGGTAGACATGTTGGGGACTTAAGGGGACCGACCCGCTTTTTTTGTAATTATAATGCTAACGATGATAATGACAAATGATTAGTTCGAATTCCTAAAAGGGAAGACAAATGGACCTATCCTTGTGTTCAAAAGGTGGAGTGGTGGTGTAGAGGGATGAGGGGTGAGAAGGGGGGGGGGGGCCCCCGAGGGGGGCACACATAGAGGTGTTTGTTCAGTCAACACACCGGCCCGTCAACCCATCACTCCCACCCACCCCGCCCATCAACGCCCCTTTTCTCATCCCCACACCCTCATCCCCCACCCCCCACCACCTGTCACACCCCTGCTACAAACCTCTTAAGCTTAATTGCTCTTGCCGTTCGTCATAAAGTAGAGGACGGGCGAGACGTTCTTCGTTTAGAGCTATTTTCTCCAGGTGTATAACAAAAACTCTATACATGTAAATCAATCTTTTCTGTGTACTAAAATCTAATTGGCAAAAATATGTGTGTGATAACCCGGGTTCGAATCCCGGTGGATCATATATACTTTAATTAATTTCATTGGGGGTGTGGTGGTGAGATTAATAAAAATAATATTACATAATATTGGACGATCTAACTTATTTTATGAAAGACCTATCGAAGTCAATGAGATGCTTTTAATATAAAGAAGTTCTTAACTTTAAGGTCTCTCCACATGCTTACGGGAAATGTTCTACATTCCAGTGATGGGAATGGACTGAAATTATACCGTTGCGAGGGTAGTTTTCACAGCTCCATAACCCCCCCCCCCCTCCTGTCTCCCCCACCCCCTCCAAATAAAGGTGGAGGGGTCCAAGGGGGGAAGAAGGGGGGGGGGGGGTGCCAAAGGTGACAGGTCGGCATATTTACCCCGGTGCCAGTGCCAGTGCCAGTGACATGTCTCTCTCTCTCTCACACACACACTCTCTCCCACCCTTCACGCGCACTTTCGTCTCTTTCTGTCTTTCTTTCATTCTGGCTTAACCATACTCTCTCTCTCCCACTTTCTACTTTCTTCTCCTTCCTCTTTCATACACACACACACTCTTACTCTCACTCTCTCTTACACACACACACTCTCTCTCTCTCCCTTCACCTCACCAGCCTCTCAGCTTTCACAGACACAATTAGCTTATCAAATATTGCTAGGAGTGTATATCTTAGAATCCCCCCCCCCCACCCCCATAGATCAACCACATATTTCATTGATGTTTCCGTGCTCCTTATAATGTTGTCATCGAGATACAATGGCATATTCTGGCACTTTTGATCCCTTATTGGTAGAAGGCTGTTATACTGTATATATGATGGTGTGGTGCGTTCATAGGGTTTTTGAATGGTGGCTTGCATCATCCAAGTTAAGTAAGTAATTCGGAATACCATAAATATTTGTGAAAAAATAATGAATAGAAGATAGATGTTGGTGCTTAACGGAATTTTCAGATTATCTCGTCCTTATTTTTCTAGGGTTCGTACTTGTATTTGATCAGTATGTTTTCTGCCTGTCTATATGATTGTCTGTATATCTGCCTCTCTGCCTGTCTGTCGGTGTGTATGTATGCCTGTAGCTTACTATTTATTTATCTGGCTGTCTAGTGTCAATTGTGTTAAGTAGAGAGAGAGAGAGAGAGAGCAAGAGCGAGCGTTGACAGATATGCCTATAAACCTTCAAAGTCCACTCAAAACAAACAAACAAAGACAACAACAAAGTACCTACAATGGGTCGCCAAACTAGAGCTAAACCTTGACTTGAATGATGGGTAAATATTCCACTTAAACAATTAAAGCGAAAGCACAAAAGTATTAAATGATCTTGGCAGCATTTAACTGTATTATGTACGGTCGGTCGCGGTCATTAATGCAGCCTATAAAAATCAAGCTTGTTTGCGCTTCTACTTCCGGGTAACAAGGGCATGCAAACCTCTCGCTATCTCTGTGTTGCCACTCTTCTCGCCCACAGCATGTTAGTTAAAACTCTAACAAACTTGTAAGGAGTACCACAGTGAAATAGTAAGTTGTTGGGATTATCTATACCTGTGCAATACATTTACAAAAGAACCCTGAACCAAACCCCGGGCAAGCAGGGTCCCAGAAAGTCGTGACACCCATCAACAAACCCGCTGTGTTACCCACCTTATGCGTTACCTGTCAGCCCAGCCAGTCGTGTGACCCATCGTTAAAACCTTTACAACAGTAAATGCTGTGAGCTATATGAGTTATCACTCACCAGCACTGTAGTGTCACCCACAAACCAAGTTATGTCACTCACTGACAAAACCCTCTCACTCGTAGCAAGTTATGAGCCACCCACTGTGTCACCCACTAGCAATGACACCTCCCCGATTTCCTTCGACACCGACAAGCTACTGTCCATATTATAAAGTCGCTCACTGTTAGCCTCGTCGCTGTCCTGCAGCCCAGTGATCTTTCCTATGACACCCACCACCAACACCGCCTGGGTCACCCCTTGAATCTCCGCCTCATATTGTGTTGGTGGTGTAATGGTTTAGGTGCTTATGTTCTGGGTGTGGTGTCCCGAGTTGGAATCGCGGGAGGGCCATATGCTTTCATTAGTTTATTCAAGTACATTGAGGTTTGTATTTGATATTGATGTTAAAGAACGGGGTGTTACTTATTCCCAGCAAAGATCATTGCCAGCTACCTGACTTCGTGGGTGCCATCACTAAAGACCTGTGGTGGACTTCAGCACTAGGAACTGTACTGCCTGACTAGCTAGTATTATTAGTCCTAATTAACGCTATACTTAAACCAGTTGAATTCTTAAAACCTTATGCATGCACCTACTGTAAGTCCAATTATACTACACACAAAAATAGATAAGGACGCTACCCTGACAAGATGGTATGGGTCGTGACATTAGTTGCATAAGACTGGCCAAGTAACTAGCATGGTGGTGTGGGAGGACAGATGACACTACTGATGCTGAGATAGTGCTGGTCTTCACTCTCCCCCCCCCCCCCCTTCTCTCTCTCTCTCTCTCTCTCTCTCTCTCTCTCTCTCTCTCTCTCTCTCTCTCTCTCTCTCTCTCTCTCTCTCTCTCGTTTTCAGTTGAAGAGAGCAGAAAAAAAAAGTGAGGCGTGCATGCCTTTTTCTTTCCATTTCTAACTATACTATAAATTCCTTCAGGCGATTTCCAAGCCCTGCAAGATTACTCACTTCTAACTATTTTCATGTACGGCAAATTGCCGGAGGCAGCGGAGGATGGGGAGAGAACCTTCATCTTTGATATCGTGTCCTTCCACTTTCTCTTGGGGTTGCTATCTTTATTACGATTAAGTCCTGGCCACCTCGCAGGGATCGTAAGATCTGTGTGGCCGGTGTGTATATGTAAATCTATGTAAATCTCCGTCTAGCCAGTGTTCCTTGTACCCCAGCATTATCTCCCTCATCCTATTCTCGCTATCTGTCACACTCCATCTCTAATGTCTCTTTGGTAGTTCTATGTACAATAGAGCGAGAGAGAGAGAGCAAAAACACTATATCTAATGTCTCTTTGGTAGTTTTTTGTACAATAGAGAGAGAGAGAGAGAGAGCAAAAACACTATCTCTAATGTCTCTTTGGTAGTTTTTTGTACAATAGAGAGAGAGAGAGAGAGAGAGCAAAAACACTATCTCTAATGTCTCTTTGGTAGTTTTTTGTACAATAGAGAGAGAGAGAGAGAGAGAGCAACAACACTATCTCTAATGTCTCTTTGGTAGTTCTGTATACCCCTGAGCTTCTTCCACAGCTATACATAGTCAGGTGTTACTTGGAAGACAATTATTGGAAGACAATTAAGTATAGTCCGTTCATTCTAGGTTGGGCAGGACTCGTAACCTCCTACCTCTAACCACTCTAACTCAAAAAGGGGCTAGAACAAAAGTACATGGGCTGTCAAATTTCACACCTATTCCCTAGCCAAGTCTTCCTATTTGTAGAAAAATGAGCTCGATAACTATAGTCCTTTTTGGTTACAGAGGTTAGGTTAGAGGTTACGATTTCTGCCCCAACCAAGAATGAAAAGACCATATATAACACTTGGTGAACTCTGGCAATATTGAATAGCGCGGGAG
>CM064483.1:68463961-68471421 GCA_032716605.1 Paralithodes platypus | reverse complement strand
GCTCTTGCCGTTCGTCATAAAGTAGAGGACGGGCGAGACGGTTTCTTCGTTTAGAGCTATTTTCCTCCAGGTGTATAACAAAAACTCTATACATGTCAATCAATCTTTTCTGTGTACTAAAATCTGAATAGGCAAAAATATGTGGGTGATAACCCGGGTTTCGAATCCCGGTGGATCAGATATACTTTAATTAATTTCATTGGGGTTGTGGTGGTGAGATTAATAACAATAATATTACTATATTGTCCGACCTAATTATTTTATGAAAGACCTATCGAAGTCAATGATATGCGTTTAATATAAAGAAGTTCTTAACTTTAAGGTCTCTCACCATGGCTTACGCGGGAATGTTCTACATTCCAGTGATGGGAATGGACTTGAATTATACCGTTTGCGAGGGTAGTTTTCACAGCTCCATAACCCCCCCCCCCCCCTCCTGTCGCCCGCTCCCCCCCTCCTCCAAATAAAGGTGGAGGGGTCCAAGGGGGGAAGAATGGGGGGGGGGTGCCAAAGGTGACAGGTCGGCATATTTACCCCGGTGCCAGTGCCAGTGCCATTGACATGTCTCTCTCTCTCTCACACACACACTCCCTCTCCCCACCCTTCACGCGCACTTTCGTCTCTTTCTGTCTTCTTTTCATTCTGGCTTAACCATACTCTCTCTCTCCCACTTTCTACTTTCTTCTCCTTCCTCTTTCATACACACACCACTCTTACTCTCACTCTCTCTCTCTTACCCACACTCTCTCTCTCTCTCCCTTCACCTCACCAGCCTCTCAGCTTTCACAGCCACAATTAGCTTATCAAATCTTGCTATGGAGTGTATATCTTAAATTCCACCCCCCCCACCCCCATAGATCAACCACGATTTCCTTGATGTTTCCGTGCTCCTTATAATGTTGTCATCGGAGATACAATGCCATATTCTGGCACTTTTGATCCCTTATTGGTAGCAGGCTGTTATACTGTATATATGTTGGTGTGGTGCGTTCATAGAGTTTTTTGAATGGTGGCTTGCATCATCCAAGTTAAGGTAAGTAATTCGGAATACCATAAATATTTGTGAAAAAATAATGCATAGAAGATACTATGTTGGTGCTTACCGGAATTTTTCAGATTAAATCGCGGTCCCTTATTTTTTTTCTAGGTTTCGTACTGTGTATTTGATCATTATGTTTTCTGCCTGTCTATATGATTGTCTGTATATTCTGCCTCTCTGCCTGTCTGTCGGTGTGTATGTATGCCTGGTAGCTTACTAATTTATTTATCTGGCTGTCCTAGTGTCAATTGTGTGTTTTAAGTAGAGCGAGAGAGGAGAGAGCAAGAGCGAGCGTTGACAGATATGCCTATAAAACCTTCAAAGTCCACTCAAAACAAACAAACAAAGACAACAACAAAGTACCTACAATGTGTCGCCAACTTATAGAGCTAAACCTTGACTTTGCAATGATGGGTAAATATTCCCACTTAAAACAATTAAAGCGAAAGCACAAAAGTATTAAATGATCTTGGCAGCATTTAACTGTATTATGAACGGTCTTGCGCGGTCATTAATGCAGCCTATAAAAATCAAGCTTGTTTGCGCTCCTCTACTTCCGGGTAACAAGGGCATAGCAAACCGCTCGCTATCTCTGTGTTGCCACGCTTCTCGCCCACAGCATGTTAGTTTAAAACTCTAACCAACGTGTAAGGATTACCGACAGTGAAATAGTAAAGTTGTTGGGATTATCTCTACCTGTGTCAATAACATTTACAAAAGAACCCTGAACCAAAACCAACAAGCATTGTCCCCAAAGTCGTGACACCCCATCAACACACCCGCTTGTGTTACCCACCTTATGCTTTAACCTGTCACCCCACAGCCAGTCGTGTGGACTCCATCGTTAAAACCTTTACAACACAGTAAATGCTGTGAGCTATATGAGTTATCACATCACCAGCACGGGAAGTGTCCACCCACAAACCAAGTTATGTCAATCACTGACCAAAACCTCTCAACTCGTAGCAAGGTTATGATCCACCCACTGTTTCAGCCCACTAGCATGACACCTCCCCTATTTCCTTCGAACAACCGACAAGCTACTGTCCATATTATAAAGTTTCGCTTCATCTGTTAGCCTCGTCGCTGTCCCTGCATCCCAAGTGATCTTTCCTATGACACCCCACCACAAAAACAACACCAGCCTGGGTCACCCCTTTAATCTATCCCGCCTCATATTGTGTGGTGGTGTAATGGTTTAGGTGCTTGTGTTGTGGGTGTGGTGTCCCGAGTTGGAATCGCGGGAGGGCCATATGCTTTCATTAGTTTATTCAAGTAAATTGAGGTTTGTATTTGATATTGTGTTCAGAACGGGGTGTTACTTATTCCCAGCAAAGATCATTGCCAGCTACCTGACTTCGTGGGTGCCCTCACTAAAGACCTGTTGTGGACTTCAGCAGCGATGAACTGTACTGCCTGACTAGCTAGTATTATTAGTCCTAATTACGCTATACTTAACTTTGAATTCTTAAAACCTTATGCATGCACCTACTGTAAGTCCAATTATACTACACACAAAATAGATAAGGACGCTACCCTGACAAGATGGTATGGTCGTGACATTAGTTGCATAAGACTGGCCAAGTACTAGCATGGTGGTGTGGGGAGGACAGATGACACTACTGATGCTGAGATAGTGCTGGTCTTCACTCTCCCCCCCCCCCCCCTTCTCTCTCTCTCTCTCTCTCTCTCTCTCTCTCACCCTCTCTCTCTCTCTCTCTCACTCTCTCTCTCTCTCTCTCTCTCTGTTTTCAGTTGAAGAGAGCAGAAAAAAAAAGTGAGGCGTGCATGCCTTTTTCTTTCCATTTCTAACTATACTATAAATTCCTTCAGGCGATTTCCAAGCCCTGCAAGATTACTCACTTCTAACTATTTTCATGTACGGCAAATTGCCGGAGGCAGCGGAGGATGGGGAGAGAACCTTCATCTTTGATATCGTGTCCTTCCACTTTCTCTTGGGGTTGCTATCTTTATTACGATTAAGTCCTGGCCACCTCGCAGGGATCGTAAGATCTGTGTGGCCGGTGTGTATATGTAAATCTATGTAAATCTCCGTCTAGCCAGTGTTCCTTGTACCCCAGCATTATCTCCCTCATCCTATTCTCGCTATCTGTCACACTCCATCTCTAATGTCTCTTTGGTAGTTCTATGTACAATAGAGCGAGAGAGAGAGAGCAAAAACACTATATCTAATGTCTCTTTGGTAGTTTTTTGTACAATAGAGAGAGAGAGAGAGAGAGAGCAAAAACACTATCTCTAATGTCTCTTTGGTAGTTTTTTGTACAATAGAGAGAGAGAGAGAGAGAGCAAAAACACTATCTCTAATGTCTCTTTGGTAGTTTTTTGTACAATAGAGAGAGAGAGAGAGAGAGAGCAACAACACTATCTCTAATGTCTCTTTGGTAGTTCTGTATACCCCTGAGCTTCTTCCACAGCTATACATAGTCAGGTGTTACTTGGAAGACAATTATTGGAAGACAATTAAGTATAGTCCGTTCATTCTAGGTTGGGCAGGAATCGTAACCTCTAACCTCTAACCACTCTAACTCAAAAAGGGGCTAGAACAAAGTACATGGGCTGTCAAATTTCACACCTATTCCCTAGCCAAGTCTTCCTATTTGGTAGAAAAATGAGCTCGATAACTATAGTCCTTTTTGAGTTACAGAGGTTAGGTTAGAGGTTACGATTTCTGCCCCAACCAAGAATGAAAAGACCATATATAACACTTGGTGAACTCTGGCAATATTGAATAGCGCGGGAGTATGGTGAGAGAGAGAGAGAGTGAGAGAGAGAGAGAGAGAGAGAGAGAGAGAGAGAGAGAGAGTGAGAGAGAGAGAGAGAGAGAGAGAGTGAGAGTGAGTGAGTGAGTGAGTGAGTGAATGAGTGAGAGAGAGAGAGAGAGAGACAGCAACAACACTATCTCTCAATCAATAGTGTTATCTGTCCTCCCATACCCTCCTAGTTAATGTAATCAGTCTTATGCAATTAAAGTGAAGATTCTGATACATAAGATAAGTCAGGGTAGCATTCTTTTATATTATTTGCGCAGTATTGTTACTGAAAGGGAGATGGTTCGTTTTTCTGCCCCCCCCCCCCCCCCCCCCCCTTCTTCCTAATGTTTAGCCCCATTAGTTTTCAGATTTTATGACATTCGGTTAATTAGTTTGGCGATTTTAAGACCTTTCACCCAATTTCTTTGTCAATATTTAGACTATTCGTGTCACTTACGTGATTACTTTTCCTGGCAAGCAATACCGAGCCTGCAATTTAAGACGAATCGGCCTTCGGCCGGGACATTATTCTATCGAAAACTTTACAAATTTATCTTGATGGAGGGTCTTGGGATGTGTGTTTTTTTTGTTTAAGCTTGATGGATGTTTAGGGAGGAAACTAAAACAAAACAAAGATATATAAATGAGCAAATAAATACACACACACACACACACACACACACACCTAAAGAACAAACCATACGAAGAGCGTCTTAGAGAATTAAATCTATTTCCTTTAACCCAGCGCAGATTAAGATGGGATTAGATTAATTCAAGTGTTCAAAATCATCAAAGGCATCGACAATATGAACTCTAGTAAGTACTTCACTATCGACCAATCTAATTACACGCGGGGAAACGGTTGCAAAATTATTGGTAAATCTTTTAACTCGCACGAATCTAAGAATTTCTTCTTCAATCGAGTTGTCAACTTGTGGAATGGGCTTCCCCGAAACGTTATAGACTGCATCACCATTGATTCATTTAAACTCCGCCTAGACAAATATCTCTCATCAAACCCGCGACTGACTGCGTTTGTAAATGAATACTTTTATTTTATCCCCCCCTCAGTTACTAACCCATCTGTCCTCTACTAACTTCCTAATCCTGCCACGGACATTAGTTCCAGGGCAGTAATTCCCTTTCCAATGTTCCCTTACCCACTCTAAACCACTGTTTGGACACTTGATCCTCAGTGTTTTGGAGGACAAGCAACCTAGAAGGGTCACTAGATCTGTTGTTGCTTGATTTCCTTTGTACATACACACACACACACACACACACACACACACACACACACACACACACATACATACACACACACACACACACACACACAGATACTATGTGCTTGCGTTTTAAATATGCACACACATATTTTAAAGCACTTCCTTCTTTATATTTTTCATTATGTGATATTTACTTTTCCATAAAATATATATATCCACATAAACAGTGCTGGTTGGGGGGAGGGGCGTCGACTGACTGGGGACAGAGGTGCATGGGGGCGGTTCGTTCGTGGCCACCCCTTCGGGGATCACGGCGTCAGGCAATAGATAGATAGATAGACATAAACAGTGATATATTGTATTGCGATAAAAAAGGTCAATTGTATTTATATCTATGTATATCTATGGAAGAAGCTCGAGAACAAAGAACTACCAAAGAGATATTAGAGATAGTGTTTTCTCTCTCTCTCTCTCTCTCTGGTACAAAGAACTACCAAAGAGATGGAGTGTGAGAGATAGCGAGATTAGGATGAGGGAGATAATGTTGGGGTACAAGGAACACTGGCTAGACGGAGACTACGGAAATATAAGAGGATAATTATTATGATCACCGGACTATGATCATGATTATTAGGATCGCCATGTTCAATTCGATTTCCGCTCGAGTAAAGTATTAGCTCCACCGGCTCTGATTGTATCTCACTCTCACACACTCACTCTCCCTCTCTTACTAACTCTAACTCTCTCTCTCTCTCTCTCTCTCTCACACACTAACTCTAACTCTCTTTCTTTCTCTCTCTCTCTCTCACTCATTCTCTCTCTCTCTCTCACACACTAACTCTCGCTCTCTCTCTCTCTCTCTCTCTCTCTCTCTCTCCCCCCTGCACCACACCACACCCCCTTCTTATCAGTTAGTGGTAATTGACACTAAAAGCCCCGACATTCATCTCGGGTTGTGCCCACTCCGACACTTGGTTCCTCCCTGTGTGTGTGTGAGAGAGAGAGAGAGAGAGAGAGAGAGAGAGAGAGAGAGAGAGAGAGAGAGAGAGAGAGAGAGAGAGAGAGAGAGAGAGAGATAGAGAGAGAGGGTGGGGAGGCAGAATGTTTATGTGTTTGATTGTGTCATAGTGTGTGAGAGAGAGAGAGAGAGAGAGAGAGAGAGAGAGAGAGAGAAGAGAGAGAGAGAGAGAGAGTGAGTGAGAGGGGGGAGGGAGAATGGTTGAGTGTGTTTGATTGTGTCATAGTGTGTGTGTGTGTGTGTGTGTGAGAGAGAGAGAGAGAGAGAGTGAGAGTGAGAGGGAGGGAGGGAGAATGGTTGAGTGTGTTTGAATGTGTCATAGTGTGTGTGTGTGTGTGTGTGTGAGAGAGAGAGAGTAGAGTAGAGTAGAATGTCTTCGTGTATTTTCGTGTTTGTAGGTGTCAAGTCAGTATGTATGTGTGTGTGTGTGTGTGTGTGTGTGTGTGTGTGTGTGTGTGAGTGAACAGGCAAAAGTCACATAATCGCTTGTAGTAACAAAGGTGATACTAACAACAAATGTTAATGAACCATTCTGACACGTTGATCAACTATGCTTAAACATTCCTTTAAGTACATTCTCGAGGAGTCGTTATTTTCCTTCATTTAATATAGTACTATATACCAGCTATTTGTGTAGAGCGAATAGGAAAAATTAAGGCAAGGTAAAGCCCCCGTCACACCTATGCGATGCCGCCCTGTGACCTACTGCGATCCTTCCTTTTTAATGGTTCGCATTCTGATCGCAGGCTTGGTCAGCTACAAAAACAGGATTTCCCCAATGATTATGTGGGGCCTGCAGGAGGTCATAACGAGTCGAGCCAGGCTGCGATAATTTTGAGTATACAGAAAATTTGTGGCAGCGGATCTCAGCCCTCTGCAACGTTGTGTTGCCGTCGTAACTAAAGCCCAGATTGACACCCAGACGGTTGAAATAACTTCCCCAAGGATCACAACATGCGCGCCGATATTTTGAAGGTGGTGAACAACGGGGCGCTTGTTACCAAATGGCAGGTAGTCGTTGCGACCAACGTGGCACGAATTGCGACCCTTGCGTTGCTAGTTGCGACTTTGGTTACACTGCTGGTCACCCAGTTTGGCATAGGTCGCGGGTCACTGCGACCATCGCAAGGGCTGCAGGGTGATGGTTGTGTTCTCATTGCGACACACAGCCACATGTTGCTGCAATGCTTGCAGGGTTGCACTGCGGCAGACACGTCGCAGGTGATATGTCGGGAACGTAGTTTCAACACGCCCCGTTTTCACTGTGCAACACCCTGAGGAATGTCGCAACGAGCGCGTACCCGGATCGCATCGGCCTTGGAGTTCGACGCAAGGACGTTGCACCTGAAATGCAGGAGCATTGGGGTGTGTCGTAAGGGGCAGGACGTATGTCGCAGAATCAA
>CM064483.1:68426461-68458961 GCA_032716605.1 Paralithodes platypus | reverse complement strand
TTTTGTGGAGGCTACAGACGATCCAAAAACTATGATGACTTTATTCTCGACTCTCTCATACCCGCTGACTTATTAGAATATTATATTACAATCTACCTCTAAAGGCCACGAAAAGTTTTAATACTGACAAAAAAAAATTAGGCGAAAGTTTTCAAAATCGCCAAACTAACGGAACGAACGTCTTAAAACCTCAAAAACTAATATGCTAAACATGAGGGAGAAGGGAGTCCAGAAAAAGCGAGTAGTACCCCCTTAATGCTGAGACACATTTGAAGCCCCGAAACAAAATAAATGAACCTCCCAAATACAAATATCCGGTAATTAATTGATAAGACGCTTTAACCCCCACAGTACCGGCGACGTCTTTTTCATTATATGCTGGCAACTATTAGACGATTTTCTTCAGCTTAGGAACGGTATCTACGAATTAAGAGGCTACAGACTATCTCAAGCCATCCTTTTAGCTACCATATATAATATATACCATATATAATTGGGTCGGTGGGCTTGCGACCCCCACCCGGAAAAAATATCGAAGCAAGGAAAAACGAACGAACAGCCTCGGATGCGGACGGAACCAACGTTGACGAACCACGACCGACTAAGGACATGCCTTCGGACATTCTGAGAATGGCTACGTGGAATGTTAGTGGCATGAATGATGGCACAAAAGAGAGAGAGGTTCTGGAAGTGTTAGTGAATGCCAGGCTGGATGTATGTGGAATGACAGAGACCAAATGGAAAGGTTCAGATGTGAGAGAGTGGGAGTGTGGAATGGGTGTGTGTGCTGGAGTGAGTGAAGGAACAGCGAGAGAAGGTGCATGTTTGTTTGTAAGTAGCAAATGGAAGGAATGTGTAAGAGAGTATGGGTCTGTGGGTTCAAGGATTGTGTGGGTGAGAATGAAAGTAGGAATACAAACGTGGGTGATTGTATGCGTGTATGCCCCGACAGAGGATATACTTGAAAGAAAGAAAGAGGAGTTCTGGATGAATGTGGAGGCGTGCCTGGAGAAGTTTGACAAGAACGAAAGAATATTTCTGATTGGGGATATGAATGGTAAGGTGGGTGATAGGAAAGTTGAGGGAGTGGTGGGAGGGTGGGGGGTACCATCAGAGGTGAATGGGAATGGTAGTGCACTTGTGGACGTATGTGTGGGGAGGAGGCTGTGGATAGCCAACACCTTCTTCCGACACAGAATGATCCACAGGTACACGTGGAAACGGATGTTGACGATGAAGGATAAGACAGTGGTGGAACGAAAGTCATTGATTGATTATGTATGTGTGGATGAACGAATGAAGAAATCTGTGATGGATGCTAGGGTGTATAGGGGTATTGGAGGGGGTCTGTCTGATCATTATGTAGTGGTAGCTAAGGTTAGGATACAAAAGAAGTGGGTGAGGAGAGCGGGAGGGAGGCGAGAGGAGGGTGGAATGGTGAGGAGGGTGGAGAGGTTGCAGGAGGAGGAAATCCGGGAGGAGTACAGGAGAGCAGTGGAAAGACGACTAGGTGGGTTCGACCTGGAAGTTATGGAGGAAGTGGAGGAGATGAGCAAGGTGTTTAAGGATGAGATCTGTGCAGCATGTGAGGAGGTGTGTGGAGTGAGGAGAAGAGGGAGGGGAGTGAAAGGTACAGCATGGTGGACAGAAGAGGTACGAATAGCTGTGGAAGAAAAGAAGAAGAAAGCATATAGAGAGTGGTTGGGTAGCAGAGGGAATGAAGATTCCGAGAGACAGAAACGAGCGAGGTACGTGGAGAGTAAGAGGGTGGTGAAGAGAATAGTGAAGGAAAGTAAGAGAAGAGTAGATGAGGAATTTGGAAGGAATCTGAGTGTAAAATGGAGGGAGAGTAAGAAACTGTTCTGGAAAGAAGTCAAGAAAGTTAGGGAAGGTAGCAAGGGAAACAGTAAGGTTGTGAAAGATAAGAATGGGAGAATGCTAGCCGAGAAGCAAGAGAGAGTCGAAAGGTGGAGGGAGTACTTCAGTGAGTTGCTAAATGAAAGGAATGAAGAGCCAGCAAACATAGCTGGATATGGTATGGGAGGGAGAAGAAGAGAAGTAGTGGAGGAGGAGGTGGGGATCAGGAGGTCAGAAGTGTGGGAAGCCATGAAAAGGGTGAAGTTGGGGAAAGCACCAGGAACAGATGGAGTGTGTGGGGAAATGTTGAGGTATGGTGGTGAGATAGTGATAGAATGGGTATGGAAATGTGCAAACTAGCATGGGAGAAGGGGAGTGCACCCGATGAGTGGAAGACTGGCATAATAGTCCCCCTATATAAGGGCAAAGGGGAAAGAGGAGTGTGTGGTAACCACCGAGGAATATGTCTTCTAAGCGTAGTAGGGAAGGTATACAGTAGGGTAGTGATTGAGAGAGTGAGAGTGAGAACGGAGAAATGGATAGGCGACGAGCAGGGAGGTTTTAGGAAGGGAAGAGGATGTGTAGATCAGATTTTTACCCTGAATTGTGTTGTGGAGAAGTATCTGGAGAAGAAACAAAAGGTGTATGTTGCCTTTATGGACTTGGAGAAGGCCTATGACAGAGTGGATAGAGAAGGTTTGTGGAAAGTACTTAGAATATACGGAGTAGAGGGCAAGTTGCTGAAAGCAGTGAAGAGCATGTATGAGGGTGCAAAGGCGGCAGTACGTGTGGAGAGTGAGCAGAGCGAGTTCTTTGACCTGAATGTTGGTTTGAAACAGGGGTGTGTGATGTCCCCGTGGTTGTTTACTGTATATATGGATGGAGTTATGAAAGAAATACTATCAAGAGCAGTGGATGTTGGTGTATCGCTGAAAAGGGAGGGAATTGAGTGGAAGCTACCTATACTGCTGTTTGCGGATGATACAGTTCTGATGAGTGATAATGAATGGGAGTTGCAGGGTCTGGTAAATGAGTTTGGAACAGTGTGCGAAAAACGGAATTTGAAGGTAAATACGGGAAGAGCAAGGTTATGGTCTTCGAAAGGGGTGAAGTCACAGAGTGTGAGGTGAAGCTGAACGGTCAGGCTATGGAGATCGTCAACTCTTTTAAGTATCTGGGCAGTGTGTTGAGTAAAGATGGGACTATGGATGAAGAGGTGCGGGAGAGGGTACAACAGGGGAAGAGGGTTGTAGGAACGCTAAAAGCAGTAACAAGAAATAGGGTGGTCAGTATGGAAGTGAAGAAGTCCTTGCATGACAGTGTGGTAATCCCGATACTGACTTACGGAAGCGAAGCATGGACGTTGGTTGAGAGACTCAGACCAAGAGTGAGAGCAGTGGAAATGAATTACTTAAGGAGTGCGTGCGGAGTTACATGGAGGGATAGACAGACTAATGAGGAAGTAAGAAGGAGGTGTGGTGTGGAGGTAGATGTGCTGGAAAGTGTGAAAAGGAACAACTTGAGATGGTTCGGCCATATGGAACGTATGGAAAGCGAGAGAATGACTAAGAGGGTGTATGAGAGCGAGGTGGAGGGACAGAGGGGGAGAGGTAGACCGAATATGAGGTGGAAGGATGGAGTGAGGAAGTACATGAACGAAGGTGGTGCTGGTTGGGGGGAGGGGCGTCGACTGACTGGGGACAGAGGTGCATGGGGGCGGTTCGTTCGTGGCCACCCCTTCGGGGATCACGGCGTCAGGCAATAGATAGATAGATATAATTCTTAAGCTTCATCAAACTGTCTAAATGCAGCTGAAATCAAATAGAATACACGTCATCAGTACTGGAAGGGTTAATTCAACCCGACACATCTTCTAAAATATATGGATCAGCATTAACCCTTTGAGTACCAGCGACGTGTGTTATATTATATTATAGCTATATTTAGACGATCTTATGCAGCTTTGGAAGGATCTGTGTTAGTTAAAAGGGTTAGTTGAGATAGTTTGTAGCCTTATCATTGCTAGCGGTCCTTCCTAAGCTGAATAAAATAGTCTTATAGCTGCCAGAATATAATGAAAAGGACGTCCTTGGTACTGTACTGTATGGGTTAATGATCACGACTGTACACTATGTTCCCGGAGTAGGCGCCCTCATAAGTCAACAGGGTACAGGTGTTGCTACTGGCGCAGTAACTAGAAAATGCTTGTACAGTTGCTCGCAGGAATCGCACCCACACCTTGGTTTTATGTGTGAAAGTATAAATGTCATGAATAATTTATAAGTGTTATTTATTATATACCCATTAATTAAGCATGTGAAATAATTAATGCATAACAAATACACTCGTAATTCTTCATTCCATTAATATATTTGACATATTGGGTTCGAACTCATGTATACTAATGATTATAATGAATGGTTTGCCCCATTTCAAATATTATCACAAAAGCTAAACTCATAAACTCATCCCACCTCGCTTTTTTGTTTCTCTTTCTCTCCCTCTCTCTTTGGCTTGTATCCATTCGGCCCCATTCAGCCTACTGTTTTAAGACGTTTACCTCCATCCTGGTTTCAATATGTTCCTGGTGAGCGGTAGGGAGCCAGCATATATATATTTTTGTTTTACAGCAAGTTAAATTTGTACATTTTTCGATAGAAAAATTTCTCCGGCGAAGCCGGATTTCTCCATACAATGCTGGCTCGCTATCGCTCGTCAGGAACAAATCGACACCTGGATGAGGATAAAAGTCTTAAAACAGTTGGCTGAATGGGGCCAAATGGATACAAGTCAGAGAAAGAGAGAAAAGGACAGAAAGATAAAAAAAAAAAAAGTGACCCCCCTTAAGGCAAGAACACTGTTGCAATATATAGTTATAATTTAGCGAGTATAATATTACATTAGAAGGGTTGCAACTTAGCAACATTTTAAATATCACTGTACAGAGTAAGCGCCTGTTATCATGTCTACCAGATGATTTTGTTTAGCTTAGAAAGGAGTAAAAAAATCAATGGCAAACACCCGTCGAAAGAAAAGGGGCACACATACATACACACACATACACAGACATACACAGACACACATACATACCCTCACACACACACACAAATACCTTCACACACACACAAACACAAACACACATACCCTCGGAAAAAGGAGATTGTAGATCTTAATAATACTAATGGCAGCAAATTATAGCCCCAGTTGCTCCGTGACAGACCCGGAGGAGGTAAATGATCTGCCAGCCCCTCCACCCCTTTCTGTACGCCACGCTTCGCATCATCTGGGAGCGTCTATTGGGAGAGTAAACCTAACGCATCTTGTGGAAGCGTCTATTGGGAGAGTAAACCTAACGCATCATCTGGGGGCGTCTATTGGGAGAATAAACCTAACGCGGCTTGACCCGGTGATGATTACAAGATTGCGCCCACTTCAAGCACACCATGTTTTGTTCACAAGTACTGCAAGCTGTCACTATTTCCCTTAAACAAGTGTTTGTGGAGATGGGTCAACCTATAAGCCTGCCTGCCTTGCAGCCATAGCCTAGCTGACCCTAGGCCTAGATCTGGGTGATTGTCCACTTGTGGACCTTCAGTTTATATATATATATATATATTTTTGTTTTATTTTTGTTCTATGTGAGTGAGGGAGACAAAAGGCAGAGCTGCCTGTAGCGAGTGTCTCCACCAGAGTTGAAAGAGTGACAGGGCCAAAATCAAGGGACGTTTGAGCCAAAATGCCTGGACACACGGAGTTTGAAGCAATTTAAGTCCTAGGAAGAGGGAAAGCCTGATTCTGGGAGAGAGTTCCAGAGCTCAGCAGTTATATAGCGGAACATCATTGCAATTATTTTTTATGACAGATAGAAATTGACCAATGTAAATGATAGAGTACAGTGCGAGATAGTCAACATGGCGGGTGTTGCAGAGAAGTTAGTCTTTGTCCCTACAGATGCCTGCCTGCCAGTCTCTGAGGCTTTCTACCACCATCCATCAGGTTTTTGTGGAGGGCTGCTGAAGAGTGGGAGGAGGAGTATATACTGTAATATGCCAACCTCTTATTTTAATGCCGCCATATTGCAGACCCAACCATACAAACCGTGTGACGCCAGCTTAAAGCAGGCATCACGGCGCCAGCATATGTAAGGGGAAAGCCACAGCTCTCCCCATAAAGAACCCGGACAACAGACGCGCCTTGTGTTGCGCCGAGTCGCCCACAATTACCGGGATTGTCTTTGAGGCTATTTACGGACCAGCAGGGAGGCCAACATACTAATTCTACCCTATTGGGGTAAGAGGGCTTTGTAATGCCAGACTGACAACAAATCAGGTACAGCACAAGGCCCTGGGCGTAAGATTTTCTGCGGAGACATACAGTACAGACGTACTACGGCGGCAAAAATACTGTCACCTCCCCTGTCTAACAGTACTAACCCCTTATCTCCCCCATTACTCTACGCCTTCCCAACCACACACCTCACAGTTTGCCATCTAGGGATAGAAATATGCAGGGCTTGTACACCTAATATTATCGAGTCTAATAATATTCTCGCAAGTCATGGTGAGGCAGTAGAAGCGACAGAACGTTTGTCGCCGACTGTACAATATGTAAGGAATGCCAGTGACTGACCTCATGGTTGGACTCACGATCAACACATGTATGGATAAATCTTGTATGGACCTCAGGGCTGAGGTAACCCGAACAATCATGCCGAGATTGACTTGGGATGGGAAGAAATGCGGCCTTAACCCCTCGAGGACCAGCGACGCACGTGATGCGTCGGCAATGTATGTAACGCTAAACCCCAGCGCCGCATAGGGTGCGTCGCGGTTAATTACTCCGGTCCTATGGCATCTAGAGGGCTCAAACTTGTATGGGAACTGCGTAAGTGTACCACACAACAATGCCGATGGTTGAAAACCCTCTAAGTCCAGCCGCGTGCGTGTGAGCGCGCAAAAACATATTTTTGCATGTTTTGCCTACCCATTTCGCTATGTTAATTCCGACTTTCGGGGGCGCCCCGTAGGACCCCTTAATGACTTAGGGGATCGTTTTTGTTGTGGTTTTTCCTTCATTTCTATCCCATTCCAGGTGTTTTCTGGAATATTTTTTTTTTTTTTTTTTTTTTACAACCTGCTGGTCCTGGAGTGTACATTTATATTATATTGGCTGGTGCTCAGTGGGTTAAGCCTCTACCTGAGGGGCAGAATCGGAGGGTGAGTGCAACTACAGTATATTATCGGAGGGTGAGTGCAACTACAGTATATTATCGGAGGGTGAGTGCAACTACAGTATATTATCGGAGGGTGAGTGCAACTACAGTATATTATCGGAGGGTGAGTACAACTACAGTATATTATCGGAGGGTGAGTGCAACTACAGTATATTATCGGAGGGTGAGTGCAACTACAGTATATTATCGCAGGGTGAGTGTAACTACAGTATATTATCGGAGGGTGAGTGCAACTACAGTATATTATCGGAGGGTGAGTGCAACTACAGTATATTATCGGAGGGTGAGTGCAACTACAGTATATTATGTCATCAGGTAGGCCCCAGTTAATATATTGTTTGAAGTGATATAGTTTGTAGATATGATACCATCGATATGATTGACTCTCTACAAGCCCTACACGTGTTCTATAGTTTCAATGGTTGATTGATTTGTTATATTCTTAGTTTTAGTTTAAGCATACTGTTTTATGTTTGGCTAGTTTAGGTTATGCGAGACAAAGCTTAGGCATTTCTGGCTTGCACCAACTTAGAGTAAGAAAAGAATGCACTGTAGTTGGTGTGGTGTGCGGTGTGCTTCGTGGCTGCATTTGCACGCTCGCTTTAAGGGGGAGGTACTCGCTTTTTCTGGACCACCTTCTCCCTCATGTTTAGCATATTAGTTTTGAGATTTTATGACGTTCGTTCCATTAGTTTGGCGATTTTGAGACCTTTCGCCCCATTTCTTTGTCAACATTGAGATCTTTCGTGCCATTTAGGTGTCGATTTTTTCCTGGCGAGCGATAGCGAGCCTGTAATTTTAGAGGAAACCGGCCTCTGGCCGGGGAATTTTTCTACCGAAAAATGTACAAATTTATCTTGAAAGGGGGTCTAGGGCGTGTTTTTTTTTTTTTTTTAAGTTTGATGGAGGCCTAGCGATGAAACTCAAAAATAAATAAATATATAAATACATAGGCCAAAAACCAAGCACTACCCCCTTAATCCACCTCCCTTTGATCTCTCCCGGAGGCTTTTTACACAGTTGGGAGGAGGCTTTGTTTTCATCCTAGTGGGTCTGTATGTTGGTTTGTCGACGCGAAGCTGTAAAACTATGTGAACGACTTTTACCCAAATATGTTGATGCCTTTATTTTGGTGATCAATTTTATTTATAGCAATTAGCCGATGCTCATCTTTGTATTCATGTTGATTCATGCCTAACCTTTGGAACTAATGTTATGTTAACCTCTGTCATATATATACCGACAACTAAAATATTTCTAAGTAACCAATGAGTATCACAATAATAAACATTTAAATGGAGGTGAAACTTCACAGTGTAATTTTTGGTAATTTTAAGACTTTTCGGCCCATTACTTTGCCAATATAAAGACCTTCCATGCCATTTAGGTCTCGATTTTTCCTGGCGAGCGATAGCAAGATAGGAAGGTATGCAGAGAACATACCTATAATAAAATATGTTCTACCTCGGTCCTAAATCAATGTATTATAAACAAATTGTCAAAATCCTATGAAATTCTTGTTGGCCTTTCTTGTTCACAGACAGACAGACAGACGCGATGATCACATGAATCCCTGTCGTGGATAATCAATAAGTCCTTCACACATAATTTTTAACATCATTTACTGTATGTAAAGTTTTATTCAGTATACTGAACTACTTTTTGTTCTTAAATCAAGATGAGACGTGCTTACTACAATCGTCCTGCCACAGATAAGGCTGCTTTAAAGATAATATGTGTATAAATAGAGATACATACACACAGTGGACTCTTCTACCACCAGATGTTTAGAATTATGTGTGTATGTGTGTGTGTGTGTGTGTGTGTCTGTGTGTGTGTGTGTGTGTGTGTGTGTGTGTGTGTGTGTGTGATGATTGTTTATGCATTTTGGTTGTTTATAATTTTTTGCTTTATATATGAATAAATAAATAAATAAATAAACATATATATATATATACCGGTATATATATATATATATATATATATATATATATATATATATATATATATATATATATATTATATATATATATATATATATATTTTTAGTGCTTTTATATAATTAAATATTCCTGTCCTGATTCTTTTATGTTTTTGAGATTTTTTCCTTCCACTCTACTGATCCTAAATGGTGGTTGTTTGTTTACATAGCGAGGTAGAAGAGGGGTGAGGTATGGAGGGGGGGGGGGGGGGGGGGGCAATGTGTGGTCATTAGTGGATGTCAACTCCTATTTAGGGTACCGTTATACAACAGAGTACCAGCTTCACATTTAGGACGCCATCTTGACTCCCATATTGTATCCCATATGTTTTTGTTGTTGTTGTTGTTCCCCAAGCTGCATGGCCGAACAGCCCCAAGGCCCAGAGCAAGGCCAAGGCCATAACCGAGCGTCCCCACAGAACCCTCCCTGCCGACCACAATAAAGCCTGGGTGACCGAAGCCACTCCATGGCGGGGAGCTGAGGAGGGTGCGGAAACGCCCGGGAACCCAAAGACCCACCCAGGGCCCTGTACCCCTCAGCAATTATGAAGAGAAAGTTGAGGGGCAAAGGAAAAATGTGACGCTTTGGCTTCCAATCTTGGTAGATTGGGAGGTCAATCCACGGAAGAGACGCCGTCACTTGAGATCTAGAAAATATTTTTTTTTTTTTTTTTTTTAAGAGACAATGAACGGAGGAAGGAAAAACACAGATAAAACAAAAAGGTCCATGTGCCTAAAGGCATCCTCCATTCATAAAATGTTTGTAACAACTGGATTTAAACATTTGTTGATTGTAAGTTTGTGGAAAGCAATTCGAGGGAAGTGAATTCCAAAGAGTAGTAGCTCTGGGGATAAATGAATTCTGATAAGCAGAAGTTCTGCATTGTGGAGGAGAAAGTGTAAATTCATGGGCGCTCTCAGCTGCCCTAGTTCTACGGGGAAAGATGTGGAGAGGCGGCACAATTGAAGCAAGTTCCTCGGAACAATTGCTGTGAAAATATCTGTAGAATAATGCAAGGGATGCAACGTTTCTTCGTATGGCTAATGTAGGAAGGTCCTGTGTGATTGAAGGGTTATTGATTAATCTAATAGCTTTATTTTGAATTTTGTCCAACTGCCTCAATGCAACCACTCCACTTCCACCCCACAGAGGTGAACAGTAATCCATCTGAGAGCGCACATGACTTTTATATATTACGGCCAACTGCTCGTCAGTGAAGAATTCTCGAACTCTGTACAGGAGTCCCAGTTTTTTAGAGGCATTCTTAGCAATGCTTCTAACATAATGTGTCCAGCTCAAGTTAGTAGTTAATGTTACACCGAGAATGTCAATACTAGGGGAAGTGGGAATATTTACATCATTACAAAATATATGGGAGTCAGTGAGATTCTGTCGGTTAGAAAATTGAATGTACTTGGTTTTCTGTGCATTAAAGGAAACTAGATTCTCTTGTCCCCATTCATTAATTCTAGAAAGGTCCTGGTTCAGAGAAATTGCAGTGTTTATTTTTGAATTTATAAGATCGGGTTGGGTGAAAGAATTGGTAAATGTGAAGGAACTGTGGAGTGTTGAGTCATCTGCGTAGGAATGTATTGGATTATGAGTGGTAGATATGAGATCATTGATATGAATGAGGAACAGAGTTGGGGCCAAAACTGATCCCTGGGGAACACCAGCATTTATTGAGTGAAATTGAGAATAAAGGCCATCTACCATTACACGTATTTTTCTGTTATGAAGATAAGAAGAAATTAGTGGAACTAATGATGCAAGGCCGTAGTGTGACATCTTCGACAATAAGGATTGATGCCAGACTCTATCAAATGCCTTTGATATATCCAGTGCTATTGTATGTGTTTCACCATGTTGGTCTGTAGCTTGGTTGATTTGATGCGTAAGAAGGCAAAGAATGTCTGCAGTTGATCGACATCGTCTAAAACCATATTGCCTATCACTGATTAATTTATTATTCTCCAGATGCTTAATTATGTGATTATTTAATATAATTTCAAAAACTTTGCCAAGAGTGGAAGTTATAGCTATTGGTCTGTAGTTTGATGGATCTGAAGAGGCACCTTTTTTAGGAACTGGATGGATGTTTGCTTCTTTCCAGGGTACTGGGAAGCATGAGGTATGAGTACACAGATGGAAAAATGTTTGCCAATACAGGAGCGAGCACCAAGGAGCAATTCTTAAGTACTATTGGAGGAATTTCATCTGGACCAGGAGCCTTATCTACTGAGAGATTCTGCAAAATAGTTTTGACATGTCTGGTGTGGATCTTAAGTGAGGGAATTTCAGGTGAATTAAAATTAAGTACAGGGACATCTTGATTTATTTCATCTAAGGTTGAGTTGGTGGAGAAAATATCTGCAAGAAGGTTAGCTTTACCTCGTGGGTCACTTACAAGATTGCCAGTCGGAGATTTTAATGGTGGAATGGATGAAGCAGTAGTGAAGTTGGATTTGAATGAGTTAAGAGATTGGGAGGTCAATCCACGGAAGAGACGCCGTCACTTGAGATCTAGAAAATATATAAGTAAAAGGAACAGTCAGAGTAAGCTATGGGTATGGCAGAGATCGCTCAGTTCTCACTCTGATAGACCAGCCCATCACCACATGACTAGAACCCAATCCTCTCAGCATCAGCTAGGAAAGACCCTAGAAAGCCGCCTTTGGCGGGGGGATAGCTCCCCTATTTCAACCCCTTTCGGGGTTGGGCACCCGCCCTGTATCCCATATTGTTTGGTATTGTTTCCATATTATATTATCAAGTTGGATTGCTTATATGTTTCTATTGGTATGCTTCTTTCCATATCACCATACTCCAATCAATATCTAACTGCCGACACTGCATTAAGGGGGGTCACCGTTTTTTTTTTTTTTTTTATCTTTCTCTCCATTTCTTTCTTTCCCTGGCTTGTATCCATTTGGCCCCATTCAGCCAACTGTTTTAAGACGTTTATCCCCATCCAGGTGTCGATTTCTTCCTGGCGAGTTATAGCGAGCCAGCATTGTATGGAGAAATCCGGCTTCGCAGGAGAAATTTTTCTATCGAAAAATGTACAAATTGATCTTGCTGTCAAAACAAAAATATATATGCTGGCTCGTTACCGCTCACCAGGAACATATTGACACCTGGATGGGGGTAAACGTCTTAAAACAGTAGGCTGATTGGGGCCGAATGGATACAAGCCAAAGAGAGAGGGAGGGAAAGAGAAAAAAAGCGAGGTGGGCTCCCTTAAGTGCTTGACAGAGGGACATATGGAATGAAGATGGAGTGCACATCCTCTAAGGCGTTACTCTGGCCCTCTACTTCTCCACAGTGACCCTTCAGTACATACAGACTATAAGCAACTGGTGACATGTGGAGTCTTTGTCTTCATAAATCATTGGTATTCTCTTGACTGCGAGACCTCATTTTCTCACCTGTATATAATATCATTGTGTATTCGACAGGATCAAGTTTAATTAATATAAACACCACATGAGGAAGACCACTTTATTGACAACCGGTAACAAGACTTATTATGTGATGAAGCAAATATATAAAAAAAAAAAAAAAAAAAAAAATATATATATATATATATATACGGTATATATATATATATATATATACAGTATACTGTATATACATACTGTATATTGGTGTACTTTACCTTAGCCAGGGTTAATGACAGGTATGTGGCCTAATAATTATTATAGTAAATAAATAAAGGCTATCTCCCTGCCTACTACAGTGATGGTCAACTGTTCTAGCCCGTCTGCCCGTTAATTATATGCAACCCAATTATGGCCCTGTTTGCGTATGGCAGCATTGCGTCTTCATCTGATTAACTCTCTACATGCGTACAATACCGCTCCGATGTTTATATGTATACATCAATGCATAAAACCACCCGGCGAGTAACAATCCATGCGGGCAACTGTGCAACTGTCGATCCAGGTTGCAGAATATAAACCCGCCTCCCGACCGACAAGACAGCCCAGCGCCGGAGAGTGTAGATCTGATGGCTGATAAGACAACAAACCCGGCCACGTACTTCACCCGGGGATAACTTATTGGTTTAAAGAGCTGAGGAGTGAGACAGAGAGAGAGAGAGAGAGAGAGTGAGAGTGTGTGTGTGAGAGAGAGAGAGAGAGAGAGAGAGAGAGAGAGAGAGAGAGAGAGAGAGAGAGAGAGAGAGAGAGAGGGGAGGGGAGGGGAGGGGGTGGGGGGGTCGGTGACTTACTGGATCTATCTGGTCCGACGGCTTGTGGGTTTTGTTATATTTTGTGTAATGAGTAGTGAGGATTTCGCTTCCCGTTGCCATGTTCGAGCAATCATTTTACATTGTCCCCTACCTTTCCCAGACTTCCTTCAAACTAAAATATAATGCCCATCCAGACCCACCTTCAAGCTAAATGTATACATTTTTCGGTAGAATATAGTCCCAGACAGGCTCGCAATTGTGAACGTGTAATTTAAAAAGTTGCAGGCTCGCTATCGCTTGCCCAGAAAAAGAAAAAAACGACACCAGAATGATGTGAAGCTTCTTATTTTCTCCAAAATTATGGGGTGAAACGCCTAAAATCTCCAAAATAATGGAGCGAAACCTGGAAAGCCCATAAAAACCCCCTCGGATCAGATAGGGTTGCCATGATACCTTATGATGTGTTCGCCACTCTTCTAGCGGCACCAAGGAGCGCGACGCCCCTCGTTTTGGGTGGTGATTTGGTGCAGTAGACTGTTTGAAGCGACATCTCGCTCCCTTGCGAGGATGGGCTCGTCTGGCACCTTTTGCAGTTCGACATCCAGGGCTCTCTTGAAGCTGTCTAACGAGACGTCCCTCATGTCTCTTACTCGCCGTGGGAGTTTGTTGAAGAGACGTGGGCCTCTGTGTGATAACCAGCCCTCTCGCAGAGAGCCCATAGCACCCCTGTTATTCATCCGGGGGATTTCGCATTCCCAGCCTCTCCTATCACTGAATTTCATGACTATCGGAGTATGTAGGTTTGGTACTAAACCCTCTGCGATTTTCCAAGTGTATATTATTAGGTAACGTTCTCTTCTACGTTCCAGTGAGTACAGATTCAGTGCTCTTAAACGCTCCCAATAGTGTAGCTGTTTTATCGAACTTATATGCGAAGTGAAATTTCTTTGTACACTCTCTACGTCATTTATTTCACCTGCTTTGTATGGGGATGTTAATACGCTACAATATTCAAGCTGCGGTAGCACTAGAGATTTGAAGAGCGTTATCATAGGTACTTCACCGCGTGTTTTAAAAGTACGCAGAATCCAACCCGTTAGACGTTTCGCAGCCGCCACTTTGACCTGGTTATGTACTTTGAAACCCATATTTTCAGATATTAATACCCTAAGGTCTTTCACACTGTCTTTCCGTTCTATTATGTGGTTAGATTCTGTTAAGTAATTTGTAATTTCTTTAACACCATTATTATCTCCGTACCGTATTAATTGGAATTTTTCCTCATTGAATTGCATGTTGTTTTCCCTGGTCCACTGGAGCACTACATTCATGTCTTCCTGCAGTCGGCCCGTGTCTTCTTGTGTGTTTACTATCTTGCTTAATTTTGTGTCATCAGCAAAAGACGACACCGTACTGTGTCTGGTGTTGGTATCTATGTCGCAAATTAGTATGAGGAACAGAAGGGGCGCTAGCACTGTTCCTTGGGGCACTGAGCTTTTGACATCCAAAGGCTCAGATGTGACTTGGTTTACTGCTACTGATTGTTTTCGGTTTACGAGGAAATTGTATATCCACCGTCCGATTTGACATCACACTGTTGATTCTATTAGGGCTTAAGGGGAGATTTCCACTTAAGGGACTTTTTTCTTTAGCCCTTTCTCCCTCATGTCTAGCCCCATTGTTTTTGAGATTTTAAGACGTTTGCCCCATTAGTTTAGCCATTTTAAGAACTTTCACCCCATATTGAGACCTTTCGTGCAATTCTGGTGTCGATTTTATCCTGGCGAGCGACAGCGAGCCTGTAATTTAAGAGACATTTTTCTACCGAAAAATGTACAAATTTATCTTGAAAGGGACTCAAGGGGGTGTAATTTTAAGCTTGATGGAGGTCTAGAGAACAAACTAAATACCTCTCGTTAACTCATCCAAACATTGATACAAATATACTCAGAAAATGGAAAATTATTGTAGTCAGCGAGTAAAGCTGGTATCACACGAGAGCATTTATAGTCAACATTCGATCATCAACATATTTCTGGCAACATTTCTGGAGTATTTTGCACCGGTATCGGACACTAGACTGATGGTAGATGAATTTGGGTGACCGGAATCAAATAAACGTTGACCTCATAAGCTGCCAGACCAGTGTTGAGGATAAATGTTGAGGGAAAAAGCGTTCGTGTGATACCAGCTTAAACCTCTCCTTGGTCCTCCACTGCTGATTACAAATTGTCCCTGGTTCCCCTGGTTTCCGGTCACTTCGCCCCATCACGTGATCTAGGTTATTTCTCTTTACTTCAGCAAACTGTAAATCTATCTATCTATCTATCTATATGCTCAGGCCCAATCCCCATTTTGGGGGTAGCCGACTCAAGACAGAGCAAGAACAGGGAAAACACAAAAACAACATAAAACAACAAATAAACACAGAAAGCACAAACTCACACACATCCAGGTCACCCAGGAGAAGACCCAGAGACCAGGGTCACCAAGGTCGCTCCAGCACTCCCCCGTAAATGCGAGAACAAAATACTATGATGGACCGTGGATCGAATTGACCACTTGCGAGTTTCGATCTATAAGGAAGTTGGAGCTGTAGACATCGATATTTTAACATAATTTACAGCTAAAATACAGTCGTACTACATTCATAAATACATAAATCACAATTTAACATACCATTTAGCCATCAAAAACCTACATTATCTATTATCTATTATCTATTCTATTATCTATTATCTATTATATTATCTATTATCTATTATATTATCTATTATCTATTATCTATTATCTATCTATTATCTATTATCGATTATCTATTATCTATCTATTATCTATTATCTATTATCGATGCTTCTACAGATCCAACTTCCTTATAACCAGTAACTCGCAAGTGCTCAATTCCGGTATGGGTCAGAAACATTTAAGGGGAGAAATTCCACTTGAGGGATGTTTTTCTTTGCCCCTTTCTCCCTCATGTTTAGCCCCATTGCTTTTGAAATTTTAAGACGTTCGCCCCATTAGTTTGGCGATTTTAAGAAGTTTTACCCCATTCATATCACTTTTAAGACCTTCGTCCCATTTAGGTGTCGATTTTTTCCTGGTGAGCGATAGCGAGCCTGTAATTTAAGAGGAACCGGCCTTCGGCCGGGACATTTTTCTACCGAAAAATGTACAAACTTACCTTGAAAGGGGGTCATGGGGGTGTTATTTCAAGCTTGATGGAAGTCTAGGAAACACACTAAAAACCTCCCCTTAATCCTATCGGCGTTCAAGAGTTTTGGCCCATAAGCACATAGCAAGATTCCATTTTATTAATTTTATGTTATACGTTTCCGTTTTATATGAAGGCGTTGTGGCCAAGAAGCGAAACGACCTACAGCCATTCCAGATCTCTCACTCTCAGTCTCACACACACACTCTCTCTCTCTCTCTTACCCCTTTACCAGGCAATAATCTCTTCCCTGTGATTTTCGAGATATCAGTGCAATATGATATCTGTAATTCCTGCTCTCGCTCTCGCTCTCGCTCGCTCTCTCTCTCTCTCTCTCTCTCTCTCTCTCTCTCTCTCTCTCTCTCTCTCTCTCTCTCTCTCTCTCTCTTTTTTGCCCTTGTATAATTCTGATAGGTAACACTTTCGGCCCAGATATTTTAGAGATACCAGGGTGTTATGATTGTGTTACTCTCTCTCTCTCTCTCTTTCACACATACGCGCACACACACACACACACACACACACACACACACACACACACACACACACACACTCATACACACTCTCACTCTGTCTCGTATAGTTCTAATCGATTATCGGTACTACTTTCGCCTCTTTAATTTTAGCGATATCAGGGGCTATGATTATTATAACTCGCTCTCTCCCTCTCCCACCCCTCCCCCCCTCTCTATCTCCCTCTCCCACCCCGCCTTCTCTCTCTCTCTCTCTCTCTCTCCCTCTCACCCCCTTTCTCTCTATCTATCTCTCTCTCTCTCTCACACATACACTCTCACTCTCTGTCTCATACACACACTCTCTTTCACACACACACACTCTCTCTCTCTCACACACCATACTCACTCTCTCTCTCTCTCTCTCTTTCACACACACACACTCACTCTCTCTCTCTCTCTCTCTTTCACACACACACACACTCACACTCTCTCTCTCTCTCTCTCTCTCTCACACCACACCGTCAGTTTCATCAAGCGGCTCGCTTGGTGTAGTGACTAGCGTCTCGGACTTCCACTCAGAAGGCCCGGGTTCGCGCCCACGCTCGGCGCATTAAAGATTTTTCACAAGCACTGAGTCGTTACCATCCCTCATGAGCAAAGGGATGGGGTAGTAGTACAGGACCCCAATGGAAATACGCCTAATCGGCCTTATTGAGCTATCCTTAGCTAGCTTAGCATGCGCTAGCTTTAAGAACTATTATTATTATTATTATTATTATTATTATTATTATATTCTCCACCTCGCTCTTTTTCCCCAGCCTCACCATTTGTCTGTACCGGTAAAGTTCACTGCTCCCCCTCAACCCTCGGACCTGGGGCTTACTTTGAGAGAGATATTTTTGTTTTTTTTTGTTTTTTTAAATTCACTTATTTGTTGCAACCGAGATGGGGCAGTTAGTATGACCACCCAACAAACCATGAAATTAATAACAATGCATCCATTTGAATCTGAATCGAACCCTCATGAGACAACGCAAGACTGTATTAACCCCTTCAGCACCATGACGTCTTTTTACGTTTGATTCTGGCTAAGAGGTGTTGATTTTAAACAGTTTAAGACTTTAAGGGGAGGTCTCCACTTGAGGGATTTTTTTCTTGACCCCTTTCTCCCTCATGTTTAGCCCCATTGCTTTTGATATTATAAAACGTTTGCCCCATTAGTTTAGCGATTTTAAGAACTTTCACCCCATATTAAGACCTTTCGTGCAATTCAGGTGTCGATTTTATCCTGGCGAGCGATAGCGAGCCTGTAATTTAAGAGGAACCGGCCTTCGGCGGGGACATTTTTCTACCGAAAAATGTACAAATTTATCTTGAAAGGGACTCAAGGCGGTGTAATTTTAAGCTTGATGGGGGTCTAGGGAACAAAGTAAATACCTCCCCTTAAGAAGGACCAAGGTCATTAATTACAAGGACGTATTGAGATCGTAGTTTCCCATTGTAGTCCCGGAGGTAGATCATAAACTAAAGAAAATCGTCTAATGGTAACCAGAAAACGATGAAAATGACGTCATGGTGGTGAAGGGGTTAAGCGCATACATAATACACACCATGAGTTTAAGGGGAGATTTCCACTTGAGGGATTTTTTTCTTGACTCCTTTCTCCCTCATAATTAGCCCCATTGCTTTTAAAATTTTAAGACGTTCAGCCCATTAGTTTGGCGAATTTAAGAACTTTCACCCCATTTATGTCACTTTTAAGACCATTCGTGACATTTAGGTGTCGATTTTCTTCCTGGCGAGCGATAGCGAGCCTGTAATTTAAGGGGAGCCGGCTTCGGCCGGAACATTTTTCTACCGAAAAATGTACAAATTTATCTTGAAAGGGGGTCTAGGGGGAGTAATATTAAGCTTGATGGAAGTCTAGGGAATCAACTAAAAACCTCCCCTTAACCCCTTCTGTGCCGACAACGTTTTTTAAATCAAATTCTAGCTATATTTAGACGATTTTGTGCAGTTTAAGAAGGATCTGTAGTAGTGAAAATGTTAAGTGAGATAGTTCCAAGCCATTACATTGCTAGAGGTCCTTCCTAAGCTGAATAACATAATTCAATTGTTGCCAGATCATAAGGAAGAGGACGTCCCCGGTACAGAAGGGGTTAAGGGAAGATGGGTCGTTTTGAGATTTTAAGACGTTCGGCCCAATGTTGATCTAGTTTCCGATTCCAATACGAGGTAACCTCAAAAAATAGTACGAGAGAAAACGACGTGCGCATCGAAAATTGGCGGGAAATGCGCCGCTCGTGTGACACCGCCTTTATTATATAACCCTGCCGCGATACAGCCATATACCGCGATACAGCCATATACCGCGATACAGCCATATACCGCGATACAGCCATATACCTATCATTAATATTTCGGGTGGAGGGTCTGAAGGAGGGGGGATGGCCGTATTTATTTGTTCATTTATGTATTTTTGTTATCATGTTTTTAGTTTCCTCTCTAGACCTCCAGCAACATTTTAAAAACACCCGCCCAAGATCCTCCTTCAAGATAAATTTGTAAATTTTTCGATAGAAAAATATCCCGGCGAAGGCCGGTTCCTCTTAAAATACAAGCTCGCTATCGCTCGCCAGGAAAAATCGACACCTAAATGACACGAAAAGTCTTAATATTGACAAATAAATGGGACAAAAGGTATTCAAATCGCCAAACTAATAGGCTGAACGTCTTAAAATCTGAAAACTAATGGGGCTAAACATGAGGCAGAAGGGGGACCAGATTAACGACCCATCTCCCCATAACTCGGCACCCCATCTCTTTGTTGTAACGTGTAATTTGTTCGCACCTAAAGCCAGTTCTTCACCTTATCTCTCTCTCTCTCTCTCTCTCTCTCTCTCTCTCTCTCTCTCACAAAATGACGAAGAACGGCTGAAATTTGTAGAGCTACGACGCAAAGCCAAAAAGTTAATTAAGCAAAGTAAAAAGACCTTAGAGTTACATATTGCGAATCAAAGTAAAACAAACCCGAAAGAATTCTATAGTTATATCAGAAAGAAAAAAGTTGTTACTTCAACTGTTGGACCGTTAGTCGATGAAAATGGAGAATACACCAAAGACGAAGAACAAATGAGTAATGCCCTCAATACCTTCTTTGCATCAGTTTTTACAACAGAAGACCTCAGTGATATCCCTACACCATCGCCGATTCAGATTGATAATTCAGATGTTCTAAGCAATATCACCGTTACAGAGAGAGAAGTATTGAATTGTTTAGATAAACTCAAGGTAAATAAAACGCCTGGACCTGATACAATCTCGCCTAGAGTTCTAAAGGAAGCTAAGGATGAGCTCTCTAAACCACTGACATTACTATTCAATAAATCCTTGCAGTCTGGAACTATGCCCGATCAGTGGAAGCTAGCCAACGTAACACCGATATTAAAAAAAGGCAGCAAATCCCTACCCAGTAACTATCGTCCAATTAGCTTAACCTCAGTTGTATGTAAAATGCTAGAAACGGTCATACGAGACAGACTCGTAAATCACTTAGAGGAAAATAACATACTTAAAGATACTCAACACGGCTTTCGTAAAAAAACGTTCCTGTTTAACAAACCTCTTAGACTTCTTCCACGATATCCTCAACCTCTACGATGAGAGTAAAGCTGTAGATATTATATACCTTGATTTTCAAAAGGCCTTTGTCAAAGTTCCCCACAAACGTTTACTGCTAAAACTAAAAGCGCATGGAATACAAGACGGTGTGTTGAAATGGATAGAAATTGGGCTCAGCGACAGAAAGCAAAGAGTAGTCATAAACGGTAAGGCATCAAAATGGACCAATGTAAGTAGCGGGGTACCCCAGGGATCGGTACTAGGACCAATTCTCTTTCTAATTTACATCAACGACATAGATGAGGGTCTCACCTGTACAATCTCAAAATTTGCTGACGATACAAAAATTGCAAATAGCGTACTCTCAAAAGAACAAGTTGACGATATGCAACACAATCTAGATAAATTGTCATGTTGGGCCCAAATTTGGCAAATGAGTTTCAATGCGGATAAATGTAAAGTACTACATATCGGATGCCTAAATGAGAAAGCAAACTATTCGATGAATGGCATCAGCTTAAGAATGTAAACAGAGAAACCGATCTGGGAGTAACAATATCGAGTAACCTAAAACCGAGTCAACAATGTTCAGAAGTTGTTAAGAAGGCAAACAAAATAATTGGCTTTATAGGCAGGTCATTTGAGCATAAATCCAAAGAAGTTATCCTAACCCTTTACAATTCATTAGTCCGCCCTCTTCTGGAATACTGCGTTCAATCCTGGTGCCCTTATTACCAAAAAGATATAAACAAGCTAGAACGAGTTCAACGTAGAGTTACCAAAATGATACCTAGCCTAAAGAACAAACCATACGAAGAGCGTCTTAGAGAATTAAATCTATTTCCTTTAACCCAGCGCAGATTAAGAGGTGACTTAATTCAAGTGTTCAAAATCATCAAAGGCATCGACAATATGAACTGTAGTAAGTACTTCACTATCGACCAATCTAATTACACGCGGGGAAACGGTTGCAAAATTATTGGTAAATCTTTTAACTCACACGAATCTAAGAATTTCTTCTTCAATCGAGTTGTCAACTTGTGGAATGGGCTTCCCCGAAACGTTATAGACTGCATCACCGTTGATTCATTTAAACTCCGCCTAGACAAATATCTCGCATCAAACCCGCGACTGACTGCGTTTGTAAATGAATAACTTTATTTATCCCCCCCTCAGTTACTAACCCATCTGTCCCCTACTAACTTCCTAATCCTGCCACGGACATTAGTTCCAGGGCAGTATTTCCCTTTCCAATGTTCCCTTACCCACTCTAAACCACTGTTTGGACACTTGATCCTCAGTGTTTTGGAGGACAAGCAACCTAGAAGGGTCACTAGATCTGTTGTTGCTTGATTTCCTTTGTACTTCCTTTGTACTCCTTTGTACTCTCTCTCTCTCTCTCTCTCTCTCTCATTTACTCTCCTTTCCTGATCTGGACCACTTCCTGCGCTCTCCGGGTTCGCCTCATTAAGCCTGATGAGAGAGAGAGAGAGAGAGAGAGAGAGAGAGAGAGAGAGAGAGAGAGAGAGAGAGAGAGAGAGAGAGAGAGAGAGAGAGAGAGAGAGAGAGAGAGTAAATGACAGATAAATTCAAGATAAGGTGCATAAGGAAGTGAGGGAAATTTAAACAAGTGTCACACGAGCGCTTTTTCCGGCAATTTTCGATTACCAAGTTTGTTCTCGTAATATTTTGAGACTGTTTCTCATTGGCATCGGAAATTAGACTGAAGGTAGATTATACAAGGTGGCTGAATTATGATACAACTGAGATTTTAACGCTGCCAGACTGCAATTGCTCGTAAAAATGGACGTAAAAAGCATTCGTGTGACACCGCTTATAATGCAAATATAAATGAATACATCAGTGAGGGGAAATGAAAACAAAGAGTAAACATGAGAACATATTATATAACTCAAAATAAACAGAAACAAATTATGAAGTGTATAACAGTGAGGGGAAAATATTAAGATATAATTATAATGATATAAGCAAACATAAATAAAGGTTAGAACAAATAATACACGAACAAAATACCAAGAGGAGAGTGAGGGTATATGATGCAGAGTAAAGATAACATAAATTAAATGTAGAACAAATAAATAAAGTTATTAAGTATATATAACACAGTGAGGGGAAATGATAAAGAGTAAAGATAAGAAAACATGAACAAAGGATAGAACAAATACAAAGTTAATAAGGGATAGAACAAATACAAAGTTAATAAGGGATAGAACAAATACAAAGTTAATAAGGGATAGAACAAATACAAAGTGAAAAAGGGATATAACAAATACAAAGTGAATAAGAGATAGAACAAATACAAAGTGAATAAGGGATAGAACAAATACAAAGTGAAAAAGGGATATAACAAATACAAAGTGAATAAGCAAGAAAGGAAAGAGGGGAAATGATAAAGAGTACACACAAACAATAAACATGAATCAAAGTTAAAACAATAAATACAAATTGAATACATTTAAAACGGAAAACATGAACACAAAGTTAGAACACAAAATAAAAAGTGAAGATATTTAAAACAGTGATGGCAAATGATAAACAGTGATGGCAAATGATAAACAGTGATGGCAAATGATAAACAGTGATGGCAAATGATAAACAGTGATGGCAAATGATAACAGTGATGGCAAATGATAAACAGTGATGGCAAATGATAAACAGTGATGGCAAATGATAAACAGTGATGGCAAATGATAAACAGTGATGGCAAATGATAAACAGTGATGGCAAATGATAAACAGTGATGGCAAATGATAAACAGTGATGGCAAATGATAAACAGTGATGGCAAATGATAAACAGTGATGGCCAATGATAAACAGTGATGGCCAATGATAAACAGTGATGGCCAATGATAAACAGTGATGGCCAATGATAAACAGTGATGGCAAATGATAAACAGTGATGGCAAATGATAAACAGTGATGGCAAATGATAAACAGTGATGGCAAATGATAAACAGTGATGGCAAATGATAAACAGTGATGGCAAATGATAAACAGTGATGGCAAATGATAAACAGTGATGGCAAATGATAAACAGTGATGGCCAATGATAAACAGTGATGGCCAATGATAAACAGTGATGGCAAATGATAAACAGTGATGGCAAATGATAAACAGTGATGGCAAATGATAAACAGTGATGGCAAATGATAAACAGTGATGGCAAATGATAAACAGTGATGGCAAATGATAAACAGTGATGGCAAATGATAAACGGTGATGGCAAATGATAAACGGTGATGGCAAATGATAAACGGTGATGGCAAATGATAAACGGTGATGGCAAATGATAAACGGTGATGGCAAATGATAAACAGTGATGGCAAATGATAAACAGTGATGGCCAATGATAAACAGTGATGGCAAATTTAATGATAAACAGTGATGGCAAATGATAAACAGTGATGGCAAATGATAAACAGTGATGGCAAATGATAAACAGTGATGGCAAATGATAAACAGTAAAGAGATGAAAACAACTAAAACTTAAGGGGAGATTTCCACCTGGAGGATTTTTTTCTGAGCCTCTTTCTCCCTCATGTTTAGCCCCATTGCTTGTGAGATTTAAAGGCGCTTGCCCCATTAGTTTGGCGATTTTAAGAACCCTCGCCCCATTTCTGTCAATTTTAAGACCATTCGTGCCATTTAGGTGTCGATTTTTTCCTGGCGAGCGATAGCGAGCCTGTAATTTAAGGGGAACCGGCCATCGGCCGGGACATTTTTCTACCGAAAAATGTACAAATTTATCTTGAAAGGGGGTCAAGGGGGAGTAATTTTAAGCTTGATGGAAGTCTAGGGAATCAACTAAAACCTCCCCTTAAAACAACATATTTAAAAGTGAATACATTTAAGGGGGGATGGGCGTATTCATTTAAGGGAGGATGGGCGTATTAATTTAAGGGGGGATGGGCGTATTCATTTAAGGGGGGATGGGCGTATTCATTTAAGGGGGGATGGGCGTATTCATTTAAGGGAGGATGGGCGTATTCATTTAAGGGGGGATGGGCGTATTCATTTAAGGAGGGATGAGCGTATTCATTTAAGGGGGGATGGGCGTATTCATTTAAGGGGGGATGGGCGTATTCATTTGCTCATATATGGATCTTTTTTATTATACGAAAGGTCTTGATATTGACAAAGAAATGGGGCATATGGTCTTAAAATCACCAAACTAAAGGGCCGAACGTCTCAAAATCTGAATACTAATGGGGCTAAGCATGAGGAAGAAAGGGAGGGGGGAAGGGGGCAGAAAAACGAACATCTCCCCTTAAGGGGGGGATGGGCCGGTTTTCTGGACCACTTTCTCCCTCATGTTTATCCCCATTAGTTTTCAGATGTTAAGATGTTTGCCCCATTAGTTGGTCGATTTTAAGACCTTTCACCCCATTTCTTCGTTAATATTTAGACCTTTCGTGCTATTTAGGTGACTATTTTGTCCCTGGCGAACGATAGTGAGCCTGTAATGTTGGAAGAACCGGCCTTTGGCCGGAAAAAATTTCTACCGAAATTTTTTACAAATTAATCTATAAGGGGATCTAATGGATGTTTTTTTTTTTTTTAAATTTGATGGAGGTCTAGGGAAGAAACTAGACAAATAATGAATACATGCACAAATCGCCCAAAAAGTGAACCAACCCCCCTTAAACCAGTGAGGGGAAATGATGCACGAGTTACTAAGGGGAGGTAAATTCTGTGTGAGGGGAAGCAGTTGGTGATAAGCCCGATAGAGGGGTCTGCTAACACTGATAAGGAGGGGAGAGGCAGAGGGAGGGGGAGGAGGACGGAATTGGACATAAGGGGGAGGAAATTAAGAGTGTGTGTATGAGTGTGAGTGATTGTGTGTGTGTGTGTGTATGACAGGGCTTGATTGTATATATGTATGTGTATGTTTGTGTGTGTGTGTGTGTGTGTGTGTGTGTATGACAGGGCTTGATTGTATATATGTATGTGTATGTTTGTGTGAGTGTGTGTGTGTGTGTGTGTGTGTATGACAGGGTTTGATTGTATATATGTATGTGTATGTTTGTGTGAGTGCTTGTGTGTGTGTGTGTTTGAGTGTGAGTGTATGTGTGTATGACAGGGCTTGATTGTATATATGTGTGTGAGTGCTTGTTTGTGCATATGTTTGTGTATGTGTGTGTGTTAGTGCCTCTTTGTGTATGTGAGTGAGTGTCTGTCTGTGTGTGTGTGTGTGTGTTAGTGCTTCTCTGTGTATGTGAGTGAGTGTCTGTCTGTGTGTGTGTGTATGTGTATGTGTGTGTGTTAGTGCTTCTTTGTGTATGTGAGTGAGTGTCTGTCTGTGTGTGTGTGTGTGTGTAGATGTCTAGGTAGTTTTCTGTGCCTAGATGTGTGTGTGTGTGTGTTAGTGCTTCTTTGTGTATGTGAGTGAGTGTCTGTCTGTGTGTGTGTGTGAGTGTGAGAGAGAGAGAGAGACAGAGAGTAAGAGTGTGATAGAGTGAGAGATAAAGTAGCCCAGCACCCCATAATAGTAAAGTAGTAATGGGCCGGGAACAAGCCCCTGATAACACAAGATGGACTCCTTTTAAAAACCACTTAAATTATCCTTTTCTCCCATTACCCTCTCTGTCCCTGGTCTGCTTAACCCTTTCAGTATTTATCTACTTGGTTGAGCCCGAGAACTTTCAGTCTTCTACTGTACTTCTCACTTCTCCGCTTGTTCTTCCTCTGTCCAATTGTTCTTCTTTCCTACTTTACTCCAGCCATCTGGTCTGGTTGTGTGTATTTCCCTTTCAATTTATGAATAAATTTGTTTCTGTAACCTAATGATAACTCATGCTAATACTCTCTCTCTCAGACTCCCTCTCTCTCTCTCTCTCTCAACCCCGCCAATACAAATGTTTACCCCCACCACCGTAGCCCGTCCGTCCAAGTCATAAACTACTACTTCTCATTCCTGCCACCCACCCTTTCGTAAATAGAAACCGAACGCGAGATTAAGGGGAGATTTTTTTATAATAATGTATTTATTGATTAATTTAATTTATCATAAATTGTTATTATTAGTTTCTTCCCTAGACATCCATCAATCTATCTATTTACTATCTATTTACTATCTATTTGCTATCTATTTACTATCTATTTACCATCTATTTACTATCTATTTACCATCTATTTACTATCTATTTACCATCTATTTACTATCTATTTACCATCTATTTACTATCTATTTACTATCTATTTACCATCTATTTACTATCTATTTATTATCTATTTACCATCTATTTACTATCTATTTACTCAGGCCCAATCCCTACTTGTCATATTTCTTTCCTATTTGTTTTTTCAATCAAGCTTGAATAAAATACCTCCAAAACTCCCCTTCGAGATAAATTTGTGCATTCTTCTGGTAGAAAATTGCTCTGACCGAAGGCCTGTTCCTCCTAAATTGCAGGCTCGCTATCGCTCGCCAGGAAAAATCGACACTTAAATGGCACGAAAGGTCTTAGAATTGCCAAAGTAATGGGGCTAATGTCTTAAAATCCCACCGTAGTCTGTCTGTCTGCCCGCCTGATCCAACTATAAACGAGTATTTTTCATTCCTACTAGCGACCATTAATAGTCTGTTATTCTCCTCCTAGCTAACGGTAAATTGCCATGTGCTCGTCTGAACTAAATGAACATATGGCTAAAAATATAACTGACTGACTGATCCTTAATTTACCGAATGACTGACTGAATGGATTACTGAATTACTGAACCGCGAAAACAGTCAGAAGATACATGGTTGTAAATACAAACAAATTCACATCTACTACTGCAAGTACTACAACAATACTACTACAATTACCACTGCTACCGCACAGACACACACACATACAGTTTAATTGCCGACTTGCGAGTTTCGTTCTATAAGGAAGTTAGAGTTGTAGTCATCGATATTTAACAGAATTTACAGCTAAAATACGGTCGTAGAACATTTATAAATACATAAAACCCAATTCAACATACCATTTATCCATCAGAAACGTACATTATTATTGTATTTCTGTTTAATATCGATGTTTACGGCACCAACTTCCTTATAGCCTGAAACTCGCAAGTGGCCAATTACACTTTTATCAATTACTGTTCTTTATCTAAATTCCTCTAAGACCATGCTCATCACCTTGTCATATTACTCCGCCTGGTTCGTCTTATAAAGGTTTATATACACTTCCTGAACACCCCCAGGTTGTTATCACCATCTAATGTACCAAGCTACTCTAACTCTATCTATAGGTTAGGTCTTAATCTCTCTCTCTCTCTCTCTCTCTCTCTCTCTCTCTCTCATATACTACATATATATATACCGGTATATATATATATATATATATATATATATATATATATATATATATATATATTTATATGAACAGTGCTGTATATTTGCAATTAATGGATTCTCTCGTTTTTTCCATCTGAAGTAACTCCTTGGAATGGACCGAAAGCTTCCCTGTATCTCCTTTAACCCTCTCCCGGATAACCATCTACCAGTCAACGAGCGGCGCCGAGGCAGGTGAGGAATAGACCGGTAATTGTTGGCCTTTATATATACAATGGGGTTCAGAAACGGGGCCTTATGAATGGTGTGATTATACCTGAGTGATGGGACGGCCCTTGCTGGGGATTAACACTTTTAATACCATGGTTGAGTTCGGTTCATTATGGCTAGATATTTAGCGATTTTATTGGGCCTAAGAAGAAGCTATACGTTTAAATGGGTAACACTATCTCAATTAATCGTCTGACACCCCCCCCCCCCCCCCCGAAAAAAAATCATCTATTAGTTGCCGGAATATACAAAACAAAATGGACGTCATCTGTACAGAAGGGGTTAAAATGTGGCGTCACACCAGAATATTACCCATAGTAACTTTTTCCAATCTGGCAACTTGTTAATTCCTTGCTACAGATGTCTTGCCTATTATACCAAATTCACTTTTACACGGAGGTAGTATATCCCAATAGATGCTTTTAATGGGAGAGGGTCTATTTTTCTGGTCCCCCCTTCTCCCTAATGTTTAGCCCCAATAGTTTTCAGATTTTAAGACGTTGGCCCTATTAGTTTGGTGATTTTAAGATAATTTCCTCTATTTTGTTTTCGCTCGCCAGGAATAAATCGACACCTAAATGGCACGAAAGGTCTTAAAATCGCCAAACTAATAGGGCCAACGTCTTAAAATCTCCAAGCTAAGGAGCTAAACATGAGGGAGAAGGGGGTTGAGAAAGCCACTCCCCCCCTTAAGGGTAGGTTTTTAGTTTGGTCTCTAGATATCCATCAAGCTTAAGATTACACCCCCTTGAGCCCCTTTCAAGATAAAGTTGTACATTTTTCGGTAGAAAAATGTCCTGGCTGAAAGCCGGTTCCTCTTAAATTACAGGCTCGCTATCGCTCGCCAGGATAAAATTGACACCTAAATGGCACGAAAGGTCTTAAAATTGACAGAAATGGGTCGAAAGTTCTTAAAATCGTCAAAATAATGGGGCGAACGTTTTAAAATTAGAAAACAAATGGGGCTAAACATGAGGGAGAAAGGAGTCAAAAGAAAAATCCCTCAAGTGGAAATCTCCCCTTAAGGAGGAATGCATAACAGTGATCAGTTCTAATTATAACTGAACCATAATATTTAATGTATACCTTTGGTTCACGTCGTTAACATGTGATGTAAACTTAATTATTCAAAACATTACACACACTCACACACTCACACTCACATACACAAGCGATGGTGTGTTTATCGGTACACACGTTAATTATGCAGGCTTACGAGTCCATTTTTCGATTTGTAAACCTAAATATAACTATCTAGATAAAACTTAACCTAACCGAAAACACTCCATTTCAACGCATTTTAAAGAGGTGTGTACACTTAAACTGTCGCTCCAAACCTCATGTACCTGCAAACCTACATATTTAGTCAATTTTGTACTTTTTAAGTACACCACCGGTTGTCCACACACACACACACACAGCCCGTAGCCTAGTTGGTAGAGCTCTCGTCTCACACACGAGGGGTCGGGGATTCAATCCCCGGCCGGGCGGAGACAAATTGGGCTTGTCTCCTTTCATGTGTTAGCCTCAGTTCACCTAGCTGTAAATAGGTACCTGGAATAAGTGGACGACGTTGTGACGTCCCATCTGGGGTTGGAAAAAATGGTACAAGGCGAGATGGGTATCATATGGTTCACCTAAGCTGATGGCTACCTAAGCCTTCGGGCGAGACGGTACCGTCTATAGTGAGAATGGTACCATACAGATCCACCCTAAGCCTTCGTTTCCGATGTCGCCAATTGGCTAAAATATAGACTACACACACATCCACAGCCATTCCAACAGTACATAAAACACTTAACATGCATTTCACTCAATACATTCCCAGTTAAGGAAGCGCGATAATAATGAGCTTAGCTCGCATTGCGTGGATTCCCCTTGACGAACAAGTAACTGAGTAACATACACACGCACAAATATTCCAATAAACCCTAAAAGCAGCCACCACACACGCTCGTCAGACATGGCCAACGTGTTTTACCCGTGGAGGAAAAATATAATATTTTACCGCGTCACCCGCGGTAACACTTTATGACCAACAATCTATAATTTAATATGCGGGATACCTTAACCCTATTTAAATCAAAGGGGCTTAAAACGCGGCATAATCCTCAAAGGCTTAAGGGGGCCCACCTCGCTTTTTGTTTTCTCTTTCTCTCCCTCTCTCTTTGGCTTGTATCCATTCGGCCCCATTCAGCCTAGGGTTTAAGCCGTTTACCCTTTTACCGGTTTTAAATAAAACGCCTGGACCTGATACAATCTCGCCTAGAGTTATAAAGGAAGCTAAGGATGAGCTCTCCAAACCACTGACATTACTATTCAATAAATCCTTGCAGTCTGGAACTATGCCTGATCAGTGGAAGCTAGCCAACGTAACACCGATATTCAAAAAAGGCAGCAAATCCCTACCCAGTAACTATCGTCCAATTAGCTTAACCTCAGTTGTATGGAAAATGCTAGAAACGGTCATACGAGACAGACTCGTAAATCACTTAGAGGAAAATAACATACTTAAAGATACTCAACACGGCTTTCGTAAAAAAACGTTCCTGTTTAACAAACCTCTTAGACTTCTTCCACGATATCCTCAGGTACGATGAGAGTAAAGCTGTAGATATTATATACCTTGATTTTCAAAAGGCCTTTGACAAAGTTCCCCACAAACGTTTACTACTAAAACTAAAAGCGCATGGAATACAAGACGGTGTGTTGAAATGGATAGAAAATTGGCTCAGCGACAGAAAGCAAAGAGTAGTCATAAACGGTAAGGCATCTAAATGGACCAATGTAAGTAGCGGGGTACCCCAGGGATCGGTACTAGGACCAATTATCTTTCTAATTTACATCAACGACATAGATGAGGGTCTCACCTGTACAATCTCAAAATTTGCTGACGATACAAAAATTGCAAATAGCGTACTCTCAAAAGAACAAGTTGACGAAATGCAACACAATCTAGATAAATTGTCATGTTGGGCCCAAATTTGGCAAATGAGTTTCAATGCGGATAAATGTAAAGTACTACATATCGGATACCTAAATGAGAAAGCAAACTATTCGATGAATGGCACTCAGCTTAAGAATGTAAACAGAGAAACCGATCTGGGAGTAACAATATCGAGTAACCTAAAACCGAGTCAACAATGTTCAGAAGTTGTTAAGAAGGCAAACAAAATAATTGGCTTTATAGGCAGGTCATTTGAGCATAAATCCAAAGAAGTTATCCTAACCCTTTACAATTCCTTAGTCCGCCCTCTTCTGGAATACTGCGTTCAATCCTGGTGCCCTTATTACCAAAAAGATAAACAAGCTAGAACGAGTTCAACGTAGAGTTACCAAAATGATACCTAGCCTAAAGAACAAACCATACGAAGAGCGTCTTAGAGAATTAAATCTATTTCCTTTAACCCAGCGCAGATTAAGAGGTGACTTAATTCAAGTGTTCAAAATCATGAAAGGCATCGACAATATGAACTCTAGTAAGTACTTCACTATCGACCAATCTAATTACACGCGAGGAAACGGTTGCAAAATTATTGGTAAATCTTTTAACTCACACGAATCTAAGAATTTCTTCTTCAATCGAGTTGTCAACTTGTGGAATGGGCTTCCCCGAAAACGTTATAGGACTGCATCACCGTTGATTCATTTAAACTCCGCCTAGACAAATATCTCGCATCAAACCCGCGACTGACTGCGTTTGTAAATGAATAACTTTATTTTATCCCCCCCTCAGTTACTAACCCATCTGTCCCCTACTAACTTCCTAATCCTGCCACGGACATTAGTTCCAGGGCAGTAATTCCCTTTCCAATGTTCCCTTACCCACTCTAAACCACTGTTTGGACACTTGATCCTCAGTGTTTTGGAGGACAAGCAACCTAGAAGGGTTACTAGATCTGTTGTTGCTTGATTTCCTTTGTACTCCTTTGTACTCCTTTGTACCCCCATCCATGTGTCAATATGTTCTTGGCGAGCGGTAGCAAGCCAGCATAAATATATATTTGTTTTGACAGAAACTTAAATTCGTACTTTTTTCGATAGAAACATTTCTCCGGCGAAGCCGGATTTCTCCATACAATGCATACAAGAAATCGTCACCTGGATGGGGATAAACGTCTTTAAACAGTTGGCTGAATGGGGCCAAATGGATACAAGCCTGGGAAAGAGAGAAAAGGAGAGAAAGATAAAAAAAAAAGCCAGTGACCCCCCTTAATCCCTTTGATGAACGTGACGCTCTTTGGCGGTATATTTTGGCTTCCATTACACGATTTTATACAGCTTAGGAAGGATTTGTGGGGATTAAAAGGGCAAAGGATATCTCCATCAGCCCTCTGACTTCCACACACCCTTCTTAAATCTAAATAAAATC
>CM064483.1:68406461-68421461 GCA_032716605.1 Paralithodes platypus | reverse complement strand
CAGCATCACGCGCCTCATTATAACTAACTAGACGTACAGCCACTCAAAACACACACACACACACACACACACACACACACACACACACACACACACACACACAGACACACACACACACACACACGAAAATGAAAATGTTAAAAAACTAGCCTTTGCCTGTAGACATTTGGAAGGTGAATTTAACTCCCAGATAAAGTAGTATTACCAGGAGTATAAGCCAATTCAAAGTTAAATCATCCTAACTTGAATGAAATCGTCTAATGGTAACCAGCATATAATTAAAGCCATCATCACTATACAATACTGATGGAGCTCAATGATTATCGTCAATATTATGTTTCCATTTAACTTGTAAGTGCAAAAGCTGGTTTAGTAAATCATGAAGTACAAATACACACTTCATTTTACGGGGGACGTCGTTGTTTTTTCACCCCCTTCTTCCGCATGTTTAGCCCCATTAGTGTTGATATTATAAGACGTTTGCCCCATCAGTTTTTCGATGTGAAGACCTTTCGTGCCATTTAGAAGTCGATATTTTTCCGGGTGAGCGATAGCAAGCCTGTATTTTTTAGGAGCCTCTATCGAAAAATGTACATAATTATCTGGAAGGGGGATCTTTAGGAAAATATACTAAGCTTGATGGAGGTATAGGGAGGCAACTAAAACAATAATAAATAAATATATGCACAAACTAATATATATTACCCTATACCCACCCCCCTTAAGACACACCCTTAAACACATCATAGAAGACTGCATTTCACACAACCACTTACGCCAACAACACAACCTACACTCAATGAGAGCTCTGTGGGAAAGCCCGATCGTGGCCATGGCCTTCCTCAGGGACTCGGGGCTGTTCGGCCAGGCAGCTTAGGGAACAACAACAACAACAACAACCCCCTTAAGGGGAAGTATTTAGTTTGTTCCCTAGACCTCCATTAAGCTTAAAATTACTCCCCCTAGACCCCCTTTCAAGATAAATTTGTACATTTTTCGGTAGAAAAATGTCGCGGCCGAAGGCCGGTTCCCCTTAAATTACAGGCTCGCTATCGCTCGCCAGGAAAAAATCGACACCTAAATGGCATGAATGGTCTTAAAATTGACAGAAATGGGGCAAGGGGTCTTAAAATCGCCAAACTAATGGGGCGAACGTCTTAAAATCACAAAAGCAATGGGGCTAAACATGAGGGAGAGGGGGGGTCCAGAAAAAAATCCTCCAGGTGGAAATCTCCCCTTAAACCCCTTAAGCCATTATCACATGAGCGCTTTTTCCCTCAACATGTATCCTGAACACTGGTCTGGCAGCTTATGAGGTCAACATTTCAAATATGTCGGCCACATAAATTCATCTACCATCAGTCTAGTTTCCGATACCAGTGCAAAATATTCCAGAAATGTTGCCAGAAAATGTTTGATTATCGAATGTTGACTATAAAAGCTCTCGTGTGATACCGGCTTTATGGGAAGTAATATACCGTTCATACTATACCCTGCTCCCAGTTAGTAGGCCAGAAATCGTGACTACTATTCTCTGTCACTCAAAAAGGGGCTGGAGGAAATGGGCTGTACATTTCCGCACCAATTCTCTGGCTGACCCTTCCCAAATGGTAGAAAGAATAGCTCGAATACGCTAATACTCGAATACTCTAATACTCGAATACTCTAATACTCAAGTACTCTAATACGCTAATCGTTTCTGAGTTATAGAGGTTTATGTTCACGATTTCTGCCCTACCTATTTGGAACAGGGTATAGTGTTAAGGCGGTGTCACACGAGCGGTTTTTCTGGCAATTTTCGATGAGCAAGTTTTTGATCGTGATATTTTGAGTCTTTTTTACACTGGGATCGGATACTAAACTGACGGTAGATTATGCGAGGTGGCAGATTTATGATGTAACTGAATATGTTGAGCCTGCCAGACTACAATTGCTCGTAAATATTGACGGAAAAGTCGCTCGTGTGACACCGCCTATAGTGTATAATATAGATGTGTGGTTATAGCGTGTTGCAAGTTGTGTAGATATAGCCGCCTTGCTTACTTTAGCTTGTTATGTGTTTGATCATGTGTCCACCAGGGATTGGTTAGTTATGAGTGTGTGTGTGTATGTGTGTGAGAGAGGGAGAGAATGTGTGTGAAAGTGTGGGAGAGAGAGATAGGACGTGTGTGTGTGTGTGTTTGCGTATGTGTATGGGAGGGGGAGTGTGGAAGTGTATGCCTGAGCTTGAATGAGGAAGTGTGTGTGTCAGAGTGTATGTGTGTGTAGGATTATTTCGTATGCAAGTCATGTAAATATGTTATATTTACACAGCTAGATATATGCCTGATCGTGTGTCGGTCACGCATAAGTCAACTGTGAGAGAGAGAGAGAGAGAGAGTTTGTGTGTGTGTCAACGGTGTCATCAATGTACTGTATAATTTATGTACAGCTGTATATGTATAGCTGTATGGTCAGTGGTCACCTATGGTAGGGTTCGCCACTCTTCTAGTGGCACCGAGGAGCACGCTGCCCTTCATTCTGTGTGGTGATTTGGTACAGCAGGCTGTTCGAAGGGGCAGGACGCTCCCCTGCGAAGATGGCCTCGTTTGTAAACTTTTGCAGTTCGACATCGATGGCTCTCTTGAAGTTGTCTAACGAGACGCCCCTCATGTCTCTTCACACTCCGGACATGACTTGTATACGAACTTGCAAGAGAGTTCGCTCTATCAATTTGTTCGAACACCGACCCGTGGTAATAACGTTCTTGACATTGTACTTGCAACAAAAGAAGAATTAATAGAGAATTTGAATGTTGGTGATGAATTCAGTAACAGCGACCATCGTACGATAACTTTCACTTTAAACTTTACTAGTAACGAACCAAATAGTAGCATCGAAAAAGTCCCTAATTTCAAGAAAGCAAACTTCCATAAACTTAGAGCTATGTTTAAAGAAACTGACTGGAGCTTTTTAATTAACAATAACGACATAAATACATCTTGGAAGTTATTCGAAACCACTTACCTAAAAGCAGTGCAAGACTGCATACCATCGAAAATACGGCGTCCAGGCCATAATAATAAGCCCAAATGGTGGAATAAAGATATTTCAAACTGCCTGCTTGCTAAAAAATTTGCTAATGATAGATTAAAATCCTCACAATATGACGAAGAACGGGTGAAATTTGTAGAGCTACGACGCAAAGCCAAAAAGTTAATTAAGCAAAGTAAAAAGACCTTAGAGTTACATATTGCGAATCAAAGTAAAACAAACCCGAAAGAATTCTATAGTTATATCAGAAAGAAAAAAGTAGTTACTTCAACTGTTGGACCGGTAGTCGATGAAAATGGAGAATACACCAAAGACGAAGTACAAATGAGTAATGCCCTCAATACCTTCTTTGCATCAGTTTTTACAACAGAAGACCTCAGTGATATCCCTACACCATCGCCGATTCAGATTGATAATTCAGATGTTCTAAGCAATATCACCGTTACAGAGAGAGAAGTATTGAATTGTTTAGATAAACTCAAGGCACGCCTGGACCTGATACAATCTCGCCTAGAGTTCTAAAGGAAGCTAAGGATGAGCTCTCCAAACCACTGACATTACTATTCAATAAATCCTTGCAGTCTGGAACTATGCCTGATCAGTGGAAGCTAGCCAACGTAACACCGATATTCAAAAAAGGCAGCAAATCCCTACCCAGTAACTATCGTCCAATTAGCTAAACCTCAGTTGTATGTAAAATGCTAGAAACGGTCATACGAGACAGACTCGTAAATCACTTAGAGGAAATAACATACTTAAAGATACTCAACACGGCTTTCGTAAAAAACGTTCCTGTTTAACAAACCTCTTAGACTTCTTCCACGATATCCTCAACCTCTACGATGAGAGTAAAGCTGTAGATATTATATACCTTGATTTTCAAAAGGCCTTTGACAAAGTTCCCCACAAACGTTTACTGCTAAAACTAAAAGCGCATGGAATACAAGACGGTGTGTTGAAATGGATAGAAAATTGGCTCAGCGACAGAAAGCAAAGAGTAGTCATAAACGGTAAGGCATCTAAATGGACCAATGTAAGTAGCGGGGTACCCCAGGGATCGGTACTAGGACCAATTCTTTTCTAATTTACATCAATGACATAGATGAGGGTCTCACCTGTACAATCTCAAAATTTGCTGACGATACAAAAATTGCAAATAGCGTACTCTCAAAAGAACAAGTTGATGATATGCAACACAATCTAGATAAATTGTCATGTTGGGCCCAAATTTGGCAAATGAGTTTCAATGCGGATAAATGTAAAGTACTACATATCGGATACCTAAATGAGAAAGCAAACTATTCGATGAATGGCACTCAGCTTAAGAATGTAAACAGAGAAACCGATCTGGGAGTAACAATATCGAGTAACCTAAAACCGAGTCAACAATGTTCAGAAGTTGTTAAGAAGGCAAACAAAATAATTGGCTTTATAGGCAGGTCATTTGAGCATAAATCCAAAGAAGTTATCCTAACCCTTTACAATTCCTTAGTCCGCCCTCTTCTGGAATACTGCGTTCAATCCTGGTGCCCTTATTACCAAAAAGATATAAACAAGCTAGAACGAGTTCAACGTAGAGTTACCAAAATGATACCTAGCCTAAAGAATGAACCATACGAAGAGCGTCTTAGAGAATTAAATCTATTTCCTTTAACCCAGCGCAGATTAAGAGGTGACTTAATTCAAGTGTTAAAAATCATCAAAGGCATCGACAATATGGACTGTAGTAAGTACTTCACTATCGACCAATCTAATTACACGCGGGGAAACGGTTGCAAAATTATTGATAAATCTTTTAACTCCCACGAATCTAAGAATTTCTTCTTCAATCGAGTTGTCAACTTGTGGAATGGGCTTCCCCGAAACGTTATAGACTGCATCACCGTTGATTCATTTAAACTCCGCCTAGACAAATATCTCGCATCAAACCCGCGACTGACTGCGTTTGTAAATGAATAACTTTATTTTATCCCCCCCTCAGTTACTAACCAATCTGTCCCCTACTAACTTCCTAATCCTGCCACGGACATTAGTTCCAGGGCAGTAATTCCCTTTCCAATGTTCCCTTACCCACTCTAAACCACTGTTTGGACACTTGATCCTCAGTGTTTTGGAGGACAAGCAACCTAGAAGGGTCACTAGATCTGTTGTTGCTTGATTTCCCTCCTTACTCGCTGCGGTAGTTTGTTGAAGAGACGTGGTCCTCTTTGTGATAACCAATCCCCTCGCAACTAGCCAATAGCACCCAGATTTTTCATCTTGGGGATATCGCATTCCGAGCTTCTCCTATCACTGAACTTCTTGACTATAAGGGGGGGGGGGTAGGATTGGTACTAAGCCCTCTGCGAGTTGTTTGGTTTTAGTGATGGTAAGGAGCTTTAGGTCACACACGGCTCACTGACACCCAATTTTTCACTCAAGTATACACACTTACACACACATTCTCTCTCTCTCTCTCTCACGCACTTCTTTTCTCTCACACACACATGCACGCACACACACTCTTTCTATCATTCGCACATACACAAACTCTCTCTTTCTCTCTCTCACAAATATACATTCACTCTCACTCTCTCTCACACACACACACACACTCTCATAACTCAGACACAGGACCCTACGTCAGCTTAACGTTAACCGACACGTACAGTCGCCTTCAAAAGTAGCCTCCTTCCTTCCCAACTACACCATATTATCCTCTCCAACAGTTGCCTTCAAAAGTAGCCTCCTTCTTTCACAACTACACCATATTATCCTCCCCAACACCTTCAAAAGTAGTCTCCTTCCTTCACAACTACAACATTTTATCCTCCCCAACAGTTGCCTTCAAAAGTAGTCTCCCACCTTCACAACTACAACATATTATCCTCCCCAACAGTCGCCTTCAAAAGTAGTCTCCCACCTCCACAACTACAACATTTTATCCTCCCCAACAGTCGCCTTCAAAAGTAGTCTCCCACCTTCACAACTACAACATATTATCCTCCCCAACAGTCGCCTTCAAAAGTAGTCTCCCACCTTCACAACTACAACATATTATCCTCTCCAACAGTCGCCTTCAAAAGTAGTCTCCTTCCTTCACAACTACAACATATTATCCTCCCCAACAGTCGCCTTCAAAAGTAGTCTCCCACCTTCACAACTACAACATATTATCCTCCCCAACAGTCGCCTTCAAAAGTAGTCTCCCACCTTCACAACTACAACATATTATCCTCCCCAACAGTTGCCTTCAAAGGTAGTCTCCCACCTCCACAACTACACCATATTATCCTCTCCAACAGTCGCCTTCAAAAGTAGTCTCCCACCTTCACAACTACAACATATTATCCTCTCCAACAGTCGCCTTCAAAAGTAGTCTCCTTCCTTCACAACTACACCCATATTTTCCTCTCCACAGTCGTCTTAACAAAAATACATAAATATACTACTAAATACAAACCCTAGGAAACATAATTAAGCCAGCTTGAACATAAAGGCTACCACCTCCTTTACGTAGGGCACGTGGTACCCGTCTTGCAACTCAATCCCACCCCTACTCTGTGCAACTCTCCAACCCAAGAGTGAAACGTTACTCTCAAACTTTCTTCTACTCAACAGCTGAGCTCTGGAACTCTCTCCCAGAATCAGTCTTTCCCTCTTCCTATGACTTAAATTGCTTCAAACTCCGTGTGTCCAGGCATTTTGGCTCGAACGTCCCTTGATTTTGGCCCTGTCACTCTTTCAACTATTGGGGAGGCACTCGCTATAGGCAGTTATGCCTTTTGCCTCCCTCAATCACATAGAAAAAAAAAAAAAAAAAAAAAAACCCTCTCTAAGATGATGGGTGTGAAGAGGGTAATTAAGTATGGGAGGATGGGCGTATTTATTGCCCTATTCATATATCTTTTTACTATTATTTTAGTTTCCTTCCTAGACCTCTATCCCGCTTTAAAAAACATCCGCCAAAGACCCTCCTTCAAGATAAATTTGTACATTTTTCGATAATAAAGTGTCCCGGCCGAAGGCAGCTTCCTTGTAACATACAAGGTTAAGAGATACCTCTTAACCTTGGTAAAATGCAGGCTCGCTATCGCTCGCCAGGAAATAGTCGACACATAAATGGCACGAAAGGTCTTAAAAACTGACAGAAATGGGCGAATTCTTAAAATCGTCAGACTAATGGGGCGAACGTCTTAAAGTCTCAAAACCAATGGGGCTAAACATGAAGAAGAAAGGGGTCCAGAAAAAAGAGAAAAACTCAAGTGGATACCTCCCCTTATAAACCTTACAAGATCCGATGTCGCATGCCTGTTCTGCTTTCTGGCTATTATTAGGCGATTATATTGAGATTAGGAAGGGTATGTGGAAGTCAGAGGGTTGATTGAGATAGTCTTTACCCTTTTAATTCCCACAGATCTTTCATGATCAGTATAAAATCGTTTAAGGGGAGGTCTCCACTTGAGGGATTTTTTTCTCGACCCCTTTCTCCCTCATGTTTAGCCCCATTGCTTTTGATATTATAAAACGTTTGCCCCATTAGTTTAGCGATTTTAAGAACTTTCACCCCATATTAAGACCTTTCGTGCAATTCAGGTGTCGATTTTATCCTGGCGAGCGATAGCGAGCCTGTAATTTAGGAGGAACCGGCCTTCGGCCAGGACATTTTTCTACCGAAAAATTTACAAATTTATCTTGAAAGGGACTCAAGGGGGTGTAATTTTAAGCTTGATGGAGGTCTAGGGAACCAACTAAATACCTCCCCTTAATTAATGATAGCCAGAATATACTGATAAAATACGTCACAATTTAGCAGCATTGTAGATTTACAGCCTCAATGTTGAAAATAAATAACGTCAACAATTACCAGTATTATTACAACATCGATTACATAATCTCTGCAAGCTTCGTTTGGCGGATATTAACTGGAAAGGAAAGGGAGGGGGGATTGAAAAAGGGGGGGGGGGGGTCAAGGAAGTGAGAAACAGTGGGGGAAGTGAGAAACAGGAGTGGGGGGAGGGAGGTGAGAAAGAGGAGTGGGGGGAGGAGGTGAGAAACAGGAGTGGGGGGAGGAGGTGAGAAAACAGGAGTGGGGGGAGGAGGTGAGAAACAGGAGTGGGGGGAGGAGGTGAGAAACAGGAGTGGGGGGAGGAGGTGAGAAAAAGGAGTGGGGGGAGGAGGTGAGAAACAGGAGTGGGGGGAGGAGTGAGAAACAGGAGTGGGGGGAGGAGGTGAGAAACAGGAGTGGGGGGAGGAGGTGAGAAAAACAGGAGTGGGGGGAGGAGGTGAGAAACAGGAGTGGGGGGAGGAGGTGAGAAACAGGAGTGGGGGGAGGAGGTGAGAAACAGGAGTGGGGGGGAGGAGGTGAGAAACAGGAGTGGGGGGAGGAGGTGAGAAACAGGAGTGGGGGGAGGAGGTGAGAAACAGGAGTGGGGGGAGGAGGTGAGAAACAGGAGTGGGGGGAGGAGGGCGAAGGGAGTGTGACACAGGGGAAGGGGGTGGGGGGTTGACACAGGGGGGAAGGGGAGTGAGAAATAGGGGTGGGGGGGGGGGGCGGGGGGGGAGTTAAAAACAGGGGTGAGTGGGCCGGGGGGGGGGGGGGGGGGGATAATAAAGCCCCCTAGATCACATCGGACTTTTTGGAAACCTTACGTGGTGGAGGTGCGGGTAGGGGGGGTCAGGTTACAGATGCCGCCCAGTGTTACCCCCACGAGTCGCCCCCCACCACCACCACTGGGAACGGGTCAGAACAGCAACGTTCCTACACGGTCACAATCTTAAACGGCCACAATCCTAAACGGTCATACTCCTAAACAACCTCAATCCTAAACGGCCACAATCCAAAACGGCCACAATCCTAAACGACCTCAATCCTAAACAGCCACAATCCTAAACGGCCACAATCCTAAACGGCCACAATCCTAAACAACCTCAATCCTAAACAGCCACAATCCTAAACGGCCACAATCCTAAACGGCCACAATCCTAAACGGCCATAATTTTAAACAACCTCAATCCTAAACGGCCACAATCCTAAACGGCCACAATCCTCAATGGCATATACAGTAATTTAGGTAAGGTTAGAATAGGCTAGCATTCGTTAGGCTAAGTAGAGTAAGAATAAGAAAAGAGACTGTGGCTTTTCTGGTTAGCGGCCGTGTTGACTATTTAACCCCCAGAGTCAGTGATCATTTATTTACCCTCCCGCATGGTTTGTCCCTGGCAGGCCTCTCTATTTATTGTCACGGACCGATGTCTAAAGGGAGAGCTTATTTATAATTTACTTATTGATATTTACAGTTTCTTAATATCTTGGTTTAAATTCCTTAAAAGAAAAACAGAAAACAAGTTGAATTTGTAAATTTTTCTGAAGACAATTTCCTCCTAAATTAAAGTCTCACTATTTCTCGCCAAAAAAAAATTGACACCTTTTGGCTCAAAAGGATTTAAAAATTACAAAAGAAATGGGGCGACAGGTCTTAATAATCGCCAAACTAAAAGGGCAAACGTCTTAAAATTTGATAACTAATGGGGCTAAACATGAGGGAGAAGAGGGTAAACAAAAATATTATATATATATATATACCGGTATATATATATAAACTTCCCCTTAACCCCATCCTTTATTTATCCCTGGCAGCCTCCTCTGTTTATTGTGACGGCCCGGTGTTTAAATTAGCGGAGAGGGCTGTGTGTGTGCCGCTAAATTATGCGTGAAATCTTGAGGGGCCTCGGTGGGATTCTGAGAGGTGGGCGGCCCGGAGTTTATGTGGTGGATGAGGGCGGCGGACAGGTCGGTGGTGGGTGGGTGGGGTGGGTGGACAGATCGGGGGGTTGGGTGGAGTGGGGGGGGAAAGCTGGTATCACATGAACGCTTTTTCCATGAACTTTTAGCATCAAGTGTTATCGTCACCATCAAGTGTTATCGTCACCATCAAGTGTTATCGTCACCATCAAGTGTTATCGTCACCATCGGTCTGACAGCATAATTATGGGGTCAACTTTATTTATTTATCAATTATATTATATTTATTTGTATTTTCAATTATCTAATCATCTACATTAATCTATCTTCAGTCTAATTTCCGGTACCAGTGGAAGAGATCCCACCAATATTGCCGGAAAAGGTTACGTATGGAAAGTTGACGATAACAACTCTAGTGTGACTCTCCCTTGAGAGGTGCGGAGGGGTAACCCAACCCGACCAGAGGGCTCGCCAGTATAGATCTTAGCCCGGCCAACCTATGCCATATTGGAGTCACAAGCATTATTAATCACTTTTTAAACCAGGAAACACCAAAGTCCATCATAAATAAAATACCTAACTGAACGAGTAACATTTTTTGGGATACTGAGTTTAAATCCAAGTCAATTCGAAGTAAGGTAACCGAATGGTTTATAGATGCCTGTGTCACCAATATGGCCTCCAGAGCGGCAGATGGCCAGTTTCCCGTGCCCCCAGGGTCTCTCTCCCGCGAGGTGTGAAGGGGGCGGTGAATTAAGACAGGCGAGGAAAACAAATGCATTCATGCCTCATTTATCTCGACACCTCCACCGCCCCCCCCCCACTACCCTCCCCCCCCCCTCCTTCCTCCCCCCACCCCCCTTCACACACACGCACACACACACACACACACCACGGCAGGTTCCAATCATAAACGGCCACACTCTCCTAGACCAATCTCGTGCAATTTCAATTAACAATATAATACACACACACACACACACAATTACACATGCCCTATTCCCAGTTGAAGGGGCCACAACAAGAATGGCCATATTATCCTTACCTAATCTTACTAAATTTAATTTAACTAAATTTGATATGATATACTAGACTTACTCTAACTAAGCTAACTTAACCAAACCATGTCATACTCCGAAACTGCCATATTCTCATAATCCAATCTCACCCAATTGAGGGTGGATGGTACTCGTTAGCCTTGGTCGGCAACTCATCTAGGGGAGACAACCTTATACAAATCCGGGTGGATGGGATTCGTCAGCCTTGGTTGGCAACCTGTCTAGGGGAGTAAACCTGATACAAATCCGTACTGCTTACCTAGGGGTAAGGCAGGTTAGTGGATGGATTAGCCGAACACCACTGTAGAAAAATAGTGCTAACAAGATACACAGAGGGCCTCGGAGTCGGACGGATCCTAAATTGAGTGGTCAATCCTGTAAGTCCTTCACTAAGCTGGCTCGGGTTGTCCCTCTCACAGGTAATAGGTCCGCTTGGGGGCATTCTGTGTATGGCCACCCTCGTAAGGGGAGTAAGGCGTCCGGCAATAGATAGATAGATAGACCCAATGTAACTTGACTATATAACAGACGGCCGCGCTTAGCCATACTCTGTGCTCAAACCTAGCCTAGCCTACAGTAAGTTGTTTAAGATTGTGGCCATTTAGGATTGCGGCCATTAAGGATCGTAGCCGTCTTGCCCTCCACACCACCAGCACCAAACCAGTCTGTGGGTATCCTGTTACACAAGGGCCTCAATCACTCCCGGCCTAAATGCCTCACATCTCCCGGCCCTTCCCACCAACACAGCGACTAAAGGGAAGGGTAGGTTATAATGGTTGGCTGGAGGTACTACGGTCAACAGAGATTGGACAACGCCACGCATATATCTTGTATTATACATTACCACCGAATAGAGATTGAACTACTCCACACATATAAAAGTAAACTTCAGGAACGTACGATGAAACAGCACGTAGCCGCGGCGCTGTTCTTCGTCTCATTGCCCTTTCCAATACAGGGGTTACTGCATGGGTTACCACAGTTTACTTCCCCAGATGGGACGTCACAACTGTCACTGACACAGAGTACCTCATTTGCTCCTTCAGTGAACAGAGGCATTGGGTGTTAGGAGACCGCCCATCTGGCTCACCCTGCCGGAATCAACCCACGACCTCTCGGCTGTGAACCAAGTGTGCTAACCATGAAGGTATTAGAGGATAATACCTTCATGGTACTAACCACTAAACATTTCTCCATTGTTGGAGATCCACCTTGTTCAGGTGACGGAGCTTGAAGGGAAGCCAGTGGTTAGAAACCCATTGACCTTTTAGACTAACCACTCGTCTTTCATCACTGGTAGTATAGTGGTTATGGTGGTGGTGGTGGTGGTGGTGGTTATAGTGGTGGTGGTGGTGGTGAGTATGATGGTGGTTATGGTGGTGGTTATAGTGGTAGTGGTGGTGGTGGTGGTGGTGGAATTTCCAGTGATGCAACCCCCTCTCAGGAGTTGTACCTCTCCATCCATGACAAAGTGTATAGTGTTTTATGGGACTCACATATTTTAGACTAAGGATTCATATGCTATGTTTTCAGCTATATGCTATGTTTTCAGCTATATAGTCGAGACACATACATTACAGAAACAAGTTGCCCAATATGTGTAATCATTATAGATCTGTAGGTGAATGGGATTTAGTTGAAAGTCAAGTTAAAACTTAAATTGTCCCGTTTAGAAGCTAGTTTACTCAGAGCTCCTACGATGGTGTAATTACCACCAAATGGCACGAAAGGTAGTACAATCGCCATGTCTTGAAGCTTCTAAACTAATGGGGCTAAACATGAGGGAGAAGGGGGTCCATAAAACACCGCCTTAGCTTCTATATAAGTAATTTCAGGTACTCGTGGGTAAAAAACTGGACTGTAAAGTTGGAGAAGCCCTTGAAGGCGTGAGGGACGGAAGGCTGGGGCGTTTTTTAAGGGCGGGGGGGCGTGAGGGTGTGAGGCGGTGGCTGGATCCCTACACGCAACTGTTATATGATACCCCGGGAGAGAGAGTGTGTGTGTGAGAGAGAGGGAGGGGGGGGGGGGGTAAGTGTGTGACAGAGGGAGAGGGGGAGGCGTGTGTGAGTATGAGAGTGAGAGTGAGAAAGGGATGCAAACACAAACAGATAGATAGGATGAGAGAGAGAGAGAGTTACAATAAATAGTTAGTATCTCAGAGAACTTGCGGTCCATTCCGAGAAGATACTCGAAGTGGAAGGAGAGAGACTGTTTAGTGCACTACACTTTTTACAGAGTGTGCAAAATACTATCTACTCTCTTCTTGAACTGCTCTACTGAAGAACTATTTACAACTTCGGAGGGAAGTTTGTACCAGGTAGAACAGATCTTATATGTGAAAAAGTGTCCACAGCTACTAGTGCTGAACCTTTTTAACTCTAATTTCCAGCCATGGTTGCATGTGGTTGTTGTGTTGTATTGCGTTTTGTATAGAGATAGATAGATAGAGAGAGAGAGAGAGAGAGAGAGAGAGAGGGAAAGAGTGAGAGTGAGATGCAACACCAACAGATAGATTAAATGAAAGAAAGTGACATACAGAGAGAGAGAGAGAGAGGGAGAGAGAGAGACAGAGATCCGGCTATTCACCTTGCACTACACCTCCGTCGCCGCTACGTCAAGAGATCTGCCAGTGATCAGCGCCTATGGTCATATTTCTCAGCTCACGGTAAACTGGTAAGGGGAGTAGAGTCGTTTTTCTAGACCCCCTTCTCCCTCATGTTTAGCCCAATTAGTTTTCAGATGTTATGATGTTAGACCCAACACAATCATTGATGATTGAAAAAAAAAATGTAATAAATCGGAAGCACAATTAATATATTTTTTATCTTTCATCTTTTTCATAGGTTCCTCCCTAGACCTCCATAAAGCATTAAAAAAAAACTCCAAGACCATCCTTCGTGATATAATTGTGCATTTTTGTCGGTCGAAAACTACTCCGGTCAAAGGACAATTCCTCTTGAATTTAATGCTCGCTATTGCTCGCCAGGAATAAATCGACAAATAACAAATATAAAAAAATAACAAAACTAATGTGGCGAATGTCTCAAAACTAATGGGTCTAAGCATGAGAGAGAATGGGGTCCAGACGAACACCCCCCCCCCCCCCCCCCACTTAATCCACTTTATCTTGTCCATATACATTCCTTAATCCTCTAATCTCCCTTCTACATCTAAATATTTCTTTATACTCTCTCTCTCTCTTTAATCCTTTCCTTTTTTATGATACCCCTTCCCTTATCCCTTAAGGGGAGGTATTTAGTTTCTTCCCTAGAACTCCATCAAGCTTAAAATTACACCTCCTAGACCCCCTTTCAAGATAAATTTGTACATTTTCGGTAGAAAAATGTTCCGGCTGAAAGCCGGTTCCTCTTAAATTACAGGCTCGCTATCGCTCGCCAGGATAAAATCGATCCCTAAATGGCACGAAAGGTCTTAAAATTGACAAATGGGGCGAAAGTTCTTAAAATCGTCAAAATAATGGGGCGAACGTCTTAAAACAAGAAAAGCAATGGGGCTAAACATGAGGGAGAAAGGAGTCAAGATAAAAATCCCTCAAGTGGAAATCTCCCCTTAAAAACCCTTTCTCACACTAAAGGTTTATAAAATGTACGAAGTGAGCTAGGGGACTTTATATATATATATATATATATATATATATATATATATATATATATATAGAGAGAGAGAGAGAGAGAGAGAGAGAGAGAGAGAAAGATATTATGTGTATGTGTGTGTGTGTTCATAAATTTGTTTAATTCATGTATGTCAATAAATATTATTTGCCTTTTTTATTTTGTCCCTCCAATACTTCTACATCTATTCCTTCAACCATTGTCTCTCTATATACTATCCTTCATAAATAAACAAATAAATACAAAATAAAGCCCAAGGGATATTAGCACGAATTTCTCCTCTCCTATAATTCTTACCCTTGCTAAAAAAAAACTCTTCCAAATCCATTGTACTCCATTTACTTTCATAATCTTCCTTCTTTTCTCACTGCAAGTTTAAAAAATCATTACATATTCCAGGGACCCTTTTTTAATATTGTTTCCTTGTACTTCAGTTCGTGTGTGTGTGTGTTATTTTGTTCTCATTAAGTCCACCGCAAATATCTAGTGTGTATCTTGTAATGTTGTGTATTATGTATACTGTATAATATAACAATCATTCAATTTATAATGT
>CM064483.1:68396461-68401461 GCA_032716605.1 Paralithodes platypus | reverse complement strand
ATTTTTCGCTAGAAAAATGTCTCGGCTGAAGGCCGATTCCTTCTAAAATATGAGGCTCGCTATCGCTCGCCAGGAAAAACAACACCTAAATGGCACGAAAGATCTTAATATTGACAACAAAATGAGGCGAAAGGTCTCATAATCGCCAAACTAATAGAACGAACGTCTTAAAATTTCATAACCAATATGCTAAACATGAGGGAGAAGGGGGTCCAGAAAAAACGAATACCTCCCCCTTAATATAGACTATGGTGTCTCTCACGATACGTATCACGAGACTCCTCCCATGTCACTCTCTCCGCCCCTCTAAGCCTATCTCAGAGGATTTTTTTTTCTTAGCCCATATGTAAAATCTTTCTATTATTTTTAACCGTTTGTTACCTTATATTTTCTAAGCCCCATATACTAGATATATATATATATATATATATAGATATATAGTATAGATATATATATAGATATATATATAATATATATATACAGTATATATAACTGGATATATATATATATATATATATATGAGATATATATATATATATATAATATACAGTATTACTGTATATATACAGATATAATATATATATATATATATACCTGTATATATATATATATATATATACAGTATATACTGTAATATTATATACAGTATATACAGTATATAGTATATATATGTATATATATATATATACAGTATATACTGTATTTATACAGTATATACTGTATATATACATATATATATATATATATACGTATATAAAAAGAAAACCATTATTACATCAAGAATACTAGACTCACTAAGGTAGTTAGTGAATAAAGTCCATGTCCTCCCTAACGACCCCCCGCCTAGCCCTGACAGTAACTGGTCAGGCTGTGGTCTATTCTGGTGTTATGACCCTTAGAGGTACCTGGCACCCCTCACAGCACGCACACTCGCGCAGGGACACAGGCGCACACCTACAGACACACGCAAACAATTACGGACATGTACAAACACACACAACACCTACAGACTCGCACAAACACACACAGACAGCTACAGACTCGCACAAACACACACAGACAGCTACAGACTCGCACAAACACACACAGACAGCTACAGACTCGCACAAACACACACAGACAGCTACAGACTCGCACAAACACACACAACACCTACAGACTCGCACAAACACACACAGACAGCTACAGACTCGCACAAACACACACAGACAGCTACAGACTCGCACAAACACACACAGACAGCTACAGGCTCGCACAATCAGACATCCATGACTGACACACGTAAACACAAGCAGACAACTACCGACACACGTACACACAAACAGACAGCTATTCTGACACACGTACACACAAGTAGACAGCTACTGACACACACACACAACCAGACAGCTACGGACACACACACAAGCAGACATCCACTGACACACGTAAACACAAGCAAACAGACACATGCAGACAGTTACAGACACACGTAAAATGTTACAGGGACAGGGACACGCAAGCACACACAGGCAGTTATAGACGTACGGAGACGTTGCAAACACTGTAAGAATGTGGCGGAAGTCTCCCTAAGTACGGTTCTTGCTTTTGGCCCAGGGTTATAATATTTGTGTTCAAATGTTCGTGGCGTGACCGACTAAGTGGCCGTGTGCTTGTATGTGTTAATGTGGGTGTGTGGGTGTGCTTGTGGGTGTCAATGTGGGTGTGTGGGTGTATTAATGTGAGTGTGCTTGTGTGTGTTAATGTGGGTGTGTTAATGTGGGTGTGCTTGTGTGTGTTAATGTGGGTGTGCTTGTGGGTGTTAATGTGGGTGTGTGGGTGTATTAACGTGAGTGTGCTTGTGTGTGTTAATGTGGGTGTCTTAATGTGGGTGTGTGGGTGTCTTAATGTGGGTGGGTGTCAGTGTGGGTGTGCTTGTGGGTGTTAATGTGGGTGTGCTTGTGTGTGTTAATGTGGGTGTGTGGGTGTCTTAATGTGGGTGGGTGTCAGTGTGGGTGTGCTTGTATGTGTTAATGTGGGTGTGTGGGTGTCTTAATGTGGGTGGGTGTCAGTGTGGGTGTGCTTGTATGTGTTAATGTGGCTGTGACTACTTACTTGTTGTACTTGTCGAGGCCTATATATCTAATTAATGGGATATTTGTATATACATAGTGTATATTGAAACTTAAATGTATGTTGTAGGAACGCTAAAAGCAGTAACAAGAAATAGGGTGGTCAGTATGGAAGTGAAGAAGTCCTTGCATGACAGTGTGGTAATCCCGACACTGACTTACGGAAGCGAAGCATGGACGTTGGTTGAGAGACTCAGACCAAGAGTGAGAGCAGTGGAAATGAATTACTTAAGGAGTGCGTGCGGAGTTACATGGAGGGATAGACAGACTAATGAGGAAGTAAGAAGGAGGTGTGGTGTGGAGGTAGATGTGCTGGAAAGTGTGAAAAGGAACAACTTGAGATGGTTCGGCCATATGGAACGTATGGAAAGCGAGAGAATGACTAAGAGGGTGTACGAGAGCGAGGTGGAGGGACAGAGGGGGAGAGGTAGACCGAATATGAGGTTGGGAAGTATGGATAGTGAGGAACTACATGAACGAAGGCGGTGCTGGTTGGGGAGAGGGGCGTCGACTGACTGGGGACAGAGGTGCATGGGGGCGGTTCGTTCGTGGCCACCACTTCGGGGATCACGGCGTCAGGCAATAGATAGATAGATAGAAATGTATGTATTTTATTTGTTATTTATTTATGTATATATTGTGTCTTTTATTTATTATTATCATGCTTTTAGTTTCTTCCCTAGACCTCCATCAAGCTTAAAACAAAATACCCCAAGACCCCCTTCCAGACAAATAAAGGTAGAACAATGCCTACCCGATATAATACAAGATAAATAACAATAACACTAAATATATTAAAATACAAAGGTTAACATAAACCACTCTATGTATCTGCCAGTTATATTATGTAGGGGGGGGGGGGGGTGAGGCAGTGTGTGTATTATGCAACCCAGTTCTGCCCATTCTTACATAATTAGCAATAACGGCATTCACCTGATTAACCTGACATACTTAAATGCCAATCTTATTTTGTTTATCATTGTTTATCAGGTGACACAAACTAAATATGGCCCTGGTTATATCATATTTATTAGTTACATTGATATACTGTAGATATGAGAAAGGTTGGTATAGATTATGTTAGGCTAGGTTGGTTAATATAAGTGTAGCAATATATACAAATGATCAGAAGTGGGTTAGGTTAGATTAGATTAAGTTAGGTTAGGTTAAGTTAGATTAGATTAATTTAGGTTAGGCTAGGTTGGTAAATATAGGAGTAGCAATATACAGTATACAAATGATCAGAAATGGGTTAAGTTAAAATAGGTTAAGCTAGATTAGATTAGGTTGGTTAATACAGACGTGTTCATATGTAGAATAAGCAGAAGTGGGTTGCAATAAACTGGTGGTCTGGACAGTGGAGGTGGTGGGGGGGAGGCAGCAGAGATGGCGGTCACCGATACTGTTTTATCTCACTCCAACATCACAGGCGGGGGGGGGGGGGGGGGGGGGGGGCGATGGCTGGAGGAAGAGGGGGGGGGGGGAGGGGAGACAGTAAAAAGACATAGAGGGGAAAAGAAGAAAACATAACGTAAGTGTACAAGGAGAGAGAGAGAGAGAGAGAGAGAGAGAGAGAGAGAGAGAGAGAGAGAGAGAGAGAGAGAGAGAGAGGGGTAGGAAAATGTAGGAGATAATATTGGTTAAACTCAGTGGGAGGCTACAGAAAAATTGATAAAGTAAAGTTAGGGGCGTGTGCTTGGGTGTGCGTTGCCGGGATGCTCATTTCAGTGTTCTTGGCTCTTTTATTCTGTGATGAGTATGTTACCTAGCATGGTACACAGGGGTGACTGCATATTAACCCCTTGAGGATTACGAACATTTTAGCAGTTTATTTTGGCTATCATTACACGATTTTATACCGCTTAGGAAGGACCTATGGGAGTTCAAAGGGTAAAGAAGGTCTTAATTATACCTCTGACCGCCATATGCACTTCCTAGTCTGAGTAAAATCGTCTAATAATAGCCAGAACAAACTGTCAACACGCGTCATAATCCTCAAGGGTGTCACAAGAGCGTATTTTCCGTCAACTTATTCGGGCAAATTTAGTTTGGCAGCTTCACAACTTAAGGTTTATCAGAATTCAGCCACCTAATATAATCTGAAATCCGTCTAGTTGCCGATTCCAATGCGAAAGAGCCCCCAAATATTATAATACGAAGAATTATATCGTTGAAACATGAAACACGAATCCACATTAGATTTAACCTTCCCTTATATAAGAGAGCGAGAGCGAGCCAGTGCCAGAGTTAGAGAGATTTATCGTGAAAATGGAAGAAGCCAGGCAACATAATATTTTCAAAACATAATGCGATTTCCAAACCCCTAGACAGTAATGTTGGAGTCCTGTGGGGAAGGATGGGAGGGTGAGGGATGTAGGGGATATAGGGAGGGATGTAGGGGATATAGGGAAGGATGGGAGGGATGTAAGGGATGTAGGGAGGGATGTAGGGGATATAGGGAGGGATGTAGGGGATATAGGGAAGGATGGGAGGGGTGTAGGGAGGGATGTAGGGTGTATAGGGAGGGATGTAGGGGGTATAGGGAGGGATATAGGGAAGGATGGGAGGGTGAGGGAGCTTATTAGTTAGGGAGGGATTGTAGGGAGGGATGTAAGGAGGGATGTAGGGAGAGATGTAGGAGGCTCAGTAGGAGAGGGTCGAGATAGTGTAGGATAGGATGTAGCAGGGTATGAGAAGGTTGTAGGGTGAGGGATGGAGGGTGTATAGGGAGGAGATTGTAGGGGAGGTTATAGGGAGGGATGTGATAGGGGGTATAGGGAATGGATGGGAGGGTGGTAGAGAACGGTATCTAGGGGTTAATAGGGAGGGATGCAGGGGATATAGGGAGCGGGATGTAGGGGGTGTAAGGGAAGGATGGAGGGATGTAAG
>CM064483.1:68314276-68391776 GCA_032716605.1 Paralithodes platypus | reverse complement strand
ATTGATTTTATTATTTTTAATATATTTGAATGCGTTCTTAAACAGTTTCCTGGAAGATGTCATATTGTCAAGTAAATCACAATATACAGGACAACCATTTTCTTTCCATTTTAAGAAATGTTCTCTAGCATTTTTATACAACCCACCAACATGGTCATTCCATCCTGGTTTTATCTGATAATTTTTTGTACTTTCAATTGCATATTCCTCAGACGACTCTTTCAGTATACTTACAAGTGAGTTATAAATGTAATTCAATTCTGCAATATGACTATTGTTTTCACATTTGTATGTACAACAATCTAAACAACTAAAGTTCATTAAATCAGACTGTACAATAGTCTCAATCATTTTGTCTTTATAGTTTGTAACAACATCATTTGATGTAAATAACTTCCAGTTTATGAAGGTAGAAAACTTAGATTTCAGGAATAATTTTTATATTGTCTAAATTAATATTAATTTTAAAAACTAATGGAAAATGATCAAATAAGGCCAGGTCATATCGTACATTAATGTCAGTAATATAAGTGTTCATATTATCCGAAGCTATCACATGATCTAACCAACTAGTAGAGTTATTACCAGGAGACAAATAAGTAAAAGTTTCGTCCGGTAACACTTAATCAATAACACATAGGCTTTTATTATCAATTAGGTTCAATAGCTCTTCCCAGAATCTGCCTTTACAGTAATTTGCATTAAAATCACCACGATAATAATATTGTTAATATTTTGTTCATCAATGAAATTTTCTAAAACAGCAAGTGACTGTCTATATTCATCTATGCTATCATCATTCTGTTTATCGCAAGGCAGATACACATTAATAATTAAATATGTTCGTATTTTTGTCTTCAATGTTACACCTACAATTCTGTCATCACAAAACACTGACTCAATCTTATTACTTAATTTTTTGTTCCACATTATCGCCACCCCTTTCGACGGCCTACCCTCTATTTTTCCCTCATTAGTTCGGTCTTCAACGCTGGCTATGCAGTCAAAAGATTCGTTTATAGTGTTCATAAAGATATAGATAGATATAGAGATAGAGAGAGAGAGAGATAGATAGAGAGAGAGAGAGATTTATTGATTGATTGATAGATAGATAGAGAGAGAGAGAGAGAGAGAGAGAGAGAGAGGGGGGGTGGGGGGAGGAATTTAGAATGAGTTAGCTAGTAATCAGAGAGAGGGGGGAGGGGGGCAGAAAGGCATAAAGGGGTAGAGAACATGTTTGTGTTAGATATCCTCACAGACCCAAATGATGATGTTCTAACCAGGGTGTTTGTGTGTGTGTGTGTGTGTGTGTGTGTGTGTATGTGTGTGTGTGTGTGTGTGTGTGTGTGTGTGCGTGCGTGTGTGTGTATATATATGTGTGTGTGTGCGTGTGCGTGCGTGTGTGTGTATATATATATGTGTGTGTGTGTGTGCGTGCGTGTGTGTGTATATATATGTGTGTGTGTGTCTGTATAGATATGTGTGTGTGTGTGTGTGTGTGTGTGTGCGTGCGTGCGTGTGTGTGTATATATGTGTGTGTGCGTGTGTGTGTATATATATGTGTGTGTGTGTGTGTATATATATGAGTGTGTGTGTATAATATGTGTGTGTGTGTGTGTGTGTGCGCGCGCGTGCAAGAAAAATAATTAAATCGACTAATTTACTCGCAGCACTTGCTCAATTATCGTGTATTGGTGAGTGATTGGTTAAAACTAGTTTACACATAAAAATATGTGTGTTGCCTGTGTAGGATATGTGTATGATATCCTAGAGGGAGGAGGGGGAATGTAGGGGAGGAGGGATGTAGGGGAGGGGGGAGGAAGAGGAGGGGATGTAAGGGAGGGGGGATTGTATGGGTGTAGGTGAGTGGGGGATTGTCGGGTGTAGGGGAGGGGGGATTGTATGGGTGTAGGTGAGGGGGATGTATGGGGGTAGGTGAGGGGGGATTGTATGGTGTAGGTGAGGGGGGATGTATGGGTGTAGGGGAGGGGGGATTGTGTGGGTGTAGGTGAGGGGGATTGTATGGGTGTAGGTGAGGGGGGATTGTATGGGTGTAGGTGAGGGGGGATTGTGTGGGTGTAGGGGAGGGGGGGATTGTATGGGTGTAGGTGAGGGGGGATTGTGTGGGTGTAGGTGAGGGGGGATTGTGTGGGTGTAGGTGAGGGGGATTGTGTGGGTGTAGGTGAGGGGGATTGTATGGGTGTAGGGGAGGGGGGATTGTGGTGGGTGTAGGTGAGGTGGGATTGTATGGTGTAGGTGAGGGGGGATTGTATGGGTGTAGGTGAGGGGGGTTTGTGTGGGTGTAGGTGAGAGGGGATTGTATGGGTGTAGGTGAGGGGGGATTGTGTGGGTGTAGGGGAGGGGGGGATTGTATGGGTGTAGGGGAGGGGGGATTGTATGGGGTGTAGGTGAGGGGGGATTGTATGGGTGTAGGTGAGGGGGATTGTGTGGGTAGGGGAGGGGGGATTGTATGGGTGTAGGGGAGGGGGATTGTATGGGTGTAGGTGAGGGGGGATTGTATGGGTGTAGGGGAGGGGGGATTGTATGGGTGTAGGTGAGGGGGGATTGTATGGGTGTAGGTGAGGGGGATTGTGTGGGTGTAGGTGAGGGGGATTGTATGGGTGTAGGGGAGGGGGGATTGTGTGGGTGTAGGTGAGGGGGGATTGTATGGGTGTAGGGGAGGGGGGATTGTGTGGGTGTAGGTGAGGGGGGATTGTAGGGGTGTAGGTGAGGGGGATTGTATGGGTGTAGGGGAGGGGGGATTGTGTGGGTGTAGGTAGGGGGATTGTATGGGTGTAGGTGAGGGGGGATTGTATGGGTGTAGTGAGGGGGGATTGTGTGGTGTAGGTGAGGGGGGATTGTATGGGTGTAGGTGCTAGGGGGGGATTGTGTGGGTAGGGAGGGGGGATTGTATGGGTGTAGGGAGGGGGGATTGTATGGGTGTAGGTGAGGGGGGATTGTGTATGGTGTGTAGGGAGGGGAGGGGGATTGTGTGGGTGTAGGGGAGGGGGGATGTGTGGGTTGTAGGTGAGGGGGAATTGTATGGGTGTAGGTGAGGGGGGATTGTATGGGTGTAGGTGAGGGGGGATTGTGTGGGTGTAGGTGAGAGGGGATTGTATGGGTGTAGGTGAGGGGGGATTGTGTGGGTGTAGGGCAGGGGGGGATTGTATGGGTGTTAGGTGAGGGGGATTGTATGGGTGTAGGTGAGGGGGGATGTGGGTGTAGGTGAGGGGGATTGTATGGGTGTAGGGGAGGGGGGGATGTGTGGGTGTAGGGGAGGGGGGATTGGTATGGGTGTAGGGGAGGGGATTGTATGGTGTAGGTGAGGGTGATGTTCTGGGTGTGAGGGGGGATTGTGTGGGTGTAGGTGAGGGGGGATTGTATGGGTGTGGGGAGGGGGATTGTATGGTGGAGGTGAGGGGGATTGTGTGGGTGTAGTGAGGGGGGATTGTATGGGTGTAGGTGAGGGGGGATTGTATGGGTGTAGGTGAGGGGGGAGATGTGTGGGTGGAGTGAGGGGGGATTGTATGGGTGTAGGTGAGGGGGATGTGTGTGGGTGTAGGGGAGGGGGGATTGTTGGGTGGTAGGTGAGGGGATTGTATGGGTGTAGGGGAGTGGATTGTGTGGGTGTAGGTGAGGGGGATTGTATGGGTGTAGGGGAGGGGGGATTGTGTGGGTGTAGGGGAGGGGGGATTGTATGGGTTGTGGTGAGGGGGATTGTAGGTGGTGTAGGTGAGGGGGGATTGTGTGGGTGTAGGTGAGGGGTGGATGTTGTGTAGGTGAGGGGGGATTGTGTGGGTGTAGGGGAGGGGGGATTGTATGGGTGTATGTAGGGGAGGGGGGTGTTGGTAGGTTGTGGGGTGTATGGTAGGGGAGGGGGGATTGTGTGGTGTAGGTGAGGGGGGATTGTATGTGGTGTAGGGGAGGGGGGATTGTTGGGTGTAGGTGAGGGAGGGGATGGTGTATGGGTGTAGGTGAGGGGGGATGTTGGGGGTAGGGGGAAAGGGGGTGTGTAGGTGTAGGATGAGGGGGGATGTTGTTGTCGGGGAGGGGGGATTGTGGGGTAGGGGAGGGGGGATTGTGTGGTTAGGTTGAGGGGGGGGGAAATTGTATGGGTTGTAGGGTGAGGGGGATTGTATGGGTGTAGGGGAGGGGGGATTGTATGGTGGTAGGTGAGGGGGGATTGTAGGGTGTAGGTGAGGGGGGATTGTTGTGGGGGGTAGTGGAGGGGGGATTGTATGGTGTGTAGGTGAGGGGGGGATTGTATGGGTGTAGGTGAGGGGGGTTGGTATGGGTGTAGGTGAGGGGGTAATTGGTGTGGGTGTAGGTGAGGGGGGATTGTAATGGTGGTGTAGGGGAGGGGCGGGATTGTGTCGGGTGTATGAGGTTTTGGGGAGGTTTGGAAAATTGTGGGTGTGTTGGTAGGGGGATTGGTGTGGGTGTAGGGGAGGGGGGATTGTAGTGGTGTAGGTGAGGGGGATATTTGTGTGGGTGTAGGGAGGGGGGATTCGTGTGGGTGTGTTTAGAGTGAGGGGGGATTGTATGGGTGGTACGGTGAAGGGGGGATTGTGTGGGTGTTTCGGTCGAGGGGGGATTGATGGGAAAATGGGTCGGGGATAGGGGGATGGGGTGGGTGTGAGGTGAGGGTGGATTGTGTGTGGTAGGTTGATGGGGGATTGTGTGGTTGTATGTGATGGGGGATGTGTGGGTGTAGGTGAGGGGGGATTGTGGGTTTGTAGTGAGGGGGGATTGTTGTGGGTGTCAAGGTGAGGGGGCTTGGTAGGGGTGAGGGTGCTGGGGGATGTATGGGTGGTGTAGGGGAGGGGGGATTGTGTGGGGTGTAGGTGGGAGGGGGGATGTGTGGGTGTAGGTAGGGGGGATGTGTGGGTGTAGGGAGGGGGGATTGTATGGGTTGGGAAGAGGGGGATTGGGTGTGGGTGTAGGTGAGGGGGGATGTGTGGGTGTAGGGGAGGGGGGGCTTGTAGGGGGTAGGTGAGGGGATTGTAGTGGTGTGTGTGGGGAGGTGTGGGTTGGTAGGGGAGGGGGGATTGTATGGGTTGTAGTGAGGGGGGAGATGTGGGTGTAGGTGAGGGGCTTGTGTGTGTGTACGAAGGGGTGTTGTTGGTATGGTGTAGGTGGAGGGGTGGATTGTGTTGGTGTAGTGTGCGGGGAGGATTGTGTGGGTGTAGGTGAGGGGGATTGTGTGGGTGTGGGAGAGGGGATTTGTATGGGTGTAGGTGAGGGGGGATTGTATGGGTAGGAAGGGTTGTGGGTGTAGGTGAGGGGATTGTGTGTTGGTAAGGGTGTGGGTCAGGATTGTATGGGTGTAGGTGAGGGGGGATTGTGTGGGTGTACGTCAAGTGGTACACATATCCAGCTGTATTTTAACCCTTTCTAGATCCGAGTACGCATTGCTTTTCTGTTTTCTGGATACTTTTAGACGATTTTATTCAGATCAGGAAGGGTATATGGAAGTCAGAAGGTTAATGGAGGGTCTTTAGGTTTATAAAGCCTACAGATCTTTGGTAAACTGTATATAATCGTCTACTGATAGCCAGAATATACTGTCAACATGAGGCATAATCTTCAAAGGGTTAAATATTTGTGGAACTTTTATTACTTCCGCCAAAGTGTGTGTGTTTGTCTGTAAACAAGATATCTCAAAAAGTTACCAACCGATTTTCACGAAACGTTATGGGCAGATAGGATATGTACCGAGGAAGAAGTGATTCAATTTAGGAGGCGATCCGTAGAACACATACCTCCGCCAGCATAGGTAGAGGCCGAATGTTAGGTTATCATAGGTGACAGAAGTATTATATAAGTAAGTATCACAAGCTGCCAGATCAGTGTTGTGGGAAGAAAATGCTGGGAAAGTTCTGGTGTAAATCCCTAATAGCGTGACTGTGGCTTGGTTAGGTCCGGGAGTGTACCGTATAGTATATGGGTGAACCAGAAATACCTGTTGGGGACCTTTAATTAAGAGGGGGATTAATTAACTTCATGATACACACACCGATCACTCTTACCTATCTCATAACATACACAAATACAAACACACCCACACACACACACACACACACATGGTTGTTTTTTGGGACACAGCCATATAACAATAGTGTACTTGACCATCAGTGTTTTGGAGGGCAAGCAGCATTGAGAGGTCGATGGACCTGTTGTTGCTTGATTTCCCTTTGTACTCTACTTATATATACAGTATATACTGTATATATATATATATATATATATATATATTAAGCTATTGTTATAAAGTTGTGACCAAAAAAAAAAAAAACACGTCACCAAAAAACTCCCACATCTAGAATAAAAAATGAAAAAATAATAATACAAAAAACTATGAGTTTCTCGTATAGGGGTATAGATGGCAGGAGCAGACCACAACACTCTCAGGGGGCTAACCTCAAAACGGGAACATTTTTTATTGTAATGGATAGTGGGGGGCGGGGGGGTGTCTAGTTCGGGCAGACCGCAGGGTATACACTTACAGAACCGCACATGGGGGGGTGGGGGGAGGAAGGGGGGTATTTGTTCGACACTGATTATGAGGTTATGTGCTGATCTATGGACCGCAATGATGTTATGATATGAGGACAGAGAGAGAGAGAGAGATTTATATAGATACCATGACCTGCGTGTGGGTGAACGTGTATGTGTGAGTGCATGTACGTGTGTGTGTGCCCGCGTGTGAGCGTTACCGATTGACTCCAAGTACCCATCAATCATCACGACCCGTCAGACAGGCACCGGGATATGCTAATGAGCCGCGAGGTAAGGTACAGTCACTCCTAAACATTCATGGCCCACACCTATTTCTAATTATGGAAATATATCTCGGGACACGAATTTATTAACCCCTTCTGTACCGGTGACTTATTTTGTTCTTCATTCCGGCTACAATTAGACGATTATATTCAGTTTAATAAGGGCCTCCAGTAATTAACAGGCTTCGAACTATCCCACTTAACCTTTTTTACTACCACAGATCCTTCTTAAACTGCTCAGAATTCTCTAAATATAGCTAGAATATAATTACAAAGACGTCGCCGGTACGGAAGGGGTTAATATATTTTGCTATACACCAACTACAAAACTATATACAGTAGGCCTATATGCTGTTTATTGAAAAGCGAGTTCCACCAATAAAATAAATCCAGATAGTTATAATTGCAAGAAGGAAAACATAGGGTGTCCATGGATTTTAGTAAGTGACTGTAAAGCCACTCGTAAAAGTTCGTGGACCTGTTTTATTGTTATTATTTACACACAGATACACACACACCCACTCACATTCACATACACAGATACACACACATACACACATATATACACACACTCACATTCCCACTCACGAATTAAAAAAAAAAAAAAAAAAAAACACACACACACACAAACACGCACTCATTCACACTCTGTCACAAACACTCACCAATAACAAACTTGCAGGGAATATTTACACAACCCCGAAGATAAACATTGGTGTAGTTGGTTGCTCACGTCATAATATACTTGTTGAAGATGCAACTCAGGGTGGGGGAGAGAAAATAAGGAAATATAGAAGTTAGTGTGGGAAAAGAGAAGGTTTGTGTGGAGTGAGATCTTGAACACATATAGGTAAACATATATACACATACATTATATCGTACACACATTCACACACACATACACACACACACACACTTATACACACACATACGGTATACACACACACACACACACACACACACACACACACACACAGACAGACACAGACATAATATTGATCTCGTCAAACAGCTCTTATTATAACCTACGGCTGCAATTATCAATAAACCGTTTATTATTATTATTATTATTATTATTATTAGACACACACACACACACACACACATACACACACCCACATTCAAGATGCAACTAAGAGGGGCAAGCAAATAGGGAACTCAATAAAGACCGTACCTGTTGAAATATTAATGCTTGCGTGGATTGATTTCTGAACCGCGAAGCAAGTACCATAAACAGATTCTATATAAAGCTTTCAATGCCATCCTTCTTATAGGTTAAAGGAGCTAATCAAAATAACAAACCTTCATTTATGTACTAGACTCAGTGAATATTTATTAAGGTATAGATGGATACTGTCAATGCTGGGTGACTCAGACCTCCCACCCTCGACATACCGAACCAACACACTCATTTCTTTTTGGCACTCAAGATAGCTATTTGTTGAATTTCATATACAGTATATATATATATATATATATATATATATATATATATATATATATATTATTATATATATATATATAATATAGTTATATATATATATATATATATAATATATATATATATAGTATATATACTAATTATACAGGTGTATATATATATATATATATATATAGTATATATACTAATTATACAGGTATATATATATATATATATATTATTTATTAATTAAATATAGTATGCAAATGTTATGTAATTTCCCTGTGTGTGTGTGCGCGCTCTCTCTCACTCTCCATATTCCACAACTATTGCATACCATTTTTTCTCATTCAAAGGGAAAAATATGCAATGCATGAAAAACAGGAGAGGTTAAAAACAGAGGGGAACATCATTGATTCACACTCACATAGGAGGAAAGATAGAGAGAGAGAGAGAGAGAGAGAGAGAGAGAGAGAGAGAGAGAGAGAGAGAGAGAGAGAGAGAGAGAGAGAGAGAGAGAGAGAGAAGGGCAGAGGAAGCTTGTGAGAGAGTGTCTGATTTGTGTGAAAATAAACATGAGATAGTATCGTCGTTTACAAAAGTGGAAATGAGGAAGGTGAAGTGAGAGGGTTAGCCAAACAAAGAATAGGCATGAACAAACAACGAGAATAAAATAATTGAGTGTTTTAACCCCTTCAGCACCATGACGCCTTTTTACCTTTGATTCTGGCTAATATTAGATTATTTTATACAGTTTAAGGAAGGACCTATGTTACTAGGAGGGTTTATTGAGATCGTGTTTACCCATTTGAGTCGTATATAGATCGATTATAAACTAAAGTAAATCGTCTAATGGTAACCAGTTTATTGAGATCGTGTTCACCCATTTGAGTCGTATAGATCGATTATAAACTAAAGTAAATCGTCTAATGGTAACCAGAATATGATAAAGATTACGACGTCATGGTGGTGAAAGGGTTAAGTGTATAGGAGATAGCCGAAGTAGGGAGGGTAGTGTGGGGTAGAATATGTGTGAATTCTGATCAAACAGAGAGTAGCATGGTGTGTAGAAGTGAGTGAGAGAGAGAGAGAGAGAGAGAGAGAGAGAGAGAGAGAGAGAGAGATAAAATTACAAGGTGTGCCATTATGTTAGGAGTGTCAAGAGTGGGAGGCATATCGACACTCTCACTCTCACTCTGATAACATAAAACAGACACACTTATTCTCTCTCTCTCTCTCTCTCTCTCTCTCTCTCTCTCTCTCTCTCTCTCTCTCTCTCTCTCTCTCTCTCTCTCTCTCTCTCTCTCTCTCTCATTAACAGTACATATAGTGTAAACATAATTAAATAACACTAATATTGATTTCTATAATTACAATATAGCCAGATAGTATTTGAATAATCTAATACTATGGGATCATACAACATTTTAGTAAGATTGCATAGGACCTAACTAGAGGGCACTGCAGAGTCTTTATTCGTAGCATATTCACCCAAATAGGCTATGCACACAGACACCTACCCACCCACGGCGCTGCAATGAAGGGTGTGGATGTGTGGGGTGTATGTGTGAAGGGTGTGGGTGTGGATGTGTAATGCAATGAAGGGTGCGGGTGTGTGGTTGTGTGGGTGGACAAGGACCAATGAGGGTGACCTAGGTGGGTGGGTGGTTGAGGGAGGAAGGGGTATGACATGGTAACAATGCATGTGTCTGTCTTTATCACGCCCCCACTGGTCTATGTCGGCCGCCCGCGCTGACCCCAAGCCCACCCTGCTAGACTGGCTGGGAGGGGAGGCGGTGGGCGGGCATAGTTATCAATAGGGGCAGTAAAACTATAACTTTTCTATGTACTGTTTGTACTGCATATATGTATGTATGTATTTTTGTTTGTCTAGCTGGATAAGGGAGACAAAAGGCCAAACTGCCTGTGACGAGTGCTTTCCCCAGAGTTGAAAGAGTGACAGGGCCAAAATCAAGGAACAGTCGAGCCAAAATGCCTGGACACACGGAGTTTGAAGTAATTTAAGTCATAGGATGAGGGAAAGATTAATTCAGGGAGAGAGTTACAGAGTTCAGCTGTTGAATAGTATGAATGTATGCATGTATGTAAATATATATACTCAGGCATTTACCACATAGCTGAGGGTAGCCGACTCGACACAGAGCCCGAACAGAAACAACATATAAAGTTCCAATTCTTAGGGTCCTTGATCACTTTCGCGTTCCCTCGTCCCTTACTCTGTCTCGTCCAGTAGGTGAATGTTACAAGGGGAGGAGGATTCCTAGCCCCCTGCCTCCAAAAGGAAACGTAGGACAGTAAACGAGATGGACAGAAACGGCTAAGGTTGGGTAGAGGATGCCAAACCTCACTCTGGATAGGACCAGCCCTCACCCAACTTTGGTAAGACCGAAATACAATATAATGAGAACCAGAAGGAGGCTGGTGGCGTTGTACTGCAGAGGTTATATAATTAATATCCTCACCTGACAGAGCGTACTAATCTATTATAAAAAGTATAGTATATAAATTGATCAAGCGCGAATAAACCTCTCACCATCTACCGTCTCTCCATCACCTTCCTGCTCTTGTGGTGGCGTCTTAGCAAGCTCACTAATCTGTAAGTCATTTGTTTGGCAGGTACTACACTATTATATCGTCTGACACCTGTTCAGATAGTACAGTCACTGTCAGAAGTCGTATCCTACCACCACGATTTCAATTTGGTTCTCTCCTGTACAACAAAACAAAACTAGACAAAAACAGATTTATTTTACGTACATGAAGAAAAGCGCTTACATAATTTTTTTGGATTATTTTTCTTGAGTATTTTTGTGTTACATCAAGAAAGTAATCAATAGTTGAAGCTGTGAAAGAATGACAACAAAAATTTGAGTGACTGTAGAGCAGTAGATGGTTAAGGTGTGGGTGGTCTCTGCTTGTGGTGGCGTGAAAGGGTTGAGGTAGGGGGCCTCTGTACGAGATGGGTGAACATTTAGGGTGAGAAAAAGAATGTAACCGCTTCCGTACGATAGTATCGTTTATATTGCGTGTTGGCTAATTTTACAAAGAAATACAAAGGAAAACAAGCAGCAACAGATTTACTGATCCTCACTAGATTGCTTGGTGAAGGATATGATCGATGATATTGAAGTTGCCGAATTTTGCTCCATAGCGACTCTGCCCAACTGTCCAGCTGAGTAACTAGTGCATACAAGTTAATAAAAGTGATGGTGCTAGAACACACCAGAGTCTCACACCTGAATTCACAGGGAAGAAGGCGGATGCTCCCCCACCACACATGACAGCACTCTCTGTTCCTGTATAAAGTCCAGCCACCAAGTCAATAATCACTGTGGGGATCTTGCATAGCCGTAGTATCTCTCAGTGCACTGAGTCAAATACCTTCTTGACATCAACATAAACTGCAAGCAGCCCTTTTTGGAAATCATGTCGGCATTCAACGAGAACCCGGAGCGCCAAAATCGGCCAATTGTTGACTTCTTGGGTGTAAATCCAGATTACTCAGGTCTCTACTCTTTAAGCAGGTGGCCTCGGATTAGCATCAGTAGAATATAGGCGAAGACCTTGCCTGGCACACTGAGCAGTGTGATACAAGGGTAGTTATTGTAGTCCTGTCGGTCCCCTTTCCATTACCAGATAAGGGTGACCTGATGTCCCCTTTTCCAGTCAAGAGGAACAGTACCTGTATTCCATACAGCAGTTAGGACCGCATATAACCCGTGGACCGTGGACTCACCCACAGCTTCCAATAGATTAGCCATACGTTGGGGTTACTGGTCATGTACATCTGCTCAAAGTAAATGTGTGTAACTGCAACCTTGTACATGCTCACGACTATACGCCTCCCAATCTATTTCAGACATCATTGGTGGTTGTTTGGAGTTGGTATACATGTGTTAAATGTGTACTACCTTGCTGTACTGTATACATCCTTACAACTATAAGCCTCCTAATCTATTTCCTACATGATTGGTGGTGGTTTGTTTGGTGTTGGTGTATATGTGTTCCCTCTCACCCCGCTGCCTCCCAGAGTGTTAGTACTGACAGACATAAGAACCACCCACCTACATCACTCAACGGTACCTAAAATATTCTGGGAGGAGGAGCGAGAGCGAGAGAGAGAGAGTACCTAAAATATTCTGGGAGGAGAGAGAGAGAGAGAGAGAGAGAGAGAGAGATTGAATAGAAAGACTGATGAGGACATGTTTTCACTTATAACTATACTTAGTTCATTATAGGTTGACCAGAAGCCGTGACCCCAAACCTCGGTGACTCGAAAAATGCTAGAGCAAACGGGCTGTTAATTTCCGCACCTATTCCTGGCTGACTCTTCCCAAATGGTAAAAGTATTAGCTCGATTACTCTAGACGTTTTTGAGCTATGAGAGGGTGGGTTCGGGATTTTTGGCCTACCTCTACTGAACAGGGTATAATGAGATAACCCAAGTTGACATTATTGAGGTGGGACGTACGGTAGCGCTAATAAGTCATGTCTCAGCTGTCATTACGTTTGGCTCGCTCTGTGCTGTATTAATGTCTGTCAGATGTTGAATAGGGTGGGTAAGTGTAGGAACATGTTTGTATATCTAATTCGAAAGGAAGAAATCCGGTTTAGACATTGCTGATACCAATTATTGATCAATATATAGTTAGTGCCGAGACATGACTTATTAGGCCGACTGTACATGACTTCTTACCCCGCCTGTACACTCTGGGACTAATGAACTTGGTACATGTCTTGCTATGTGGTGACAGGATTAATAGAAGGGGGGGGGAGGGGTCTGGATCCTCCTTCTCCCTCATATTTAGCCCCATTAGTTTAACGGCTTTAAGACCTTTCGCCCCATTTGCTTGTCAATTTTCAGACCTTGCGTGCCATTTAGAGTGTAGTGTTTATCTTTGGCTAGCAATACCGAGCCTGCACGAGATATTATTCTACCAAAAAATCCACACATGTATCTCGAAGGGAGGTCCTGGGTTTTATTTGTTTATTATGGAAGTCTACGGAGGAAACTATAGACATATAATGATAGTAATAAAATCAAATACAACCTAATCTCCCTTAAGGGGGGTGACCTGCTTTTTGTTATTTCTGTCCTTTTCTCTCTTTCTCTGGCTTGTATCCAATCGGCCCCATTCAGCCAACTATTTTAAGACGTTTATCCCCATCTAGGTGTCGATTTCTTCCTGGCGAGCGATAGCGAGCCAGCATTATATGAAGAAATCCGGCTTCGCCGGAGACATTTTTCTATCGAAAAATGTACAAATTTAGCCTGCTGTCTAACAAAAATTAAAAATATGCTGGCTCGCTACCGCTCACCAGTAAGAAATTGACACCTGGATGGGGATACACGTCTTAAAACAGTAGGCTGAATGGGGCCAAATGGGTACAAGGCAGAGAAAGATAGAAAAGGACAGAACAAAAACAGGTCACGCAAAAGAGGAAACTATATTCGTAGATGCGGATGTATTAAATATCTTATTACTCCGCCTGTACACCCGGGGACTATTGAACCTGGTACATGTCCTGCTGGGGGGTGGGGGTGACGGGATTAATGGGCTCACATGATGATGATGATGATTATTATTATTATTATTAGTATCATTATTAGTATCATTATTATTATCATTATTATTATTATTATTATTATTATTATTATTATTATTATTATTATTTATCCTTTGCAATTATGTTAGAAGTGCATACAACCATTCCTGCTCAATAATATTCTGCAGACTCCTGTTGTGGTGGTTATTTCTCCCCATATATAAAATATTAATCCATGTGGCCTTTTGACGGTATATGAAAGGTAAGGAGGGGATGGGGGCGGGGGGGGAGGAAACTAGGCCTAGTATTTTTCAACTATTATTTTCCTTCGTAGCGCTGTTCAAGGACGAAATAACCTGAAAAAATGACGTTATCTTTAGAAATGGTAATGCTAATCCATTTAATCTCTGTAGACAACGCTCATTCCCACAATATTCGTACGGTATCTAGCGCTACGAAGGGAAATAATTGTTTAAGGGGAGGTTTTTAGTTGATTCCCTAGACTTCCATCAAGCTTAAAATTACTCCCCCTTGACCCCCTTTCAAGATAAATTTGTACATTTTTCGGTAGAAAAATTTCCCGGCCGAAGGCCGGTTCCCCTTAAATTACAGGCTTGCTATCGCTCGCCAGGAAAAAATCGACACCTAAATGGCACGAAAGGTTTTAAAATTTATATAAATGGGGCGTATGGTCTTAAAATCGGCACACTAATAGGGCAAACGTCTTATAATACCAAACTAATGGGGTTAAAAACGAGGGAGAAGGGGATCCAGATAATAACCCTCTCAAGTGAAAATCACCCCTTAACCTCCACCCTAGGCCTCTCTCTCTCTCCATCATTCACTCTGGGTGTGTTTGTCAGTCGGATCCTTGCTCGGCTAGAGAAATATTATAAGTAGTATATACACGGAAATGATGAGGTGAGGAGGGAAGGGTTGCTGGGAAGGTGGGTGAGGAACGTATACTCTCTCACACTCTCTCACTCACTCTCATTCTCTCTCTCACTCACTCACTCACTCACTTTTTTTCTCTCTCTCTCTTATGTTAAGGTGGGAGGGGACTACTCTCTTTCTCACTCTCACTCTCTCTCACACTCACTCACTCACTCACTCATTACCAAAAAGATATAAACAAGCTAGAACGAGTTCAACGTAGAGTTATCAAAATGATACCTAGCCTAAAGAACAAACCATACGAAGATCTTAGAGAATTAAATATATTTCCTTTAACCCAGCGCAGATTGAGAGGTGACTTAATTCAAGTGTTCAAAATCATCAAAGGCATCGACAATATGAACTGTAGTAAGTACTTCACTATCGACCAATCTAATTACACGCGGGGAAACGGTTGCAAAATTATTGGTAAATCTTTTAACTCGCACGAATCTAAGAATTTCTTCATTCAATCGAGTTGTCAACTTGTGGAATGGGCTTCCCCGAAACGTTCTAGACTGCATCACCGTTGATTCATTTAAACTCCGCCTAGACAAATATCTCGCATCAAACCCGCGACTGACTGCGTTTGTAAATGAATAACTTTATTTTATCCCCCCTCAGTTACTAACCCATCTGTCCTCTACTAACTTCCAAACCCTGCCACGGACATTAGTTCCAGGGCAGTAATTCCCTTTCCAATGTTCCCTTACCCACTCTAAACCACTGTTTGGACACTTGATCCTCAGTGTTTTGGAGGACAAGCAACCTAGAAGGGTCACTAGATATGTTGTTGCTTGATTTCCTTTGTACTCCTTTGTACTCCTTTTTACTCACTCTCTCTCTCTCTCATTCACACGCTCCCCCACACACTCTCTTTTACATATACACGCTCACACACACACACACTCACATTCACTCACTCTCTCTCGATCTCATTAATTAAATCAACATATATAAATGACAACACCCACACCCTCTGAAAAGACACTAAAATAAATCAGAATATTTTGAATGAAACTCTTACAAATGTGCCCCAGTCTTGTTCACCTCAACCACCCCTTGAAAAATAAATATGTAAATTGCAGGCCATCTCATTCTAGTGTATTCAACTAGGAGTAACTTGGTGGTAATGGTTGTTGGGAGTTGTTAGTCTACTCTCTCGCTCTCTGTCTCCCTTGTTTTTTTGTTCTCTCTCTCTCTCTCTCTCTCTCTCTCTCTCTTTCACACACACACACACACCCTCACACTATCTCTCTCTCTTTCTCACACACACCTACACACACACACACCCCTCCCTCTCACACACACACACACACACACACACACACACACACACCCTCCCACTATCTCTCTCTCTTTCTCACACACACTTACACACACACACACACACCCACCTACCCACCCAATCAATCCACCCACCCACCCACCCACCCCCACGCACACACACACACACCAAGATGCCTGAAGGATGCGTGAGGGCCCAAACAAATATTTGGGGTTTGATAGTGTTGGTAGTGGCCAGGTGGAGGCAGACCATTAGCGAGGTGAAGGGGTTTTATGAAACCCCTTCTCCCTCATGCTTAGCCCCATTAGTTTTGAGATCTTAAGACGTTCACCCCAATAGTTTGGCGGTTTTAAGAGCTTTCGACACATTTCTCTGTGAGCATTGACATTTCGTGCCATTTAGGTGTCGATGTTGTCATGGCGAAAAATAGCGAGCCTATAATTTAGTGGGAATTGGGCTTCGGCTGGAAACTTTTTCTACCGAAAAATTTATCCATTTAGATATAAGTTGTATTTTTGTAAAACTTTAAAAAAGGTCTAGGGAGCAAACTAAGAATAAATATATCATAATAAAAAACATATAAAAACATAAAAGACCCCCCCCCCCTTATTAAGAATAAGAAGAATCATGATGTATTGTAAAGTATTTGATAACTCGTACCCGTGCAATAAACTGGGAATTAAATCACTGCTAAAATAGTCATTACTCGTGTGTAGAATGCCATCTCATTAGAATCGGTCCAAACTCAGTGCAAGAACGGTATAAAAAATGTGCTTCGGTTTCTGTGTGTGTGTGTGTGTGTGTGTGCATGGTGGGTGTGATGTGTGTGTGTGTGTGTGTGTGTGGTATAAAGGGTTGCCTAGTAGATGCATGTGTGAGAGACTAAGCGACTATGATGTTACCATTGAAAAAGATTCATTTCTCAAACTCCCTCTCTCCACTATCCAAATAATCTCTCTCTCTCTCTCTCTCTCTCTCTCTCTCTCTCTCTCTCTCTCTCTCTCTCTCTCTCTCTCTCTCTCTCTCTCTCTCTCTCTCTCTCTCTCTCTCTCTCATGTACACACACACACACACTGTGAACAATGTTGTCAGGCCTTCTTGCTAACGAGCATTATTTTGTGGTTTATCAACGAAGAAACTGTAATGTCTGTATGGATATTATGATTAGTAAAATAGGCCCATTTTGCACATGGCCGAGACATCGATATTTTGTGTCGAAATGAAACTGAACTATCTTATGACAAACAATTATAGAGTCTTAAATACGCATTCGGAAAAGAACGAGTCCTGTAGATCCATGCTAAGATGCATAACACAATCAAAATACTAACACAATCAAAATAATAACACAATCAAAATAATAACACAATCAAAATAATAACACAATCAAAATAATAACACAATCAAAATAATAACACAATCAAAATAATAACACAATCAAAATAATAACACAATCAAAATAATAACAGCCAAAATAATAATGATGACAAATAAAACAAAAATATACTATCATACTGAAGCACAGAAAGAGAGAAGTGGAGAATCATAAGGAGAAAAAAAAAACTTAAAACAAAAGGTTAAAAATGTAATAGGATGGACTTGTACGGAGAGAGGAGCAGCCTGAATGAGTCTACAAGGGAATAATTGCGTAATGTTTAGGTTCCTTTACCCACATCTTCACATCGGGAGAATTAGGAGAGATGAAACCCATAATTAGACTCCAGCAACAACGGGGTGGTGGTGGTGGTGGGGTCTGTGCGGGCTATGTCATTGGCTAGGGTACTATAGTAGGCGAGATATCATGACCTCTAACCTCTGTAACTAAAAAACGACTAGAGTAACCGAGCTATTAGTTCTACCATTTGGGCAGAGTCAATCAAGGAATAGCTGTGGAGATTTACAGCCAATTTGCTCTAGCCCTTTTTGAGTTACAGAGGATAGAGGTCATGCTTTCTCGCCTACGTACAGCGAATAGACTATAGCAATATCCTCATTAGCATCGGGTTTAATTACTATCATCATCGTTAATTATTGTCATCATCACCATAGGAATATTCATCAAGGTCGTGGTTATTATATGTTTAATTATTATATTTAAGGGGAGGTTTTTAGTTTGGTTTCTAGATATCCATCAAACTTAAGATTACACCCCCTTGAGCCCCTTTCAAGATAAATTTGTACATTTTTCGGTAGAAAAATGTCCCGGCTGAAAGCCGGTTCCTCTTAAATTACAGGCTCGCTATCGCTCGCCAGGATAAAATCGACACCTTAATTGCACGAAAGGTCTTAAAATTGACAGAAATGGGTTGAAAGTTCTTAAAATCATCAAAATAATGGGGCGAACGTCTTAAAATTAGAAAAGCAATGGGGCTAAACATGAGGGAGAAAGGAGTCAAGGAAAAAAACTCCCTCAAGTGGAAATCTCCCCTTAACCAATTGAGGATAATGACGCGTTACGACAGTCTATTCTCTAGCTATCATTGGAAGATTGTACGCAGCTTAATTAAGAAGATTGTATGCAGCTTAATTAAGAAGATTGTATGCAGCTTAATTAAGAAGGATCTGTGGGAATAAAAACAGAGGGAAAGACTATCTCAATCTACGCTCTGACTTCCACATATTTTTTTTATTTTTTTGTTTTTGTTTTTATATATACCCTTCCTAATCTGAATGCAATCGTCTGATGATAGCCAGAACAAACAACAATATGCGTCAACAATCTTTACTAATAAGGGGATAATTACCGTTCATAGCTAGCAATGCTGTATTCTTAACCTAATACTGTTGCAATCTTAAGTCTGCCTGTGTTATACATTTGTAACCATTTTAAATATCTGATGCGCCTTTTAAGGGGAGGTATTTAGGTTGTTCCCTAGACCTCCAATCAAGCTTAAAATTACACCCCCTTGAGTCCCTTTCAAGATAAATTTGTACATTTTTCGGTAGAAAAATGTCCCGGCCGAAGGCCGGTTCCTCTTAAATTACAGGCTCGCTATCGCTCGCCAGGATAACATTGACACCTGAATTGCACGAAAGGTCTTAATATGGGGTGAAAGTTCTTAAAATCGCTAAACTAATGGGGCAAACGTTTTATAATATTAAAAGCAATGGGGCTAAACATGAGGGAGAAAGGGGTCAAGAAAAAAATCCCTCAAGTGGAAATCTCCCCTTAACCCCTTCCTTACCGGCGACGTATTTCAAATTTTATTCTAGCAATATTTAGACGATTTTATTCAGTTTTAGAAAGGCCTCCAGCAATTAACAGGCTTCGAACTATCTCACTTAACCCTTTTTACCACCACAGATCCTTCTTAAACTCCACAAAATCGTCTAAATATAGCTAGAATAAAATGAAAAGACGTTCCCGGTACAGAAGGGGTTAAAGGGGAAGGTTTTTATCTATTGGTAGATATGTTAATTTATCTATTATTGTTTTAGTTTCCTCCCTTGACCTCCATCCAGTTTAATATAATATCCTCAAGATCCCTCTTCGAGATAAATTTGTAAATTTTTCGGTAGAAATATGTCCAGGCCAAAGGCCGATTCTTCCGACATTACAGGATCGCTATCGCTCGCCAGGAAAAAAATCGACACCTACTGTAAATGGCACAAAAAGTCTTGATATTGATAAAGGAATGGAACGAAAAGTACTCAAATTTACAGACTAATGGGTCGAACGTCTTAAAATCTCAAAACTAATGGGGCAAATCAAGAGGGAGAAGGGGGTTCCAGAAAAAGCAAAAGCAACCTTCCCCCCTTAGGAGAGCTTTCATGCTCCCAATAAGCTCAGCCTTGTCGTTGTAAGTGATGACAGGTATATGTAAAATACCTATTGGCAAAAACTTGATAAACTCACCATCATTATCACCACCATCAGCATCATCATCAGTCACATCATTAAGGGGGGAGGGATGGGGGATTATTCTTGACCCTCTTCTCCCTCATGCTTAGCCACATAAATATATATAATTTATAACATTTATAAGTTTGGCGATTCTAAGATCGTGCGTGACATTCAGGTGTCAAATCCTGGCAAGAATTCGCCAGCCTGCCATTTAGGAAGAACCGGCCTTCGGCCGAGTCACCTTTCTATCAAAATGTTTGTTTTTACTTTCTGAGGGTAAAATCGCCTGTCCCCACCTTTATTCCTCAGCTATAATGTCAGCCAGCACAATACAAGGTAAAAATTACGACATTCTGCGGAGAGCATTTAACTGTAGCAATTACTGCGTTTAGCCCCACCACCACCACCAACTGTACTGTACAACTGTTTCAGAAGTTCGTGTGTCATGCCACTCCCACCGATGAAGTTTCAACCATTTTCACCTAGATATACTTTTACTGACGAGTTTCCTGGGTGGTTCACAAGCGGGTGCAGTATTTAGGAGTGGGTGTGGTCGGGAATATATAACACTATTTATTTCACCAACTAAATATTGTGCTACATATTTCACTGCACATTTTTTGAAGCATTTTGGTGTGACTGTGGATAGAAATATATATATATATATATATATATATATATATATATATATATATATATCGATTTTTTTTAATAAACTGCATAAAACTACATACTGTATATACAGACTACTTTATAAGCTGCATAACAAACCACACAACAAACTATATATAAAACTATATATTATATTTCACACAGGCTGCAATATTTAGGTGGTGGTGTGGTCAGGAATATATAACACTATAATTATACAACATAATTCAAAGCATCCCTCTTGTAGCATTTAGGTCGGAGTTTGGTTACCAAAATATAATAAACTTTACTTTCTAAACTGCACAAAAACTACATAAATATACAGTATATATGAAAACTACATATATATACAGTATATATGAAAACTACATATATATACAGTATATATGAAAACTACATATATATATACAGTATATATGAAAACTACATATATATATATACAGTATATGAAAACTACATAAATATACAGTATATATGAAAACTACATAAATATACAGTATATATGAAAACTACATAAATATACAGTATATATGAAAACTACACAGGAGGCTACACAATCACTACACCCTGTTCATTTTAGGTAGGCCAAAAATCTTAACCACAAACCTCTATGACTAAAAAACGACTAGAGTAATTGAGCTAATAATGTCTACTATTTAACAAGACTTAGCCAGGGAATAAGTGTGGAAGTTTAATTAACAACAACACCACCACCAACAACAACAACAACATACAACAACAACAAAAACAACAATAACAATAAACTCGCTATAGACAACCTTCAGCTTATTTGTTTTCTACTGATAAAACAAAAAATATATTCTGAATTAACTGGTTCCTAATCACCACCTTGTGTGCGTAATGTGTGCGTAAGTGAAGAGAGAGAGAGAGAGAGAGAGAGAGAGAGAGAGAGAGAGTGAGAATGAGAGTGAGAGTGAGAGAGAGAGAGTGAGATGAGAGAGAGAGTGATGAGAGATGAGTGATGAGAGAGACGAGAGAGAGAGAGAGAGAGAGAGAGAGAGAGAGAGAGAGAGAGAGAGAGAGAGAGAGAGAGAGAGAGAGAGAGAGAGAGAGAGAGCGAAAGCGAGGAGTAGAGATAGCTAAATCTAGTCTGTGGAGATAATCATAGCAGTTATACCCAGAAGAGTACCCACAAACACACAGCCCCAGCTCCACCATCAGTCTCCTCATCAGCTGGCAATATTTACCTCAACTCGGTACCCTGTTTAAGAAGAGTACCAACAAAAACACAGCCCCACCACCACCACCATCAGTCTTCTCATCAGCTGGCAATAGTTACCTCAACTCGCTACCCTGTTTTACTAATTGCCATCTTGCATACTCTTGCATTGAAGGGGTTAAGAGTACGGCTGTTCTTTATTTAAGTGTTTTTCCGGGTGGGTGGGACTCACTCCGGGTGGATAGGACATCGATGGTCGGTAACCTATCTAGGGGAGACAACCTTATATAAATCAGGATGGATTGGACTCGTCAGCCTTGGTCAGCAACCCGTCTAAGGGAGTAAACATTATACAAATCCGTACTGCTTACCTAAGGGTGAAGCAAGTTAGTGGATGGACTAGCTGCACACCACTGTAGAAAAATAGTGCTAAAAAGATACGCAGAGGGCCTCGGAGTCGGACGGACCTTAAGTTGAGTGGTCAATCCTGTAAGTCCTTAATTAAACTGGCACGGGTTGTCCTTCTCACAGGGGACAGGTCTGCTTGGGGGCATTATGTGTATGGCCACCCTCATAGAGGGGAGCAAGGCATCCGGCAATAGATAGAAAAAGTGGAATTATAGCACATAAACTGAGAGAAAAAGGTATCACCAGAAAGGTGAGGAGGTGGATCTATAATTTTCTCATTAACAGAAGTCAATCTGTAGCAGTAAGGTTCGGAAGGTTCAGAGGTTAAAAGTTCTGTTCCTCAGGGTACAGTGTTGGCACCTTTACTCTTCCTCGTCCTAATTAGTGATATCGATGCTATTGTACAAGGTTCCATAGGGATTGGGCCCATACGGGATTGGGCCTATACGAAATTGGGCCCATACGGGATTGGGCCCACGGGATTGGAACCTAACCTAACCTAAGTGGGCCCAATCCCGTATGGGCCCAATCCCGTGGTCACCATTGTAATACAGTTGTGTCTCATTATTTGCGGATGACACAAAATTTAGTCTGGGAATAACCACAATAGAAGACAAAGAAAACTTGCAGGCAGACATGAACGCTGTATTTCGGTGGGCCGAAGATAATAACATGCAATTTAACGAAGAGAAGTTTCAGCTGATAAGGTATGGAGGAAATGAAGAAATAAAAGAAAAGACAACCTACATAACAGAGTCACTCCTGCCAATCCCACTAAAATCAGATGTTAAAGATCTTGGGAAAATAATATCAGAAAATAAGTCCTTCAATGACCATAATCAGGCCAATTTAGGTGTTGAATTTTACCTGGCGAGCGATAGCAAGCCTGTGATTATTCTACTGAAAAATGAACAAATTATTCTCGAATGGGGGGTCTTAGGAGTGACTTTTAAAGCTTGGTGGAGGCTTAGGGAGCAAAAATATATATATATATATTTATATATATATGAATAAACACATAGTAAACAATGAAAACAATTATAACAAAATATACATAAACTTCCCCTTAAGGGGAGGTATTTAGTTTGTTCCCTCGACCTCCATCAAGCTTAAAATTACACCCTCTTGAGTCCCTTTCAAGATAAATTTGTACATTTTTCGGTAGAAAAATTTCCCGGCCGAAGGCCGGTTCTTCTTAAATTAAAGGCTCGCTATCGCTCGCCAGGATAAAATCGACACCTGAATGGCACGAAAGGTCTTAATATGGGGTGAAAGTTCTTAAAATCGCTAAACTAATGGGGAAAACGTTTTATAATATCAAAAGCAATGGGGCTAAACATGAGGGAGAAAGGGGTCAAGAAAAAAAAATCCCTCAAGTGGAGATCTCCCCTTAACTCTAGCCCAGTCTAAATATAATCCATCTGTTCACAATCATTCTAAGTTATGCCTATTTCTTCGTCCGTGTTTTGAAGGGCCCTGTCACAACCTCCCTTATTTACTCGGTCCTCTGCTAACTTAAATTTCCGTGAGTCGTATTCTTAGATATATGGGAAGGGTGTTGCCATACCCCTATTAAACGAAAGCGTAAGGGAATTAGAGTGAATGTTATGAAGGAGACGTCAGGGCTATATCATTAAATTAACCCTTTCAAGATACGATGAGGCATTTCTGTTCTGGTTTCTGGCTATTATTAGACGATTTTATGAAGCTTAGGAAGGAAATGTGGTAGCTAAAAGGATTAATAAAGAGAGTACGTAGCCTTTGAATTGGTAGACATCCTTCCTAAGTTGAATAATGTCGATTAATAGTTACCAGAATATGATGAAAACGACGTCACCGGTACTGAATGGGTTAAGGGGAGGTTTTTAGTTTGTTTTCTACTCCTCCAGAAATCTTAAAATGTCACCCCCTTGACCCCCTTTCAAGATAAATTTGTAAAGTTTTCGGTAGAAAAATGTCCCGGCCGAAGACCGGTTACTCTTAAATTACAGGCTCGCTATCGCTCGCCAGGATAAAATCGACGCCTAAATGGCACGAAAGGTCTTAAAATTGACAGAATGGGGCGGAAATTCTTAAAATCACCAAACTAATGGGGCAAACGTCTTAAAATCTCAAAAGCGGTGGGGCTAGACATGAGGGAGAAAGGGGTCAAGAAAAAAGTCCTTCAAGTGGAAACCTCCCCTTAAGGGGGAATAAAGTTTTGTTTTCTGTTATTTATTATTATTTTAGTTTCCTACCTATAGACCTCTATCAAGTTTATTATTATTTTAGTGTCCTACCTAGACCTCTATCAAGTTTATTATTATTTTAGTTTCCTACCTAGACCTCTATCAAGTTTATTATTATTTTAGTTTCCTACCTAGACCTCTATAAAGTTTATTATTATTTTAGTGTCCTACCTAGACCTCTATCAAGTTTATTATTATTTTAGTTTCCTACCTAGACCTCTATCAAGTTTATTATTATTTTAGTGTCCTACCTAGACCTCTATCAAGTTTATTATTATTTTAGTGTCCTACCTAGACCTCTATCAAGTTTATTATTATTTTAGTTTCCTACCTAGACCTCTATCAAGTTTATTATTATTTTAGTGTCCTACCTAGACCTCTATCAAGTTTATTATTATTTTAGTGTCCTACCTAGACCTCTATCAAGTTTAAACAAACATCCCAAAGGTTCTCCTTCTAGATAAATTTGTCTAGATAAAAATGTCCCGGTCGATTGCCGGTTCCTCCTAAAATACAGGCTTGCTATCGCTCGCCAGGAAAAATATAATGACACCTAAATGGCACAAAAGGTCGAAATATAGACAAAGAAATGGGGTGAAAGGTTATATAATCGCCAAACCAATGGGCCGAACGTCTTAAAATCTGAAACCTAATGAGGCTAAACATGAGGAAGAAGGGGGACCATAAAATCGACCCATCCCCCCTTAAGGGTCCGAGTCCTCCTCGCACCTCCCCATATGAAGTTAGTTTCTCCCTCCAACTCTTCACCGCTTTTTCCGACTGATAAACCTGGCTGTCGTCGGAAGTCAACTATATTAATATGTCTCTCTCTCTCTCTCTCTCTCTCTCTCTCTGCCATCCGTTAATGTCTTAATTATATCAGTACGGCTCTCTCTCTCTCTCTCTCTCTCTCTCTCTCTCTCTCTCTCTCTCTCTCTCTCTCTCTCTCCGCTTCACCACACCCACCTTCCACACTCCCCCTTATCAAGCATTGCAAATCACCGAAGGCCTCTGTCGAACGCTGTCAAACAAATCTTTCGGCTGATCAAGTCCAACAAGCAGAAAAATAAGATGAAGGAAAACAACAACAACAACAAGTTATAGGAGCTGTAGTAAACTATATTGGGTTACCGACAGAGGCACAAATGCAATGGGTATACAACTGAAATAATCTGAATTCAAGTAATAAAAACAATATAATAGATAAACAAAAAATAATAACACTCTTGACGTACCACGAAAGTCATAATACATATATAAAAAATCAATATCATGCTAGACATACCTTTGCGAAAGCCATAATATATAAAATAATGACACCTGGATGGGGGTAAATGTCTTAAGACAGTAGGCTGAATGGGGCCGAATGGATACAAGCCAAACAGAGAGGGAGAGAAAGAAAAAAAATCAATACAATTTTTGACATACCTTTGTGAGAGCCATGTCCCGCGGGTGTCCGGGGGTAGGGGGGCGGTGAGGGAGGGTGGTGAGGGAGCGGCTACCTGCAGCAGATGTTGGCAAGTAGGAAGGGCTGAGTCGTGTACCAGGTTGTTAGCCAGGTGACCCTTACATAGTGCTGCCCATACCAACAACACCATCACACCTACAGAAATAGATAACGACATTTATATTAGTTTGTATTTATTATTCGTGTGTGTGTATGTGTTTGAGAGTGTGTGTGTGTGTGTGTGTGTGTGTGTGTGTGTGTGTTTATTATACATACATTAAAATTCAATAGAAAAAGTAGGCGTTTATTTAAGCTGACAAATCATTTCATTGTTGATAGGTAAACGTAATATGCCCATTATCCTCACTTTAAAAAATCAAGTTACGTCTTGGCAATCACTTTGCTAATTATGTTTGTTCATTAACACCAAACAATTGTATTCAATTAAGAAAACTCATGCTTGCAAAGAGTTTATCTGCAAACACCGATCTTAAGGGGGTACTGCTTGGTTTTAGGTCCATATATTTATTTATTTATTTACTTTTAAGTTTCTTCGCTAGACCTCAATCAAGCTTAGAAAAACACCCAATAAACCCCCTTGCAAGATAAATTTGTACATTTTTCGGTAGAAAAATTTCCCGGCCAAAGGCCGGTTTTTTCTAGAATTAGAGTCTCGCTATCGCTCGTCAGGAAAAAATCGACACCTAAAGGGCACGAAAACCTCAAAACTAATATGCTAAACACGAGGGAGAAGGGGGTCCAGGAAAAGCGAGTACTACCCCCTTAAAACCTATCAACCAGCAATAAATCAAGTGGGATGTGCCTAAGATGAAAGGTTTACGGTTGGTCTATATTAAAGTGGCCATCACCCCCATCATAAACTACCAGAGAGTTATGAAAGCAAACATGGAGGCACTACAGACAAGTGATGGAGAGATGCAAGCAAGACCAGGCCGCTGAGTTCATTTGCCAAACACACTTCTGCACTTCAATTCTATTTTCTCTTCGTGATTATATAATTATACGGAAGTCAAATTTGCCAGATTGGATTACTATAGTCTATTCGCTGTAAGTAGGCGAGAAATCATGACCTCTATCCTCTGTAACTAATAAACGACTAGAGTAATCGAGCTAATATTTCTACCATTTGGGAAGAGTCAGTCAAGGAATAGATGTGGACATTTACAACCAATTTACTGTAGCCCTTTTTGAGCAACAGAGGATAGAGGTCATTATTTCTGGCGTACTAACAGCGAATAGACTATAGTGTAGTTTGTTATACAGCAGTGAAAGGAACTTATGTATGTGACTGAACTCTTGTGAACAAATGCTGGTCTGAACTTGCCCAAGATACCTCGGAATAAATCAAACCTTACCATAAAATCAAACCTTACCATAAAATCAAACCTTACCATAAAATCAAACCTTACCATAAAATCAAACCTTACCATAAAATAGGTTACTGTGTACTACCATATTATAGGGTTAAGGGGAAATTTTTATTAATTTGTTCATTTATATAATGTTATTGATGATATTTGTTCATTTATATAATGTTATTGATGATATTTGTTCATTTATATAATGTTATTGATGATATTTGTTCATTTATATAATGTTATTGATGATATTTGTTCATTTATATAATGTTATTGATGATATTTGTTCATTTATATAATGTTATTGATGATATTTTTTAGTTTCCTCCCAAGACCTCCATCAAGCTAAAAAAAATACCCCCAAGACCCTCATCCGAGATAAACTTGTATATTTTTCGGTAGACAACATTTAATATCCCGGCCGAACGTCGGCTCCTCCTAAATTACAGGCTTGCTATCGCTCGCCATGAAAAATTCGACAACCAAATGGCACAATAGATATAAATATCGCCAAAATAATGAAACGAACGTCTGAAAATCTCAAAACTAAAGGGGCTAAACATAAGGGAGAAGGGGGTCCAGAAAAAACGAAACCTCCCCATAAGGGAAACAACGTTTTCGTCGAACTGTTAATTTCAACTGTACAATTGGTCCATTCTAAATACAATGTGTTCAGATGATCCACACACAGACTGTTTCAATCGTTACATATGGGCTAATTTGGACACGTAAACAATGGAAACACTTAAAAGGGCAGATTTCCGCTTGAGGGACTTTTTTCTTTACCCCTTTCTCCCTCATGTTTAGCCCCATTGGTTTTGAGATTTTAAGACGTTCGCCCCATTAGTTTGGCGATTTTAAGAACTTTCGCCTCATTTATGTCACTTTTAAGACCGTTCGTGCCATTTAGGTGTCATTTTTTTCCTGGCGAGCGATAGCGAGCCTGTAATTTAAGAGGAACCGGCCTTTCGGCCGGGACATTTTTCTACCGAAAAATGTACAAATTTATCTTGAAAGGGGGTCAAGGGGGTATAATTTCAAGCTTGATGGAAGTCTAGGAAACACACTAAAAACCTCCCCTTAAAAGGACAGTGGTTATTTTTTGGGGGGTCCATTTATTCATATTTATTTTTAGTTACCTCGCTAGACCTTCATCAACCTTAAAAATATACACTCCCAAGATCCCCCTTCAAGATAAATTTGTACATTTTTCGATAGAAATATGTCCTGGCCGAAGGCCGATTTCTCTTAAAATTACAGGCTCGCTATCGCTCGAGAGGGAAAAAACAACACCTAAATGTTCTTATGTTAAATGGCACGAAAGGTCTTGATATTGATATAGAAATGGGACGAAAGGTTTTAAAATCGACAAACTAATGGGTCGAACGTCTATAAATCTGAAAACTAATGGGGCTAAACATGAGGGAGAAGGGGGACCAGAAAAACGACCCTTGTCCCCCCTCAAAACAAAAATTGCATTACATTTGCCCGCACACTTATTTGCCTAAAATAAAGGGTTAAGGGGGTCACCGGCTTTCTTTCTCTCCTTTTCTCTCTTTCCCTGGCTTGTATCCATTCGGCCCCATTCAGCCAACTGTTTTAAGACGTTTATCCCCATCCAGCTGTCGATTTCTTCCTGGCGAACGATAGCGAGCCAGCATTTTATGGAGAAATCCTGCCTCGCCGGAGAAATTTTTCTATCGAAAAATGTACAAATTTAGCTTGCTGTCAAAACAAAAATATATATATGCTGGCTCGTTACCGGTCGCCAGGAAAATATTGACACCTAGATGCGGTTAAACGTCTTAAAATAGTAGGCTGAATGGGGCCGAATAGATACAAGCCAGATAAAGAGAAAAAATTAGAGAAATAAAGCCTGTGACCCGGGTTAACCGTGGCCTGTGTATTGCTTAAGCTTCTTGTGTGGCTTTGTTATGATACCAAACATGTCTGATAATGATAGTGAACTCTATACACAGTGCTACGCTATATACGCCTTTCAACACCACTTACACATTAACACGCCACTACGATAGCGTTTTTTGTTTTGTTTTTTATGCATTTTTTTTAACACCATTCTCCTTCATGTTTAACCCCATTAGTTTCCAAATGTTAAGACTTTCGCCCATTGTTTTGTATATATGGTACCGGGATATTAAGACTTTTCGTGCCCTTTAGGTGTCGACTTTTTCTGGCGAGCAATAGGGAGCCTATAATTTAGGAGGAATCGGTCTTCTTATCTTTTCTTCAGATAAATGTACACAATTAGCTTGAAGGGGGGTGTAGGTTATTTTTGTTTTTTGTTTTTCCCTAGCTTGAACGGTATCTACGGCGCAAACAAAACTCTAATAGCAATAATAGCATGCAACTACCTGTCTAATTGCCGGAAATAACTTAAACTACAGTATATCCACCAATGATCTAACTACAGTATATCCACCAATGATCTAACTACAGTATATCCACCAATGATCTTACTACAGTATATCCACCAATGATCTTACTACAGTATATCCATCAATGATCTAACTACAGTATATCCACCAATGATCTTACTACAGTATATCCACCAATGATCTAACTACAGTATATCCACCAATGATCTAACTACAGTATATCCACCAATGATCTAACTACAGTATATCCACCAATGATCTTACTACAGTATATCCACCAATGATCTTACTACAGTATATCCACCAATGATCTTACTACAGTATATCCACCAATGATCTTACTACAGTATATCCACCAATGATCTCTAACTACAGTATATCCACCAATGATCTAACTACAGTATATCCACCAATGATCTTACTACAGTATATCCACCAATGATCTTACTACAGTATATCCACCAATGATCTTACTACAGTATATCCACCAATGATCTAACTACAGTATATCCACCAATGATCTTACTACAGTATATCCATCAATGATCTAACTACAGTATATCCACCAATGATCTAACTACAGTATATCCACCAATGATCTAACTACAGTATATCCACCAATGATCTTACTACAGTATATCCACCAATGATCTAACTACAGTATATCACCAATGATCTAACTACAGTATATCCACCAATGATCTAACTACAGTATATCCACCAATGATCTTACTACAGTATATCCACCAATGATCTAACTACAGTATATCCACCAATGATCTAACTACAGTATATCCACCAATGATCTTACTACAGTATATCCACCAATGATCTTACTACAGTATATCCACCAATGATCTTACTACAGTATATCCACCAATGATCTAACTACAGTATATCCACCAATGATCTTACTACAGTATATCCACCAATGATCTTACTACAGTATATCCACCAATGATCTAACTACAGTATATCCACCAATGATCTAACTACAGTATATCCACCAATGATCTAACTACAGTATATCCACCAATGATCTAACTACAGTATATCCACCAATGATCTTACTACAGTATATCCACCAATGATCTTACTACAGTATATCCACCAATGATCTTACTACAGTATATCCACCAATGATCTAACTACAGTATATCCACCAATGATCTTACTACAGTATATCCACCAATGATCTAACTACAGTATATCCACCAATGATCTTACTACAGTATATCCACCAATGATCTTACTACAGTATATCCACCAATGATCTTACTACAGTATATCCACCAATGATCTAACTACAGTATATCCACCAATGATCTAACTACAGTATATCCATCAATGATCTAACTACAGTATATCCACCAATGATCTAACTACAGTATATCCACCAATGATCTAACTACAGTATATCCACCAATGATCTTACTACAGTATATCCACCAATGATCTTACTACAGTATATCCACCAATGATCTTACTACAGTATATCCACCAATGATCTAACTACAGTATATCCACCAATGATCTTACTACAGTATATCCACCAATGATCTTACTACAGTATATCCACCAATGATCTAACTACAGTATATCCACCAATGATCTTACTACAGTATATCCACCAATGATCTAACTACAGTATATCCACCAATGATCTAACTACAGTATATCCACCAATGATCTAACTACAGTATATCCACCAATGATCTTACTACAGTATATCCACCAATGATCTTACTACAGTATATCCACCAATGATCTTACTACAGTATATCCACCAATGATCTAACTACAGTATATCCACCAATGATCTAACTACAGTATATCCACCAATGATCTTACTACAGTATATCCACCAATGATCTTACTACAGTATATCCACCAATGATCTAACTACAGTATATCCACCAATGATCTAACTACAGTATATCCACCAATGATCTTACTACAGTATATCCACCAATGATCTAACTACAGTATATCCACCAATGATCTTACTACAGTATATCCACCAATGATCTAACTACAGTATATCCACCAATGATCTTACTACAGTATATCCACCAATGATCTTACTACAGTATATCCACCAATGATCTTACTACAGTATATCCACCAATGATCTTACTACAGTATATCCACCAATGATCTAACTACAGTATATCCACCAATGATCTTACTACAGTATATCCACCAATGATCTAACTACAGTATATCCACCAATGATCTAACTACAGTATATCCACCAATGATCTTACTACAGTATATCCACCAATGATCTAACTACAGTATATCCACCAATGATCTAACTACAGTATATCCACCAATGATCTTACTACAGTATATCCACCAATGATCTTACTACAGTATATCCACCAATGATCTAACTACAGTATATCCACCAATGATCTTACTACAGTATATCCACCAATGATCTAACTACAGTATATCCACCAATGATCTAACTACAGTATATCCACCAATGATCTAACTACAGTATATCCACCAATGATCTTACTACAGTATATCCACCAATGATCTTACTACAGTATATCCACCAATGATCTTACTACAGTATATCCACCAATGATCTAACTACAGTATATCCACCAATGATCTAACTACAGTATATCCACCAATGATCTTACTACAGTATATCCACCAATGATCTTACTACAGTATATCCACCAATGATCTAACTACAGTATATCCACCAATGATCTAACTACAGTATATCCACCAATGATCTTACTACAGTATATCCACCAATGATCTAACTACAGTATATCCACCAATGATCTTACTACAGTATATCCACCAATGATCTAACTACAGTATATCCACCAATGATCTTACTACAGTATATCCACCAATGATCTTACTACAGTATATCCACCAATGATCTTACTACAGTATATCCACCAATGATCTTACTACAGTATATCCACCAATGATCTAACTACAGTATATCCACCAATGATCTTACTACAGTATATCCACCAATGATCTAACTACAGTATATCCACCAATGATCTAACTACAGTATATCCACCAATGATCTTACTACAGTATATCCACCAATGATCTAACTACAGTATATCCACCAATGATCTACTACAGTATATCCACCAATGATCTAACTACAGTATATCCACCAATGATCTTACTACAGTATATCCACCAATGATCTTACTACAGTATATCCACCAATGATCTAACTACAGTATATCCACCAATGATCTTACTACAGTATATCCACCAATGATCTAACTACAGTATATCCACCAATGATCTTACTACAGTATATCCACCAATGATCTAACTACAGTATATCCACCAATGATCTTACTCGAGGTGTGTGTGCGTGTTTGGTCAACAATGTGCGGGTGTGGTGGAGGTGGAGGCGATGACTTAAGGGGAGGTCTCCACTCGAGGGTTTATTTTCTTGACCCCTTTCTCCCTCATGTTTAGCCCCATTGCTTTTGATATTATAAAACGTTTGCCCCATTAGTTTAGCGATTTTAAGAACTTTCACCCCATATTAAGACCTTTCGTGCAATTCAGGTGTCGATTTTATCCTGGCGAGCGATAGCGAGCCAGTAATTTAAGAGGAACCGGCCTTCGGCCGGGAAATTTTTCTACCGAAAAATGTACAAATTTATCTTGAAAGAGACTCAAGGGGGTGTAATTTTAAGCTTGATGGAGGTCTAGGGAACAAACTAAATACCTCCCCTTAATTTACCCACTGATAGTAAACTCTGGTAAAAACTAGCCTTAATGGATTCTCGGGCATCCTTGGCTCATTAAGGGGAGATATGGGCGTATTTATTTGCTTATTGTTTAATATGGTTTAATATTTGTTTAGTTTCCTCCCTAAAACTCCATCAAACTGTAATAAACAACCCCTAGACCCCCTTTCAAGATAATTTTGTACATTTTTCGGTAGAAAAATGTACCGGTCGAAGGTCGGTTACTCTTAAAATTACAGGCTCGCTATCGCTCGCCATGAAAAAAATCGACACCTAAATGGCATAAAAGGTCTTGATATTGACTAATAAATGGGGCGTAAATTCTTAAAACCGCCAAACTAATGGGACGAAAATTATAAAATATAAAAAACAATGGGGCTAAACACGAGAGATAAAGGGGCCAGAAAAAACAGCCCATCCCTCCTTAACCTTCTTGGTAGAGCGCGTAATTGGCAGGAAATAGACGAATTTTTGGTCATATACACTTTAATGTTTTGGAGTACTTTTAGTTAATATGGTTAAAATAGGACTTCAGAGGCTATCAACCCTTCTGGATTAATAAGGCAGCACACTGTAATAGACCAAAACAAAAAACAGCGACTGTCCCCTTAAGGGGAGGTTTTTAGTTCGGTCCCTAGAATTCCATCAATCTTAAAATTACACCCCCTTGACCCCCTTTCAATATAAATTTGTACATTTTTCGGTAGAAAAATGTCCCGGCTGAAAGCCGGTTCCTCTTAAATTACAGGCTCGCTATCGCTCGCCAGGATAAAATCGACACCTGAATTGCACGAAAGGTCTTAATATGGGGTGAAAGTTCTTAAAATCGCTAAACTAATGGGGCAAACGTTTTATAATATCGAAAGCAATGGGGCTAAACATGAGGGAGAAAGGGGTCAAGAAAAAAATCCTTCAAGTGGAGATCTCCCCTTAACCAATAACAATATATAAATCAATATACTGTATTTGTGTCCAGCTGATCGTAAATTGAATCTCTTCTTAGCTGATTTCTCGATACTTAATGGCAATCTATGAAACTACTATGGCTGTGCTGTCGTATTAATGCCAAGTTTTCAAGAATAACCATCATCTTTGGCCACAAAATCTACCTTATAGCCGAGTAACCAAGATAGAAACATGGCAATTTACCCTCAGCTGGAACAAAATAGACTATAGTGATTTTACCCCTATGTAACACAAGCTTACAATAGCAATCAATTAAACCACATCAACCATTGACCACTTGCGAGTTATATAGGTTGTGAGGAAGTTGGAGCCGTAAACATCGATATAAAACAAATATGCAGTAATATTGTAGGTTTCTGATGGGTAAAAAAAAAATATGAATTTGGTTATATGTATATTTAAAGGGACTACAACCGTATTTTACCTTTAATTCTGTTAAATATCGATGTCTACAGCCTATTTGCTCTAGCCCATTTTGAGTTACAGAGGATAGAGGTCATGAGTTCTCACCTACTTACAGCGAATAGACTATAGTAACCTTGCACTTACCCATAGATACGTAGGATAGAGTCGCCATGGTGTAGGTAGGTGAGTGTGATCGGACGGTATTACTGAGGGTGTCCGGGGTTCGAACTCGTGACCCCTATAACAGTTCGTGGGTCAGGGGGGAGGGGGGGGTTTCCGGTTAGCCGCGGGTTTACATCCCGCTTAACCCTTTCAGTCCTTTGATATACAGTACTTATTTATTCTAGCGATAGCGACGGAGATTTTATTTATGATTTACTTTTCTCCGTATTTTTCTAGCGACCGCGACGGAAAGTTTATTTATGTAATCTTTACTTAGCCTATCTTCGTATTTTTATGGGAGGATCTAAAGATATTATAAGGTTAAGGGGAGGTTTTTAGTTTGTTTCCTACTCCTCCAGCAATCTTAAAATTTCACCCCCTCGAACCCCTTCAAGATAAATTTGTACATTTTTCGGTAGAAAAATTTCCCGGCCGAAGGCCGGTTACTCTTAAATTACAGGCTCGCTATCGCTCGCCAGGATAAAATTGACACCTAAATGGGACGAAAGGTCTTAAAATTGACAGAATGGGGCGGAAATTCTTAAAATCACCAAACTAATGGGGCAAACGTCTTAAAATCTCAGGAGCAATGGGGCTAGACATGATGGAGAGAAAGGGGTCAATAAAAAAGTCCCTCAAGTGGAAATCTCCCCTTAAACAAATATCTCACTTATCGCTTTCAGTCCGATAGCGATATTTGTATACAGTAAGTTATGTATTGTCTTTAACCAACTTCAGTCAATTTGCTTCAGATGAAACTCGGGTCAGACTCAAGCAAAACTATCGAGTTTTTTTTTTTTAACGTGAAATTAAACTCGAAGATTTTGTTTATCAATCACTCTTTTCAACACCCGTTTTCGGCTATTAATGCATAAGTGCGCGGAATTTCGATGGGAGTATTCTAGGTTCGAGTCCTTGAAGCTCTGACGCGTTTTAGCAGTTTATTTTGGCTATCGTTAGATGATTTTATGCAGCTTAGGAAGGATATTTGGGTATTAAAAGGATAAATACTATCTCAATCAACCCTTTGACTTCCATATACCGTTACTAATCTGAATAAAATTCTCCAATAGTAGCCAGAAAACAAAACAGAAACGCGTATTGGAGCTTGAAAGGGTTAATTTCCAAGTTTTTAGATTCTCAGTTTCTGTTGATATATATTTTGTTTATAATTACATTTTCGAATAATAAAATTAACTTGTTTTTTTTAGTAGTTTATAATAGGAAACATTTAGTGTCCTTTAAGTCAAAGGTAAAACGGTCTTCATTTATCATTATTCGAACTAGCTGCTAACACTCACAGTCTCACACCAGTCCCAAGAACAGAATCAACTATGTTAACCCTTTCAAGCTCCAATACGCGTTTCTGTTCTGTTGCTGGCTACTATTAGACGATATTATTCAGATTAGTAGCGGCATATGTAAGTCAAAGGGTTGATTGAGATAGTATTTACCCTTTTAATACCCAAAGATACTTCCTAAGCTGCATAAAATCGTCTAAATGATAGCCAAAATAAACCGCTAAAACGGATCAGAGTTTCAAAGGGTTAACATCAAATTAGATTAGTGGCATGTGCAAGATACAAGTTATAATGACATCAATCAAATGGCTAAGGACGACAAGTGCCCATCAATTTAATTAGGTTTACGTCGATCAAAACTCATCAGTGAAAACTTGTTATTATTAAATAGTATGATTATGTTTATCGTTAGTTACAATGTGCAAGAGGAAACATAATTTATATCAACACATACTTTATTAATTTTAAGGGGGGGATGGTTCACTTTTTGGGCGATTGTTGCATGTATTCATTATTTTTCTAGTTTCCTCCCTAGACCTCCATCACATTAAAATAAAAAAACATCCATTAGATCCCCCTTCTAGATTAATTTGTACATTTGTCTGTAAAAAATTTCCCGGCCTTCCAACATTACAGGCTCACTATCGTTCGCCAGGGAAAAAATCGACACCTAAATAGCACGAAAGTTCTAAATATTGACGAAGAAATGGGGCGAAAGGTCTTAAAATCGATTAACTAATGGAACGAACATCTTAACATCTGAAAACTAATGGGGCTAAACATGAGGGAGAAAGTGGTCCAGAAAACCGTCCCCTGTCCCTTTCATGCGTTCTTTCAATAATTAGCAAGCATTAATCAAGCAGGCAGCAGATACCCAACGGGACCCACAAATTTGGTTGAACGCAGCACACAACAAGTTAAGGGGGGGGGATGGGCCGGTTTTCTGGACCACTTTCTCCCTCATGTTTAGCCCTATTAGTTTTCAGATGGTAAGATGTTTGCCCCATTAGTTAGTCGATTTTAAGACCTTTCGCCCCATTTCTTCGTCAAATTTTAGACCTTTCGTACTATTTAGGTGTCGATTTTTTCCCTGGCGAACGATAGTGAGCCTGTAATGTTGAAAGAATCGGCCTTCGGCCGGAACATTTTTCTACCGAAAAATGTACAAATTAATCTAGAAGGGGGATATAATGGATGTTTTTTTTTTGAAGTTGATGGAGGTTTAGGGAGGAAACTAGAAAAATAATTAATACATGCAAAAATCGGCCAAAAAGTGAACCATCTCCCCTTAAGTGAACCGTTGTAGAGAGCGTGTGAGTGACAGACCGACCCTAACACTGATGACAAGCCCTGTGTGCACTAAATGACAAACACGGTGAGACTGACTCCTTCTCAAGTCAGTCAAGCCCTCCGCCACTGAGTTGATTCAGGGTTACCAAAGGAAAACACCAAATGCCGCTAGATTGGTCCACTGAATTTTGCTAGATTACGGAAATTGCAGACTAATACCTTGAAATTGGTGACAATATTTGTAGTATTGCCATAAAACTTGTCATATCTGTCTAAAATATCACAGGCATATTGCTCAATTCTCAATAATATTCCAACATATCACTGTGCTAGATGTAAACAATGATAGCTAACTGGAAATGAACCCCTCTAAATCTGGAAATAATGTCGCTAAACTGGCAGCCCTGAGAAGAAGGCCGAGGCTCAACCACTAGGCGCGCCCCTTGTCCCCTCCCCTCCGACCCTGCCCACCAACCAGAGAGCGAGTCTCTAACCTTCCGGACCAATGGCAGGGATAAGAGTGAGTGCCAAGACGGGAGGGGGAGGGTGGGGGGGGGCCCTGCTGGGTAAATAAACTCCAGGGGCAATGGACGCCACGTTAGACTTACCACCTTTCCATAAGTCTTCTTTCTTTCTCTCTCCCTCCCCCCCCCCCCCCCCCCCAACATGTAATTTCAACTAGGTTCCGGATTTTACGCAGAAGAGGAAGGGTATGTGGAAGTCGGAGGGTTAAGCGAGACCATCTTTACTCTGTTCATACCCACAGATCCTTCCTAACCTGTGTAAAATCGTCTAATGTCAAAAGGGGTCCTAATCCTCAAGGGGTTAACACCTTCAGAATAAGGACACTGTTCCACACTCTCTTGTTGCTACCAGTGGACGATTTTATTCAGCTCAGGAAGGGTCTCTAGGAATCAATGGGGAAGTAACTAGAGTATACTGGTTTACGATTTAATATAACTCCCAACTCAGTTCAGAAACAAAAGTATACACGGTACATCGGTAACAACCAACATATTCTTGTTTCCAAATATAGTAGGAAGTTATATTATATCTACACCAAGTACAAGAAAATATACAAAATTATAAAATATACAAAACAAGAAAATATACAAAAAAGTGCATTAAGTAGGTTAAGTATGACAATTAAGCAAATTATACCAGAAATCACCGGGTTGCTGACAATCCGTCATGCTTATTCTTCCACCATATTTCAGCATTTTTCAAAGCCAAACGCCTTTTATCTTTATGCCATTGTTGTTTTTGGCATTTCGTAAAATCCGAAGGCGGCGTAGAGGGGTCCGGGAATAACGTGACATATTTGTTATAGATTGCTTTGCTATTATGCTCCCAGGTCATCGCCTCATCAGGCACCAAATCTTTTTCCATTTTACGGGCTTCCGCCAGATCCTCGTCTAAACCTTCGGCAACTTTTACGTTCCACCAAGCTACAGCTTCCATCAAAATCCTTTCTCTCCTATGACGTCTCCAATTGTTCTTTTGTGCATGTGTGAGGTCCGGTGGGACTTGGGATGTGTCTGGATACAAATTAACATACGCATCATAAATTTCTTTAGGTACTTGCTTAAGACCCATTAGTTTCAACTGTTTTATTGAACGACATTCATCAAACAGAGGGGATGATTCCACTGGGTCACCACGCAGCGGGACGAGCTTTGCCGGGTTATAACACAGGGAGGTTGACTCTGGCGGGTCACAGCACTGCGGGGCAGGCTCTGCCGGGTTGTCATACATCAGGGCAGGCTCCAGCAACTTGTCACGCGGTGAAACCAGCTCTACCGCATCGTCGCATGGCAGGGCGGACTCCACAGGGCTGTCGTACAAAGGCGCTGGCTGCGCCAGACCATCACACAGTGAGGCACGCTTGTCCGGGTTATCACGCAATGGGTCGGGCTCCTGCAGCAAGTCATTGTGCAGAGCGGCAGGCTCTGCCGGGTCACTCTGCATTGGGCCGGGCTCTAGCGGGTTATCGTGCAGAGAGGTGGACTCCGGCAGGTTGCTGCACAGTGAAGTGGGCTCTGCCGGGTCGTCGAGTAGCGGGGTGGGCTCTGCCGGGTCGTCGAGTAGTGGGGTGGGCTCTGCCGGGTCGTCGAGTAGCGGGGTGGGCTCTGCCAGGTCGTCGAGTAGCAGGGTGGGCTCTGTCGGGTCGTTGAGTAGCTGGGAGGGTTCTGCCGGGTCGTCGAGTAGCGGGAAGGGCTCTGCCGGGTCGTCGAGTAGCGGGGTGTGCTCTGCTGGGTCGTCGAATAGCGGGGAGGGCTCTGCAGGGTTGTCGAGTAGCACGGAGGGCTCTGCCGGGTCGTCGAGTTGCGGAGTGGGCTCTGCCGTGACGTTGAGTAGCGGGATGGGCTCTGCCGGGTCGTCGAGTAGTGGGGTGGGCTCTGCCGGGTCGTCGAGTAGCTGGGATGGTTCTGCCGGGTCGTCGAGTAGCGGGAAGGGCTCTGCCGGGTTGTCGAGTAGCGGGGTGGGATCTGCTGGGTCGTCAAGTAGCGGAGTGGGCTCTGCCAGGTCATCGAGTAGCGGGGTGGGCTCTGTCGGGTCGTTGAGTAGCGGGGTGGGCTCTGCCGGGTCATCGAGTAGCTGGGAGGGTTTTGCCGGGTCGTCGAGTAGCGGGAAGGGCTCTGCCGGGTCGTCGAGTAGCGGGTTGGGCTCTGCTGGGTCGTTGAGTAGCGGGGAGGGCTCTGCAGGGTTGTTGAGTAGAGGGGAGGGCTCTGCCGGGTCATCGAGTTGCGGATTGGGCTCTGCAGTGACGTCGAGTAGCGAGGTGGGCTCTGCCGGGTCGTCGAGTAGAGGGGTGGACTCTGTCAAGTCGTTGCTTAGCAGGGCAGGGCCATCTGATCATTATATGACACAATGTCATAGACAATGTAAGGGCGATCCGCAAGATTGGGGATATTATTTTCTATATCAATTGTACATTTTTGAAGTGTTTTCTGTCCCAGCTTCCACTTAAGCTGAATTTTTTCAAATCCATTTTCAAATCTGATTAGTACCCCTGTGTCAAATTTATATTGCATTACCCCGTTATTAAGTCCCCACTTTCCATCATCTAAGACAATTGTACTCTGTGTTTTGAAAATTTTGCCAATGTAAAAACAACCACACCAACATTTTTTGCATTTATTTTGAAATTTAATTTTGAGTATATTGGGCAATTTTACCATCTTAGCGTAGGGTTCAGCGTAGTACTCGACAGCGTTAATCACTATGGCAGCAGGGCCCGCTGGCGGACGCAGGTTTATGTTATCTGGGCACATTTTCCTTTCAAATTACTAATATAAGTACGTAAATATACTCACAGATACTCACAGATGTCCTTCTGGAAGAGGCTTATGCCTGTGACTCCAGCTCTATAGCCAGGTTATTACTATTGTGACTTTGGCTGCGTGTATAATAACACTTATAAATACCCTACAATCACTGTTTAGAAAGGTCCTTTTGATATTTTTCAAACAATTATATAGTGTCACCAAGTGGGAAACAAAACACAAGTTCACCTAGAAACTCACTGAATAATAATGAGACTTGGCCGTCGACCCTTCCTCTCAAAATATAGCCTTCCTAAAATATCTACATCGATTTTTGTTTTTAAGTTGCTTCATAGTCGCTTCTGATCTTGTATCCTAGTATTATGGGTGGGGCTGCCGCCCCCACATCCCCACTATTTGACATCTTTGACTGATTTTTGGTGTATTTTTCTGTGAAAAGGGTGTTTTTTTTTCAATTTGTCGATAACGAAAATCCTCCATGCGGACTATATGGAGACAAATATGGCGAATCTGTTGGTGCCTATTTTCCCTAATAAATTGTTTCTAATAAGGCGGATGTAGTGTCCTTGAAGATTATCCTGATCTTTACTTCTCAAGCTTAATTATGGTTTGGCCAACTATTAGTTATTTAATATGGCAATTGTTTCTAATAAATGAAAATAAATGATCGAAAAATATTTATTGTAAAATTTGTTAGTTACCCTTATTAAAATAATGGTTTTCTATGAACACGTTTTTAAAGAAAATGCTTCTGTTAAGGGTAACTAATTTAATCTAATCAGTGGATATTGGTCAGTTTATTTTTATTTATTTGTATTGTTCGTTCGTCAATGATCATATATTACCTGTACCATTGATATGTATACTCTCTGCTCATATCAGAGCCCGAATCTTGATGCCGCCACCCCTGGGGGCAAAACTAAACCTCGACTTGACACACGTGAGAAAAGTTCACCAGAACAGCCCATCTTAACCCTATTAGTTTGGTCTCGCCTTTCTTTACTTTATTCGGACTATGGTTAAACGATTATAGTAAATTTAAGAGGCATGTGTGAGAGTTAAGTGGAATGTTGAGAGTCCGTGACACAGACCTACGGGAGCCGATAGCCGTAGCCGCTATGCCTCTACATTCGCCCTTAAAATTCGCGAATCTGTTCCTATGTATTTTACTTAATTTTATTGCATTGGATTAAGTTAGGTGTTAGGTTGGTTAGGTTATTTAATTCAATACCATTAAGTAAACATACGTCAATTTTGATCGAAATAGAATCGTGAATACGCGTGAATGTCAAGGCATAGTGGCTGCGGCCATTGCCTCCCCCCCCCCCCCCCTCTAGTCATTGGAAAAGTTTAGGACTGTTTATTTTGCATTCTCAAGTGAATAGTATGACTCAAATCGTGATAACAATAATGTAAACATGTAATATATGGGAAATTGCTACTTTCATAGGTAGAACCACGAACAAAACAATGCGCAACGCACCTCGACACAGACCCGTATATCCTCACATTAGCAAAGTTTATGAGTGTTAATAGTGCATTTTCAAGTAAATAGTATGCCTCAAATCGTGATAACAAGAATTTAAGCATTTAATATATTGGAAATTACGACTTTTCACGGCTCTGTGTAGAAACCCGTGTGTTCTTGAGCTTAGCAAACGAAGGTGGCATCGCGGATCGGAGGGGGCTTAGCCCATCCAGAGAGTATTAGATATTTATGCATATTACCCTATTTTATGGCGAAACCAAAGAAGGGTATTATGAAAGAGTAAGGATGCTGCAGTTTATATTCAATTAAAGGAATATGTCCAGAACACGATGGTGTTTCTTAAAATTATAGGAAATTTCCCTATATATCGACCATATAATATTGCCAACTTCGATAGCGAGTGATATCAACAATTATCACGTCACGCGCTATCAGAGTAGGCTATAGTATAAGGTCGATATATCAGAAAATAAGAAACTTACAACAATTTTAAAAACAATTTTTAAAACAAAGTGGAGGAGTGGCCATATTAGTCAGAAATAAACTTTTATCACCCAGCAATGATGTACATTTTCTCAATGATCATTTGTATGGTGAAGGTATGTGGTGCGAGATAAGCATAAATGGTAAAAAAGTGTTAACCCTTACTATACCAGCGACAGATGTTGGCCGACAGTAAAAAAAGTAATTCGTCAGTACCAGCGACGGACGACATACGTCCATAATATCCGGTCCTTGTAACTGCCAGTATCGAGCGGTACCTGGTACCACGACGTGTACGCACTGCTCTGAGACATTGACAACACTTCTCAGCTTGGTTCCAAGCTCTGACAGGCTAGCTGGGTAAGTGCTCCTCCAGCTTTTGAGGTGGGAGGGTGTTCTCTCTTGACTATGAAGCCATTTTGGCCACAATGCCTGGTACTGGAGGGTACATTTATGGTAATGCCCTCTGGTACAGTAGGGGTTAATTGGAACTTTCTACAGGCCACCAGCAACAAGCAGAGAGAAAAATTATCTCCTATGTGATATGTTAAAGTTAAGCGATGTATTCAACAAGGAATCCCAAGTGTTAATATACACATTATGACACATTATGTTAGAAGCATTGCTAAGAATGCCTCTAAAAAACTGGGACTCCTGTACAGAGTTCGAGAATTCTTCACTGACGAGCAGTTGGCCGTGATATATAAAAGTCATGTGCGTTCTCAGATGGATTACTGTTCACCTCTGTGGGGTGGAAGTGGGAGTGGTTGCATTGAGGCAGTTGGACAAAATTAAAAATAAAGCTATTAGATTAATCAATAACCTTGCAATCACACAGGACCTTCCTACATTATCCATACGAAGAAACGTTGCATCCCTTGCATTATTCTACAGATATTTTCACAGCAATTGTTCCGAGGAACTTGCTTCAATTGTGCCGCCTCTCCACATCTTTCCCCGTAGAACTAGGGCAGCTGAGAGCGACCATGAATTTACACTTTCTCCTCCACAATGCAGAACTTCTGCTTATCAGAATTCATTTATCCCCAGAGCTACTACTCTTTGGAATTCACTTCCCTCGAATTGCTTTCCACAAACTTACAATCTACAAATGTTTAAATCCAGTTGTTACAAACATTTTATGAATGGAGGATGCCTTTAGGCACATGGACCTTTTTGTTTTATCTGTGTTTTTCCTTCCTCCGTTCATTGTCTCTTAAAAAAAAATAAAAAAAATAAATGGTGACTTAAATTTTAATGAAATAAGTTGGGAATCGAACACAGTGTCTAATGTTGGGCAAAATGTAGTTGATGCAAGGAAGTTTTTGGATAGTGTTAATGATTGTTTTATGTATCAACATGTGCTTGAACCAGCACATAACCTAGACAGTGACAACCCCACCAAACTGGATTTATTATTTCAAGGAACAATTTTGATGTAGAGAATATAAGTTTTTGTTCGCCCTTGAGCTAAAGCCATTATACAACAATTGTGTTTGGGTTTATTGTGAATTGTAACCCTCTTCAATTAAGTGAGCATGATTTATTCGAAACAAAATTCTCACAAAGAAAACTATTTAGACATTTTGGAAAAACTATCTTAAATAGATTGGCAGGACAAATTTGCTGACAAATCTGCCGAAGAAGTGTATGTTATTTTAGTTTATATCATTGATAAACTGGTTGAAGAATTTGTCCCAAAAATGAAGTGTGAAGAAATTAAACCAAAACATAAATGGATGACTAATGCAATAAGAAATCCAATAAGGGCTAAAGATAAAGCATGAGGTAGACTTAAGGCAAGAAAGACCGCAAAGAGCAGAAGCTTATAGAAAGGAGAGACATAGAACTACGACTGCGGTAAAACAAGCTAAGAAGGCGTACACACGGAAGTTATGTGAAGATGTAAAGAAAGGCTCAAAATATTTATGGGTCTTTATAAGGAGTAAAACATCACTGAAAGAAAATGTGTTTCATCTTAAGAAATGGAATGGACTCATAACTGAAAATGACCGTGAAACAGCAAGCGAATTTAATAATGTGTTTCATAGTGTCTTTGTAAATGAAGATCATCACATCCCACCAGAATTTGAGATGGATACAATGGGCCAACTTTTTAATACAGTAGTTTAAGTTAACCAGACCACTGAGTTTCAGAACAAAACTTTTATAGGGCTGGCACAATGGGCCAATACTGGAAGACATAGACGTAACAACAAACACGGTTGAGGATTTGTTAAGAACTGTTAATGTGAATAAGTCTATGGGGCCGGATGGAATCCACCCAAGGTTATTGAATGAATGTCATAAAGAGCTAGCTGTACCTACTATACTGATAATGAAGAAATCCATGGAGACAGGCGTGGTTCCATCCCTATGGAAAACTGCAAAGGTTTGCCCTATTTATAAGAAAGGTGATAAACTTAAACCTTTGAATTACCGACCTGTGTCCTCAACATGTGTTTTGTGTAAGTTCTGTGAAATCTTGATCAGAAAAAAAAAAAGCTAGTGAAGCACCTAGAATACAACAATTTAATTGACTACAAACAGCATGGTTTCCGACAAGGATGTAGTACTGTACTGTGATAAACTTGTTGGTGTAGCTACATGGAAGCACTGAAATCAGCCATGGATCAACAAGAACCTGTAGATGTGAACTATCTTGAGGGTAGTAAAGCGTTTGATACTGTTCCACATGCTAGATTGCTATTAAAACGTGAATCATATGGGGTTAAATGAAAATTAATAAACTGGCTCAAAGGGTTTCTCAGTGACAGACAACATTTAGTAAAAATAAGAGAACAATCAGAAAAATTAAGTGTCACATTAGGAGTGCCGCAGGGGAGCCTGTTTTGTTCTTGGTTTTCATAAATAATGTGGTCCATAACCTAGAACGTCCGACCATATTTTTTGCTAATGATGCCAAGATCTTTAACCCCTTCTGTACCGACGACATCCTTATTAGTTTATTTTGGCTACTACTAATCGATATTTTTCAGTTCTGGAAGAATCTCTAGTAATAATTAGGCTTCGAACTACCTCAATCAATCCTTCCTAAACTTCACAAAATCGTCTAAATACAGTATAGCTAGAACGAAATTGAAAACACGTTGTCAGTACAGAAGGGATTAAGGTGATAAACTCTGAGGAGGATATTCAGGCTATGCAGAGGGATCTTGAGAAGCTGCAGGATTGGAGCAAGAAATGGAAGCTGGACTTCAATACTGATAAATGTGTGACTACTGTATGCATGTTGGCCATAGAAATCCTGTGGTTGTCTACAAACTGAGTGGTGAAGAGCTGAAATCATCTGAATTGGAGAAAGACCTGGGAGTGTTCATATCATCAGATCTAAAACCAGCACAACATATCGCAAAAGAGGCAGCAAAGGGAAACGGAATGGTCGGCCTGATTCGAAGACAATTTTTTCTCCCATGGATTTAGAAACCTGCAAAACCATGTACTGTTCCTTGGTGAGACCCCATCTTGAGTATGCTGTTCAGAGCTGGTAACCTTACTACAGGAAGGATATACTGGAACTAGAAACCTAGATGTGTGTGAATTTGTATTTTGTTTTTGTGTGTTCATTGTTTTCTGTTGTGTTTTATGTTGACCCTATTCTGGCTCTGTCTTGAGTCCCCCCCCCAAAAATAAATAAATAAATAAATAAATAAATAGGAAAAGTGGGGATTGGGCCTGAGTATATAGATAGATAGATAGAACAGGTTCAGAGAAGAATTACCAAACTTGTACCTGAGCTACAGGACCTCGAATATGAAGTACGGTGTGAACGATTGGGGCTGACTTTATTAGAAAAAAGAAGGCAAAGATGAGATTCGATTGAAACCTATACAATCCTGAAAGGGATAGAAAATATTGAGCATTAATTCGTCTTTGAATATAGTGAGTTGAGCACAAGATCGAACACATGCAAGCTAAATAAAAGAGGTTACTGGAGAACTCTAGTCAGGGCAAACTCATTCAGCGTGAGAGTAGTTAATGCCTGGAACTCACTCCCAGAAGAGGTTGTCACTGCCCCTACAATAGGTGCTTTTAAAACTAGATTGGACTAGATTGGCTCACGGTCTACTTCAAGTTAAGACATATGCATATTGGATCTCGACCTTTGTTATACAAGATTATAAACAAAAAGAATTAACTGTAGCTTGAACGAAATCATATACCGTTATTGTAAGTGCAATGTTCTAGAAAGTGAACTAAGGCTTTTTCTTCACGATAACAAGATTTATTATTTGTTGCGAACTCCGCACTGAAGAACTAACCGAGAGATGGGAGCAACATAAGAAAGTCTCTTAACCTCCCATATTATTGAAATAGGTAAGCTTGACCATCGTGTTCTGGATTGGGCCTGAGAATATAGACAGATAGATAGAAATTTGACTTCAAGGTGATGCAGGATATTTGTAGTATACTAAAGAGTGAATAAAGGATGGCCTAGTTTGATGGGCACACTACAGTATTCTCTATCTGTTTTGTGTTCTTTCATTTCAAAATTTAATTTGATTAAAGCGTTATTTCCACATTTTTTTTTTTTTTTTTTTTTTTTTTTTTTTTCTATGTGATTGAGGGAGGCAAAAGGCATAACTGCCTATAGCGAGTGCCTCCCCCATAGTTGAAAGAGTGACAGGGCCAAAATCAAGGGACGTTCGAGTCAAAATGCCTGGACACACGGAGTTTGAAGCAATTTAAGTCATAGGAAGAGGGAAAGACTGATTCTGGGAGAGAGTTCCAGAGCTCAGATGTTGAGTAGAAGAAAGTTTGAGAGTAACGTTTCACTCTTGGGTTGGAGAGTTGCACAGAGTAGGGGTGGGATTGAGTTGCAAGACGGGTACCACGTGTCCTACGTAAAGGAGGTGGTATGCACTGGGATAGCTCTGAGGAACACTGATTATTATAGTAGCGATAGAATAGCGAGAGAGATGCAACATTGCGGAGAGAGAGAGAGATTGCAGAGAGTTGGTGAGTGGACGGGAGTTAATGATACGAAAGGCCTTCCTTTCAACTTTGTCTAGGAGAGCGGTGTGAGAGGAACCTCCCCACACATGTGAACAATACTCAATACAAGGGCGCACTATGCCCCTGTACAGAGCAAGAAGCTGTGCAGGGGAAAAGAACCCCCTAAGGCGGTTGAGCACACCCAGCTTCTGGGAGGCTGCCTTAGCAAGACTGGTAATATGGTCCTTCCAAATGAGAGCAGAAGAAAAAGAGACACCAAGAATATTGAGAGAGAAGATGAAGGGTTGATTTTTGTATTGTTGAAGAATAAGGGATAGTCCGCTGGGAGATCCTGACGGGTAGATAGATGGAGAAATTGGGTTTTGGAAGCATTAAAGTTAACAAGGTTTTCTCTGCCCCAATTGGAAATAGTATTTAGATCAGAATTTAAGAGTTCTATGGCTTCATTACGTTTGTCGTTGAGGGATTGCTGGCTGGGGCGTTCTGAAAAACTAATGGAGTAGTGTAAGGTTGAGTCGTCTGCGTATGAATGGATGGGAATTAAGGTACAGTTAAGGAGATCATTTATAAAAATTAGAAAGAGAATAGGAGATAGGACAGAGCCCTGAGGAACACCGGAGTTTATAGGGTGAGGAAGTGAACAATGGCCGTCCACAACCGCAGCTATGGAACGGCCGGAAAGGAAATTAGAGACAAAGGCACAGATGGAGGATTAGAAACCAAGGAGGGTAGTTTAGAAATTAAAGATTTATGCCAGACTCTATCGAAGGCTTTCGATATGTCTAGTGCAATAGAAAAAGTCTCACCGAAGTCCGAAAGGAGGATGACCAAGAGTTAGTAAGATATGAAAGAAGATCACCAGTAGAGCGACCCTTAAGGAAGCCATACTGGCGATCTGAGAGCAGATTATGAGAAAGAGAAATGCTTAAGAAATTTGGAAGCAAGAATAGTTTCAAAAACTTTAGAAAGACAAGAGATAAGAGCAATTGGACGATAGTTGGAGGGTTGAGAGCGGTCACCCTTCTTTGGGACAGGTTGAATGTGAGCAAACTTCCAGCATGAAGGGAAGACGTTAGAGGATAGACAGAGACGAAAGAGTTTGCCTAGGCAGGGAGTCAGCACGGAAGCACAGTTTTTGAGAACAACAGGAGGAACACCGTCCGGACCGTACGCCTTATTAGTGTTAAGCCCAGAGAGGGTAGAAAGTACATCTTTAGAAGAGATTAGGATATTAGGCATAAGTAAGAGAGAGGAGGGCGGAGAGGGAGGAATAGCACCGGAATCATCCAAGGTGGAGTTTCTAGCAAAAGTTTGAGCGAAGAGTTTAGCTTTGTCAGAGGAAGAAGTGATGGTTGTGCCATCAGAGTGGGAAAGGGGAGGGAAAGACGAGGAAGAGAAATTGTTGGAGAGGTTTTTGGCTAGATGCCAGAAAGCTTGGGAAGAGCTAGAGTTGGATAGTTCAGTGCATTTATTATTGATGAAAAGAGTGTTTGGCAAGTCGAAGAACAGATTTGGCTTGATTCCGGGCAGAAACATATGAAGAATGAGAGTCTTGAGTTTTAAGGCGTCGGTACCGTTTGAATGCTTCCTCCTTATTGCGGACAGCAGTAGAAACAGGCGTGAGTAAACCAAGATTTTTTAGCATTAGTCTGAGAGAAAGAGAATGGAATGTATGCTTCCATGCCCGATAGGATTACCTCGGTAATGCGTTCAGCACTCTCCGAGGGTCCTCGGCCATGGAAGCAGAAATCATTCCATGGGAAATCAAAGAAGTACTGCCGAAGAGCCTCCCAGTCGGCAGCGCCAAAGTGCCACAAGCGCCGCCGGCTAGGAGGATCGGGTGGCTGTACTGGAGAGATAGGACAGGTGATAGAGATAAGTTTATGGTCGGAGGAGCCCAAAGGAGAGAAAAAAGATCGACAGTATAAGAAGAAGGGTTAGAAGTTAGAAACAGGTCAAGAATGTTGGGGCGATCTCCGATGCGATCCGGGATACGGGTGGGTTGCTGAACTAACTGCTCTAGGTCATTTAGGATAGAAAAGACGTAGGCTTGTTCACCAGGTGGATCAGTAGTGTGAGAGGAGAGCCATTGGCGGTGGTGAACGTTGAAATCTCCTAAGATGGAGATTTCTGAGAAAGGAGAAAATGGATAGAATGTGTTCCACTGTAGAGTTTAGATAGTCAAAGAATTCGGAAAGTTGGTAGAGTTAGGGGAAAGATAGACAGCACAGAAATATTTAGTAAGAGAATGACAGGAAAGTTTGAGCCATAAAGTTGAGAATTCAGAGGAGTCGAAATCGGGAACACGAGAGCAAGTGAGTTTGTTGTTGCACATATGCACAACATCCGCCTTTGGCTTTGAAACTAGGATAGAGAAAGTAGGAGGATACAGAGAAGGGGTTGCTGGATGTTGCTACAGACACCTGGGTTTCGGTGAGGAAGAGAAGATCAGGTTTGTAGGAGGAGAGATGGTGCTCAACAGAGTGAAAGTTAGAGGAAAGTCCGCGAATGTTGCAGAAATTAATAGAAAGAGTAACAGGCCGAGGTCCAGGTAATTGTGTGGGGTCGTCAGGGGATGGACGGTCGGGTGAGGGGGCATTTATGGTCCCCCCCCCTGGGGACTCCGAGGCTGGGCTAAAATTCATCATTTTGTTTTTTTAATTTTGGTGTGGAGGAATGAAGTGTGGTGTGCATGTTTAGTGTAGTGAAGTGGATAGGAGGAGGAGGTGTTTGTGAGAGCTAGCTGGATTGCTCTCAGTGTAAATGAGGCACAAAGAAAATCAGTAAGAGAGGCCAAGCAAATGAAACAGGAGTTCCAGCGACTCTTTATCACATGCCTATAACCTCACCTGGGTCTAGCCCTGATCGATTGGTGCCTACAATCTCCCCACCATGAAGAATGATACACATAGCGATTTTGACAAGTTCTTTTGCCTTTATATTGTGTCGTCCCTGTTTTGGTTTGTATATTTTGCAAGTTTTACATTTTAATTGACCCATTTACTCTTCTCTGGGATCTTTTTGCCCACCTTGACATATTTATTAAGCTAAAGCCGGTATCACACGAGAGCTTTTATAGTAAATATTCGATGATCAACATTTTTCTGGCAACATTTCTGGAATATGTTGCACAGGAATCGGAAACTAGACTGATGATAGATGAACTTAGGCAACCAAAATATTATACATGTTGACCACATAAGCTGTCAGACCAGTGTTGAGGATAAATGTTGAGTGAAAAAGCGCTCGTGTGATATCGGCTTAAGACTGACCGACCTATTTTTCCCAATATAGCAATACAGTTTTGCTCACCGAATCGTGCGCTGTTGTCTGCTGCAATGGTGCCGCTCTGATACTGCTACTAATGTTGGTGTCTCTCGCTCCGCTGTTGTTGCTGTTGCTCTCGCTCTCGCTCTCTCTCTCTCTCTCTCTCTCTCAGCCATACCGTCGTGGTTGATGTCCTTTTCACTCAATCACCACCATTGATGTCCCTGTCGGTAATTGACCACTTGTGAGTTTCAGGCTATAAGGAAGTTAGAGCTGTAAAACATAGATAATAAACATAACTGCAATAATAATGTAGGTAAGTAGTTCCGCTCTCACCATGGTCATAATACATCAGGTGCTTTGTTCTCATCTATAAATCAGCCTTCACTAAATCAATTAAGGGGGGTGGCCTGCTTTTTTCTCTCCTTTTTCTCTCTATCTCTGGGTTGCATACATTCTACCCCATTCATCCTACTGTTTTAAGACGTTTATCCCCATCCAGGTGTCAAGTTCTTCCTGGCGAGCGATAGCGAGCCCTCATTGTATGGAGAAATCCGTCAACGCCGGAAACATTTTTCTGTCTAAAAATGTACAAATTTAGCCTGTTGTCAATTGTTTGTTTATAAATAGCCTATGCTGGCTCGATCATCCTTCATCCACAAACCCCGCAGATCATGCTGAGCGATAGCAGCCAATGTAAATCCCTATCGAACTAAACTGCGGAAGGGGAGGGGGAATCTGTCTTTTACCCTAAACTCATTCACCCCCTCCCTTCACTTTCTCTCTCCCCCTCCCTCCCTCCCCAACCTCGACTCCCCCCCCCCCCCTTTCCCTCCACCATCACGCCTTTACATAATTAACTTAAACTACCAAATATATTATTAATATTACTGGTCACACTTCACCTTACCAAATCCAGTAAAACAATCAGATACGGCCAGAGGACAATAGCATTAAAGTACAATATATAAGTGATAAATGGTCGTATATTTCTTGCCTCCTTCCTACCGCCAGGATTCATTCCTCCTGGCCAAAATTGAGAAAACCAGAACATATAAATATGGTAACATTCAAGACAGCTAGAGCCGCCTTGTCTTCGTAGCGCAATGGATAAATGCACTTAATTTCGGTGTGAGCATCCTAGGTTCGAATCCCTGGACTGCCACTTGTATTTGTTGATTTCATTCATTGAGTTCATAAGTCGGTTGGTGGAGGTAACATAAAAAGTGTTATTTTTATTTGTTCAAGGAATATAGTGTTTTATTGTTGTTTTTCATGGTTTGAGTGGAGGATTTGCATTAACTTACCCATTATTCATTAATCTGAAGATACGGCGTCAAATGGCGCCATTTATTGGGTGAATCTCGCTTTTACAGTAGGTAAGGGAAATTGTGGGGTACATTGGATACACGATGGGTTGAGGGGGGGGGGGGGGGTAACGTCCTAGCATGTTTCACATGCTCGCACCCAGTAGGGGGACACCTCGACGACGTATACAGACTAATAACACACACAACAAAGCCACTCCAACAGCTTCCTCTCTCTCCAACACCCCTTCTCCCCTCTTTACACTTCAGAAAAATCGGAACAGTAAAATGTAGATACGAGGTGCCGTTGTAAAGGCTTACCCCTCAATATCTTCACCATAAACCATAACGGTACGAGATTTCCGATACTTCAGAGCCAAATGAACATGTAATGCCGTCGATATATTATAGGTCATATGTTGGATAGTTAAATGCATCCTAAAAACAGAAAACGGACATACATTATATAAGTAGCCTACCGGTACTTTAGAAATAGGCGGTTGATGAGAGAGAGAGAGAGAGAGAGAGAGAGAGAGAGAGTGGATACAAGGCCCCTGAGATGGTAAACAACAAATCTATAGCGTCATAGAACTCATTAGAAAGGCCATATCGGGTTACTAAGTCAAATGCCGATACAGCAATAAACTCGTACCGGTACCGTATGATTGGTTTGGTTAGCAAGTAGGCCTATGAGTCGATTACCTTGAATAATCTATTACCGGTACCAAGTGATCTACTAAAATTTAATTATTCTAGCTCAGATAATATATACCGGTACAAGAAGAAAATATAACCGAAACTACCACTAATTTTCCCATGGATATTGTATTGGTTTTAGGTAATTTTATAATTATACACTAGTTGAAATTAGTTACAATCCCCGGAAAATTATTTCCCCCATAATCCAGCGATCTTGAAACATTCAGTTGTACGTCATTTTCAGAGTAAAAAAAAAAAAGGGCAAAAAGGAAAAAAAACATATCTTTTTTCCCATGACTTATTGAAATCAGCATCTATTTTGCATGGGGCTTAATAAGTATTGCCGCCGTCAATACAGAGAGTTATCGGGAGAGGCTTTATTTTTAGTTATTTATATAGCCTAGTGTACACTCGGTCAAAAAAGTATCTGCACCCCTACCCTGATAATCTGGTGTGTAGGGCCTACAGCTTGGTAGTATAGGTTGTAGGTCGTAGGTAGTAGGTCTTAGGTAGTATAGGTAGACAGTAGTATACTGTAGATGGATAAAGCTACAAGTAGATATGCAAACCCTACCAAGCTGCACACACCAGATTATCAGGGTAGGGGTGCAGATACTTTTTGGACCGAGTGTACAAGAAATGCATTTCCGATGGTTGATTTTTTTTTTTTTTTTTTTTTTTTACATATATAATAGTTTTCAAATGTTAAAACAAAATTAGTGGTAGTTTCGGTAATAAGTACCCAAGCGGATTATGTAACTCTCTCTCTCTCTCTCTCTCTCTCTCTCTCTCTCTCTCTCTCTCTCTCTCTCTCTCTCTCTCTTTCAAGTGATAGCTACATGCGCTTTTTCCTTCTTTACATTAACAAGTTATTAGATTTAGCAGCACTTGCTTTTAAAGTGGGTATATTTAGCCTACAGTACGAGTTAAATCGATAATTTGAGCTGTAAACGAACAATCAAAATGACTTAAATGGAACTCATGCGTGGCGGTGAGCGGACAACTCGACCAAAAGACCGTTGGAAAATATTACCGAAACTACCACTAATTTTCCCATGGTTTTTCTTTTTGGTTTTAGGTAGTTTTCAACATTATACAGTAGTTGAAATTAGGCTAGTTACAATCCCCGGAACAAGTTTTTCTCCCATTATCCAACGATCTTATAACACTCAGATGTAAGTCATTTTCAGAGTAAATATATGTTTCGTTTTGCCTTGGGATACACGATGGGTTGAGGGGGGGTCCCCCCACCCCCCCCCCCCCCCCCTCCCCTGACCTATTGAAATCAGCATCTATGTTGCCAGTAAGGTTTCAGGGAGTGTTATAGGGAGAGTTTTTTGTATTGTACAGTGCATATATAGTGCACATTAAATGTTTTTCCGGAGGTTGAAACAAATTTTAATATGATCTTTGCAACATCCTTATTCTATAGGCCTAATAGCCTTCAAATATTGAGAAATAATTAGTGGTAGTTTCGGTAATAAGTATCGATTATACATATATTAGCATTAGGCTAGCCTAGTTTACTTGGCACTGGTTGGAATCAGATGGTTGAAATGGTTAATGGTTTATTGGTTGAGTTGACAATTTGACGCTGGTTGAGATCTAGGCTAACTGGTTGAGATTTCTGAGAACCGTGTGAGTCACAAGTGCACAAATAATGTCCAAGTGTACTAAACTTCAAAAAAACTTCCTTAAGATAATGCCTTTTAAAGAATAAAAAATATAATGTTCGCAATGGTAGCCTACTAGGCTAGAGTACTAACATTAGTAATATATAGTACCGTACTTGACCAAATACAGCTCTAAACTAATAACTAAAATCCATTAATATTATGGCCTTTGAGATTTTCCGCATCGTTATAATAAACAAAATTGTCAAAATAAACTAATCAATATCAATCCAATACCGTACACATTATTGTTATGCCTAGGCTAGCCTATAGGCCTAGACCTAACGTCAGGAACAAATATTTTGAAATTGGACTCAATGCTCCGAAACTATATCGTGAAACAAATAGCCTATATAAAGCTCCCTCTCAACCCATCTTGTATCCCACATTGGAATTAGGTCTATAACTAAAACCATGAAAACACTAATTTCTCAAAATCTGGAGTAAAAAACATGAAAAGTAAGGGTGCGAGCCTATTCCCTATAGCCTATAGCCTAATTACCAAATATATAAATACAAATGATAGGCTAGCCTATAACAAGGAAAACACGAATAACACATTTGGCGATTAGGCCTATTTCACCATAATATGGGTGGCACCGTGGCTGGGCTCCCGTTTCTCTCGAGCCAAAACAAGATTGTTCCGTTTTTTAAACAACAAAAACAGCAATGTTCCCTACAATCGTAACTATAGGCTAGCCTACTTTGTAAACATTGATTAAAACAACGGCCATAACTCCTACATCAGCTTAAGAAAGTAATGAGGGTAGCATTCAAGGAGACTACTGCAAGACCTTCTTCTTCTTCTTACCTCTGACCGGGTATAGGCTATCCTAGTGTTTACTACCCTATACCCCTTTGAAAGGACATCAGCCTAACCTAACAACCTTACCTAACCTAACCTAGTATTATAGGTTGGGGCTGTCGCCCCCACACCCCCGCTTTGACTTACATTTTTGGTGTATTTGTCTGTGAAGTGGGTATTTTTCAATTTGTTGATAACGAAAATCCTCCATGCGGACTAGGCCTATATGGAGAAAAATATGGCGAATCTATTGGTGCCTATTTTCCCTAATAAATTGTTTCTCATAACGTCGCACTAGTGTCCTTGAATATTATCGTAATGAGTTCGCCAAATACAGAAGTTGAAGCACAAAATATGCATTACTTACCAGAAAACCTGCATAGCAGCTTCTATCAGGCCCACAGCGGCATCTCGCCACCTATAAATCCACTTATTTATCGCCTTTTTCTTCTTATTTCCGCGTCCACGGTAGCTTCAATAATGGCACACGAGATTCAAGTACACGCACACGCAAGTTTATAGCAACTGGAACTGTATTACGAGCATAAATAGCGAATTATTGAACACTGGCGAGAACACGGGGAAGTTTGTTTTGGTCCTGAACGTCCTGGTCGGATGTCGTCTCCAAGGGGCAGAACGCCTTAGCAACGGCAGCTCCCTGAAGATTTAAGTTTACTTGATATTTCCTAGTTTACATTCAATGGTTTTTATCTTTCTTAATTAGATGTCAAACTTTTAATTATTATTTCTCTCTTCCACATCTTATATAAAATCTCCTTTTTCTCTTCTAGATTTTCTTCTCTGAATAAATAATCTCCTATTATTCCCAGTTCATCCTCCCGGTATGGCTGTTGTAGTTCTTTAGCTTTCATTCTTTCATTATTTATTGATGGGCACACTAACATAAAATGTTTCAGATCTTCATAATCATGGCCACATAAAGTGCATTCTACTTCTCCATGTGTGTGTCTTTTCCTATCGTTTAGTTGCAGAGTTCCACTCCTGGCCTTATACAGTATGATTGAAGATGGGCGATTATCATACATTTTTTCTTCTTTAATACTTTCTTTCCATCTTTTGTATATTACTAGGCTTGATTTACTATTTACTTCTTCTTTCCAATTTGCAGAATCCCACTTTCTTGTTTCTTCTTTTATTTCTGTTTTCTTCATTCTTATGATATTTTCTCTTCTCATTCCCACAGTATTCATGTAAGCTTTTGTCACTTTCATCCATTTATTTCTATCATCCTCGTCTGGTCTGGTGATTGTTCGGGGTGGACCGAGGAAGACCTGGGATCAGACTATACGCGCCGATCTCAAATCCAAGAACTTGACAAGTGAAGCAGCCCTTAACAGGGTTGCCTGGAACGCCGCCATTAGGACAAGAGACTGAAACTGCACTGATGTGTGGAACACTCGGTCTTAAAATTTTATGTATGTATGTATGTATGTTGTAATGCTTGTAATTAAATGTACGTATGCAGCGTTAAATGTTCACCTTCTGGCAACACTGATTCTGAACCTCTTTGCGGAGATTTAACTTATTATATTTTAGTCTATTCTCGAACTTTCTACTGTAATTAGTTTCTGATTATTCAATTTAATGTATAATTGTTTGATGTCTACTTAGGTATGTGTTCTATTATGATACCGGCATACGATTTTCTTCAACCTAGGAGCAAAATATCCGTATCAAGAGTTAGTGAGTTAACCCTTTCAAGATCAGATTACGCATTTCTTTTCCGTTTTCTGGCTATTATCACAATTGTATTAAGATTAGGGAAGGTATCTGGAAATCAGAGGGTTAATTGAGGCTGTCTTTACCCTTATCATACCCTCAAATTCCTCAATCAACAAAAACATGACAATCTATCATAAAAAAAACTAATACGTCAGATCAGATAGTGTTAATGCTGAGTCTAGAAATCCCAAGCAAACTACTCATTATTCACTCTTTCACTATCTATCTATCTATACATTAATCTATCTCAAACTAATTACTCTCGCTCTCACTATCTATCTGTCTATCTATATATCTACAGTATGTTCGCATCTATTTATCTATCTATCTCACAAACTACTCATTACTCTCTCTCTCTCTCTCTCTCTCTCTCGCGCTCTCTCTCTCTCTCTCTCTCTCTCTCTCTCTCTCTCTATCTCTCTATCTATCTATCTATCAATCTATATATTTATCTATCCATATATATAAGTGTAAATCTAGCTATGTAGCCTATCTCTCAACTCTCTCTCTCTCTCTCTCTCTCTCTCTCTCATACACACACACCATACACACACACATAGACCAACTACCTGCACAATGGAGCTGATAATTATACTCAATTAATAGGTGTGGACGTTTACATCCCATTTGCTCCAGCCCTTCCTGATTTACAAGGGACTAAGTAGGGTGTCACAATGAACAGACTATTGATTTTCCATTTATTTATATAGCATACATTTATTATACATGGGATTTCTCCTAATATCATGTTTTTAGCTATTCGTGTCTTCCTTTTCATCCTCTTCCTTCTTTTCCTTTTGTTTCTCCTTTGTACTCTTCCTCTTCTTCGGCATGTATCCTCCTCCTCCTCCTCCTCCTCCTCCGGTGAAAAAGAAAAACATTAGTCACACCCCAACAGAAGAAGGAAAAACCTCTACATAACAAACATTGGGAACCTGATAAAAACACCGTATACCTATAAAAACAGACAACATATAATTATTATAATGAACACCATATGAGGAGGAGCACATAATAATGAGTATGATGTTAGTAAAGATGATTATGGTGACTGATAATGATTTAATGATGAAAATGATGATTTATATATAATGGCTATGATTAGTAATGATGATTAGGGTGTTGATACTATCTATGACTATGGTGATAGTATTGAGATTCATTCACTTAATGATATTCACGAGGATGGGTATGTTCTTTCTAGAATCGTCCATTGCATGCTAAATATAATCAAATTATCTCAATGCTTAGGTTCGGTGTGGTACAGTACATCCAATCGTCTTTGTCATGTTATATAAATATTATATAAGTTATATGGCTGTAAGTATTTATTCTATCAATGGCAAAATATATATAAATACAAAAACATAATTAAATGAACAAGTAATTGACTTAGACAGATCAATATCGTGTGTGGTACCCCAGGCCAGGGTTAACAGTGCACCAGGATCCAACCATTGATCTACCAGACTCCGAATGATGGCAGTGAAAATGGCGCAAGTCGACCATGATAAATATAGCGTAGCATAGTCACCTCCGTATGTTCATGGTCCAAAACAGAGGCCGGGTTACGGTGACTTGAGGTACTGGGCATGGTGATTACAGTGACCTATTACTACTACTGTTGATCATGGTAAACGAGGGTCAAAGCACGAACCATCATATGACCTGTTGGTTAGTCATCCTAGGTCATCACCAGGACACGTAGTATATGGTCACTCGGATACCACACACGATTAACAGATATTTAGTTAGTTAACATAGGACTTCAGAGGCTATCAACCCTTCCGGATTATTAAGCCAGCACACTGAAGGTCAAGTACATGTTCAGGAATGGGGCCCCTTATCGAGAACCCCAGTCCCTTGATTAACAGGTAAGCACAAGAGTTTTTACGATGTTTATTTTTTTGTAATACTAAACTGTTCATAGTTCGGGCTTGGGATAAAATGAGAATGTGGAAATAACTTTGAAAAGTTGACAGAATGAATATATACACCTGAAGAATATGTATAACTTTCGTTCTAGTTATGATGATGATAGGTATGTTTTCCGTGCGAGAAGGAGGGGGGGGGGGGTAATGAAAGACAAGGTAATGACAGAAAAATAAATAGATAAATAAACATAAAAGGGCCAGTACTACTAGGCAAACCCGAGAGAGAGTAAGAGTGAGAGTGAGTGTGTGAGAGGAAAGCAAAGACATAACTGTAAATAGGAAAGAAAAATACACATGATAATAGACCAAAAATAATTATGTAGACAAAAAATACAAAATACCTGAAAATACCAGCATATGTTACAGGTTGCAGATCAAATCATTCCAACGCAGAGCACAACAAATACGTAGTGTCCACCCTCGAGGCACACAGACAACTGAATACCCCCTATAGATTCTACGAAGTACGAACTATATGGTATCGAATCAGCTGGGTTGGAATTCACAGAACTAATCATGCACTGCTAGAAATGGAGTTCATAAAAAGTGTATGAGTAAAAATGTTAAAGGGTATATAATTGATATATATAATCATTGGGTATATTGATGGTGATATACCTTCATATTCTTAAATACATAAACTCATTGGATATAATGATAGTGAATTACCTCTGTATCCTTACATGAGATGGGTCTATTAATACTAATATATCCAATGATTACAGAAGATATGTACTAGATAGTGTTAACCTAAATAGTATACTAACCCTAATAAATTAACTACAGAAAGAGAGAGAGTGAGTGAGTGAGTCCAGAACCTAAGACAAAGCCAAATAGTTCCCCGCGCGATTTTCAGGTTCAGAGCTTCATAGGAGAGGGCTGCTCGGTCTGAGAGGTTTAATGCCGCGACTCACTATTTGTCAGGTTTGGAATAAAAAGGTCGATTTGGCGTAATTTGCTGTCTTGGTTTTGAGAATCGATATTTCAGATTTTAGATTTATGTTTTTTATTTTTTATTTTTATAATTATTTTATTATTGGTATCGGGTTTTTTTTTATTGATATTATCATTGTTAATTTTTGTAATTATTATTATTATTATTATTATTATTATTATTATTATTATTATTAGTATTGTTGTTGTTGTTGTTGTTGTTCTAATCTTTATTGTTTGCTTTTATTTGTATTATTATTGAATTATTATTATATTTGGCAGTTATTATTATTATATATATATTTTTCTCTATCTCTCTGATTAATATTATTGAGTTATATTTTTGTGATCACAAAATGCATGTGATTGTATTATATAATCATTATTATAATATATTTATACCTATTACATATATAACTATACGTGTATGAGTTTTCCTTTAGCATATATAGTTTAGCTAAATGCAAAATGATATAGCTTTCACTCTTTCAATCGCCTTCCATATCCTTTTGCATACTAAGGGGTGCCATATTAGGTTAAGGGGGGGGGGGGGGTTGAGAGATAGATACCGTCCAACACCCTCAGTGTTCAAGATGGAGAGCCTATACTTGGCATGCATAATAAGTGGGTGCCAGAATATATTTTAAGTGTGTGTGTTGGGGGGTGGGGGGGAGGAACACTCTCCTACCTTAGTTTTCAAGATGGACATGTTTGGCATGCATAATAAGGGAGTGCCAGAATAGCCTTTATGCGACTTTGTTTGGGGTTTTTTTCCTCACCCATTGGGGGGAAATCTCATACTTGGATTTCCCCCCTGGCAGCCCTGGGTACCTCAACTATATAGTAAATACATATCCTGTATACTGTATATATATCTAGTGCCAGACGCCTTGATCCCTCAAGTGGTGGCCAGGAATGAATAGTTTTATCCCCTAAACTTTCCTATTTAAACTAAAATGCGTAATATCCTAGTATATATGAGATATTTCCGAAACTGTCACATAGTAAAGTATATTTATTATTGGTGGGTCTATTAATTCTGAAATGTATGAAAGCTATTTTTTAAACACCATTTATATATATATATATATATATATATATATATATATATATATATATATATATATATATATATATATATATATATATATATATATATATATATATATATAAAGAGAGAGAGAGAGAGAGAGAGAGAGAGAGAGACAGAGAGTATAATATAGATTGATACAATATTTGTTCTATGTGTATGAAGGAGACAAAAGGCAGGCTGCCTGTAACGAGTGTCTCCCCCAAAGCCAAAAAGTGACAGAGAACCGAAATCAAAAGACGTTGGGGTCAAAATGCCTGGACACAAATGTTAAAGCAGTCTAACAGTCTTAGATAGATAGATAAACAGATAGATAGATTGATAGATAGATAGATAAATAGATAGATAGATATATAGATAGATAGATAGATAGATAACAAAATATTAGCTATGTCCCTAAATAGTACACTAACCCTAATAATATAACTACAGAGAGAGAGAGAGAGAGAGAGAGTAGCCAAGTAATTCCCCACGTGATTCTCAAGTTCATAGCTTCATAGGGGAGGGCTGCTCGGTCTGAGAGGTTTAATGCCGCGACTCACTATTTGGCAGGTGCCGGCTAAAAATTTTGATTTGGAAGGATTTGCCGACTTGGTTCTGAGATTCGATATTTCAGATTTTATATTTATGTATATAGGCCTAGGCTACTTTATTTTTTTGTATTATTATTTTATTGTTATTATTGTTGCTATTATTATTATTATAATTAATATTTAATTATTATTTGTATTATTATAATAATAATTATTATTATTATTTTTATTATCTATATAGTTATCATTATTGTCAGTATTATCATTGCTATTATTATTTACATTATTAATATTTGTGTTCTCTCTCTCTCTCTCTCTCTGATAATTATTATTGTTCTATTTGTGATCACGAAATGCCTGTGATTGTGTTATATAATCAGTATTTGAATATATTTATACTTATTAACTATTCCTGTATAATTTTTTCTTTAACATACAGTATACTGTATATTATCTATATGCGATAAAAGTCTGTAAACAATTGTAAATAGATAAGTTATATAATATATAACTATTATATATCCCCTCCACCACCACCACCACCGTCATTCTTATTGGAGTACCAGCGACGTGTGATATATTGCATTTTAGCTATATTTAGACGATATTATGCAGTTAAGGAAGGATCTGTGTTGGTTAAAAAGGTTGGTTGAGATAGTTTGAAGCCTTCTTATTGCTAGAGGTCCTTCTTAAGCTAAATACAATCGTCTAATAGTTACCAGAACACAATACAAAGGATGTCCCCTGTACGGGTTAACAATACAAAGGATGGCCCCTGTACGGGTTAACAATACAAAGGATGTCCCCTGTACGGGTTAACAATACAAAGGATGACCCCTGTACTGGTTAACAACACAAAGGATGTCCCCTGTATGGGTTAACAATACAAAGGAAGTCCCCTGTACGGGTTAACAATACAAAGGATGTCCCCTGTACGGGTTAACAATACAAAGGATGTCCCCTGTACGGGTTAACAATACAAAGGATGTCCCCTGTACGGGTTAACAATACAAAGGATGTCCCCTGTACGGGTTAACAATATAAAGGATGGCCCCTGTACAGGTTAACAATACAAAGGATGGCCCCTGTACGGGTTAACAATACAAAGGATGTCCCCTGTACGGGTTAACAATACAAAGGATGTCCCCTGTACGGGTTAACAATACAAAGGATGTCCCCTGTACGGTGTTAACAATACAAAGGATGTCCCCTGTACGGGTTAACAATACAAAGGATGTCCCCTGTACGGGTTAACAATACAAAGGATGTCCCCTGTACGGGTTAACAATACAAAGGATGTCCCCTGTACGGGTTAACAATACAAAGGATGTCCCCTGTACGGGTTAACAATACAAAGGATGTCCCCTGTACGGGTTAACAATACAAAGGATGTCCCCTGTACGGGTTAAAACTATATAACTGGAGCGTATATTGTGAGAAAGTTAATTCACTTTTAATAAATAGTTTTTCTATATTTTCTTTTAGCTAATGTTTTGTCATAATGTATTTGTGTAGATTATATGGTCATTTAATGACCAATCAAGCCTAATATCAAATGATTGTAAACAATCTTCGCCAGATATAGCTTGAAAATAACAAATAATAAAATAATTCATCAAATAATAATAAAGCCAAATATTAACTTTATTAAACCTAACTTTACATTCGCTAACCAAACCATCCCGAACCAATCCCAACAAGTCTGAACTTAACTGGACCTATCCAAACGTTCACATTGTTCGAGGTCACAATCCTTTCCCTGTCTCTCTCCCCATATCTGTATTTTATAGGGTCTCTCTCACCAGTCTCTGTATTCTATAGAGTCGCTCTCACCGGTCTCTGTATTCTATAGGGTCTCTCTCCCAGTCTCTGTATTCTATAGGGTCTCTCTCCCAGTCTCTGTATGCTATAGGATCTCTCTCCCAGTCTCTGTATTCTATAGGGTCTCTCTCCCAGTCTCTGTATTCTATAGGGTCTCTCTCCCAGTCTCTGTATGCTATAGGATCTCTCTCCCAGTCTCTGTATTCTATAGGGTCTCTCTCCCAGTCTCTGTATTCTATAGAGTCTCTCTCACCAGTCTCTGTATTCTATAGAGTCTCTCTCACCGGTCTCTGTACTCTATAGGGTCTCTCTCCCAGTCTCTGTATTCTATAGGGTCGCTCTCCCAGTCTCTGTATTCTATAGGGTCTCTCTCCCCGCCTGGCTGTGTGTTCGTACGTGCGTTTGACTAGACGCATGTGTGTGTGTTCGTACGTACGCTTAGTTAACTCTTTCGGTATACGAAGGAGCGCTTCTTAATTATATTCTGGCTACTATTAGACGATTTTAAGCAGTTTAGGAAATATCTGTGGGAGTCAGAGTTAATGGAGTTAGTTTTTACCTCTGGCATTAATTATTATTATATATATATACAGTATATATATATATATATATATATATATATATATATATATATATATATATAGGGTCTATACAGGGTGTTTCAAAAATACCTTTCATACATTTCAGATTGAATATACCTAGCAATAATATTCATACCGGGACTTTACTATGTGACGGGTTTGGAAATATCTCGTATTTACCAGGATATTGAACATTTTAATTTATATAGGAAAGAGAGAGAGAGAGAGAGAGAGAGAGAGAGAGAGAGAGAGAGAGAGAGAGAGAGAGAGAGAGAGAGAGAGAGAGAGAATATTATTAATGTAAATAATAATAATAGCAATGATAATACTATCAATAATGATAACTATATAGATTATAACAATAATAGAAATAATAATAACACTAATAGAAATAATAATAATGATAGTAATAATAATAATTATTATTATAATAATAATTGTAATAATAATAAATATTATTATAATAAAAACAAATATAAATAATAATAATAACAACAATAATAATAATAAAATGATAATACAAAAATATAAAGTAAATATATGAATATAATATCTGAAATATCGAATCTCAGAACCAAGTCGGCAAATCCTTCCAAATCAACATTTTTAGCCGGCACCTGCCAAATAGTGAGTCGCGGCATTAAACCTCTCAGACCGAGCAGCCCTCTCCTATGAAGCAATGAACCGGAAAATCGCGTGGGGAACTATTTGGCTTTGTCTTAGGTTCTGGACTCACTCTCACTCTCTCTCTCTCTCTCTCTCTCTAGTTATATTATTATGGTTAGTAAAATATTTAGGGACATAGCTAATATTTGTTTATCTATCTATCTATCTATCTATCTATCTACCTATCTATCTATCTATCTATCTATCTATCTATCTTTCTATCTATCTATTTATCTATATATCTATCAATCTATCTCGCTGTTTATCTATCTATCTAAGACTGTTAGACTGTTTTAACATTTGTGTCCAGGCATTTTGACCCCAACGTCTTTTGATTTCGGTTCTCTGTCACCTTTTGGCTTTGGGGGAGACACTCGTTACAGGCAGCCTGCCTTTTGTCTCCTTCATACACATTGAACAAATAATGTATCAATCTATATTATACTCTCTGTCTGTCTCTCTTTCTCTCTCTCTCTCTCTTTATATATATATATATATATATATATATATATATATATATATATATACATATATATATATATATATATATATATATATATATATATATATATATATATATATATATATATATATATATATATATATATATATATATATATATATATATATATATATATATATATATGTGTGTAACTGGATCTATCCTAACATAACAACCTAACGTTCAAAATGTTCGAGGTCATAATCCTTTCCCTGCCTCTTTGCCAGTCTCTGTATTCTATAGGGTCTCTCTCCCAGTCTCTGTATTCTATAGGGTTTCTCTCACCGGTCTCTGTATTCTATAGGGTCTCTATCCCAGTCTCTATTCTATAGGGTCTCTCTCCCAGTCTCTGTATTCTATAGGGTCTGTCTCCCAGTCTCTGTATTCTATAGGGTCTCTCTCCCAGTCTCTGTATTCTATAGGGTCTCTCCCCCAGTCTCTGTATTCTATAGGGTCTGTCTCCCAGTCTCTGTATTCTATAGGGTCTCTCTGCCCGCCTGGCTGTGTGTTCGTACGTGCGTTTGACTAGACGCATGTGTGTGTGTTCGTACGTACGCTTAGTTAACTCTTTCAGTATACGAAGGAGCATTTCTTCATTATATTCTGGCTACTATTAGACGATCAAGCAGATTACGAAATATCTGTGGGAGTCAGAGGGTTAATGGAGTTAGTTTTTACCTCGTGTATTCCTATATATATATATATATATATATATACAGGGTATATTCAGGGTGTTTCAAAAATACCTTTCATAAAATTCAGATTTAATAGACCTAACAATAATATTCATACCGGTAGTTTACTATGTGACGGTTTTGGAAATATCTCATATTTACCAGGATATTGCACATTTTAGTCTAAGAGATGAAAATGTTTCATTCCTGGCCATCCCCTCAGGGATCAAGACGTTTGGCAAAAGATAGAAATACAGAATACGGTATAATTATGTATTTACTAGTTGAGGTATACCCAGCGCTACCAGGGGAAAAGTCCAAGTATGGGCTGTCTAACTTGGAGGGGGGGGGGGGGGGATGGACAAAACCAATGCCGCTTAAAACCTATTATGGCACCCCCTTAGTATGCATGCCAAGTATGGGCTCTCCATCTTGATAACTATGGGAGTTATTGGAGGCTCCGCCTTCCACCCCCCCCCCCCACCCCCCCTTAAAATATATTCTGGTACCCTCTTAGTATGCATGCCAAGTATGGGCTCTTCATCTTGAAAACTGAGAGAGTAGTTCGTGAGCAAACAGACAGACAGACAGAATACTCACAGAAAGTAACCTTTATTAGTAGATATCTATCTATCTATATATGTCTATCTATCCATCTCTCTCTCTCTCTCTCTCTCTCTCTCTCTCTCCCTCTCTCAAAAAATCTATCTATCTATCTATTGCCTGACGCCGTGATCCCCGAAGGGGTGGCCACGAACGAACCGCCCCCATGCACCTCTGTCCCCAGTCAGTCGACGCCCCTCCCCCCAACCAGCACCGCCTTCGTTCATGTAGTTCCTCACTCCATCCTTCCACCTCATATTCGGTCTACCTCTCCCCCTCTGTCCCTCCACCTCGCTCTCGTAAAAAATACAAGAGATAATTGTACAATGCAATGCAATTGACACATTCAAAAGGATAGACATCCATTTCGAAGAGGCTTTCAGAATTTTAGGTAAAAAAAGGAAATATTAGCAATAATAAAATGTTGGGTTAAGCGTCAATAGTATACAATATTTCTCAACTTTCTTCAATTTCCCAGTAGAAATGTTCTCATTCTGCTGGTGGCCTTGTTCACCCAACTATATTTCATGAGGGTGTGGTGGGTGGGGAGAGAGCCTTCTTCTTTTCTGCCTTTACCATCCACTTTGTAGCAACTATCATCTTATAATTAAATATGGACGGCCTAGTAGGGAACGCAAGGTCTGTGCAGTCTGTGTACTTATGTAACACTGTGTAACTCTCTAATAATATACTGTATACGTTACATAAGGATGTTAAAGACGATTGCAAGAATGAAAACTATATAATATCGCATATAGCTAATATATAATTATGTTAAATAATAATTCATACAGGAATAGTTATACGTACTGTATATGTAATAAGTATAAGTATATTAAAATAATGATTATATAACACAATCACAGGCATTTCCTGATCACAAATAGAACAATAATAATTATCAGAGAGAAAGAGAGAGAGAAAAAATATTAATAACATAAATAATATTAATAGCAATGATACTAACAATAATGATAACTATGTAGATAATAATAGAAATAATAATAATAACACTAATAAAAATAATAATAATAATGATAATAGTAATAATAATAATAATAATAATAATAATAATAATAATAATAATAATAATTATAATAATAAAATTAATAATTAAATATTAATTATAATAATACTAGCAACAATAATAATAATAAAATTATAATACAAAAATATAGAGTAAATATGAATAAAATATTTGAAATATCGAATCTCAGAACCAAGTCGGCAAATCCTTCCAAATCAAAATTTTTAGCCGGCACCTGCCAAATAGTGAGTCGCGGCATTAAACCTCTCAGACCGAGCAGCCCTCTCCTATGAAGCAATGAACCGGAAAATCGCGCGGGGAACTACTTGGCTTTGTCTTAGGTTCTGGACTCACTCTCACTCTCACTCTCTCTGTAGTTAATTTATTAAGGTTAGAAATATTTGTATATATTTTCTGTAATCATTGGATATATTAGTATTAATAGACCCATCTCATATAAGGATGTACAGGTAATTCACTATCATAATATCCAATTATTTTATGAATATAATAATAGGAAGGTATAATTATCTTAGGTTCTGCACTCTCTCTCTCTCTCTCTACCTCTCTCACTCTCACATGGTTGGTATCTAATTGAATATACTTAGTGGGTATTTCAAGAATGTCAGGGGGTAAGGAAATGTGATTTGTATATTAGAAGACTGTGATTAACGAGACGTGTAACATGTGGAGGGAGGTGGTAGAAAGAGAGGGATCTCGTTGGGGTGGAAGTTTCGCTCCCAGGAATTTTCGTTCCTGTGGTATTTCAATAATAATAATAAAATAATAATAATAATAAGGGGACAACCACTGGTAAGGCAATACATACTGCTCAAAGAGCCATTATTCTACTGTAACAACAGTATCGTCGTCTGGTGTTATTATAGTTTCCTCATTTGATTGCCACATATGCTGTATATACGTGCTCATGAAAAAAAAAAAAAAAAAAAAAACTGAATTATTAATTGACAGGTAAATAATAGCACTACAAAACTAGTGCAATCATATGAGGAGGCTATTCATGTTTTCTTACATCAATGGTTATTGAGATCATAGGTATCTGAATACAATTATGACATACAAGATGTGACTAATATTTCGAACTACATTAATTATTATGCAATAATAGTACCACAAATATATTACAATCATATGAGGGACACTTCACATTCTTCATTACATCAACGGTTATTGAGGTCATAGTTAGCTGAATACAAGAGTCACATACATAATGTGACTAATATTACCAACTACCGAAGTTATAATGGAATTATAGTAATACAAATATTTTACAAAGATGAGTTACATGGTTAAAATTCTTATTACAATAATGGTTATTGAGGGGATAGTTAGCGCAATATGACCAGTGGAGAAGTTTACATGCCGATAGTAATATAATATTTAGTAGGGTGTGTGGTTATGGGAGAGAGGGAGGGGGGTTGTAGGAGGTAGAGGAATGGGTGGGAGAGGAGGAGGAGTAGGGGGGGGGGGGAGGAGGAGGAGGTAAGGTACTCCAGGGAGGAGGAAAGTGTGAGAGGGGAGGTGTGTGTGTGTTATGTCCCTTCTTAAACATCCTAGAGGGACCCTACCCGTCGTGACCCAGTCACCAGACCCCAGCCCAATGCCTTCTCTATACATAATTATGTATAGAGAAGGCATTGCCCCAGCACCCGAAACACACAGCCACACAGATTCAGATTCATATTCAAATTATTTTATTTCCATAAAATAATATTCGGAGGGAGGGTGCAAGTGGTCCTCCGGGAGGGACAGTGCCGCATATCCGGAGGTACTTGTACATCAAGCCATTAGCCGAGAATATTGAGGACAATACAGCAGTATGGTTAGGGTTTTGTAGGAGGTAGAGGAATGGGTGGGAGAGGAGGAGGAGTAGGGGGGGGGGGGGAGGAGGAGGTAAGGTACTCCAGGGAGGAGGAAAGTGTGAGAGGGGAGGTGTGTGTGTGTGTGTATGTGTTGGGGAGGGTGGGACATACTACATATAAATAAGTTGTTTAAGGCCAGCGATAGTACTGAAGATAATATGGTAGTAAAAAAACAAAAAAACAAAAAATAAAAACAATCTTGAAAGGGAAAGTTTGAATTTCAACGCAAGTCTACAGATATTGGCAGTATCGCTTCATAGTACCTGACACAACATATCAATAAGTAGGGAAGGAAACTGTATACGTGCAATGAATGAATGAATGAATGAATATAGAAAAGGTGGGTGAGGGTGAAAGAAGGGAAGTTTTTATTGGTGTAGTAAGAGAGAAAGTGAAAAAGTAGGAGCATAAAGAGTGTCGGGGCTTGACCCAACTTGCGTGAGTTGTTGATTTTAGTTTGGGGGTTTAGGGGAGGCACTGTTGGTATTGAGACAGATTTTCCGAGAGCCTCAGTATGGCACGTCAAGAAGGCTTGGAGATAAAAATGGGTGGTAAGGCAAAAAATAATTAATTTTGAGTGGTAAAAGTTAATTTGGTGAAGTGAGTATCAGAAGCTCTGCTCAGTCAAAAGTGGCATGGAGGCTGGGCTGTGGACGAGCCGGCATACCCCACCGCCTCTACCAGTCTGGACGAATCAGATGAGTCTGGGTGAATTGAATATAAAAATTTGGTAATGGAGAAATGTTTTAATGATGGTCTGGCAATTTTGGATGGTAGGGGTCTAAAGTGGGGCAGCAAGCATGGTTGTCAACTACAGTCTAGAGAAGATTACACTGTCTTATGAAGAGCTTAAAGATCAAGATTCAATTAAGTTTAGTAGCAAAACAATATTCAGAAGGAATATACTAGTAGTCCTCCGGGATGGATATGCCGCATATCCGAAGGTACTTAATTGTAGATCAAACCATTAGCGAGAATATTGAGGACAATTATGTTGCTTACATATGCAAGGGTCATGTATATTGGCTTGCAAAAGGATATGAATTGGCACTTAACAGATTATTTAAATAAAAGCTGTGTTAGAGGCTCAGAGGGATATGTATATACTGTACATTGTCAATCTATTAAATGAGAATAGCAGTGATAAGTAAAGAAATACTGACTGATATTATAAGTGTGACATGATCAATGAAAATATGAAATCGTGTAGAGGGCGTTACAAAGGGTTTAAGTGTGACCTTGTAAGACAGAAGAGATGTGTGGAGGGCAAGGGGTGCATACTTATAAGGTTCATGTTCATGTTTACAGTACATATTATTGTGGGGAGGCAAAGTTCTTGTGTTTTTTTAGTATGTTATTGATTACGTTATTCTTTAGCATGTATATTGCTTGATCCTCAATTGTGGTTAACTGATTATTCCTGTATTCCCTAATCATTGGGCATTCCAGGATATAGTGCTCGAGAGAGTGTTTGTTGGGAGCTCTGCAAACCCTACATTGCCTGTGCTCTTCTTCTACCTGCCAATTCAGCTGCCATGGATAACAATAGCCAAGCCTTATTCTTGCATGTACTGAGTCTACCCACCTACTCGTTGTACGTTTACCATAGGTGTATTTGGTCGTAAATGCTACTTTATTGTAGTAGTTTATAGATCGGCTGGTATTATGATGTCTAGCTCTGTCTTCATCCACTCTTTCTTCTTGTGTCTTTTTAATTATAGTTCTCATTTGTTTCAATGACAGTTCAAGAATATGATCAGGTTCTTCTTTCTCTGAGGCCTCCTTGGCAAGCTTATCTGCCCTTTCATTGCCTGGGATGCCTACATGTGAAGGAATCCAGGCAAATTTGACCCCTAGCCCCTTCTCCCCTACACATTTTATCCCCCGTCTGATATCTTGTACAAGGAAAGGATAGGTGGGTTGGGGGCTAGAGATAGCTTCCAAGGCCGCCCTGCTGTCAGATAGGATAAGAATATTCTTTCCCCTTCGAAAGATACTCCCAATTCCCATCGCTATTGCCACCAGCTCAGTTTGAGTGGAGGAGGCCCAGTCCTGTAGCCTGGATAGTTCATCGTCTTCCTGAGCAAAGTTGCCACCACTCATAATAGTGATGGCAGCTCCTGCCCTCCCAGTTACGGTGTTAAGTGAGCCGTCACAGTATACCTGATCAGTGTTCTCATCTGTCATATCTTCTATTAGTGACATAAAGTTTGTCTTCAGAGCGTAGGACGGGATCTCAGACGTTTTTGTGTCGAGTTGTGTCACTATAATCTCAATAGTGGCCTCTTCCCCCGGGGGAAGGGGGACACCCAATTGCCGGTCATCTGGATGGTAGTCTGTAAGCTGGGTGGGCGGGGTGGGGTCAGTCAGTTGCCAGTCACCGATATAGTAGTCTATAAGCTGGTAGTCAAGAATGTCAGCAGCAGTTACATGTGGCCAGTCCCTGCCTTTTAAGTCATCTATTCTAAGTAGCTCCATTAGTGCAGTCTTAGGTCGTGTTTCTCTGTCGTCTCTCAGTGTTCGTATGCCTATTATCATATTTGTTTCTTTTATTCTATCAGTGATGGACGATAGATTTAACTCATATCTAAGATTTTTTACCTTGACATTTCTCGGACATCCAAAAATAAGTCTCATGGCTTCATTTTGCAGTTTGTTAAGTTTTTCGATCTGATTAGCAGGTAGACAGGAGAGAGCAGGTGCATGGTAGTCAATTACTGATCTAAGAGAGAGAGAGAGAGAGAGAGAGAGAGAGAGAGAGAGATACATAGATACATAGATACATAGATAGAGAGGGAGTGGGGGAGAAGGGGATATTGGTAGGAAGGAATGTAATCAAAGGCGTCCGTGTATTTGGAAAAGGGATAATAACAAAATAATATGACAATCTCTTTATGTTTTTTATTTGTTTATGTTTTTATTTATTTATTTAGTAAAAATGCTCCTGCTTAAGTGAGGTGACTTGCTTTTTTTCTCTCCTTTTCTCTCCTTTTCTCTCTTTCTCTGGCTTGTACCCATTGGGCCCCATTCAGCCTACTGTGTTAAGACGTTTACCCCCCATTTTTAAGAAACGAACGTTAAAAAGAAAACATATTATATATTGGTAATAAATACAAGACAATAGAAAAGGGGGAGAGTATGTTCGACATGTTGGGCTGAAATACAACATGGTACGTACAAAGGAAATCAAGCAACAACAGGTCTAGTGACCCTTCTAGGCTGCTTGTCCTCCAAAACACTGAGGATCAAGTGTCCAAACAGTGGTTTAGAGTGGGTAAGGGAACTACTGCCCTGGAATTAATGTCCGTGGCAGGATTAGGAAGTTAATAGGGGACAGATGGGTTAGTAACTGAGGGGGGGGATAAAATAAAGTTATTCATTTACAAACGCAGTCAGTCGCGGGTTTGATGCGAGATATTTGTCTAAGCGGAGTTTAAATGAATCAACGGTGCTGCAGTCTATACGTCTCGGGAAGCCCATTCCACAAGTTGACAACTCGATTGAAGAAGAAATTCTTAGATTCGTGAGTTAAATGATTTACCAATAATTTTGCAACCGTTTCCCCGCGTGTAATTAGATTGGTGGATAGTGAAGTACTTACTACAGTTCATATTGTCGATGCCTTTGATGATTTTCAACACTTGAATTAAGTCACCTCTTAATCTGCGCTGGGTTAAAGGAAATATATTTAATTCTCTATGACGCTCTTCGTATGGTTTGTTCTTTAGGCTAGGTATCATTTTGGTAACTCTACTTTGAACTCGTTCTAGCTTGTTTATATCTTTTTGGTAATAAGGCGCACCAGGATTGAACGCCAGTATTCCAGAAGAGGGGCGGACTAAGGAATTGTAAAGGGTTAGGATAACTTCTTTGGATTTATGCTCAAATGAACCTGCCTATAAAGCCAATTATTTGGTTTGCCTTCTTAACAACTTCTTGAACATTGTTGACTCGGATTTTAGGTTACTCGATATTGTTACTCCCAGATCCCCGGTTTCCTCTGTTTTACATTCTTAAGCTGGAGGCCATTTCATCTCGAAATAGTTTTTGCTATCTCATTTTAGGTTATCCGATATGTAAGTACTTTTTACATTTATCCGCATTGAAACTCATTTGCCAAATTTGGGGGCCCAACCATGACAATTTATCTAGATTGTGGTTGATATCGTTCAACTTGTTCTTTTGAGAGTACCGCTATTTGCAATTTTTGTATCCTCAGCAAATTTTGAGATTGTACAGGTGAGACCCTCATTTATGTCATTGATGTAAATTAAGAAAGAGAATTTGGTCCTGAGTACCGATCGCCTGGGGTTACCCCGCTTACTTACATTGGTCCATTTAGAATGCCTTACCGGTTATATGACTACTCTTTGGCTTTCTGTCCGCTGAGCCAATTTCTATCCATTTCTTGTATTCCATGCGCTTTTAGTTTTAGCAGTAAACGTTTGTGGGGAACTTTGTCAAAAAGCCTTTTGAAAATTAAAGTATATAATTATCTAACAGCTTTACTCCCTCATCGTAGAGGCCACATGGTTTCTAATGGTTCCCAGGAAAACAATTATCTAAGATGTCCTTAAGTTAATTAAAATAAGAGTTGTGTACCGAATTTTTGTGAAATCCTTAATCACGCTTTGTGCAACCTATTTGTAAGAGAAAATTATGAACAATAACCAATACCTATAAATTAAACCTGAAATAGTATCCCATTTTGTATATGCCTAAATATAATATTATAATTGATTTATATAGTAATATAGTAATATAGTAATAGCCTACATTTGATATGAAAATGATTGGACCCGGGTAAACAAATATTCAAAAGTATTATAAGCTTGTTGACAGTGTATAGGCGGGGAAGGTGAAAGGTATTGCAGGGGATCACAGTCCAGATATTGGTGGACTGTGTGAGGGATATAAGCCTTTCACAACGTCTCGCAGCTGTTAGGGTGCGGAGCTAGGCAAGAGCGGGCAAGCGTATTCATCTCCTTTTCTTGTCATTTGATACATGGTATGACGTCACTGAGCTTGCGCGCTGTGGTTGACTCTGAGTACTCTATGGACCTTGTACAAGTGTTGGCATCCCTCACTATCGCCTCTGTTTTCACCCCACTCCTTACACCGGTAACCATAATACCCATATTATTGGCTGACTAAGCTACCTAATTAACCCTTTGAGTACCAGCGACGTGTGCTATCATATTATTTTAGCTATATGTAGACGATTATTATGCAGCTTAGGAAGCTCTGTGGTAGCTAACAAGGGTTGGTTGAGAAGTTTGAAGCCTTATTATTGCTAGAGGTCCCCTTTCTTAAAGCTTAATAAAGTTGTCTAACCAATTGGCCAGAATAGGATTATTAAATAACAAAAGCAACGTTCCCTGGTACTGTACGGGTTAAGGGGGAGGGAGGTAGTGTTCCCTTCTTGTTCGGGACCCCCTTCTCCCTCATGTTTAGACCCCTATTAGTTTTGAGATTTTATGACGTTCGGCGGTTCATGTATTGTTTTGTTAACGTATATGCTGCATGTGTCAAAGGGGAGAGGTCATGTGGTGTATATTAATATATATCTATATATATATATATATATCGATATATATATATTAATATATATATATAGATATATATCTCTTATTATATATATATAATATATCATATATATATATAAACAGTATATATATATATATATAGATATAATATTATATATATATATATATAATATATATACACAGTATCTATATATACACAGTATAATATATATATATCATATTATCTATATATATATATATAATATATATATATATATAGGATGAGTATATATATATATTATTAATAATATATATATCTATAACTTTATTATTCTTCTCCATAAATGATAGACTACGCCATTAAATAAAGTAGTTTTAAAAGAAGTTGTGTCCACGTAATATGAACCCTGCTTTAGTGTGCTATTTTATGCATCCGACTTGGGGCAAGTTTGTACAGGTGCGCTCATACAAACATTCGTTGACCTACACTATTCTTGTATTCAAGTATTAGCCAAATTGAATTTTAACTTCTTATGTACAGGTGACGTCTTTTGTATTTGAATTCAGCTAGATTTAGACAATTTTATGTAGCTCAGGAAGGATAGGCCTATATGGTTAGCTAAAAGGATTAAGTTGACGATAGTCTAGATTCTTTTGAAATTGGGAGACATCCTTTCCCCTAACCTGAAGAAAAATTTTCTAATAGTAGACAATATAAAGTTTTGAATATAAAGTGAATAGGACGTCGCCGGTATAGAAGGGTTTATTTATACATGTAGTTAGTTGTACAAATTAATAAAGTGGAATAGGGACTTTCGCCCGGTATAGAAGGGTTGATTTATACATGTAGTTAGTTGTACAATAGATAGTTTAAATGAATTTAAACCCCTTCTGTACCCGAGGACGTTTTTTTTACTTACTTTATTCTGGCTAACTATTAGACGATTTAATTCAGCTTAATAAAAGGTTCTCCAGTCAATTAACCAGGCGGTTTTCGTACTATCTCACTTATCCGTTCATACTACCATAGATCCTTCTTAAACTGCACAAACTCATATTCAATATAGCTATAATAAAATTATAAAGTACATCACCGGTATTATGTAAGGGGTTCACGTTTTGGTTTAGATTTTTTAATTTATTTATTATTGTTGTTAGTTTCCCCCTAGACCTCCTCAAACTTAAGAAAACATCCATCAGATTCCCTTTCTAGGTTAATTTGGACATTTTTCGGTTGAAAAAAAAAAACGGTCCCGGCCCAAGGCCGGTTACTCTTAAGGTTCCAGGCTCGCGGTCGCTAGCCAGGAAAATATCGGACACTTAAATGGCACCACGAAAGGGTCTATAAAATTGACAACGAATATGGACGCAAAAAGGTATTAAAATCGCCAAGGCTAATGGGCCGAACGTCATAAAAATCTGAAACTAATGGGGGCTAAACATGAGGGAGAAAAGTGACCAGACAAACGACCCTATGTCCCCTTAAGGGGGAACTAGTCGTTTTTTTCCTTGGACCCACCCTTCTCCCTCGTGTTTAGGTATACTTAGTTTACAGATTAAAAGGGGACGTTCGGCCAACATTTGTTTGGCGATTTGAAACCTTTCGCCCCATTTGTTTCACAGTCAATATTAAGTCTTCGTGCAATTTGGGTGTTGTTTTTTCCCTGGCTAACTATTAGATTTATGTTATACCAGCCAAGGAAGGATCTGTGGGCCTCAAAAGGGTACATAATCATTATTAAACCTTCTGACTTCCATTAATACTTCCCTAATCTGAATAAAACCGTACCTAATAAATAGGCCTAGTCCCGGATAACATAACATTTTAGGAAGAAACCTAAAATACAACATAAAGTAATATAAAATATATAGGGATTGAAGCCGCAGTCGACCCAAGGCAAAGCCGGTCAGCCGGGGCAAGCCGGTAACCTGTGAAAGCCCGGTCAACCGGAGCCAAGCTGGTCAACCGGGGCAAAAAGCTGCCAACCGGGGGCAAAGCCGGGTCAACGGGGCAACAGCGGTCAACCAGCCAAAAGCCGGGCGTAACCAGACCCAAAGCCGGTCAAACAACCAGACCAAAGCCAGTCAACCAGACCAAAGCCCGTTCAAAACCAGGCCAAAGCCGGTCAAACAAGGTCAAAGCCAGTCATCTTTCTAATACACTGATTTTTGGAAACCTAAATTTTTTGAGGATTAACATAAGTTATAGCAAATTACTATAAAGCTCATAATTTTGAGGTCTGACAGGCCAAAAACGCCTACAAAATGTCAGAAACCATAACCATTAACCCCATTCCCGGATATACGGGAAGGATTTGCTATGGTTTAAAATTAACATTGAAGTTGCAAACTAAGTATGTTTTGCTCTTAATATTGATAGCTTAGAGTACCTTTTTGGTAATCAATTATGGCATTGTGTTTGAATAGGGTGTCGATGCCTGTTACCATATCAATATCGACCGCTCTAGCTCTACCCCATTAAATTGGGGGTCACTTGACTTTTTTATGATATTTTCCTTTTTCAAATTTGAAGCCAGGACTTTACTCGGGATCCTTTATCTTGGCCTCTGCTAATCTTTTAAACAACAAATA
>CM064483.1:68110105-68314176 GCA_032716605.1 Paralithodes platypus | reverse complement strand
CTGATACAAAACTCAACAGCTGATAAAATGGGCCAAGCTAAATATTATATATATATATATATATATATATATATATATAGATATATATATATTATAATAATAATAATAATAATAATTCTTATGTCCAGACACATAAGATAGATACAGTATAAATACAGTACGACCTAATGGTCCATATCACATACACTTCTCGTCAGAGCACAGATAATAATTATACACAAAGATATATTAATAAAGACACAATAAAATAAAAAATACAGTAGGCCTATTTACAGAATAGAGCACATATCACATTTTGTCACACTATAACACAGATAGGCTAACTAAGGCTATTGCTCAATGTTGGTTAACACCTATTGCACAGATCATTGCTCATAGTTCAATTAGACCTATAGATTACATTACAGTACATACTATGTGTGCAGCAGCTTCTGCCAGTGAGATATAATACGGGATTCATAGATATGATCACTAGACCAAAGAGCTACAATCAGCGTGTTACTGGAGGATTGCAGTCGCTGCGAAAAGCTGTACACCAGTCTCCTGATGACAGCCCGACAGCACTGCACATCCAACAGTGTGCACACCATACTAGTGCTTTCATATTTAGAGAGACCAATGAACATCTTGAGTATATCTGATAGGATGTACACAGACCATTTATGGTGGCTCTCTATACTTCCACCACAAATGGGCCGTGTACATATAGCACAATATGTCGGAACAAAGTGACTTTAGTTTCCCAATTACACAGGTGGCATTTTCTCAAGGAGGTGTTACCACGTTAGTATAGCTGTCTGCGCTGAAGGCCGATATCTGCATCATCTGAGCAATCGTTTGAGATAATGTGTCCCAGGTATTTTATTTTGTTTAGTTCTTGAATAATTTGATTATTGAGTGAGAAATTTGGCAGTTTACTTTTAGACAGTAATTTTGATCTAAATATAAGAACAGCACTTTTCAGTGGGTTGAATTTAACACAATGTTTACTACCAAAAGATTCACATATATCAAGAAGTTTGCTCAGGACCCGCAGAAGACGGTGCAATAATGACCAGATCATCAGCATACATGAGATGGTTGATGATTGTATTCCCACCATAACATCCAATCTGCTCTTTATTCAATTTATCACTTAATTCATCCATATATACATTGAATAAGTAAGGTGAGAGAATACTACCCTGTCTCACGCCATTGGTTACTGTAAAGGAATCCGAAATATGTTACCCCATCTTACATTAAATGTTTGATTGGCGTACCAGTACTTCAAGATTCTCAGTATAGGATGGCACTCCCCTTGTTGCTAATTATCAAACAGGATATTGTGGCAGACTCTGTCAAATGCCTTACTAGCATCAAGAAAGCATGCAAAAATAGAGCTGTTCATTTTGATGTACCCATCCACTAGCTCCTTCAGAGTGTAGATGCACTGGTCCGTACCATGATTCTTTTTAAAACCAAATTGATTACTATTAGTTCGATATACACTGAGATTCTGTCTAAAATGATTAACTCTAGTATCTTACTTACAATACTGGCAAGGGCAATAGGTCTATAGTTGTCTTTTGATGTAATTTTGCCAGCCTTGTCCTTAATTACTGGTATCAAGGTAACGGACATCATAGATTCTGGTAGGAAACCATGGATTAGAAAGCTGGTAAAGCAACTGCTGAGTTTCTCCACGAGGAGAGTGGAGGAGTACTTCAAATGTTCAGCATATATACCATCAAAACCACAGGATTTGTTAGCATCTAGCCTACTTAGTGCAGCCTTGATTTTTCACTTGTAACTTTAATTGTGTCATATTTTTCTTCTTTGTTACACTCTGTTGTAGCAGCAAAGGTATTTCCTTGCTGCCAAACAGTGTTAAACAAAGCAATGTAATGTGTTTTCCAAAGATTGCTATGTTTTTAGTACCAGAGATCCCATCTACACTAACGGGTAGAGGTGTGCAGCTATTATGCATTTTTTTAATATCCTTCCAGAAGGCCAATGTGTCTTTGCTAGCAAATTTTTGGCCAATGCTTCTCTTCTTAATATATTTTCATTGTTTTTTATATATCTGATTGCATACTTGCATCTAGCCTTTAGTCTGGTGAACATGTCAAAAATGGGTCCCTGTCTCGGTTTGTTATGATCCAGCCATACACTACGAGCATCTCGGGATGCCTGGTATAGTTCTGAAACATGGTCAGTCCACCCAGGTTTGTTAAAAGAGTAATTTTTGTTATGCTTGTGAAATACTATGTCACTAGCCTTAGTAAGACAAGATATAATATTATTGTACAGCTTGCTGACTTCTTCTCGATGACTAGCATTAACACAATTGGGGTCTTCACAGGTAATGGCATCCTCACTGCCAGGAACAAGCTCAGAAAGGAGAGTGTGTTAAAGTGCAAATTTGCTCACACTCCTCCTCGTCAAGCCCGCCCCATGGCAGTTTTGGATTTACACTATTGTTTGACTGGGTTAATTCTGGCGCTCTTTCCAAACTAGCTGTTTAAGGTCAATGGGATATGACTTCATCTGTATATGGATACTGAATTTCCATATTTGTTATGATATCATGCATATCAGCATATATATATATATATATATATATATATATATATATATATATTATTATATATATATATTATTATATATATATATATATAATATATATATATATATATTATATAGATATATATATATATATATATATATATATATATATATATATATATATTCACACACACACAAAACCCGCTTGTGTGCAGCAGACCTTTCCTGATCTAAAAACCTGCTTTCTCTGTTCCCCCAACAGGAGGTGGTGTTGGACCTGTTGGCTGAGGCTATGTTGAAGAGAGTGGCCACCTCCAAGGGCTTCCTCATCGACGGCTACCCCAGAGAACAGGCCCAGGGAGTACAGTTTGAACAGTCGGTGGGTATTACTACGACTGCTATTTTAGAAAACCATTTGTGCCCGACAATCAAAATACACCTTCACTGACTAATAAATAAAATTAATATAATTATGCATTTCATAATGGCAAGATTCATGGTCTTAAACACATCAGTAATCTTAGTAATCTCACCCTTCTTCATTAAAAAACTACAGTCCTATGAAATTTTCGGTTAATTATATTTATTAAGGTGCTGTACTTCTCTGTGGACAGCGTATATGCATTACTACCTGGAGCACTACCACTACTATTACTACTAATATTATTATTACTAAGGCAAATATGATTGAAATTGGATGCAATATATTTTTGGGATCGCGGTGTGCTTGCCAAAACCACTGCTCTTCCTGGATTATTTCTGAGTTCATGTGATTCTGCCTTAAAATGTCCCACAATATTGTTGATACAGTACTAGCGCTCTACCTCATCCCCGATCTGCCAAGGTCTCAGGGCGGGTGGACGACAAGAAGACCATCAAGAAGTGATTGTGTTATTCTGAAAACTTGCCAAAACGAGAGTTTGTGTGACAATGGATTAACCATATCTCGTATTAGATTTTATCATGCTCCAAAGCCTTGTTATGTGAGGTGCTGGACGAGGTGGCATATGAGTAAGAGCAACTCATTTGACTCTGCTTTAACATTGCCAGAAAAAGAGCTCACGTAATACCAGCTTTACTAATATCCTTATTAACTTCCCCAGATCCTACCATGCACCAAGGTCCTGTACTTCGAGGTTCCGGACGAGGTGATGGTGGAACGTCTTCTTCACCGCGCCAAGACCTCTGGCCGCGTGGACGACAACGAGGAGACCATCAAGAAGCGCCTCGCCACCTTCCACAAGCACTCCAAGCCCGTGGTCGACTTCTACAAGGACAAGTGCAGTACCATCGTCGCCCTCGCCTCCCCTGATGATGTCTTTAGCGAGGTCAAGAAAGCGCTTAGTGCCATGCATTAGTGTCGTTCTACTTAATAGGGGATAAATAACAACTCGAATAATTGAATGAAATAGTCGAATAAAAGCTATTATATACGATAGATTCCTATTGAACACTTACTACTACAAGAGCTAGCATTCTACTGTTTTCATTCTCCCTTGGCTCGATGACATCTTTACTGAGGTCAAGAAAGCACTAAGTTCCATCGTACTACATAAGGTGTAAAAACATCTCAAGTTATGCACAAAAACCTCTTATGGTAGCTAAAATTAAAATATGAGATATTTTTTGTTAAAAAATACATTTAATTTACTGAGCAACACAAGGACAAGTGTTCTACCAATTTTGTCCTTGCCTTACTCAATGACAAACAGAACTAAATAAAGCAATACCAGTATCAATAATGTTGACAAAGTAATCGTTTTAAGCTTTAAGTGCCATTTATCAACATCTGCCTTGAAAAGAAAACACTCGAGAATTAAGCGTTATATTATTGTACTTTTTGTGTGAGAACCAGCAAGTACAAAAAACACCTGGGAGAGACACAGGCACCAAGTGATCTACACAACAATTATCCACTTATACTGCCGTTAGAACGGCATACGCATTATAAATTTATGAACAACTTTAAATATTATTGTTATCCACAACATTCACACAGATAATAGAAAAACATATACCGTACTCAGAAATTATGGTGAACGAAGCATAATCCGACATAATCAAGTTGTATAAAAGTATAGCTACTATAAATACAAATATATAGATTATATGAAAATACTGATACAAAGAGAATATGAATTAATAGAAGTATCTCATAGAGATACATATAGCTTTTTGCAGCCAAGAGCTGACTACAATCATCAACTCTGCATTGGATTGGAAGCTTTAATAGATTATATAGTTTTCTTTTCAAATAAATACACACACGCGCGTGCGCTCGTAATACACAGACCCACAATGCTTCAACCCAAAGGTATCACATTATCACTCTGCCTCCTTTTATATACCCAGTCATAATGTTGTCTTGTTAACTATTACCAGAGTCTATTACCTTGGTGGCAGATTTTTCACAAGCTCCGTCTGCCCTGTCTGTCTGTGAGCCTCCAGTGAGCTAGAAACAGTTTGCCATAGTCCAAAACATTGGTAAGGATTTTTCTGTGTCTTCTTTGTTGTGTATATTTTGATGGGGAAAGGAGAGGATGAATCCTTCACATGTTGAACACTATGGCTTGATGTACAGTATACAGCTAAATCGTAATTCACACACACACATAATATGGGCAGCATTAAAATATTGTTTACAGCATAAGGAGGTTCTTCTTGACTCATAAGGTTGACACGACAACTTGTTTAACTCGCTATCTCTCTGTAAGGCTTTCCTAAGATGAATAAATTGATCTAAGGTAGCTAGAATAAATAATATATATATATATATATATATATATATATATATATATATATATATATATATATATATATATATATATATATATATATATATATGTTTATTTATATATATATATATATGAATATATATATATACTGTATATATATATATATATATATATATATATATATATATATATATATACGGTATATTTATATATATATATATATATATATATATATATATATATATATATATATATATATATATATATATATATATATATATATACAGGTATTAATGACGTGATTATGATTATGATTATCATCTCGTCTCCCAGTAACAATCAAACATCTTAAGGGTCATAGATGTTCTGGGGATTGCCAGGGTTTTCTGTCGTGATTGTACACGCAGGTTTAAAAGTTCTGCGACAACGTTGATAAGAAATTCGAGGTGAAGCACTGCATCTTGATATTTCTCAGTCATATCCTATCAACCTTATTTGCTGCCCTGTATTTTATTTAATTATTTATTTATTTACAGGATATTCCATGAAGGTTGTGGCCGAATTATATAATCCTACTGTACATGTCCTGCCAAGGACATTAGTTCCAGGGCAGTAGTTCCCTTTCCAATGTTCCCTTACCCACTATAAGCCACTGTTTGGACACTTAATCCTCAGTGTTTTGGAGGAGAAGCAGCCTAGAAGGGTCACTAGACCTGTTGTTGCTTGATTTCCTTTGTACTCTTTTGTACATGCACCCCAGGGTCCCCATAAGCTTCCTGCACAATGACGTCATCAGCCACATCCTCATTTCAACTGGTGGGTCTTCCTCTACCAAACTCAGCCTGGGGGAGATTTGTTTTTTTTTGTTTTTCTCGACTGGTTTGGCCATTAAGGGGAGATGGGTCGTTCTTCTGGCCCCCCTTCTCCCACATGTTTATCCTCATTAGTTTTCAGATGTTAAGATGCTTGCCCCATTAGTTAGGCGATTTTAAGACCTTTCGCCCCATTTCCTTGTCAATATTAAGACCTTTTGTGCTATTTAGGTGTCAATTTTTTTCCTGGCGAACGATAGTGAGCCTGTAATTTTGGAAGAACCGGCCTTTGGCCGGCACATTTTTCTACCGAAAAATTTACAAATTAATCTAGAAGGGGGATCTAATGGATTTTTTTTTTAATTTGATGGAGGTTTTGGGAGGAAACTAGAAAAAATAATGAATACATGCAAAAATCGCCCAAAAAGTGAACCATAAGGGTAAGTTGCTGTACAGTCATGAACATATTCCATCTCGAAATTTTTGTAACTGTGTGTAAAGCAGTACAGATCATACACAATATTATGCTCTGGTAACCCTCTGAAGATTATGACGCATTTTGGCAGTGTTATCTGGCTACCAATAGACGGTTTTTATACAGCTTAGGAAGTATCTGTGGGAATTAAAGGGGTCAATACTATCTCCATTAACCCTCTGACTTCCATATACCCTTCCTAATCTACGTAAAGCCGTCTAATAATAGCCAGAAAACGTCAAAGAAATGCGCACTAGTATCTTGAAAGGGTTAACTATGCTACACTAAGCTATGCTATGCTATACAAACATATGTTATTCTAATATTACCGGTATATCTATGCTATGTTTAAAATGCAGAGATGCAATAATTAACAACGAATGTACAGTCGCGCTAATAAGTGATGTCTCGGCACCAATTATGTTTTTGATCAATAATTGGTGTCAGCAATATCTAAGCTTCATTTCTTCATATCGAGTAAATTATACAAACATGTTCCTATACTTAGCCTACCCCCCCCATTCAACATCTGACAGACATTAATACAGTCCAGAACGAGCCAAACGTAATGACAGCTGGGACATGACTTATTAGCACGACTGTACATACCTAGTCAAAAGTCCTCTGTCAACCCTTTCTGTACCGGTGCTGTCCTTTTAATTAACTCTACTCTAGCCACTATTAGGCCGGTTCTTCCAACATTGCAGGCTCACTATCATTCGCCAGGGAAAAAATCGACACCTAAATAGCACGATAGGTCTAAATATTGACGAAGAAATGGGGCGAAAAGTCTTAAAATTGACTAACTAATGGGGCAAACACCTTAACATCTGAAAACTAATGGGGCTAAACATAAGGGAGAAAGTGGTCCAGAAAACCGGCCCATCCCCCCTGAAACTTTATTTATTGTCATTCTCTCTATTTCCGTTCACCCCTTTAGGTGGATGGCACGTTTTGGACTGTTGATTCTAGCTATCATTTGACGGTTTTATACAGCTTAGAAAGGATCTGATGGGAATTAAAAGGGTAAAGACCATTTCGATTAACCCTCTGAGCTCCATATACCCTTCCTAATCTGATTAAAATAATCTAATAATAGCCAGAAAACATAACAGAAATGTGTCTTCGTATCTTGAAAGGGTTAAGTTAACCTCTTTTAACCAGATGGCGAATTTACGATTATGATCATAATTACTTCCAGGCAAGTTAAACAAAAAAATAAAAAATAAAAAAAGAGGAAAAGTGGGGATTGGGCCTGAGTATATAGATAGATAGATAGAGTTTATTCAGAATAGGAACACCTCTTCAAGTTCAAATGTTAAATGCAATACTTTTAGATTATATGATTTCTAGTCATCTCTCTACAGCTAAATCCCTTATTAGACTGTAACCATGATTAAATAACATAATCTATATCTGATTAAATAGGTTAACTTGCATCATCTGTTCTACCAACGCCAACTATTTCAACACGGCAGTTGTTATCAATTAAATATGTCAGAAACTCAACGTGTGTTGCTCTCATTTTTCCTTAAAATACCGTACGTATTACTATGAGTTAGTACCCATATGTGTGTGTGTGTATATATATATATATATATATATATAGAGAGAGAGAGAGAGATATATATATATATATATATATATATAATATTTTCTGATATATCTACCTAATAATTATAGCCTACTCTGATAGTGCGTGACGTGATAATTGTTGTTGATATCACACACTATCGAAATAGGCTATATTATAAGGTCAATATATAATAATTGACGAACGAACAATACAAATAAATAAAAATATACCGACCAATATCCCCTGGTTAGGTTAAATATGAGTTACCCTTAACAGAAGCATTTTCTTAAAGATCGTGTTCATAGAAAACTTTTTTCTTTAATAAGGGTAACTAACAAATTTTACAATAAATATGTTTCAAATATGTTTTATTATAATTTATTTTACACAATTGCCATATTAAATAACTTATATGAACTTGTGTTTCGTTTCCAGTCCGTGACACGATATAATTGTTTGAAAAATATCAAAAGGACCTTTCTAAACAGTGATTGTAGGGTATTTATAAGTGTTATAATACATATTTACGTACTCCTATTAGTAATTTAAACGAAAAATGTGCCCAGATAACATAAACCTGCGTCCGTCAGCGGGCCCTGCTGCCATAGTGATTAACGCTGTCGAGTACTACGCCGAACCCTACGCTAAGATGGTAAAATTGCCCAATATACTCAAAATTAAATTTCAAAATAAATGCAAAAAGTGTTGGTTGGGTAGTATTTACATTGGCAAAAAATTCAAAACGCAGAGTAAAATTGTCCTTAATGATGGAAATTGGGTACTAAATAACGGGGTAATGCAATATAAATTTGACACAGGGGTCGTAATCAGATTTGATATTGGATTTGAAATAATTCAGTTAAAGTGGAAGCTGGGACAGAAAACACTTACAAAATTTACACTTAATATAGAAAATAATATCCCCAACCCTAAGGATCGCTTTTACATTATCTATGACATCGTGTCATACAATGATCAGATAGAGCCCACCCCGCTACTCGACGACCCGGCAGAGCCCACCCCGCTACTCGACGACCCGGCAGAGCCCACCCCGCTACTCGACGACCCGGCAGAGCCCACCCCGCTACTCGACGACCCGGCAGAGCCCACCCCGCTACTCGACGACCCGGCAGAGCCCACCCCGCTACTCGACGACCCGGCAGAGCCCACCCCGCTACTCGACGACCCGGCAGAGCCCACCCCGCTACTCGACGACCCGGCAGAGCCCACCCCGCTACTCGACGACCCGGCAGAGCCCACCCCGCTACTCGACGACCCGGCAGAGCCCACCCCGCTACTCGACGACCCGGCAGAGCCCACCCCGCTACTCGACGACCCGGCAGAGCCCACCCCGCTACTCGACGACCCGGCAGAGCCCACCCCGCTACTCGACGACCCGGCAGAGCCCATCCCGCTACTCGACGATCCGGCAGAGCCCACCCCGCTATTCAGCGACCTGGCAGAGCCCATCCCGCTACTCGACGATCCGGCAGAGCCCACCCCGCTATTCAGCGACCCGGCAGAGCCCACCTCACTGTGCGGAAACCTGCCTGAACCCACCTCTCTGCTCAATATCCTGCCAGAGCCCGGCCCAGTGCAGAGTGACTCTGAAGAGCCCTCCGCTCTGCGCAATGACCTGCTGGAGCCCGACCCACTACGTGACAACCCAAACAAGCCTGCCTCACTGCGCGATGGCCTGGTGCAGCCTGCGCATTGCTGTGACAGCCCAGTGGAGCTCGCTCTGCCGTGCGATGATGCGGTGGAGTATGGCAAGTCACTGGAGCCTGCCCCGATGTACGACAACCCGGAAGAGCCTGCTTTGAAGTGCAGTGACCCGCCAGAGCTAACCTCTCTGCACCATAACCCGGCAGAGCTCGTCCCGCTGCGTGGCGACCCAGTTTCAATGAAAATAATGGGTCTTCCACCAATAACACAAGAAATTTATGACGAGTATGTTAAGCTAATTCCGGACACTACCCAAGTTCCGCCGGACCTCACTCAGGAACAAAAAAAACAATGGAGGCGTCATAGGAGAGAAAGGATTTTGATGGAAGCTGTAACTTGGTGGAACGGTAAATTGGCCGACGGATCAGACGAGGTTCCGGCCGAAGCCCGTAAAATGGAAAAAGATTTATTGTCCGATGGGGCGATGACCTGGGAGCATAATAGTAAAGAAATTTATGACAAATATGTCACGTTATTCCCGGACCCCTCTACGCCGCCTTCAGCTTTTACAAAAGGACAAAAACATCAATGGCGAAAAGATAAAAGGCGTTTGGCTTTGATGAACGCTGAAATTTGGTGGAAGAATATGCATGGCGGGTTGTCAGCAAGCCGGTGATTTCTGGAATAATTTGTTTAATTTTCATGCTTACTTAACTTACTTAACACACATTTTTGTATATTTTTGTTGTAGTAGAATGTCATTAGTAATTTATTAGTATATTTTTCTCGTACTTTGTGTAGATATGATATAACTTCTTACTACATTTGGAAACAAAAGCATTTTGGTTGTATCCGATTTACCGTGTATACTTTTGTTTCTGAACTGAGTTGGGAGTTATATTTAATCGTAAACCAGTATTCTAGTTCTGCATATATTATATATTATATATATATATATATATATATATATATATTATATATTATATATTATATATATATATATTATATATATATTATATATATATATATATATAGATAGACAACTGCTAGGGCTAGGATACGAATCATATAGGCACCTATACCACAACGGAGGTTAACAGAAGGATTATGGTACTTCTACTTCTGTTCCTTCCCAACCTCGACTCGTCTTTTAATTGAAATCCGGAAATCCGACTTGTCATGCTTAGGGGACCCAGATTTCAATTAAAACACTGTCTGTCCCCCACACGAGTTGAAATTGGGAAGGAATAGAGGTAAAAGTACCAAATTCTTTCTTTTAACCTCCGTTGTGGAACTTGTGGTATAGGCGACTAGACCTGTTGCCGGTATGGTTCGAAACCTAGCCCAAGCAGTTATAACTGTCATCAAATAAACAACATATATACTGTATATGCAGTATATATATATATATATATATATATATATATGTATGCTGGTAAAGCCAGGTAATAAATTTTCTTTAATACATACGAGGTTGAAAGAAATGGCAATTTCTGCGTTGGAAATTTTATTATTCAAAGTTTCCAGGTCTCTGATTAGTTTTCGCTGGGTGGCAGGAAGTAGATGAAGGAGATGAGCAAAATTCATGGTGGTACAGGGTTACATTAAAGTACATGAAGATACAGGATATACGACGCGCTTCACTGGACAACCAGCATTATCAAGTAAGGAAGGAATGATATAAAAGGTAAACAGGAAGGGTATATATAGAGGGTGGAGGATCAGAGGAGGCGGAAAACAGGGGGCAAAAGTCTGCTATTGGTGGAAGGGTAAACTAGGAGAGAGAAAGGGGGTAACCGCTTCACGCATGCGCACTGGATGCGGGATGGTGGTCGGTAGGTGGGGTCGAAGCTGATTGGCTGCGTGTCGAGGGGCGTGGCCTAGGTTGTGTGGCGCCTGCAGAAGACGAAGCTGAAGGAGGTAGCGCGGGGGGCTGCGTCAAGGGCACCGGGGGGCGAGGAGGGGTGTTAGGTCCTGTAGGGTAGTGCCTTTTGGCAGAAGGAAGGATCTGAAGGTCCAGAGTTTGGTTGTTGATGTTGGGATGTAAGGCTTGGATATATAAAGCTTCGAGTATAGGTAATCTCCTTGGGTCACTTTCTTTATCGAGTATGGTGGTGTGTTTCTCTAACTCGTTGCGTGTGAGGTGAGGGTGGTTAGGGGTGAGATAGTGGTCTTTGATGGCTCCAGCCTGAAGGTGAAGAGTTAACCGACGTGAAAGACGAGTCTGCGTCATACCAATATAGGAATGAGGTCCACAGTCCTCATAATTACAGGTATGTCATTCTCTTACTAAATATTTCTGTGCTGTCTATCTTTCCCCTAACTCTACCAACTTTCCCAAATTCTTTGACTATCTAAACTCTACAGTGGAACACATTCTATCCATTTCTCCTTTCTCAGAAATCTCCATCTTAGGAGATTTCAACGTTCACCACCGCCAATGGCTCTCCTCTCACACTACTGATCCACCTGGTGAACAAGCCTACGTCTTTTCTATCCTAAATGACCTAGAGCAGTTAGTTCAGCAACCCACCCGTATCCCGGATCGCATCGGAGATCGGTCCAACATTCTTGACCTGTTTCTAACTTCTAACCCTTCTTCTTATACTGTCGATCTTTTCTCTCCTTTGGGCTCCTCCGACCATAAACTTATCTCTGTCACCTGTCCTATCTCTCCAGTACAGCCACACGATCCTCCTAGCCGGCGGCGCTTGTGGCACTTTGGCGCTGCCGACTGGGAGGCTCTTCGGCAGTACTTCTTTGATTTCCCATGGAATGATTTCTGCTTCCATGGCCGAGGACCCTCGGAGAGTGCTGAACGCATTACCGAGGTAATCCTATTGGGCATGGAAGCATACATTCCATTCTCTTTCTCTCAGTCTAATGCTAACAAATCTTGGTTTACTCACGCCTGTTCTACTGCTGTCCGCAATAAGGAGGAAGCATTCAAACGGTACCGACGCCTTAAAACTCAAGACTCTCATTCTTCATATGTTTCTGCCCGGAATCAATCCAAATCTGATCTTCGACTTGCCAAACACTCTTTCATCAATAATAAATGCACTGAACTATCCAACTCTAGCTCTTCCCAAGCTTTCTGGCATCTAGCCAAAAACCTCTCCAACAATTTCTCTTCCTCGTCTTTCCCTCCCCTTTCCCACTCTGATGGCACAACCATCACTTCTTCCTCTGACAAAGCTAAACTCTTCGCTCAAACTTTTGCTAGAAACTCCACCTTGGATGATTCCGGTGCTATTCCTCCCTCTCCGCCCTCCTCTCTCTTACTTATGCCTAATATCCTAATCTCTTCTAAAGATGTACTTTCTACCCTCTCTGGGCTTAACACTAATAAGGCGTACGGTCCGGACGGTGTTCCTCCTGTTGTTCTCAAAAACTGTGCTTCCGTGCTGACTCCCTGCCTAGGCAAACTCTTTCGTCTCTGTCTATCCTCTAACGTCTTCCCTTCATGCTGGAAGTTTGCTCACATTCAACCTGTCCCAAAGAAGGGTGACCGCTCTCAACCCTCCAACTATCGTCCAATTGCTCTTATCTCTTGTCTTTCTAAAGTTTTTGAAACTATTCTTGCTTCCAAATTTCTTAAGCATTTCTCTTCTCATAATCTGCTCTCAGATCGCCAGTATGGCTTCCTTAAGGGTCGCTCTACTGGTGATCTTCTTTCATATCTTACTAACTCTTGGTCATCCTCCTTTCGGGACTTCGGTGAGACTTTTTCTATTGCACTAGACATATCGAAAGCCTTCGATAGAGTCTGGCATAAATCTTTAATTTCTAAACTACCCTCCTTCGGTTTCTATCCCTCCATCTGTGCCTTTGTCTCCAATTTCCTTTCCGGCCGTTCCATAGCTGCGGTTGTGGACGGCCATTGTTCACTTCCTCACCCTATAAACTCCGATGTTCCTCAGGGCTCTGTCCTATCTCCTATTCTCTTTCTAATTTTTATAAATGATCTCCTTAACTGTACCTTAATTCCCATCCATTCATACGCAGACGACTCAACCTTACACTATTCCATTAGTTTTTCAGAACGCCCCAACCAGCAATCCCTCAACGACAAACGTAATGAAGCCATAGAACTCTTAAATTCTGATCTAAATACTATTTCCAATTGGGGCAGAGAAAACCTTGTTAACTTTAATGCTTCCAAAACCCAATTTCTCCATCTATCTACCCGTCAGGATCTCCCAGTGGACTATCCCTTATTCTTCAACAATACAAAAATTGACCCTTCATCTTCTCTCAATATTCTTGGTGTCTCTTTTTCTTCTGCTCTCATTTGGAAGGACCATATTACCAGTCTTGCTAAGGCAGCCTCCCAGAAGCTGGGTGTGCTCAACCGCCTTAGGGGGTTCTTTTCCCCTGCACAGCTTCTTGCTCTGTACAGGGGCATAGTGCGCCCTTGTATTGAGTATTGTTCACATGTGTGGGGAGGTTCCTCTCACACCGCTCTCCTAGACAAAGTTGAAAGGAAGGCCTTTCGTATCATTAACTCCCGTCCACTCACCAACTCTCTGCAATCTCTCTCTCTCCGCCGCAATGTTGCATCTCTCTCGCTATTCTATCGCTACTATAATAATCAGTGTTCCTCAGAGCTATCCCAGTGCATACCACCTCCTTTACGTAGGGCACGTGGTACCCGTCTTGCAACTCTATCCCACCCCTACTCTGTGCAACTCTCCAACCCAAGAGTGAAACGTTACTCTCAAACTTTCTTCTACTCAACATCTGAGCTCTGGAACTCTCTCCCAGAATCGGTCTTTCCCTCTTCCTATGACTTAAATTGCTTCAAACTCCGTGTGTCCAGGCATTTTGGCTCGAACGTCCCTTGATTTTGGCCCTGTCACTCTTTCAACTATGGGGGAGGCACTCGCTATAGGCAGTTATGCCTTTTGCCTCCCTCAATCACATAGAATTTTTTTTTTTTTTTTTTTTGGTAAATGACGTGATCGTCGGTCATCGGGCTCTTTATCTTGGTGGAGGCTGGTTTGTTGCGGAGAACGAGGTTGGAGGTCTTGGGGGATTTGTAATAAATTATTAATTTGATTTTGTTTTCCGGGTTGGTTGGGTGGACATGCTTGGAGATTATTTCTTTTAAGACGGCCTCGTCATTTTTGTGTTCAGAGGACATGTAATTGCGGTAGAAGATCTTAATTTCATTGGGGGGGGTCAATGTTAGGAGGGCTTTGGGTGTACCATTTTTCAAGATGGTGGTTGATGGTGCTGGAGATGTCGGAGTTGGAGTATCCATTATTTACTAAAACTTGGGATAGTCTTTCTAGTTCCTGGTGGGTGTCGGCCCAGGTAGAGCAGTGCGTGAGGGCTCTCCTAACATAGGCGGAGATGGAGGATAGAAGATAACGGCGGGGGCATTCACTATCGCCGTTGAGGCATTGTCCAGTGTTAGTTGGTTTAATGTAGATGGTGGTTTTGAACCCATGGTCGTTCAGAGCTACGAGGATGTCGAGGAAGGGGAGTTGATCATTGTTAGATTTTTCAAAGGTGAAGTTAAGTCCGGAGGAGGTCATGAAGCGACGCTGGAGTTCCTGTAGTTCGTGGAGGTCCTTAATTTGCACGAAGATGTCATCCACGTATCTACAGTAGACGGCGGGTCGTTGGGCAGCTAGGAGCTCTTCCTCGATGGTACGACCCGCCGTCTACTGTAGATACGTGGATGACATCTTCGTGCAAATCAAGGACCTCCACGAACTACAGGAACTCCAGCGTCGCTTCATGACCTCCTCCGGACTTAACTTCACCTTTGAAAAATCTAACAATGGACAACTCCCCTTCCTCGACATCCTCGTAGCTCTGAACGACCATGGGTTCAAAACCACCGTCTACATTAAACCAACTAACACTGGACAATGCCTCAACGGCGATAGTGAATTCCCCCGCCGTTATCTTCTATCCTCCATCTCCGCCTATGTTAGGAGAGCCCTCACGCACTGCTCTACCTGGGCCGACACCCACCAGGAACTAGAAAGACTATCCCAAGTTTTAGTAAATAACGGATACTCCAACTCCGACATCTCCAGCACCATCAACCACCATCTTGAAAAATGGTACACCCAAAGCCCTCCTAACATTGACCCCCCAAATGAAATTAAGATCTTCTACCGCAATTACATGTTCTCTGAACACAAAAATGACGAGGCCGTCTTAAAAGAAATAATCTCCAAGCATGTCCACCCAACCAACCCGGAAAAGAAAATCAAATTAATAATTTATTACAAATCCCCCAAGACCTCCAACCTCGTTCTCCGCAACAAACCAGCCTCCACCAAGATAAAGAGCCCGATGACCGACGATCACGTCATTTACCAACATACCTGTAATTATGAGGACTGTGGACCTCATTCCTATATTGGTATGACGCAGACTCGTCTTTCACGTCGGTTAACTCTTCACCTTCAGGCTGGAGCCATCAAAGACCACTATCTCACCCCTAACCACCCTCACCTCACACGCAACGAGTTAGAGAAACACACCACCATACTCGATAAAGAAAGTGACCCAAGGAGATTACCTATACTCGAAGCCTTATATATCCAAGCCTTACATCCCAACATCAACAACCAAACTCTGGACCTTCAGATCCTTCCTTCTGCCAAAAGGCACTACCCTACAGGACCTAACACCCCTCCTCGCCCCCCGGTGCCCTTGACGCAGCCCCCCGCGCTACCTCCTTCAGCTTCGTCTTCTGCAGGCGCCACACAACCTAGGCCACGCCCCTCGACACGCAGCCAATCAGCTTCGACCCCACCTACCGACCACCATCCCGCATCCAGTGCGCATGCGTGAAGCGGTTACCCCCTTTCTCTCTCCTAGTTTACCCTTCCACCAATAGCAGACTTTTGCCCCCTGTTTTCCGCCTCCTCTGATCCTCCACCCTCTATATATACCCTTCCTGTTTACCTTTTATATCATTCCTTCCTTACTTGATAATGCTGGTTGTCCAGTGAAACACGTCGTATATCCTGTATCTTCATGTACTTTAATGTAACCCTGTACCACCATGAATTTTGCTCATCTCCTTCATCTACTTCCTGCCACCCAGCGAAAACTCATCAGAGACCTGGAAACTTTGAATAATAAAATTTCCAACGCAGAAATTGCCATTTCTTTCAACCTCGTATGTATTAAAGAAAATATATATATATATATATATATATATGTGTGTGTGTGTGTGTGTGTATCATGACAGCCAAGTATTGATTGCCGACACGTACAGTATACTGGTAAATCTTAACAAATTCTTAATATATATCTACCGTATAGAATAATATATAACTATTATTGCCTCTCCCACCACCACCGTCACTCTTATCTTGAATAATAAATAACTATTATTGCCTCTCCCACCACCACCGTCACTCTTATCTTGAATAATAAATAACTATTATTGCCTCTCCCACCACCACCACTCACTCTTATTGTAATACATTAGTGCCTCTCCCACCACCACCGTCACTCTTATCTTGTATAATAAATAGCTATTATTGCCTCTCCCACCACCACCGTCACTCTTATCTTGTATAATAAATAACTATTATTGCCTCTCCCACCACCACCGTCACTCTTATCTTGTATTATAAATAGCTATTATTGCCTCTCCCACCACCACCGTCACTCTTATCTTGAATAATAAATAACTATTATTGCCTCTCCCACCACCACCGTCACTCTTATCTTGTATAATAAATAACTATTAGTGCCTCTCCCACCACCACCGTCACTCTTATCTTGTATTATAAATAGCTATTATTGCCTCTCCCACCACCACCGTCACTCTTATCTTGTATAATAAATAACTATTATTGCCTCTCCCACCACCACCGTCACTCTTATCTTGAATAATAAATAACTATTATTGCCTCTCCCACCACCACCGTCACTCTTATCTTGTATAATAAATAACTATTAGTCTCCCACCACCACCGTCACTCTTATCTTGTATAATAAATAGCTATTATTGCCTCTCCCACCACCACCGTCACTCTTATCTTGTATAATAAATAACTATTATTGCCTCTCCCACCACCACCGTCACTCTTATCTTGTATAAATAACTATTATTGCCTCTCCCACCACCACCGTCACTCTTATCTTGTATAATAAATAACTATTATTGCCTCTCCCACCACCACCGTCACTCTTATCTTGAATAATAAATAACTATTATTGCCTCTCCCACCACCACCGTCACTCTTATCTTGTATAATAAATAACTATTATTGCCTCTCCCACCACCACCGTCACTCTTATCTTGTATAATTACAGTAATTTTATTTGTACTTTTGGAAAGGAATGCGAGTTCTCAGAAAATGGAATTTACATATATTGAGATATTGTTTTTCTTTTCCTCTTCGCTAATGTTTTGACAACACATATTTGATGCTTATATAGTAATTTTATTGATAATTTTATTGATCAAAAAAGACTTATATCACTTAATTACAAAGATTATTTTAACCAAACAGAATATTAACTTTATATAACCTAACTTTACTTTCTCTAACCATCCCAAACCAATCCCAACAAGTCTGATAGGAGAAAGGAGTCAAGAAAAAAATCCCTCAAGTGGAAATCTCCTCTCAAGCAGTAGGTAGGCAGGGGAAGTATAATTATGCTCGTTGCCTCTTTAACTCTTTTAGTATCCCAGAACACATTGTTTCGTTAAGGGGAGATTTCCACTTGAGGGATTTTTTTCTTGACTCCTTTCTCCCTCATTGTTTTTCTAATTTTAAGACGTTTGCCCCATTATTTTGACGATTTTAAGAACTTTCAACCCATTTCTGTCAATTTTAAGACCTTTCGTGCCATTTATGTGTCGATTTTATCCTGGCGAGCGATAGCGAGCCTGTACTTTAAGAGGAACGGGCTTTCAGTCGGGACATTTTTCTACCGAAAAATGTAAAAATTTATCTTGAAAGGGGCTCAAGGGGGTGTAATCTTAAGCTTGAAGGATATCTAGGGACCAAACTAAAAACCTCCCCTTAAACTCTGGTTATCATTAGACGATTTTGTGTAATGTAGAAAGTATCTCTAGGAATCAAAATGGCAGCAACGATATCAACTACGTCTCTACCTCCCACCAGTTTATCCTGAGCTGAGGAAAATCGTCTAATAATATACCGAATAATATGTCAAAACGCGTCATAATCATCATCGTTCAATCTATCTACCTCTGTCTATCTGTCCTACTTTAACCCTATTTGGTCCGGGGGAGGTTTTCTTTGGACCTTACCCGTTTCGCTCCATTTTAGTATGGAGATTGTAAGACGTATCACCACATTAGTTTGGCGATAATACGACACTTGACACCATTCAGGTATTGATATATTCCGAGCGAACGATAGCGAGCCTGTATCTTACTCCAAATTAGGGTTCCAGGTCAGTTGAACCAGTGCCACTTCAACCAGTGCCACTTTAACCAGTGCTAACTCAACCAGTGGCCACTTCAACCAGTGACCATTTCAACCAGTGACCATTTTAACCAGTAACCTAACCTAACCTAACCTACTGGTTAAAATGGTCACTGGTTGTTGTTGTTGCTGCTCCCCAAGCTGCCTGGCCGAACAGCCCCAAGGCCCCGAGCAAGGTCAAGGCCACAACCGAGCGCCCCCACAGAACCCTCCCCGCCGACCACAACAAAGCTTGGGTGACCGAAGCCACTCCATGGCGGGGAGCTGAGGAGGGCGCGGAAAAGCCTGGGAAACCAAAGCCCCACCCAGGGCCCTGTGCCCCTCAGCAATTATAAAGAGAAAGTTGAGGGGCAAAGGAAAAATGTGACGCTTTGGCTTCCAATCTTGGTAGATTGGAAGGTCAATCCACGGAAGAGACGCCGTCACTTGAGATCTAGAAAATGTATATTTTTTTTTTTTTTTTTTTTTTTTTTAAAGAGACAATGACTTCTCCAGCAATCTTAAAATTTCACCCCCTTGACCCCCATTCAAGATAAATTTGTACATTTTTCGGTAGAAAAATTTCCCGGCCAAAGGCCGGTTACTCTTAAATTACAGGCTCGCTATCGCTCGCCAGGAAAAAATCAACACCTAAATGGCACGAAAGGTCTTAAAATTTGACAGAATGGGGCGGAAAATTTTAAAATCACCAAACTAATGGGGCAAACGTCTTAAAATCTCAAAAGCAATGGGGCTAGACATAAGGGAGAAAGGGGTCAAGAAAAAAGTCCCTCAAGTGGAAATCTCCCCTTAAGGAAGTTGGAGTTGTAGACATCGATAATTAACAGAATTACCAGCTAAAATAAGATTGTAGTACATTCATAAAAACATAAATAAGGTTGTAGTACATTCATAAAAACATAAATAAGGTTGTAGTACATTCATAAAAACATAAATAAGGTTGTAGTACATTCATAAAAACATAAATAAGATTGTAGTACATTCATAAAAACATAAATAAGGTTGTAGTACATTCATAAAAACATAAATAAGATTGTAGTACATTCATAAAAAAATAAGGTTGTAGTACATTCATAAAAACATAAATAAGGTTGTAGTACATTCATAAAAACATAAATAAGGTTGTAGTACATTCATAAAAACATAAATAAGGTTGTAGTACATTCATAAAAACATAAATAAGGTTGTAGTACATTCATAAAAACATAAATAAGGTTGTAGTACATTCATTAAAACATAAATAAGGTCGTAGTACATTCATTAAAACATAAATAAGGTCGTAGTACATTCATTAAAACATAAATAAGGTCGTAGTACATTCATTAAAACATAAAACCAAATTCCGCATAATTTCTATCCATCAGAAACCTACATAATTAATATATTTGTGTTTATTAATTATCGATGTTTACAGGCCGAACTTCCTTATACCCTGAAACTCGCAAGTGGTCAATTGTTCCTCAATTTAGCTCTACCTACTGTTTGATAAGTGCTCGTTTCCTGGGGTAATTAGTGTTCTCTCTCTCTCTCGCTTGCTCGCTCGCTCTCTCTCTCTCTCTCTCTCTCTCTCTCTCTCTCTCTCTCTCTCTCTCTCTCTCTCTCTCTCACTCTCTCTCTCTCTCTCTCTCTCTCTCTCTCTCTCTCTCATAGTTATAGGCACCAAACACCTACATGTTCAAGTCCTAGAGTATGTGCTTAAGGGGAGGCAGACCGTTTTTCTGGACCCCCTTCTGCGTAATGTTAAGCCCCACTAGTTTTGAGATTAGAAGACGTTCGGCCCATTAGTTTGGCGATTTTAATACCTTTCGCCCCATTTCTGTCAAATTTAAACCTTTCTTGCCATTTAGGTGTCGATTATTTCCTGGCGAGCGAAAGCGAGCCTGCAATTTTAAGAGAAACCCGCCTATGGCCGGGACATTATTCTACCGAAAAATGTACAAATTTATCTTGAAGGGGGGTCTAGGGGGGGGTTTTCTAAGCTTGATGGAGGTCTAGGGAGGAAACTAAAAAAATATATGAATACATGAATTTATATACCAAACAAACGGTCAGTCTCCCCTTAATTTGTACTCAAATAGTATTCTAGATTTTCAAACATCAATTAACTGAGAATCCCTTAGATATATTTATAAGAATACCTGATTAAGGAGACGTTATGTAATTTTTAGGTATATCTATTGATTATTATTATTATTATTATTTTATTTTTTATTTATTTTTTTTGGGGGGGGGGTTTAGCTTCCTCGCTAGGTCTCCATCAAGCTTTGTAAAACACCCCAAGATCCCTATCCAACATAAATAGGCCTATGTCCATTTTTCAGTAGAAAAATGTGAAATATGAGAAATCAACCAACCAAGCAACTTAAGGGGAGGCAGACCGTTTTCCTGGACCCCCTTCTCCGTAATGTTAAGCCCCACTAGTTTTGAGACGTTCGGCCCTTTAGTTTTGCAATTTTAAGAGAAACCGGCCTTTGACCGGGAAATTTATCTTGAAGCGGGTTTCTAGGGGGTGTTTTTCTAAGCTTTGTGGAGGTCTAGGGAGGAAACTAAAAAAATATAATTATGAATACATTAATTAATAGACCAAACAAACGGCCAGTCGTCCCTTAAATGCAAAGTGTGTCAGTTGCGATGTGTGCTGGGTGTGTAATGTCCTCGGTGGGTAATGTAAAGCCGGTATCACACGAGCGCTTTTTCCCTCAATTTTTACGGGCAATCATCACTACTCTCATTCCGTACCGGCGACGTCCTTTCACTTTTATTCTAGCTATATTTATATTATATATTTCATGCAGTTTAAGAAGGATCTGTGGTAGTAAAATACCCAAGGTAGATAGTTCGAAATCTGTGAATCGGTGGAGGCCCTTATTCGGTAAATTGAATCACGATTTTGTGCAGTTTAAGAAGGACCTGTGGTAGTAAAAAGGGATTAACCCAAGAATGGCGAGCGTCCTCATATGAGTTTGAACCCTACGAAGGCGAGCGTCCTCATATGAGCCAAGGCCTATAAAAGCCTTTCAAAACATCCCACTGGCACTCAAAACAAGGAAACGTGTGATTAAGTGAGATAATTCCCCTCCATAACCTCTATCACTCCTCCACATATGTCAACCCTCCCTTCCCCTCCTCACCCCCCCCCCTTCAGTTATCACCTATTTTTCCTCCTATTCCCTTGTTTATCGGTTTATTTTCCACGGCAATATCTCCCACCGGTTTCAAGGTCATCTGGGACGCATATAGAGATCGTGGCAAGAGAGAGACTTCACTAGCGAGACATCAGTCTCGCTTCAGGCCTCGAGAGGAGAAAGTGTTTGGCTCGCGCGCCTCTCACCTCATGACTGTACGGTCGGCAATAATTCGTCTTTTTCACCTCACAAATACTATTCCCACTTGTTTTATTGTTGTTACATACTAATATCTTCATATTAAACGTAAAATAGGTGCATATGAATAAGTAATAACGATATTTATCGTAAAATTACGAAATTCGTCGAGATTTACCCATAATACCTTCGCCCAGCGGGACGTTTTAAATACCATAGGCTCGCCGCGCTCAGGTTAAATTAAATAGTTCAAAGCCTGTTAAATGCTGGAGGCCCTTTATAAACTGAATAATGGTAATTGTGCAATCATAATTTGTCTATCTTTAATAGTTATAGAGTAATGCATTATGCAATATATATTGTACTAGCAGGGGTACCCAGCATTGCCCGGGTAATCACCATAATCACCATCACTACTACCACCACTACTACTACTATAATCACCATCATCAATCACTACTACCACTATCATCACAATACTACTACTACCATAATCACCGGCCTCGACCTCCCTGTGCCTCATTAAACGGCGACCTCGATTTCGGCCGCTAAATGACCTCCGATTTTGGATCTGACCTCATCCGTCCCCCATTTTGGGGGGCTGCGAACAACTTTCGTTCCATACACCTTTTCGATCGAAGGCCTCCTTCTGCCCCAAACGGCCATTTTTTTCAATTTCTTTCATTTTGTTTTCAATTTCGGCCTCGAAACGACCTCCGATCGTGGCCTCGCCCCATCTATGACCTGACCCAGGTCAATTGACACCCACATGCAAAGTTTCAGCGCCTCAGGTCCAAAACTGCGGCTGCCTATTAAGAACACACACACACAGACAACCGAAAATATTATATAATTTGTTTAACCCTTTAGCGGGCGAGTGTTAAATACTCACAGCCGAGATCGAACCTCCGACATTCAGAAGCTTTTAATCCACTACACCACGGCGTGATAAAGGAATTTTAACCTTATTGTATTATATTTGTTTTATTGTTTTGTTCTGAGGTATATAGCTATGAATTTGAGATGTACACATAGCTCATTGGAATAATCTCCTAATCTTGGTTGTAAACTCAGAGCCCGTAAAGAAGTTTGATAAAGGTTGAGTAGAGCATGGAGAATACAAGAACCACAAATTAATCATAACAAAATAATACAGAACAACTACCTCAATTATCAAAACAACCCATCGACCGTATCAGTAGTAGTGAGAGCGATTTAGAGCTGAAGGAGCAGGCTGTTTATCCTCTTCCAGGGATCTTCTGGGAGTACCTTTAGTGATGGATAGGATGCTAGGGAGGTATGCTCACTATGGTCATAGGGTTGCATCTTCTCAGGGATTCTTTAAATATCACCCCTAATCCTTCGGTATGCTAGAGTAGGTAAACCCATTTTCCGCAGCCTTTCCTCGCAACTCAAGTTTTTAAATTCCGGAATAAATTTGGTTGCCCTACGCTGTACATTCTCTACTGCATTAATATCCTTTATCAGAAATGGACACCATACCTGATTTGCATATTCTAAATGCGGCCAACATCTGATCTAGCAATTCTCATCTGCTTAAATTTTTCAGAATGAAATTACAGTAACCATTTTTCTGACCATAATTTCATGTTATTTTTGTCCTAGCTCTTGCATTTTATGACAGTAATTTTCATCTTTGATTGTATGGAATATCTTTGTATCATCTGCAAATAAATATATAAACCACTCATCACCTCTGTCCACTCTGATGTGTGTCCATTTACGATGACTCTCTGCCTCCTGTTCTTGAGAAAAACCCTTACTCATACCAGAATTTTGTGTTTGATATTATAGTTCTCTAACTTTGCAAGCAGTCTTTTGTGAGGAACTCTATCAAATGACTTCATCAAATCAAACTATTTGATATCCACGGAGTCTCCATTTTCCAGCAGGCTATATCCATCCATTGGTCAATAACCTTAATGAGCTGTTAAACAGTAGAACGACCTGATAGAACACCAAACTGCTTAGGGCTAAAAAGCTTGAGTTTTTTGCACTTGATCCATCGTCCATTATGTTTTATCTGATAAGGGATTCAAATATCTTGCATATGATGCTTATTGTTGTTGTTGTTGTCATAAGTTGCCTGGCCGAACAGCCCCGAGTCCCTCAGGAAGGCCATGGCCACGGTCGGGCTTTCCCACAGAGCTCTCAAGGAGTGTAGATTGTGTTGTTGGCATCAGAGATTGTGTGAAATGCAGTCTTCTAGGATGTGTCCAATGGTATGGGGTACGTACTGTGTTAAATCTCGGGCACGTGTCTTCGACAGAGACATCCAGTCTCTTCTGATAGCTCAGAAGAGCTGGATGGTGCCCACGTCTCAGCCTGGCCAGGTGGACTCTGTCCTCGCGAGGAAGGGAGGATTCAGAAGGATGGATTTCTGGAGGTCGTACCTGCATCTGTGTGTTAATTGTCTATAAGTGATTGGATGGAACGGCGAGAGATATGAGTATGGATGTGCTTCTGGAAGCTGGTTTGGGGTGGGCAGGGAGGGAGAGAAGACAGTATTTGTGTGTGAAACCGGGTGCTGGGTGTTGTTTTGATATTTCTTGGCGTCTGTGGTGTGTTGCCATGTAGTGTAGTGGGTGGTGTTAGTTTGTGGAGGTTGCAGCCAGGAATTGAGTGCCTCTCATGTCCAGATGGTCTTTGACTTTGAGGACTTTGGTTTCTTGATGCTTGTTAAATTGATCGGCCTATAGTTTCCTGGGTCAGCTCTAGCTATATTTCCCTTCTTGTAAATTGCAGTTATATTTGCAATCTTCCAGTCTTCTGGTATCTCACCAGTGTTGAGGGAATATTCAAATAATATTTTCAACGGTGTAGCCATTTGGTCCATTCCTTCCTTGATTATACGTGGATGCAAACCATCAGGTACAGGTGATTTATTTATATATTTATTGTGCATCTCCAACAAGAATGATACATATTGGTAAGTAGCATACGATAAAATCGACAGCTTCAGATCCGGGCCTAAAAGAAATACGAATCAGAAGTTGTTCCTTTTCGTTCTGTGACGTGATTTCTGGAGCTTGAAACTGTGCTTCAAATGAGTACCATTAACCCTTAAGTGAAAGCCCAACACTTTGGGGTACCTTGTTACTGAAGGTGTGATTGTGGGTGTGCTCGCAGGTATAATAATAATTGTGTGAGGGTGTTATCGTAGTAGGCCTACACCTCATATCCTTTGTTTAAGCTACCCATTAAACTGTGGTGTTCTATGGTACAATAAATAAAGAAAACGTTTTAAACCGTTAACTTTAATATAAACACATTTTTTTTTAAATGTTTAATATATATCACTATTTTATAGTTATTTATAGTTATTAGTTTTGGAAAAACATAATTGAAGTAAAGTATAGTGAAAATAAAGAAACACAACAGCAAATGTAATATTATCCTATACCTAAGAAGCATAAAGGTTACACCACCGGCGTTCAAAAAGACAGTCCTCATTCCTGTGCCTACAAGTGCAGTGATTAGACGCGTTATTCGTTCGCTCGAAGCTTCTTTTCGTAATTAATCATATAACGTAATAGTTAGAAGCTACTTTTCGTAGTTAATCATATAACGTAATAATTAACGATATATACTAGCCTACACAATTAATTGTTGAGCATAATGACCAACAAGGTTATGTATAAGACGGTTCCCTGGCTGCGGGAGCTGAGGGCTACTGTATTGGGTCTAGCTGCACTACACCGAAATGGCCACCTACTCAACGATATCACTTCAGAGGTAGTTTACACAGCGGGTCACAATGCTAAGATAGTCATGTCCATCACACCCCTCGCTGTCAACGATCAGGTCGGCAACACATGCACTCGTTCTGATGCTGATATTAGGTCACTTGGTCGCGCATTCCTCCACACTTGGGAGGTTTTGATGCAGAAGTCTTTGGTTTCCTGCTATCCTACTGGACTCCAGGAATTCTGCCAATGGATGGCCAACAGTGCAGAGTACCAAGGGTGTGGCAGGCCTCATTTGGCTCACGTCCTAGCCTGTCTAGATTTCTTCATTGACCCTCCTGATAAACCATCTTCTCACAAGCGTATACTGCCGAATCAGCTTCCAAGCTGTACCTTTTCTTATAAACTGCTAAAACCACATCTGGTTTCTAAGCGTTTTCTTAGCTCTGGTGGCTCTTGTGAAACATTTCTGTTTCGGCACAAAGGTAAATATCTAGTATGCAAACTGGGTAAGAGAGTAGATCATACAATGTTGCAGGCTTTCTGGCGTGAGGCTGTATTGCTAGATCATTTGCAGGGTGCTGGAGGCTCCCCAGTCTTGCATGCCAACTGCTGTGACCGCCCTTGTCTCTTCCTGTCTTGTGTGGAGGGCAAGACTCTACAGAATGTATATAACCGTCTTACTGCTCGAGGGTTGGTAGAAGTGTTCTTGGCACTGGCACGCAGCTTACAGCAGGTACACGAAGCAGGGGTTCTACATAATGATATCAAATCAGACAATGTACTTGTCAAGATTCCTATGGCTGATCATGGCGAGGTTGAATCCGCCTTGATTGACTTTGGATTGGGGGCACTAGTAGATCAGGTTGAACGTACAAGGAACAATGATGTCACTAGATACATTAATTATAAGTGGTACGCACCTGAATTGTTCTATAACAGAGGGGCATCTTTTGCTAGTGACATTTTTTCTCTTGGTATTATGTTTGAAAAACTGGTCGTGAAACAGATGAAGGCTGGACGACTAAGTGCTTGGCCGGAGGGACTTGAGGAACTTGTGGCTGACATGGTAGAGTACCAACAGGAGGACCGACTAACTATTACAGAAGTAATCACTAGGTTGACTACCATACTGCCTTCCCTCCTGTACCTTCAGCGGTCACTGGAAGGGTTCACCGACTCTGATGAGGAGTCAGATGAGGATTAGTCAGATGAGGATTATTCAGAAGAGGATGAGTCAGATGGGGATGAGTCAGATGAGGATGAGGAATTAGATGAGGGTGAGGATGATTTAGATTCGATGAAGTAGACACACTTTATAATTCTAATCATATTGTGCCACCACTCGTATAATTCTGTGTTTCTATAAGAAAAAGTGCCACTCTGTAGGTGCATAAACTTTGGTGTGTTTATTTTTGTTCTGATTTTCATTAGACGATCGTATTCAAGTTGGGAAGAGCCTCTGGTCACAACAAAGTTAAAACTCAATTAACCTTTTTGTCACCCATAGGTCCTTCTTAAGTTGAAGAAAACCAACTAATGATAAACAGAATAAATTAAGCTATGATGTCATCTTACTAAAGTGGTTATGATAAGCTAAGAACTTATTTGTACTGGAAAACTGCCTGCACAAAAAGCTGTTAGTCATGTTTGACAGAACACCATCTGATGCAACGCTTCGGGGGTTATTATTATTGTGTTTAAATATTATTGATGGTTTTTATTTATTTTCCATTTTCGGGCAATATATTATAGTATAACCCCTAGACTAATGAAAAAATATAAACCCGCCTCCCTAGGCCTCTTTCAAACTCAAAAAGGCCCCTTAGACCCACTTCAATCTAAACATGTACATTTTTTCGGTAGAAAAATGTTCGGTCAAAGGTTGGTTTCTCACAGATTACAGGCTTACTACACTGTAAACATTGGAATACTTAATTGTAACAGAAATGGCACACATAAACAGATATTTCCGCGACCCCATTTCACTATAGTGCGAACCTGTTCTACACTGTTGTTGTTTTTCAATATAGTTTCGCCCCTTTTCGCCTGGTGTAGTGACTAGCGTCTCGGACTTCCACCCAGAAGGCCCGGGTTTGCGCCCACGCTCGGCGCATTAAAGATTTTTCACAAGCACTGAGTCGTTACCATCCCTCATGAGCAAAGGGATGGGGTAGTAGTACAGGACCCCAATGGAAATACGCCTAATCGGCCTTATTGAGCTATCCTTAGCTAGCTTAGCATGCGCTAGCTTTAAGAACTATTATTATTATTATTATATAATTTCGTATTATCAACCTACTCAATTTTATTATATAATTTAACTCTTAGTAATCCTCGGATTCCTGTGATTATTTTATTTATTTTCGAGTTCCCATCCTTAATTATAGCTTTAAATTGTCTATGTCTACTAAGTTGTTAGTGATTTTATATAACATTTGCTGTCTGTGCATTTGTCTTCTTTTTTAAAGTGATTCTAGCTATCTAATGTCTTGTAACAGATGTAGTGTGTCTGTAATCAAATCTGGTCCATCTTGCAGCTCTGTTTTGCATCGCCTGGCCCTCTAGCTTATATTTGAGCTTCCTTGAATTTCTCTCATGACTCCATCCATATATATATTGAACAACCATGGGGACATCACACACCCTTGCTTTAGCCCAACATGTGATTACTCCTCTTCTCTGTGGAGCCTGGGCTATATAGGAGATTTGAAGCTACTTGAATCTGTAGGCCTACAGAGACGTTGGACTAAATGCATCAGGGGTAGGGAGAATTTGACCTATTCTGATAGACTGAAATCCTTAATCTATACTCGGTTCAGGGAAGATTGCTCCGGCATTACCTGATCAAATATTGGCTAATCTTTCCTGGTAATTCCACTCTGTCCCCTGGTGACCTTTTTGCCCGCCCGTCTCACCCTGGTACCAGAGGCCACCAATTCAAAATTGCCCATACAAGATGTCACCTCGAGTTAAGACAAAGATTCTTTAGTCATAGATGTGTGTCTCTCTGGAACTCTCTACCCTCAGCCCTCATGGTGTCTATTACAAACCTGGCCTCTTTTAAGACTGCTTTATATAATTATTTGGGTGATATTTTCCAGTACTACACTTGACATTTATAGCACTGAGACCTAATACTAATCATAACTCTTTGTTGACATGTTCAGCGATGCCCTCCCCCTCCCCCTTCTGCTCTTCTTTTTCCTTTCCTTAATAGCTGCATGTGATGCACTTTCCAGAGCCCATCTTCCTTTTGTTATACCCTCTCTACTACCCTTTGTGGGCTGGCGCATCAGCAGTTTATGGCTTCCGTGATCCTCCTTCTCTAGTAGGCTAGGGCCGGGGAAACCCACCAGGTGAGTTAACCAGATGAGCTTGACCTGGGTTCGATCCCAGCCAAGGCAGACATATATATTTAGTAGGTGTGGTAGTACGTCTTCAGGTATTTCATATGCTCGCACTCAGTCAGGGGTCACCTCGACGACGTATACAGACATAATAACACAACAAAGCCACTCCAACAGCTTCTCTCTCCAACACTTCGGAAACTAGATAAGAGTTGCCGTTGTAAAGGCTTATCCCTCAATGCCTTCACCTAACCTAGTTACCATGGTAACAAAGCAGTTCTGTTTACAAGCCACTACCACTGGCAGAACGGTCCTGGCCCCTGGGGTTTGCAAGAGGCCGGCCACCGACTAAAAACTTGGGCTCTGTTCACTTTGTACTTTTGTACTTTTGTAGGTGTTTAGGTGACAATCACCATGGTCGATCTGGGGATCCGCCGCTATTGAGCTCGTCCTGGAATCTTTACGACTCTGAATCTTACGATTCTATACAGGACTGTCCATGCCATTTGTATCGGCTATATCTTGTATAGGCTAGCTCAGAGAACTTAAAGAGTGTTGAGAGGGAAGAAGGGGTGTTGGAGAGAGAGGAAGGTGTTGGAGTGGCTTTGTTATGTGTGTTTAGTCTGTATACGTCGTCAGGATGTCCCCTGACTGGGTGCAAGCATGTGAAACATGCTAGGACGCTAAGGACGTACTACCACACCCACTAAATGTCCGCCGTGGCAGGGATTCTAGGCCTAGGCCTACTGTCTACAAAAAAAAAAAAAAAAAACGTACCCCTGGTTATAGGCCTAGTACAAGCCTTCAAATGTAAACACAGGCATTGGGGGGTGACCAGTAGCGACATTGGTAGAGCGCTCGGTTTCTAACCGGGAGGACCGAGTTCGATTCTCAGCTGATGGAGATAGTTGGGCAATCTCCTCACACCCCTTGCCTCTGTTCTGATCGCCTAACAGTAAAATAGGTCTATGCCAGGGTAAATAGGTTCCTCGTGACCTCATCCCTTAAAACCACTAACAAAAAAAAAAAAAAAAAAAAAAACAGGCATTTTCAAAATGGCAGATGGTGAGGTAGCCTAGTGGAGGATTTTTACGGTGTGTATCTGTTATTCTGCACCAATCCTAAATACCGTGGTCGTACATATATAGGTTTCACTGTAGACCCCAACAGGCGTATAAAACAACAATGAACGGAGGAAGGAAAAACACAGATAAAACAAAAAGGCCCATGTGCCTAAAGGCATCCTCCATTCATAAAATTTTTGTAACAACTGGATTTAAACATTTGTAGATTGTAAGTTTGTGGAAAGCAATTCGAGGGAAGTGAATTCCAAAGAGTAGTAGTTCTAGGGATAAATGAATTTTGATAAGCAGAAGTTCTGCATTGTGGAGGAGAAAGTGTAAATTCATGGGCGCTCTCAGCTGCCCTAGTTCTACGGGGAAAGATGTGGAGAGGCGGCACAATTGAAGCAAGTTCCTCGGAACAATTGCTATGAAAATATCTGTAGAATAATGCAAGGGATGCAACGTTTCTTCGTATGGATAATGTAGGAAGGTCCTGTGTGATTGCAGGGTTATTGATTAATCTAATAGCTTTATTTTGAATTTTGTCCAACTGCCTCAATGCAACCACTCCACTTCCACCCTACAGAGGTGAACAGTAATCCATCTGAGAACGCACATGACTTTTATATTACGGCCAACTGCTCGTCAGTGAAGAATTCTCGAACTCTGTACAGGAGTCCCAGTTTTTTAGAGGCATTCTTAGCAATGCTTCTAACATAATGTGTCCAGCTCAAGTTAGTAGTTAATGTTACACCGAGAATGTCAATACTAGGGGAAGTGGGAATATTTACATCATTGAAAAATATATGGGAGTCAGTGAGATTCTGTCGGTTAGAAAATTGAATGTACTTGGTTTTCTGTGCATTAAAGGAAACTAGATTCTTTTATCCCCATTCTTCAATTCTAGAAAGGTCCTGGTTCAGAGAAATTGCAGTGCTTATTTTTGAATTTATAAGATCGGGTTGGGTGAAAGAATTGGTAAATGTGAAGGAACTGTGGAGTGTTGAGTCATCTGCGTAGGAATGTATTGGATTATGAGTGGTAGATATGAGATCATTGATATGAATGAGGAACAGAGTTGGTGCCAAAACTGATCCCTGGGGAACACCAGCATTTATTGAGTGAAATTGAGAATAAAGGCCATCTACCATTACACGTATTTTTCTGTTATGAAGATAAGAAGAAATTAGTGGAACTAAAATGCAAGGCCGTAGTGTGAAAGGAACAGTCAGAGTAAGCTATGGGTATAGCAGCGATCGCTCAGTTCTCACTCTGATAGATCAGCCCATCACCACATGACTAGAACCCAATCCTCTCAGCATCAGCTAGGAAAGGCCCTAGAAAGCCGCCTTTGGCGGGGGGGATAGCTCCCCTATTTCAACCCCTTTCGAGGTTGGGCACCCGCCCAACTGGTTTAAATGGTCACTGGTTGAAGTGGCCACTGGTTGAGTTAGCACTGGTTAAAGTGGCACTGGTTGAAGTGGCACTGGTTCAACTGACCTGTCACCACAAATTAGGCTTCGGCCGGAACATTTATTCTATTGTAAGTATTTACACATTTACCCATGAGGGGAAGTGGGTCGCCATTTACCCAGGAGGGGAAGTGGGTCGCCATTTTTGGAGCGTGAAGGAGGTCTGGGAGAGCGTTTTTGTTGCCTAAGGAAAATAACTAAAATACATTGTTCCAAAATGACAGAAGCAAACAGAATCCTCAATATTAACCCTTTCAAGCTCCAATACGCGTTTCTGTTCTGTTTTCTAGCTACTATTAGACGATTTTATTCAGATTAGTAACGGTATACGGAAGTCAAAGGGTTGATTGAGATAGTATTTACCCTTTTATTACCCACAGATCCTTCCTAAGCTGCATAAAACCGTCTAATGATAGCCAAAATAAACTGCCAAAATGCGCCAGAGCTTCAAGGGGTTAATAGTCGAGCTGGAGGTTGACGATCATGTATTGATTGTGGACACATAGAAGTCTGTAAACAATGGTAAATAGATAAGTTATCATATAATATATAACTTATATATCCCCTCCACCACCACCACCTCCACCACCACCACCACCACCACCACCACCACCTCCACCTCCAACTCCACCACCACCACCACCACCACCTCCACCTCCACCACCACCACCTCCACCACCACCACCACCTCCACCTCCACCACCACCACCACCACCACCACCTCCACCACCACCACCACCACCACCACCGTCATTCTTATTGGAGTACCAGCGACGTGTGTTATATTGCATTCTAGATATATTTAGACGATATTATGCAGTTAAGGGGGGTGACCTGCTTTTTATATTTTTTCTCCTTTTCTCTCTTTCTCTGGCTTGTATCCATTCGGCCCCATTCAGCCAACTATTTTAAGACGTTTATCCCCATCTAGGTGTCGATTTCTTCCTGGCGAGCGATAGCGAGCCAGCATTATATGAAGAAATCCGGCTTCGCCAGAGACATTTTTCTATCGAAAAATGTACAAATTTAACCTGCTGTCAAACAAAAATAAAAAATATGCTGGCTCGCTACCGCCCACCAGTAAAAAAATGACACCTGGATGGGGATAAATGTCTTAAACAGTAGGCTGAATGGGGCCAAATGGATACAAGCCAGAGAAAGATAGAAAAGGACAGAACAAAAAAAGGTCACCCCCCTTAAGGAAGGATCTGTGTTGGTTAAAAAGGTTGGTTGAGATAGTTTGAAGCCTTCTTATTGCTAGAGGTCCTTCTTAAGCTAAATACAATCGTCTAATAGTTACCAGAACACAATACAAAGGATGTCCCCTGTACGGGTTAACAATACAAAGGATGTCCCCTGTACGGGTTAACAATACAAAGGATGTCCCCTGTACGGGTTTACAATACAAAGGATGTCCCGTGTACGGGTTAACAATACAAAGGATGTCCCCTGTACGGGTTAACAATACAAAGGATGTCCCCTGTACGGGTTAACAATACAAAGGATGTCCCCTGTACGGGTTAACAATACAAAGGATGTCCCCTGTACGGGTTAACAATACAAAGGATGTCCCCTGTACGGGTTAACAATACAAAGGATGTCCCGTGTACGGGTTAACAATACAAAGGATGTCCCCTGTATGGGTTAACAATACAAAGGATGTCCCGTGTACGGGTTAACAATACAAAGGATGTCCCCTGTACGGGTTAAAACTATATAACTGGAGCGTATATTGTGAGAAAGTTAATTCACTTTTAATAAATATTGTTTCTATATTTTCTTTTAGCTAATGTTTTGTCTTAATGTATTTGTGTAGATTATATGGTCATTTAATGACCAATCAAGCCTAATATCAAATGATTGTAAACAATCTTCGCCAGATATAGCTTGAAAATAACAAATAATAAAATAATTCATCAAATAATAATAAAGCCAAATATTAACTTTATTAAACCTAACTTTACGTTCGCTAACCATCCCGAACCAATCCTAACAAGTCTGAACTTAAGGGGGGTGACCTGCTTTTTGTTATTTCTGTCCTTTTCTCTTTTTCTCTAGCTTGTATCCATTCGGCCCCATTCAGCCAACTATTTTAAGACGTTTATCCCCATCTAGGTGTCGATTTCTTCCTGGCGAGCGATAACGAGCCAGCATTATATGAAGAAATCCGGCTTCGCCAGAGACATTTTTCTATCGAAAAATGTACAAATTTAGCCTGCTGTCAAACAAAAATAAAAAATATGCTGGCTCGCTACAGCTCACCAGTAAAAAATTGACACCTGGATGGGGATAAATGTCTTAAAACAGTAGGCTGAATGGGGGCAAATGGATACAAGCCAGAAAAAGATAGAAAAGGACAGAACCAAAACAGGTCACCCCCCTTAACTGGACCTATCCTAACGTTCACATTTTTCGAGGTCACAATCCTTTCCCTGTCTCTCTCCCCGTATCTGTATTCTATAGGGTCTCTCTCACCAGTCTCTGTATTCTATAGAGTCTCTCTCACCGGTCTCTGTATTCTATAGGGTCTCTCTCCCAGTCTCTGTATTCTATAGGGTCTCTCTCCCTGTCTCTGTATTCTATAGGGTCTCTCTCCCAGTCCCTGTATTCTATAGGGTCTCTCTCCCAGTCTCTGTATTCTATAGGGTCTCTCTCCCTGTCTCTGTATTCTATAGGGTCTCTCTCCCAGTCTCTGTATTCTATAGGGTCTCTCCCAGTCTCTGTATTCTATAGGGTCTCTCTCCCAGTCTCTGTATTCTATAGAGTCTCTCACCAGTCTCTGTATTGTATAGAGTCTCTCTCACCGGTCTCTGTACTCTATAGGGTCTCTCTCCCAGTCTCTGTATTCTATAGGGTCGCTCTCCCAGTCTCTGTATTCTATAGGGTCTCTCTCCCCGCCTGGCTGTGTGTTCGTACGTGCGTTTGACTAGACGCATGTGTGTGTGTTCGTACGTGTACGCTTAGTTAACTCTTTCGTTATACGAAGGAGCGCTTCTTAATTATATTCTGGCTACTATTAGACGATTTTAAGCAGTTTAGGAAATATCTGTGGGAGTCAGAGTTAATGGAGTTAGTTTTTACCTCTGGCATTAATTATTATATATATATATATATATATATATATATATATATATATATATATATATATATATATATATATATATAGGGTCTATACAGGGTGTTTCAAAAATACCTTTCATACATTTCAGATTGAATATACCTAGCAATAATATTCATACCGGGACTTTACTATGTGACGGTATTGGAAATATCTCATATTTACCAGGATATTGCAAATTTTAATTTATATAAGAGAGAGAGAGAGAGAGAGAGAGAGAGAGAGAGAGAGAGAGAGAGAGAGAGAGAGAGAGAGAGAGAGAGAGAGAGAGAGAGAGAATATTATTAATGTAAATAATAATAATAGCAATGATAATACTATCAATAATGATAACTATATAGATAATAACAATAATAGAAATAATAATAACACTAATAGAAATAATAATAATGATAGTACTAATAATAATAATTATTATTATAATAATAATAATAGTACTAATAATAATTATTATTATTATAATAATAAAAACAAATATTAATGATAATAATAATAACAACAATAATAATAATAAAATTATAATACAAAAATATAAAGTAAATATGAATATAATATCTGAAATATCGAATCTCAGAACCAAGTCGGCAAATCCTTCCAAATCAACATTTTTAGCCGGCACCTGCCAAATAGTGAGTCGCGGAATTAAACCTCTCAGACCGAGCAGCCATCTCCTATGAAGCAATGAACCGGAAAATCGCGCGGGGAACTACTTGGCTTTGTCTTAGGTTCTGGACTCACTCTCACTCTCTCTCTCTCTCTCTCTCTCTCTCTGTAGTTAATTTATTAAGGTTAGTATACTATTTAGGTTAACACTCCTAGAAATATTTGTATATATTTTCTGTAATCATTGGATATATTAGTATTAATAGACCCATCTCATATAAGGATGTAGAGGTAATTCACTATCATTATATCCAATTATTTTATGAATATAATAATAGGAAGGTATAATTATCTTAGGTTCTGCACTCTCTCTCTCTCTACCTCTCTCACTCTCACACTCGTGTGTTAATTGTTTGTTGTTGTGTTGTCCCTATTTTCAAAAAAAAAATCTGTCTTGAGTCGGCCACCCCCCCTCCCCCCCAAAAAAAAAGGAAAAGAGGGAAAACGATTTTTTTTTTAGGAAAGTGATGATTGGGAATAAGTATTTAAAATAGAATAGCTATATATGTTTATGTATGTATATATACATACATATATATATATATATATATATATATATATATATATATATATATATATATATATATATATATATATATATGGTGTTTCAAAAATACCTTACACAAATTTCGGAATGAATAGACCTACAGTACCAATAATAAATGTATTTTATGTGAAGGTTTTGGAAATATCTCATATAGGCCTATAATGAGATATTACTCATTATAGTTTAAATAGGAAAGTCTAGGGGATGAAAACGTTTCATTCCTGGCCACCCCTTCAGGAATCAAGACGTCTGACAAAAGATATAAATACAGTATATGTATTTACTAGCGGAGATACCTTTCCCTGCCTCTCTGCCAGTCTCTGTATTCTATAGGGTCTCTCTCACTGGTCTCTATATTCTATAGGGTCTCTCTATCAGTCTCTGTATTATATAGGGTCTCTCCCATTCTCTGTATTATAATTATAGGGTCTGTCTCCCAGTCTCTGTATTCTATAGGGTCTCACTCCCAGTCTCTGTATTCTATAGGGTCTCTCTGCCCGACTGGCTGTGTGTTCGTACGTGCGTTTGACTAGACGCATGTGTGTGTTCGTATGTGCGCTTAGTTAGCTCTTTCAGTATACGAAGGAGCGCTTCTTCATTATATTCTGGCTACTATTAGACGATTTTAAGCAGTTTAGGAAATATCTGTGGGAGTCAGAGGGTTATTGGAGTTAGTTTTTACCCCTTTCATTCCTATATATTATATACTGTAAAAAAAAGAAAAAAAGAAGAAGAAACAAAAGTAATAATAAAATGTTGTGTTAACCGTCAGTAGTATACAATATTTCTCAACTTCTTTACTATGAATTTCCCAGTAGAAATGTGATCATTCTGTTGAGGGGCCTGTATACCCATGATGTAAAGATTAGTATTATTTTTTTTTTTACCATGTGTATACCCAACTAAATTTCATGCTGACCCAAGTTCGGAGGATGTGGTGGGTGGGGAGAGAGCCTTCTGATTGTCTGCCTTTACCATCCACTTTGTAGCAAATCCCATTTTAGGATTAAGTACAGACTGCCTAGTAGGGACTGCAAGGTCTGTGCAGCCTGTGTACTGACGTAACTCTATGTAACTCCAATAATATACTATATACGTTACAAAAGGATGTGGAAGGCAATTGAAAGAGTGAAAGCTATATCATTTTGCATTTAGCTAAACTATACTGTATATGCTAAAGGAAAACTCATACACGTATAGTTATATATATGTAATAAATATAAATATATTATAATAATGATTATATAATACAATCACATGTATTTTGTGATCACACATATAAATCAATAATAAAAATCAGAGAGAGAAAGAGAGAGAAAAAATATATATAATAATAATAACTGCCAAATATAATAATTCAATAATAACAATAAAAACAAAACAATACAAATAATAACAACAACAACAACAACAACAACAACAACAGTAATAGTAATAATAATAATAATAATAATAATAATAATAATAATAATAATTAACAAAAAATAATAATTAAAATAATAATAATAAACGATAACAATAATAAAATAAGTATAACAAATCAAAAATACAAAATATAAATCTAAAATCTGAAATATCGATTCTCAAAACCAAGACAGCAAATCACGCCAAATCGACCTTTTTATTCCGAACCTGCCAAATAGTGAGTCGCGGCATTAAACCTCTCAGACCGAGCAGCCCTCTCCTATGAAGCTCTGAACCTGAAAATCGCTCGGGGAACTATTTGGCTTTGTCTTAGGTTCTGGACTCACTCACTCATTCTCTCTCTCTCTCTCTCTCTCTGTAGCTAATTTATTAGGGTTAGTATACTATTTAGGTTAACACTCTCTAGTACATATCTTCTGTAATCATTGGATATATTAGTATTAATAGACCCATCTCATATAAGGATACAGAGGTAATTCACTATCATTATATCCAATGAGTTTATGTACTTAAGAATATGAAGGTATATCACCATCAATATACCCAATGATTATATATATCAATTATATACCCTTTAACATTTTTACTCATACACTTTTTATGACCTCGATTTCTAGAAGTGCATGGTTAGTTCTGTGAATTCCAACCCAGCTGATTCGATACCATATAGTTCGGAAAGTCTGTAGGGGGTATTCAGTTGTCTGTGTGCCTTGAGGGTGGACACTACGTATTTGTTGTGCTCTGCGTTGGAATTATTCTGTAACATATGCTGGTATTTTCAGGTATTTGTATTTTTTGTCTGCATAATTATGTTTGGTCTATTGTCATGTGTATTTTTCTTTCCTATTTTCAATTTTGTCTTTGCTTTCCTCTCACACACTCACTCTCACTCTCTTACTCTCTCTCGGGTTTGCCTTGTAGTACTGGCCATTTTATATATATATATATATTTTGTCCTCTTCAATTTCCTTGTCTTTGATTACACCCCCCCCCCCCCTTCCCACACGGAAAACATACCTATCATCATCATCATCACTAGAACAAAAGTTATACATATTCTTCAGGTGTATATATTCATTCTGTCAACTTTTCAAAGTTATTTCCACATTCTCATTTTATACCAAGCCCGAACTATGAAACGTTTAGTATTATATAAAAAAAAAAAACACACATCGTAAACACTCTTGTGTTTACCTGTTAATCAAGGGACTGGGGTTCTCGATAAGGGGCCCCATTCCTGAACATGTACTTGACCTACAGTGTGCTGGCTTAATAATCCGGAAGGGTTGATAGCCTCTGAAGTCCTATTTTAAATTACTAAATATCTGTTAATCGTGTGTGGTATCCGAGTGACCATATCCTACGTGTCCTGGTGATGACCTAGGATGACTAACCAACAGGTCATATGATGGTTCGTGCTTTGACCCTCGCTCACCATGACCAACAGTAGTAGTAATAGGTCACTGTAATCACCATGCCCAGTACCTCAAGTCACCGTAACCCGGCCTCTGTTTTGGACCATGAACATACGGAGGTGACTGTACTACGCTATATTATCATGGTCGACTTGCGCCATTTTCACTGCCATCATTCGGAGTCTGGTAGATCAATGGTTGGATCCTGGTGCACTGTTAACCCTGGCCTGGGGTACCACACACGATATTGATCTTTCTAAATAAATTATTTTTTTATTTAATTATGTTTTTGTATTTATATATTTTTTACCATAGATAGAAGAAATACTTACAGCCATACAACTTATAATATATATATATATATATATGTATATATATCATTATGACAAAGACGATTGGATGTACTGTACCACACCGACCATAAACATTGAGATACTTTGATTATATTTAGCATGAAATGGACGATTCTAGAAAGGATATACCCATCCTCGTGAATATCATTAAGTGAATGTATCTCAATACTATCACCATAGTCATAAATAGTATCAACACCCTAATCATCATTACTAATACAGACAGTATCATAGCAATTATATATAAATCATCCTTTTCATCATTTATTTTTAATAGCTTTCCTCTTTTTATTCGGAGTTGTATTAGTTTTATTATTTGAAGTTGCTGTCCTATTTTCGTTATTGAGATTTTAAACAGATATATATTTGGATTTTTTTTATTTGGTATAGCCTATCTTTCATCTCAATATTTGGAGTACATTGGCCTGATGAAGCTACTGTATATGCGAACCGTTGTCAACAATGTGCTCCTCCTCATATGGTGTTTATTATATACAGTATGTTGTCTGTTTTTATAAATATACAGTATTTTTATCAGGGTCCCAATGTTTCTAATAAAGTTTTGTCCTTCTATTGTTGGGGTGTAACTAATGTTTTCCTTTTTCCCAGGAGGAGGAGGAGGAGGAGGAGGAGGAGGAGGATACATGCCGAGGAAGAGGAAGAGTACAAAGGAGAACAAAAGAAAAGAAGGAAGAAGATGAAAAGGAAGAAACGAATAGCTAAAAACATGATAATTATTAGGAGAAAATTAATGTCACGTATAATAAATATATGCTATTTAAATAAATGGATAATCAAGTCTGTTCATTGTGACACCCTACCTAGTCCCTTGTAAATCAGGAAGGGCTAGAGCAAATTGGCTGTAAACGTCCACACCTATTAATTCAGTATAATTATCAGCTCAATTGTGCAGGTAGTTGGTCTATGAGAGAGAGAGAGAGAGAGAGAGAGAGAGAGAGAGATAGATAGATTTACACTTAGGTATATAGATAAATTGATAGATAGAGAGAGAGAGAGTAATGAGTAGTTTGTGAGATAGATAGATAAATATATGCGTACATAGATATATAGATAGACAGATAGATAGCGAGAGCGAGAGTAATTAGTTTGAGATAGATAAATAGATTTTTTTTTTTTTTTTTTTTTCTATGTGATTGAGGGAGGCAAAAGGCATAACTGCCTATAGCGAGTGCCTCCCCCATAGTTGAAAGAGTGACAGGGCCAAAATCAAGGGACGTTCGAGCCAAAATGCCTAGACACACGGAGTTTGAAGCAATTTAAGTCATAGGAAGAGGGAAAGACTGATTCTGGGAGAGAGTTCCAGAGCTCAGATGTTGAGTAGAAGAAAGTTTGAGAGTAACGTTTCACTCTTGGGTTGGAGAGTTGCACAGAGTAGGGGTGGGATTGAGTTGCAAGACGGGTACCACGTGCCCTACGTAAAGGAGGTGGTATGCACTGGGATAGCTCTGAGGAACACTGATTATTATAGTAGCGATAGAATAGCGAGAGAGATGCAACATTGCGGCGGAGAGAGAGAGATTGCAGAGAGTTGGTGAGTGGACGGGAGTTAATGATACGAAAGGCCTTCCTTTCAACTTTGTCTAGGAGAGCGGTGTGAGAGGAACCTCCCCACACATGTGAACAATACTCAATACAAGGGCGCACTATGCCCCTGTACAGAGCAAGAAGCTGTGCAGGGGATAGATAGATAGATAATGAGAGAGAGAGAGAGAGAATAATGAGTAGTTTGTTTGGGATTTCTAGACTCAGCATTAACACTATTTGATCTGACGTATTAGGGTTTTTTATGATAGTTTGTCGGCATATTATTGTGGATTGAGGAATTTGAGGGTATTATAAGGGTAAATACAGCCTCAATTAACCCTCTGATTTCCATATACTTTCCCTAATCTGAATAAAATCGTGTGATAATAGCCAGACAACGGAACAGAAATGAGTAATCTGATCTTGAAAGGGTTAACTCACTAACTCATGATACGGATATTTTGCTCCTAAGTTGAATAAAATCGTATGCCGGTATCATAATAGAGCACAGAACTAAGTAGACATCAAGCAATTATACGTTAAATTGAATAATCAGAAACTAATTACAGTAGAAAGCTCGAGCAGACTAAAATATAAGTTAAATCCCTGCAAAGAGGCTCTCAGTGTTGCCAGACGGTGAAAATTTAACGCTGCATAGGTACACTTAATTACAAGCATTACAAGATTAAACAATGATCTATAAATCAGTAAAAACTAACAAGAAAAACAAAACACGCGTTAACTAGACGAATAAACAGTTAATTTTCGGCGTAAAAGGGGATATTTCGACGCGGAAACTCAGGAAATGTCGACACTCGGATCTGGCACCACTGGAATCTCTCTCCCTGCCCTGTACGGACCAAAACAGACAACCCGTGTTCTCGCCAGTTTTCAATAATTCGCTATTTATGCTCGTAATACAGTGCCAGTTGCTATAGACTTGCGTGTGCGTGTAATTGAATCTTATGTGCCATTGTTGAAGCTACTGTGGAAGCGGAAATAAGAAGAGAAAGGCGAGAATTAAGTGGATTTATTGGTGGCGGAGATGCAGCTGTGGTTCAGTTCAGTTGGACTTCGGGAAGTTGGTCTGCTAGAAGCTGGCATGCAGGTTGGTCAATATACAGGAGGCGCTACAATATAGGTAGCAAAATTCTAAGATAATATTCAAGGACAACTAGTGCGACGTTATGAGAAACAATTTATTAGGGAAAATAGGCACCAATAGATTCGCCATCTTTTTCTCCATTTAGTCCGATGGAGGATTTTCGTTAGCAACAAATTGAAAAATACCCACTTCACAGACAATACACCAAAAATCTAAGTCAAAGCGGGGGTGTGGGGGCGGCAGCCCCCACCTATAATACTAGGTTAGGTTAGGTAAGGTTGTTAGGTTAGGCTAATGTCCTTTCAAAGGGGTATAGGGTAGTAAACACTAGGATAGCCTGTTTTGTTTTGCCCTTATAACACATTTCAGCTCTTAATGACATATATAGCAATGATGTATATGCTCTACCGGACCTATTAGGCCTAAAAAGATCGATGGGCTAACTGTCGGTCCAAAACATCAGTATAACCCAAGGTTGTCAATACGGTACTTCCAGTTAACGATAGCTCTAATATAAAGATCATATGAAAATGTGTTAAACCCTCGGAAAAACCTAATATAAAAGTATGGTACTAAAATTTAAGATAATATTCAAGGATCTCCTTAAATGCTACCAAATTTAATTTTCGTAACAAGGTTGTCAATACGGTACTTTCCCATTATCAATGTACAATCAACGCTGAAGATTGCAGAGTAAACACCGTAGACTTCATCGATTTTTCATTCACCTTCGTATAATCGACAGCCAATTTTTTTTTTTTTTCTTTACTAAGGGATTAGTACTCAACCAGCGGGGGTGTGGGGGCAGCAGAGCAGCCCCCACCAATAATACTAGGTTAGGTTAGGTAAGGTTGTTAGGTTAGGCTAATGTCTTTTCAAATCACTATCGGGGGCGTGTCTCAACATGGATCGATAGGCCTAATGGGGAAAATAGGTTTTCCCGAGATTTCTAATTTTGTCTTCGTGGCGCAATGCATAAGGTGTTCATTTTCGGTGTGAGCGTCCTGGGTTCGAATCTACGGACTGCCACATGTGTTTGTAATATTTCATTAATCGATTTTAGGAGTAGGCCTAGAGTTGGTTGTTGGATAGAACTTAATAATTGATATTGGTTCAGGAGTAATTTATCGAGAGGACTTCCCTAGTGGTTAAGGCCCCATTAATTGCTCTTTCCATTCACATATGCATAGCCTACGTGAGTTGCAGTTGGGATATGTGTACATGCTTAGATTGATATGCAGGATTCGAAGTTGCATAATAAATCGTAGGCAGTGTCCACCATGCTTTAACTGTCTTCGTGGCGCAATGCCTAAGGTGTTCATTTTCGGTGTGAGCGTCCTGGGTTCGAATCCACGGACTGCCACATGTGTTTGTAATATTTCATTAATCGATTTTAGGAGTAGAGTTGGTTGTTGGATAGAACATAATAATTACAAACACTATATTGATGTAGCCTAAATTATTATTTTTTTTTTTTTTTTATAAAAAACACTCGGGAAATTCGTGGTGTTAAAATAAAAAAAATCCAGTATAACTAAATAAGTTGGTCACCAATTATTTTGCAATATTTGAACACACATATGGATTTTATATGCTCTAAACATAATATGAAAATGTGTTTTAAGCCTCGGCAAAACCTAATAAAAATATATGGTACTAAAATGGAATTTTGTCGAAACATGGTTGTCAATACCTTCCTATAGACGGCACCGATTCGTACACACGCTATTTTCACCTGTCTCCCGAGGTCTGTCTACCAGCTTTTTAGTCCACTCCACCTGCCCATCTCTGTCGATAGGTTGGGTTGTTTGGTTAGGTTAATATACTAGGTTTCAGAAACAAGATTCGTAGTTGTGGTAGTATTTACGGTATCTGGACACTTCGAGCGAATTCATATTCGAGCGGAGGCGCATTTAGGTTAGGTTAGGTTAAGTTAGGTTACGTTAAGTTAGGTTAGGTTAGGTTAGGTTAAGTTAGGTTAGGTTAGGTTAGGTTAGGTTAAGTTAAGTTAGGTTAAGTTAGGTTAAGTTAGGTTAAGTTAGGTTACGTTAGGTTAGGTTACGTTAAGTTAGGTTAAGTTAGGTTAGGTTAAGTTAAGTTAAGTTAAGTTAGGTTAAGTTAAGTTAAGTTAAGTTAAGTTAAGTTAAGTTAAGTTAAGTTAGGTTAGGTTAGGTTAGGTTAGGTTAGGTTAAGTTAAGTTAAGTTAAGTTAAGTTAAGTTAGGTTAGGTTAATTAGATTAATTAGATTAGATTGAAGTTCCTCGCATTCGTATTTACAGATACGGCCGAATACCGGTAGGCTACTTAACCCGGGAGCTGCAGGGAGACTCTTAAGAGTTCCCCCGGCGCACTGCGGGGAGACTCTTAAGAGTCAGAGAAAAAAAAAATCAACTTTTGACATCGAAAAAAAAAAAAAAAAAAAAAAAAAAAAATTTTGGCCCCTGGGCCATGCAAAATCTCAGTCCTCTACCTCCCCTCCTTCCCCACTTTCCTCCTCTCCTTCAGTTATCACCTATTTTCCCTGTTATTCCCTTATTCTGAGGTATATATTGGTGCTAACATTAGAAATCCGATTGGAGGGTGTGGTCATCACTGATAGCAAGCGAGTGCAAGAGAGAGAGAGAGTATCGATCGACTGTGTCTCAGTGGCCTTGGGGGAAATTGGCGGGAAAGCAGATTGCCTCACCCATACATTATACAACTCGCGGGCTATATCTCCGATTTTGACCATCCAAACGCTGTTTTCACTCGTTTTATTGTTGTTTCAGGTTAATACCTTTATAATCAACCCATAATAGGCGCATATGGATAAGTATTAATGCTATTAATGGCACAATGAATATTTTAGTGACGGAAACACCTCAAATACGTCAGCACAGGGGGACGTTTCCAATTACCCCCATGCGCACTTCAGAGGTTAATGGGCGCCGGCCCAACCGCCATGTTGTATCCCACGTAGGCCTACTAGGTAGCCTACTACGGACACATTTTAGGCGTTAGGTGTGGATTAGGTTTGTATCCAATGTACTAGGTCTATGTTACTGGATATTTATGATTTAAACAAGTGCTACGTTTTCGATAAATCTGGTTTTATGGCTTTGCAATTAGGGAAATCATGAGCCGATTTCCGACATGTAGTTAGTCTTTTTCGATTCTCAAAATACGATCAAAGTTTTGCCAAAAATTGGCTCGGGTTTTCCAAAATTATGCTTTTTGGGGTTTGCAATTTAGGGAAACATGAGCCAAAATTCTAAATTAGGTTACTGTAATTTGTTTACTCTTAAAATTCGCAAAATCCGAGCCAAGTTTTGCCAAAACTTGGCTCGGGTTTTCCAAAATTCGGGTTTTATGCCTTTGCAATTTCGGGAAACCTGAGCCAAATGTCTAAATGAGGTTACTGTCATTTTGTTGTCTACAAACTCTCAAAATCCGAGCCAGCTTTGGCCAAAACTTGGCTCGGGTTTTCGAAATATTGGGTTTTAGGCCTTAGAAATACCTTAAAACCTGAGCCAAGTTTTGCTAAAATACGTTTTAATCGCCGTTTTACGCATTTAACCCCTCATTTTCCCTGTACTTCATAGCCCTCCCCACTATCGGGCGGCGTGTCTTAAGATCGTTGTATAATGGGGAAAACGGTTTCGCCGAGGGTTGCAATTATTTCCAAACACTATATATTGATGAAAACTAACAGGGAAAAATAAAAAAATCCATGGGAAAATTGGTGACCATCTTATTTAGTTTTTCCAAAAATCCTTCTTAAGTTGATGTAGGAGTTATGGCCGTGGGTTTATTCAATGTTTACAAAGTAGGAGACATTGCTGTTTTTGTTGTTTAGAAAACTGAACAACCTTGTCTTGGCTCGTGAGAGAAATCGGGAGCTATTATAGCCACCCATATTATGGTGAAATAGGCCTAATCGCCAAATATGTTTTTCATGTTTTCCGGTTAAAATTGAAGACAACCCGGATACGAGCCCCATCGATACGGATAATTATCAGTGTTCTAGAAGTTTCATGGACGATACTATGTTGGTGTAGGCTACATGTAATTACCGTCGTAAATTCACTATAAGTGAAATACGAGAAACTGTTGGATTGTTCACCGATAAACAGGGAACGTGAGCTGGGTTTAGAGTTTAGACTTTAGACCGTTGCGTACCCATAAACAGGGAACGTGAGCTGGGTTTAGACCGTCGCACACTCATAAACAGGGAACGTGAGCTGGGTTTAGACCGTCGGTTAGTTTTCGGTTAGGTTAGGCTAATGTTGAAAATACTAAAATGCGACGGTCCTCGGTATTAAACAACACTGTATATCAAATACAACTAAAAAAAACAAAAATGAAATTAACTAGTAAAAAGGCTGTCCAGGGTCTCTTCAATTTTTACCTGTTTTCCTTATATTCTTTGTAGTTATAGGCCTATATTTGGTAATTATAGGGAATAGGCTCGCACCTTTATTTAATATAGTTGTTTCACGACTCACGAGATAGTTTCGGGGCAGTGAGGCCAATTTCAAAATGTATGTTCCTGACGTTAGGTCTAGGCTATAGGCCTAGGCATAACAATAATGTGTACGGTATTGGATTGATATTGATTAGTTTATTTTGACAGGTTTGGGTACTTATTGCCAAAACTACCACTAATTATTTTTCAATATTTGAAGGAAGGCTATTATAGAATAAGGATGTTGCAAAGATCATATTAAAATGTGTTTCAACCTCCGGAGATAAATTTTATGTGCACTATATAAAGTACTGTAAAAAAAACTTCCTATAATTCTCCCCATTGACGGCAGTGAAACTCTTATATAGTCTTATTAAGCCCCTTACTGTTAAAATAGATGCTGATTTCAATAAGTTATGGTGGATGAGGGGGACAAAGCCCCCCCTCAACCCATCTTGTATCCAAAGGCAAAATAAATTGTATATTTACTCTGAAAATGACTTACATCTGAGTGTTTGAAGATCGTTGGATAATGGGAGAAATAACATTTGCCGGGGATTGTAACTAATTTCAACTACAGTACTGTATAATGATGAAAACTACCTAAAACCAAAAAAAGAAAAACCATGGGAAAGTTAGTGGTAGTTTCGGTAATACTTATTACCGAAACTACCGCTAATTTTTTCCCAATATTTGAAGGCTATTATATAATAAGGATGTTGCAAAGATCATATTAAAATTTGTTTCAACCTCCGGAAAAACATTTTATGTGCACTATATATAGCACTGTAAAAAAAAAAAAACTCTCCCTATTGGTGGCCGTGAAATTCTTATTAAGCCCCTTACTGGTAACATAGCTGCTTATTTCAATAAGTCATGGGGGGGGGGGGAAGCCCCCCTCAACCCATCCTGTATCTCAAGGCAAAACAAAACATATATTTACTCTGAAAATGACTTACGGTACATCTGACTGTTATAAGATCATTGGATAATGGGAGAAAAACATTTTCCTGGGATTATAACTAATTTCAACTAATGTATAATGATGAAAACTACCTAAAACCAATACAATATCCATGGGAAAATTAGTGGTAGTTTCGGTAATATTTTCTTAATCTTGTATTTTCTGAGCTAGAATAATTAAATTTTTGGTACCGGTAATAGATTATTAGGTAATCGACTCATAGGCCTACTTGCTAACCAAACCAATCATACGGTACCGGTACGAGTTTATTGCTGTATCGGCATTTGACTTAGTAACCCGATATGGCCTTTCTAATGAGTTCTATGACGCTATTGATTTGTTGTTTACCATCTCAGGGGCCTTGTATCCCCCCCCCCCCCTCTCTCTCTCTCTCTCTCTCTCTCTCTCTCTCTCTCTCTCTCTCTCTCTCTCTCTCTCTCTCTCTCTCTCTCTCTCTCTCTCTCTCTCTCTCTCTCTCTCTCTCTCTCTCTCTCTCTCTCTCTCTCTCTCTCTCTCTCTCTCTTTTAAAACAGTGAACCTACGCTCCCTAACCATACAGCTGTATTGTCCTCAATATTCTCGGCTAATGGCTTGATGTACAAGTACCTCCGGATATGCGGCACATCCCTCCCGGAGGACTACTTGCACCTTCCCTCCGAATATTATTTTATGGAAATAAAATAATATGAATCTGAATCTGAATCTGTATGGCTGTATGTTTTGGGTGCTGGGGTCTGGTGACTGGGTCACGACGGTTAGGGTCCCTCTAGGATGTTTAAGGAGGGATTAACACGGTCGGGGCTCAGTTGGGGGTCTTGTGGGACAGCATGCGTGTTTAAAAAACAAAACACAATCTGATCAAGGTCTATAACGGGGACTCATATATTTTAGATATGTCTTTATTATAATACTGTATATACTAAACTTAGGTAGTGTTACAATTAATCTTCAATATCAATGTATTACTCATCTAACTATATATGTAATGACATAGTTTAAGCCAGAAATAGGGTGAAGATTGCGTATGCACCTTCGCCCTTTTGAGATAATGTAACTATGATACTTGTGTAACATTTGTACTTTTCTCAATAAAACAATCAAATCAAATCAAAAAAATCTCTCTCTCTCTCTAAAGTACCGGTAGGCCACCGTATGTCCGTTTTCTGTTTTTAGGATACATTTAACTATCCAACATTGACCTATAATATATCGACGGCGTTACATGTTCATCTGGCTATAGTATCGGAAATCTCGTACCATACCATACTAGGGCCTTCTTTGTTTTCTTTTTTTCTAGATCTAGCATCCTTTTCGCGTTAGGAAAAAGTATGACTGAACGGGTTGTTGGGGTTCGACCAGCTGAAATGCCTGGATTATGTATACGTGAGGCTTATTACCGCTCATCTTACTTATGTTGTTCTTTTTGTTGGATTGGATCAGCCGATAGAGTTGTCAGAGAAGAGGTTGGGGGGAGGGGGGCTTGGTCGCTTGGTGATTATGATTGAGAGCGTTCCACGGAGGCCTTCAGTGGTTTGCAATTTTTTTTTTTTTATTTATAATTACTAGTTTCATGTTAGTGATTATATATTATTTTGCAATGTTATCTGTATAGGCCTAGCCTAATAGTTTAGATTGAGATAGGTTAGGTAAGGTTAAATTCCATTACGGTAATTTACTTGTAGTTATGTTTAACTTCATTTCCATTTGATTAGGTTAATTTAGGTTGTGATTAAGTTAGTGTAAGTTAGGTAGAGTAATTTAGATGGTATTTATGGCCCCTTTCTGTGTGTTCGGGGTATAGGGTATGGTTGGCAGGAGAGAGGGTGTGGCTAGGAGAGGTAATGGAGGTTGAACACGGTATTTGACCAGGACCAAACGTTAACAAAGATCAGCTGATGTCTTTTAACTTAAGTTATTTAGGTTGTGATGTTACGTTATTATGAAGTTGTATTAGGTTGGTTTGTATAGCTTAACGGTTGTATTAAGTTGGGTTAGGTACAGAATGTTAAACTAATACCAAGACCTTTCATCTTAGTCAGGCCAGGTGAAGGTATTGAGGGATAAGCCTTTACAACGGCATCTCGTATCTACATTCTACTTTTCCTATTTTTCTGAAGAATGTAGAGAGGGGAGAAGGGGTGTTGGAGATAGAGGAAGCTGTTGGAGTGGCTTTGTTATGTGTGTTATTAGTCTTAGTATTTATTATTACATACCGGTTTGTAAAGACAAAAGCATAGTTCACAGTTCCTCTTATGCTTGGAAGTGATCAAACGGCCAAAACACTACAATTTAATGTAGGCTATTTGATTGTGTTCTTTCTCCCAGTCTTGTGTATTTTTGGTGTAGCCTATTCTTTCTCGTAAATTGCCCCGGTTTGACAATTACGTGGTTTAGGTTCGGTTGGGTTATCTTATTCGGTTCAGTTGTGTTTGGTTTACTTAGGCTAACCCTTTTAGTACCGATGACGACATTTCCTTTATATTCGCGTAACTACCGATACTTGACGATTTTATTCAGTTTAGGAAGGACGTCAATCAATTAAAAGGCTACAGACTCTCAATTAATCCTTTTAGCTACCATATTGTATATCTTTCCCAAGCTTCACAAAATCGTCTAAATGTAGCTGAAATCATATAAATACAGACGTCACCGGTACAGTAAGGGTTAACCCCCTTGAAGCTCTGATGCGTTTTAGCAGTATATTTTGGCTATCATGAGACGATTTTATGCAGCTTTGGAAGGATCTGTCGGTATTTAAAGGGTAAAGACTCAATCAACCCTCTGTCTTCCATATACCCTTCCTAATCTGAATAAAATCGTCTAATAATTACCAGAAAACAAAACAAAAGTTGCGTATTGGAGCTTGAAAGGGTTAAGATACTCTGAGGGTCTGCGTAAACAGAAATCTGATATTGTTAGCCATATCGAGGTAGGCTAGAGGGTGTGGCTATGAGAGGTGATGGAGGTTGAAGTCTGCGCAAGGTGACGACTGACAGGCAGAAACCAAAACAAAGATCAGCTGATGTTTTGACCGCCTTACCGTCGCCATTGATAGTCGCGCTAGATTTAGTTTGTTTATGTATAAGCACAGTCTACAGATAATTATAAGGTCGGTCCACCAGGCTACCCTTTGACGTCACCGGTCCCAGGCGCGCTCTTTCCTTCTCCTTTTATCTTTCTCTCTCGCTTTCATTCTCTCTCTCTTTCTCTCCCCCGCGCGCGCTCTCTCTCTCTCCACCAAAACTGATTAATGACCCCTCTGTGTGTGTTAGATAGTGTGTGTGTCTGTGTGTGATGAATGTGAAGCCTAAGCGCATTTGTGTTTGAATAATTTATATATTTATGGTTGTTTGCATGTGTGTTTAACTTCATATTGCCATCACATATTATCTCTAAAAAAGTTTCTATCTATTCAACTAATATACAGTATATATACCTGTATATATATATATATATATATATATATATATATATATATATATATATATATATATATATATATATATATATATATATATATATATATATATATATATTGTATACCCGGTATATATATATACAGTATATATATTTTTTCAATCTTGCACATTGTAGGCAAATGTGCAATTCAATTGTGCATTATTAAAGCAGTTAAAAAGGATGAGTAAACAAGGGTAGTAATAAAAGTGTAATAACATTTGGATATAAACAGTATATTATTTAAGTTAGCAAGAGAAGTATATGGGGACAATAATAATGTCTCTTACAATAATTCTTAGAGGATTGTGAATTTATACTGTATTAGCAACGCAATAACTGTTTTACTTAACTACTTTAAGCATTTTGTTACATTGCTTACGTGCTGAATATATATTTCTATTCAATATAATGATGTATGTGTATGTACACAAAAAAAGGACATGCATGGGTAAATGTGCGTGTGTATACAGTAGACTCGTCTGTGTGCGTGTTTGTATTCTTATGTGCATGTGTGTCTTCTTGTGTGTAAGTATGGTTGGTTAGTTTGCTTAAGCATGTATGTAAATGTGCTTAAAAATGTGTAAGTGTATATAGCCTATCTCTTGTGTATGTGGAAGTGGAAGATTGTGTGGAAGTGGGACGTGTGCATGCTGATACATGTGCATATCTACTGTATGTGTGTATATGTTTTAATACGTACGGTATACATTTGCATAAATAAAATATATATTTTGATAATAAAGAAACGCATCATCGAATCCTAAATGGGTTAATAAATAGTTAAAACAAAAATCGTATGAGGGATTATTGTGCTTTTTTATTATTATTTTTGTATATTATATTTATTTATTTAGTGTTTAACTTTCTTGATTATTGTATTTATTTATTTAGAAAGTGTCTATAACTTTCTTGATTATTGTATTTACTTATTTAGAAACTATTCTTAGCTTATTTAATTATTGTTTTGATTTAGTTTGTTTTCAATTTTAATGTAACTAAAAGTTTAAAAAACACTCACATTCCTCACTGAAGTGTGATAATCCTAACGATAACATAACAGAAAAGTAATTATAGAATAAGCTCCTTTTATTATAACAAATAATTCCGTATATAATCACATATAAAATAACTATATAATAACTAATACATAAATGGATCACAGCAAATCAACTGAAATAACTATATTTCAGTAATTAACGAATGCCTAATTCTCGTAGATGCAACATAAAAATGGGATTCTTCCGGGAAGGAGTTTTAATCGGAAAATGCTTATTTTCGGGATTATTAGCGATACTGACCGCCACAGCATTTCAGAAAGACACCTTTCTTGAAAAATATATAAACGTGGTGGGTTTCTTGCTATCACGTGCTTGTTGTGTAGTAATAAACTGGGAAGTCCTGGCCTTCCAGCTACTGGCAGCTCGTTCCCTGACCTCATTCGCCACCATTTGGACTGGTTTGGGGAAGGCGGTTTTTGGTGCGACTGTATTTCGCACGCTGAAGCTGCTACCTGGCTTGCTGTTTAGCTTGCAAGACGGGTTGGTCAGATCAAATGCGAACCTATTCTTAGAGATGGTTTGCAACAACCGCTGCCTCAGAGACATTGTAGCGGGGTTAGTCTTGCCTTGGCCGGGACGATAATTATTAATTTTTGGCAGAGTTTTTCTCAAAGGTTTGGGGTCGATAATTTTAACGAGGCCCCGGGACACCTGTGTCTGCGGACGAGGCACTTTAATCACTTCCAGTTTTTGCTTCTTGGCAAAGTTCTTCACCATTATATCCTTCTGGTAACACCTTTCATTATATTTAGCATGGGAACCGTCCCGCGGCCGCTTGACTCCACGGTCAGTCATTTTGTGTTATTTTATGACGAAACCTTAAACTTTGTCGTAAATATAGTTATATAAGTACAGTACAGTACTTCTAATTAATACTCAAGAAGTTCGTAGATAAAAACTTCACGCGATTTATGGCTAGAAACGTACAAATATTACTATAAAAACTACAGTAAGTACTTGAACGTCTTACCTGAGCAGAAGTTTGAATGAGAATGACGCAGTCATAAACTTAAAATTATCATTTTGCTTCTGGGGAACAGGTTGTGATGGATTTATTTTTTATATTATATTAGGATAGTTAATCGAGTGTAGTTTTGAAATAAATCATATTAGCTATGATCAAGAAGATAATAAAGATTTTGAACCGATTACAAGTGTTTTATAATTTAAAACAGAATAATTATTGTGAAGTATATATACTTAAGTTTATCATATAATGTAATTTTCTATATTTCTTGAATCATAGAAAACTACAGTTTATAGGGTAACTTAATTATATTTACGACACACAAACACGCGCGTACCAACATACGAGTATATAGCTACACATATAACACCTTTCTTCAGTGACAACCTTTTTAGAGTGTTGGGGCTTGTAGAAAAGAAAGGTGAATAAAGAATAGAGTATACGGTATGTGCAGAATCGTGTCGCGTGTTAGCCGATCTCTGTAACTAGGGTACACTATAGATCGAGATACCCTATAGGCTAGTTTCAAGAGATTGGCCAACCTCCGCCATATTGGTAGCACTGGTGATAGCGACATAGAGTGCCTCCAAAGGGATCTAGATACCTTAAACGAATGGTCAGTACATTGGCAGATGAATTTTAACTTTGACAAATGCAAGCTATTAAAAATAGGGAAGACGAATTATTATGTTTCTTACACCAACCAACTTCACATCTAAACTTAATTAATGAAATCAACAAATACATGTGGCACTCCGAGGATACTCACATCAAAATTCCGCGCACTATGCACTACGCTATCAAGACAGTTAAAGAAATATGGACAAGCCTAGATGTATTATGCAGTTTCGAATCCTGCATATTAATCTGAGCTTGTACATATATTCCACTATTGCAAAATATAAACTAGCTAATACAGAATTAGAAAACTCAGACTGCGAGAAAGATTTGGGTGTGTTTGTTAGCAACGATTTGAAGCCTAGAAAACAGGGTATAAGCGTTCGTAACAAGGCAAACAGGATTCTCGGGTTCATCTCAAGGAGAGTGAGTAACAGAACTGCTGATGTTATCTTAAAACTTTACTTATCATTAGTGAGACCTCATATGGATTAAGCTGTCCAATTTTGGTGTCCTTATTACAGAATGGACATAGATTCGTTGGAGAGAGTACAGCGAAGAACGGCAAAAATGATTCATAATATTAGATATCTACCAAATGAAGAAAGGTTGAACAAATTAGGCTTACATTCGTTAGAAAGACGCAGAGTTAGAGGGGATATGATAGAAGTGTTCAAGTGGGTTAGTGGGATTAATAAAGGGGATATGAAAAATGTACTGAAGCTCAGTGATACCGAAAGAACTCGAACAAATGGTTTTGAATAAGATAAGTTTCGTTTCAGAAAAGATATAAGCAAATATTGGTTTGGTAACAGAGTTGTAGACATGTGGTGTAGGCTACCGAGTGATATGGTATGATCGAGAACGATAGGGAGCTTTAAGATAAAGTTAGATAGGCATATGGACGAGATGGGTTGGGCATGAGGGGGGATCTGCCGGTTGTGGGCCAATCGGCGCTCTGCAGATCCCCGTAATCTTGTGTTGATCTCTGACCGTTTTGGTGAGGTCAGTCCTCAGGGTATTAGTGAGTTGGGTTTATAATTAGGACTTGTAATTGGGGTTGGGTGTGATAGGGATCTGCCTTGTGTGGGCCGATCGGCTTTCTGCAGACTTCCGTTTTCTTATGTTCTTATAAATGACTGTGTGCGTTTATGTGAATGTGTAAGTGTTCATGCATATGCGTATATAGGCCTAGGTATGCGTGTACTTGTGTAAGCATGTGTATGTTTAATAGTGTATTTGTGTGCATGTAAGTGTGTGTGTATAAGTGTGTTGCTGTGTGTGTGTATATATCAGTCTCTTGTGTGTACAGGAGGTGAGGAAATGGGGGGAGGGTTGGGTAGTATCATATTACCAAAATCAAATACAGCATACCGGTTTATACATTTATATATATATATATATATATATATATATATATATATATATATATATATATATATATATCAACAGTAAGGTACTTTACCTGCTACACCTTTCCACACTCTCATTCACTCACTCACAAACACTCATTCACTCTCTCATATACATGGACACTCACTCGCTCACATTCATTCATTCACTCACATATACTCATTCTTACCTGGTGGGCTTCCCAGTCCCCAGAGCTAAGTAGTAGGTCAGGGTCCACGGAAGCCACACACTGCTGATGCGCCAGCCCAAAGATAATTTATAATTTGTGGTAAAAACAGGGAGTATAGAAATCTATGGACTGGAAAGTGCATCATAAGCAGCTAAGTTAACAAACAAGGTACAAGTATAAGTGGTTGAGGAGGCCATTCACTCACACATATACGCACTCGTTCACAGATACTCAATCACTCACTTGCTCAAACTCATTTACTTACTCACAGTCATTCACTCACAGCCACTCATACGCACACACGCGCACTCATACATCAACACTTACACACTCATTAATTCACACCCATAAACACACTCACACACACACCAGGAAGCACAATCACTCGCCCACACATACACACATTCACACAAACATATGCACACTCTTCCACAAATTCACATACACAGACTGTGTGTATAAGGAAACAACTCTCCGAAATACGTACACACACACACACACACTCTCTCTCTCTCTCTCTCTCGAACTGTAGGTTATACGGTATACATTGCAAACCCACACTCCAATTTTAGTTAGGCTACCTTGTGATATTCATAGTACCAGGTTCATGGAGTCTAACCTCTAGCCTTAGCCTATTATGGGTAACATGGAGAGAGAGAGAGAGAGAGAGAGAGAGAGAGAGAGAGAGAGAGAGAGAGAGAGAGAGAGAGAGAGAGATAATATTATTATGTGCGTATATCAAACTCAAATATAGCCTACCATACTGTATTTTCCATCCACCACAAACCTACATTCATATACTATTTATTTATGAATTTATGTATTTATGCATTATTTATTTATATATTTATACGTTTATATATTTGTTTATACGTTTTCTATTTTATGTTTATTTTTTGTCCAATCCATATCGATGTCTACACCGTTCGGCAGTACTGTACTGGCGTCGTCTATTTTGATCTTAGTATAGCCATATTTAGACGATTGTGTGCAGCTTTAGAAGGGTCTGTGATAATAAAGAAGGTTACTTAGCATACTGTAGTTAGAAGCCCCATTGAAAACTTAATACAATCGTCGAATAGTAGCCAGCATGGTATGAAAAGGACGGCACTGGTACTAAAAGGGTTAATTTAATTCCTGTGTAGTCTTCTTCTCCAGATGACGGTAAATTGCCATGTCTTCAACTTAATTACTTGGCTATTACGTAGAGTTTGTGGCGATATAGGCTATGTTGTAAATTATGAACACTTGGTATTTAGGCTACATCAGGGTATCAAACGAAAGCCGAGTCCATAATTTATTATAATTATTAAGTCATTATTATTTTATATGCAAAGATGAAATTGTGGTTTGTAGTTAAAATGATGCGTTTGGCAGGGCTAAACTGATCAAGACAATGCTATTTCGATGTAATTTGCTGGGCCAAGGAGAATGTGTAAAATTATAGGGACATTGTTAAGATAATTAAATTAGCTTGATGTCTCCATTATAAAAGGCCTCCTTGGCTGGGCCACAACTGGGCGCGGGGGTGGGTGGGAAAGGAGGGGGGGAGGGGGGAGATTACTCTCCTCCACCACCCGCAGAGGGCTCCTCTCGGGCGGCATATTATGCGGAGGGTTGTGCATAACATTCGATTCCGATTCCAATTCACCATGGCTCGCACACACATCACGGGCTACAACTACCGCAACCCCAACACTATGATAAAGACCAATATATCGGGATTTGTCAAGTGGTATAATGTAAAACAGGGTTATGGTTTCATCACAAGATTGGATAATAAGACAGATATATTTGTTCATCACAAATCAATATCTAAATTCAACTCCAATTATTATCCATCCCTAGGAGAAGGTGAACAAGTGGAATTCAACATCAAACCCGGGCAGAAAGGACCAGAAGCTCCCCAAATCACTGGCCCTGGAGATGCAGCAGTAAAAGGCTCACATCTTGCTCGCCGAAAACACCAAGTCAGCAAGTCACCAAGACACAACGAGGAACCTGACACCATGGCCAGTATATATGCCTGTATTCAAGCTGCCACAGTCATTACTGGCCCCAACAAACATCATCTATGTCAGATAATCCCTCAAATACTCCAACATAACGGACTACCAACCATCTACATCCCTCCTGAAGTCTTGGTTTTTCGAAAACCGCAGAAGAAACCACGAAGGAAAGCAGAACAACACCCCAACATCACCATAGAAGATGACTCCTCCATCAACCTAGAAGACCTTGAGGAGGAGGACAATGCTGAAGAAGATGATGAAGACTACGAAGAAGATCCAGAAGAGGAAGAAGAAGAAATTCCTGAATATCAAGACAACACTCCTTCTCCTCCCCCTCCAGTTCTAACCCCTCAAGTTGAAAAAACGGTGAAGGAGAAACTTACCCCTCAAGTTGAAAAAAGGATGAAGGAGAATCTTACAAAAACCATCTGGAACTTTATCAATTTCTGGACGATCGTGAAAAACTTACTCTTGCTGAAATGAAAAAAAAAGTACCCAAAACACAACATAGAGGAGGCAACTACACCTTCAGGAAGACGACTTTACTCCAAGTCACTCACCTTTGAGGATGAAATTTGTGAGGCTTATCAAGAGTTATTAGATACCCAATAACTTAGACAAATTAATCTCTTCTCCAGCACTGAACATCAAAATATCTTTTCCTTTTACTACTATTTTTTGTTTTTGTTTTGTTATTATTATTTATTTATTAGATTTTATTATTATTATTATTTGTGTTTTCCTTTTTAATAATACAGTTGCCCTACCATGAATAAAGCAAGGTGGTATGCCCACTAACTTTTAATCTACTACTTTATTTCAAAATTTCCTACTTTATCTTCCTGACCAAAACCTCTACTCCCCCCCCCCCCTTTCCCCCACTAGGGAAAAAAAAAAAAAAAAAAAAGGGTCAATGGTTGGGGAGAGGATCCGAAGAAGGATTAGGGATATAATGACTGGTGATCCTAGTTCGAAAAGAGTCAACAGTGGGGTTATTAACTATATTAAATGGGAGGTGATTCCACTCTTGGATGCTGCTTGAAAAAATGATTGTCGAAATATGTCCATGGTATTTTAGGTTGTGGCTACGTCTCGTAAATGTGTACTTGTAGGGTGTAATTGTAATTATCTGTCTATGTCTACTACCGGTAAGTTGTTAGTGATTGTAGCCTATATAACATTTGTTGTCTGTGTAGCCTATTTGTCTTCTTGTTGCAAGTGGGCTAGTCTAAATTGTCTAATGTCTTGTTTGAGCAAAGTGACATATTCATCAAGGCTGTCATCCTGGCGACTTCAACCTCCAATTCCGTCTGGTTTAGCCGGAAATCGTGTTTTTACAAGCCAAATTTGAATTGGCCATAACTATTTTTATTTTTGAACTATGAGGCTAACATTTGGATGCAAGATACATGTATTAATAACGAAAAATGATGTATCTCACTTTTTCGAAATTTTGATTTTTAATGAATTTGCAACGTTTTCCATTAAATTAAAGTATTTTAGCATTAACCCACTACATAATTGTAATTTTGATTAATATATTTTACATTAATTTTTCATCGTATATATATTTTAAAGATCTATTAAAATTACCACATTATCTTTATGATAATTAATATTATTATTACTATTATTATATATCTGTAAACAGTTCCCAGTCAACAAACTCACGAGTTTGCTATACATCATTACACTCAGTCAATTACACATGCAACAAGTTAATGAGTTAGTAACACATTCAGTCCATCTGTAACATACGGTACTAAGTCAGTTAGTTGGTTAAACGCTGAGTCAGTGAATAAACTGAGTCATTCACATGCAACAAGTTACCGAGTTAGTAACACATTCAGTCCATCTATAACATACTAAGCCAGTTAGTTGGTTAAACGCCGAGTCAGTGAATAACAAACTGAGTCATTCACACAATCAGTAATTATTCAGTCAGTCATTCACACATCAAGTCAGTATATACATTGTTAGTAACACATTCAGTCAGTCATTACACAAATCAGTTTATCATTCACAATGCCATTGAGTAACACAATCAGTCAATCAATCACACAGTCAGTAACACATTCAGTCATTCATGTCGTTGTTGTTGCTGTTCCCCAGGCTGCCTGGCCGAACAGCCCCAAGGCCCCAAGCAAGGCCAAGGCCATAACTGAGCGCCCCCACAGAACCCTCCCTGCTACCACAATAAAGCCTGGGTGACCAAGCCACTCCATGGCGGGGAGCTAAGGAGGGGGCGGAAACGCCCGGGAAACCAAAGACCCACCCAGGGTCCTGTTCCCCTCAGCAATTATGAAGAGAAAGTTGAGGGTCAAAGGAAAAATGTGACGCTTTGGCTTCCAATCTGCAAACCTCTAGGTTGGGAGATTGGGAGGTCAATCCACTGAAGAGACGCCGTCACTTGAGATCTAGAAAATATATAAGTAAACGGAACAGTCAGAGTAAGCTATGGATATGGCAGAGATCGCTCAGTTCTCACTCTGATAGACCAGCCCATCACCACATTCATTAACACATTCAGTTGTTCATTAACAATTTCAGTGAATCAATCAATAACATTCAGGCAGTCAGTAAGACAGTCAATGAGTAACATACAGTCAGTAACACATTCAGTAAATTAGTAACACATTCAGTTTGTCAGTAATACATTCAGTCAATCATTCATGTGGCCAACTGTACATCCTGCTGAGATGTTCTTCACCCACGAAACTGATGGACTGACTGACTGACTGTGTGGTTGACTGACTGATTAGGTCGTTGACTGTATGACTGTGTGACTGACTGAATGTGTTGTTGACCGACTGACTGTCTGGTTGATTGACTGACTGTGGTTGGCTGACTGACTTTATGGTTTACTGACTGACTGAACGGATGACTAACTGACTGTGAGGTTGTCTGTCTGTGTGGCAGACTGACTAGTCTATGAGGATGACTGATGTAGTGACTGACTGTGGTTGACTGACCATATGACTGACTGACATATTATGTGACTGACTAAGTGATTGGCTGAGTAACTGACTCACCGTGTAATTGACTGACTGTATAACTGACAACCTGTGTTATAGACTTACTGTGTGACTGTGACTGACGTCTGTGTACCTAACTAACTGTATGTGGTACTGACTGACTATGTGACTGACTTATTCTAATTATATTTATTAAATGGCAAATAGTATTAACAAATTATATACTAACGGCGGAATTTGTAAAGATAATATATACAGTAGGTATACAAATAGTAAAATAATAACCTAAAATAATGATGAAAAAAAAATATGGAAGTGGAGCGGGTAGGCGGGAGAGTAGGTAGGGGAGGAGGGGGAGGGTTGAGAAAGACAAACAGAGCTAACCCGCCCGCCGCGACCCATCCGCCCAAAATCACACCCTTAAATATTGCACCTACGACATTCTAATCTGTTGCAAACGATTTACCGTAACTTTTAACCCTTATTTGTAAAGTTTGTTTGTACATATTTTAATATTAACCTCCAATTCCGTCTGGTTTAGCCGGAAATCGTGTTTTTACAAGCCAAATTTGAATTGGCCATAATTTTTTTAATTTTTGAACTATGAGGCTAAAATTTGGATGCAAGATACATGTATTAATAACGAGAAATGTATCTCACTTTTTCGAAATTTTGATTTTAAATGAATTTGCAACGTTTTCCATTAAATTAAAGTATTGTAGAATTAACCCACTACATAATTGTAATGTTGATTAATATATTTTACATTAATTTGTCATCGTATATATATTTTAAATATCTATTAAGATTACCACATTATCTTTATGATAATTAATATTATTATTACTATTATTATATATCTGTAAACAGTTCCCAGTCAACAAACTCACGAGTTTGCTATACATCATTACACTCAGTCAATTACACATGCAACAAGTCACTCTCCCGGTGACTAGACGTCCTTCCTAAGCTGCATAAAATCATCTAATAACCGCCAGAATATATGGAATAATGGCGTGTTAAATGAACGCATTTAAAAAATATATAACATGTAATTAATATTAATATTAATATTTTTGTATATATATATATATATATACTGGTATATATATATATATATAATATATATACAGTATATATACTGTATATATACAGTATATATATAGTTGATCTTTTAACTTTCCCATTGCAGAAATACAGAGTTGAATAATTTTTGCTTTTTTCAATTAGCTATAGGCCTAATTTATACTTAATTATTTTCTGTTGCTTGATTTTAAACATTTTCATTTAATGTCGCATTTTTCCCTGTCTCGTGTATATTTTTAGCTTTTTTATAATATACTGCTTTAGTCATTTGAATTGTTAGTTTTACGATATTGGAATAATAATTAATAAATAATAATAAGTGTGAATTTTGGTTTTCTGTGGAGTATTTCTTTCCCTTTTAGTTAGTGGAGGGGGTAAGATCCTGTGTAGCGGGTAGAACTGTTTTTCAGATGCCTATTTACTATGGAACATTGAACAATATCTTTAACCTAACCAAAACTTAACCTAACCTAACCTAGTATATTAGTGGACTATTTATGAATGTAAAATGTAAAAATATATTGTAACATTACCAAATTATTGAGCTACTGTATATGTACAGGTCTACCCGCTACACAGGATTATACTGTACCATGCATTGTTTTGGCCGTGTTATTACTTCCAAAGACAGTTTGATTATAAATCATAATTATAGTTATTCTTATACAATAATAAAGACAACAAATAATGGACTCTGCTTTGGTTTGACACTGTAACTAATGTACCTACAAGCAGCCTCCAAAGGATCAATATATATGTTGTTGCTTGTTTTCCTGTGTACCGGTACTATCGATTGTGTATACCAAAGGACAGTTAAGCCGGTATCACAATATATTTTATTGTCAAAATTTGATGATCAAAATTTTTCTGGCAACATTTCTGGAATAATTTGCACAAACTAGACTGATGGTAGATGAATTTAGGTAACAGAAACATATTAAATGTTTACCTTACCAGCTGCCAGACCAGTGTTAAGGATAAATGTTGAATGAAACGGCGCTCGTGTGATACCGGCTTAAGGCTAGGCTATTGAAGTGTTTTGCTTTATTTACTAGCATACTGTGCTGTACATCGGTACTATATCGGTACTATAGATCATGTCTGCCAAAGGACAGTTAGGGTAGGCTAAACTATTGAAGTGTATTGCTTTATTTACCAGCATACTAATGTAGGTACTATCGTTCGTGTCGGCCAAATGACAGTTAGGCTAGGCTAAATGATTGAAGTGTTTTGCTTTAGTTTATAATGTAAAACTTGCAAAATATACAAACCAAAACTGGGACGACACAAGATTAACGCAAAGGAGCTAATCAAAATCGCTATGTGGAAACAAAAATTTGAAATAAAAAACCCCAACATAGCCTACTAATGTATCGGTACTATCGATCGTGTCGGCGAAATGACAGTTAGGCTAGGCTAAACTAAAAGTGTTTTGCTTTATTTACCAGCATACTGATGTACCGGTACAGTACTATCGTTAGTGTCGGCCAAAGGACAGTTGGGCTAGGCTAAACTATTAAAGTGTTTTGCTTTATTTTCCAGAATACTAATGTACCGGTACTATATATCGTGTCGGCCAAATGACAAACTAACCAAACTAACTGAACTGAAGCAGATTGGGCGGTCAATGAGGGTGAGTCAGGGAAAACAAAGTGAGATGGAGCGGAGATGAGAGCTCACGTGTGAATCTGCTTGACCTGGGCTCAATCCCAGTCAAAGCAGACTATTTAGTGGGTGTGGTAGTACGTCCTAGCGTGTTTCACATGCTTGCACCCAGTCGGGGGACACCTCGACGACGTATACAGACTAACAACACACATACCTAAGCCATTCCAACAGCTTCCTCTATCTACAACATCCCTTCTCTGCTATCTACACTTTGATGGCGTAATGGGATTCCAAATGTAAGAGGATACGGGGTGGGGGGGGGTGCATGCGGGGAGTGGTTGCTATGGAAACTCGCCGCTTGGGGTGTCCACAACTTGGGCATGACACCACGGATACCTCAGAAAATACCTATTTTTTTTCCGAGTTGTGCGGGTACTTGTCCGACAGGTCACATGGGCCCTCCTATTTGTACCCGTGGAACTCAGAATTTTGCTGAGATATACTGTACTGCGACCTGTCTGAGATGCCGATGCCATTTCGAGAAGTGCGGGGTTCCGAGTAAAAAGAGTCCGAGTTAGAGAGAGTTAGCAGGGGGCAAATAACAGCTGGCCGTGGGATAATTTAGGGGATAAAAAAGCAGTCAACTTCGACTCGTAACGGTTGTGACTGAGAACGTGCGAATATTGCCACAAACGGTTGCTTGACTTTAACCCAAACTTATGCCAGTAGGATACCAAGTTATTTGTATCCAGTCTAAATTTTGGGGGTATATGTTTAAAAGAATAATTTTTGTTTGCAGATTGATGGAAAGCAGCGAGGTGACCGAGCAGCAAAATCAAGTCAGCTACCAAGGCCTTAATCCCCTTAGTGATGGTGGCCATACACAGAAGGCCCCAAGCGGACCTATGCCCTGTAAGAGGAACAACCCGAGCCCGTTTACTGAAGGACTTACAGGATTGACCACTCAATTTAGGATCCATCCGACTCCGAGGCCGCAGTACTATACAGTCAACATTGGTGACATCGACAACAAAAAACGGTGAGATGCGAGGTGAGCGCTATTGTCGGTTTCATTTCAGCCAACGGTAAATTGAATCCTTTAGCAGTAAACTTCTCGATACTTGGTGGAAAACTATTAAACTACTATGTCTCTGCATCACACTAACACCAAGTTTATATAATCAGCACCATATTTTCACTACATAAACTTCAAAATAATTGAGTAATCTTGTTAGGAATTTTGCAATTTTCCATCAGTTGAAAAGAAACAGAGTATGCCTTGTAAGAGAATTACCTTATACTTATACATTAACCCAGGAAGTGCGATAGGCCTCACAGAAGGCATGGTATTTATATGTTAAAAAGAACCCTTCAAATACCGTACCAGTGCCGGGAAATATCTCAAATTTGTATGAAGAAAGTACTGTACAATACAGTATCTATCTATTCCGCATCCTCCTCCACTCCCCTCCCCCTCTCTCAATATCTCTCCATGCCACAATCCTCCACTCCTCCTCCCCCCCCCCCCTTTATACCCCACCCCACCTCCACTTCCTCAACTTGACCTTTTATTTTGTCCATTTATTAACAGTCCATCGTTAATATACAGGTTGCAGAACAAAAGCTGAGTCTATTATACCTTTAACTGTGTTGGTGGTGTAATGGTTTAGATGTTTATGTTCTGGGTGTGGTGTCCCGAGTTGGAATCCCGGGAGGACCATATGCTTTCATTAATTAACTGTGTTGGTGGTGTCATGGTTTAGATGCCTTATGTTCTGGGTGTGGTGTCCCGAGTTGGAATCCCGGGAGGACCATATGCTTTCATTAATTAACTCTTGGTGGTGTAATGGTTTAGATGCTTGTTCTGGGTGTGGTGTCCCGAGTTGGAATCCCGGGAGGACCATATGCTTTCATTAATTAACTGTGTTGGTGGTGTAATGGTTTAGATGCTTATGTTCTGGGTGTGGTGTCCCGAGTTGGAATCCCGGGAGGACCATATGCTTTCATTAATTAACCGTGTTGGTGGTGTAATGGTTTAGATGCTTATGGTCTGGGTGTGGTGTCCCGAGTTGGAATCCCGGGAGGCCCATATGCTTTCATTAGTTTAGTCAAGTACATTGGGGTTTGTAATTGATGATTAATGTTAAGAATGGGGTGTTACATATTTAGTCATTAATTTTATGTATAAAATACACAATATATTATATTATGGTCTACAGTTCAAATTATGTGTTTGGAAGTGATAAAATTACCTTCTCATATTCATTCAAGTCTTCAAACAAAATTGCTCCAGTTTAACACCCTGGTTAATATATAAATTGGTTCTAAACATTTGGGCTCAAAATTATCCACAATATACAGTACTGTATATAATGTGCGCGTCTTCTTGAAAATTAACCTTGTATGTACAGTATATACACAGGCACATTCCCCATAGCTGGGGGTGGCCGACTCGAGACAGAGCCCGAACAGGGACAACACAACACAAAAAAAAAAAAAAAAAAAAATCTTATATCTACTGTAGGTCGCTCAGGAGACCCAGATACCCACGCCCATTTGGGGTCTCCAGCAAAAGAATCCCAGGTCCCAGACCTCCCGGAGAGGTTCCAGTCTCAGCAGGCAGACATGCAGCAAAGCCTAACCACCACACATCCAGGCATGACCCTTCATATATACCGGTTCCCCGGGCCAGGCGCCTGACGGACTAATATCTACTCCCAACTGGCGCCCGACCCACTCTCCCAAACAACCGCGTTATCACTCATATATTCACTAACATTCTCTATTCATTCCTATTTATTACCACTTACCTTGCCTGTTTTACAGTGGAGGATGTGGTATAGAGAGATGCCAATACTTTGTATGTCATGAGGGAGGGGGGTGGGGGGGGGAGAGATGCCACTACTTTGTATGTGAGGGGTGGAGTGGAGGATGTGGTATGGAGAGATCCCAATACTGTAGTTTCTATGTGTCACTCAATAACGATACATTTCCCAGCACTGGGACTGTATTTGAAGGGTTCTTTTTAAAGGTGATGTTGTTGTTGTTGTTGTTCCCCAAGCTGCCTGGCCGAACAGCCCCAAGGCCCCGAGTAAGGCCAAGGCCATAAACGAGCGCCCCCACAGAACCCTCCCTGCCGACCACAATAAAGCCTGGGTGACCGAAGCCACTCCATGGCGGGGAGCTGAGAGGGTGCGTAAACGCCCGGGAAACCAAAGCCCCACCCAGGGCCCTGTGCCCCTCAGCAATTATGAAGAGAAAGTTGAGGGGCAAAGGAATAATGTGACGCTTTAGCTTCCAATCTTGGTAGATTGGGAGGTCAATCCACGGAAGAGACGCCGTCACTTGAGATTTAGAAAATATATAAGTAAAAGGAACAGTCAGAGTAAGCTATGGGTATGGCAGAGATCGCTCAGGTCTCACTCTGATAGACCAGCCCATCGCCAATTTTAAAGGTGATTAAATATTGTGGTTGTGGAATGACCTATGCAGTCCCTGGGTTAGTGACCATTACTAAAATCAGGTCTTGCTAACTATCCGTTGGGGTGATCTGTGTTATTATTGTATTTTTTTTGTGTTTGTGTTTTGGGTGGTCCCAGAATGCATCCCCATTTACCCCATTAATTTTCTGGTTTGCTGTAGGATTTTTCTATGTAAGATGGTGTTTTCAGGAACATAACCCAATGGTATATGGAGGAGGACCTGTATTGGAAGGGTTGTTTTAACACGTTTAAATACCGTGCTTCCTTTAGTTTAGTTACTTCAACCTCTGCAGTTGTCTTTGAGTTAGCTGTGGGCACACAACTAATTTTGGAGAGGTAATTTATAAGATTGAGAGAACTCTATTTCTGAATGCTTATCGGCAATCCCTGCGTCCTCAGGATAGCGAGAGGGTTAACACCCAGGGTGGCAAATGAAAGCCGAGTCCAGTATTTTTAGTTTTTATCATTGTATATGTGAGGATAAAATTATGGTTTATAGTTCAAATTAAGTCTGGTAGTGATGAAATGTGCAAAACAATGCTATTACTGGTTATTTTGTTGTATTCATTCTCATATTCATTTAAGTTCTCATTCAAAATTGCTTCGGTTTGGCACCCAAGCCTCACGCCCCTTGACTTACTGTCATCATCATATATATTGCCAGCAGGGGGGCAAATAACAGCTGGCCATGGCGTAATTTAGGAAATAAAGCAGTCAAATACGATACATAGCGGTTGTGATGACTAAGAATGTGCGAATATTGCCGGGAAAGGTTGCTTGACTTTATCCCAAACTTATTTCACGGTGACAAACCAGAGCAATTTTGTTAGAAGACTTGGATGAATATGAGAAGAAATACAAGAAAATTATCATAAATATGTGGTGGGCGGGCTTGTGGCTTTAGCTCCGCTACATGCCTGCCTGCCGAGATCGGAGCCTCTCCGGGTGGGCGGGGGCCGGGGGAGTGCTGGAGCGACCTTGGTGACCCTGGTCTCTGGGTATTCTCCTGGGTGACCTAGATGTGTGTGAATCTTGTGTTTTGTCTGTGTTTGTTCGCTGTTTTGTCTTGTTTTTGTGTTTTCCTGTTCTTGCCCTTTTATCATTTCCAAAGACAATATGAGAAGAAATACAAGAAAATTATCATAAATACCTTGTGTTCTGGCCATTTTATCATTTCCAAAGACAATATGAGAAGGAATACAAGAAAATTAACATAAAATACCACTGTTTTGGCCATTTTATCACTTCCAAAGACACAATTTGAACTATAAAGCAACATTATCTCCTTACATATAGAATACTAAATACTAAAGATAATGGACTGTGCTTTGGTTTGACAGCCTGGGTTACAGGTCTCCGTTGATTTCTGATTGGGTTAGAGTTGGTGAAAAGCCGATGGTGTACTTAAAACTGTCTTGATGGTGTAATGGTTAGAGTGTGTAAGTTCTGTATGTGATATCATAGGTTGGAATCCTGGGAGAATCACATGCTTTAATTGATTTCATCTGGGGTGTAATTGGTGTTAAGAACAATGTTAAAGATATAAATGTTACTTTAGCCAGTCTAGTCAATTATTTGGAGTTTGTATTTATAATAATTATTTTGTTTACAGATTGATAGAGAGCAGTACTGAGGCTGCTGTATATAGAGGCGAAGTACCGAGCACCAGTAATGAACCTGGAATATTGGGGCCGCAGTACCGGGTGATTCGGAGTGAAAACCCCAGCCAACATTGTGCATATGGTCAACAAACAACGTTGGGATGCAAGGTGAGTGCTGGGCTTGTAAAACATTACCTTATAACTGTGTTGGTGGTGTAATTGTTTACATGCTTGTGTTCCGGGTGTGGTGTCCCGAGTTCCAATCCTGGGAGGACCATATGCTTTCATTAATTTATTGAAGTGTATTTGGGTTTGTATATACAATATACAATATACAGTATATACTTTTATTCCTCATCAAAAGTACAGTAAAAGATCTAATTCACCTAAATGGTTTGACCATAATTGTGCTAGAGTAACTGAACAAAAAGCAATAGCCTACAATGCATACACAAGATCAAAAACACATGAAGCCTTTAATTACTTTAGAAACATCAGAAATCATGCCAAAACTGTATTAAACCTAACTAAATCAAACTTTCTCCATAAGCAGGCAAATAAACTTCTAAATAATCCAAATGATAACAAAATATTTTGGTCTACTCTTAACTCATTCAAATCCAACTTCACTACTGCTTCATCCATTCCACCATTAAAATCTCCGACTGGCAATCTTGTAAGTGACCCACGAGGTAAAGCTAACCTTCTTGCAGATATTTTCTCCACCAACTCAACCTTAGATGAAATAAATCAAGATGTCCCTGTACTTAATTTTAATTCACCTGAAATTCCCTCACTTAAGATCCACACCAGACATGTCAAAACTATTTTGCAGAATCTCTCAGTAGATAAGGCTCCTGGTCCAGATGAAATTCCTCCAATAGTACTTAAGAATTGCTCCTTGGTGCTCGCTCCTGTATTGGCAAAATTTTTCCGTCTGTGTACTCATACCTCATGCTTCCCAGTACCCTGGAAAGAAGCAAACATCCATCCAGTTCCTAAAAAAGGTGCCTCTTCAGATCCATCAAACTACAGACCAATAGCTATAACTTCCACTCTTGGCAAAGTTTTTGAAATTATATTAAACATCACATAATTAAGCATCTGGAGAATAATAAATTAATCAGTGATAGGCAATATGGTTTTAGACGATGTCGATCAACTGCAGACATTCTTTGCCTTCTTACGCATCAAATCAACCAAGCTACAGACCAACATGGTGAAACACATACAATAGCACTGGATATATCAAAGGCATTTGATAGAGTCTGGCATCAATCCTTATTGTCGAAGATGTCACACTACGGCCTTGCATCATTAGTTCCACTAATTTCTTCTTATCTTCATAACAGAAAAATACGTGTAATGGTAGATGGCCTTTATTCTCAATTTCACTCAATAAATGCTGGTGTTCCCCAGGGATCAGTTTTGGCCCCAACTCTGTTCCTCATTCATATCAATGATCTCATATCTACCACTCATAATCCAATACATTCCTATGCAGATGACTCAACACTCCACAGTTCCTTCACATTTACCAATTCTTTCACCCAACCCGATCTTATAAATTCAAAAATAAACACTGCAATTTCTCTGAACCGGGACCTTTCTAGAATTAATGAATGGGGACAAGAGAATCTAGTTTCCTTTAATGCACAGAAAACCAAGTACATTCAATTTTCTAACCGACAGAATCTCACTGACTCCCATATATTTTTTAATGATGTAAATATTCCCACTTCCCCTAGTATTGACATTCTCGGTGTAACATTAACTACTAACTTGAGCTGGACACATTATGTTAGAAGCATTGCTAAGAATGCCTCTAAAAAACTGGGACTCCTGTACAGAGTTCGAGAATTCTTCACTGACGAGCAGTTGGCCGTAATATATAAAAGTCATGTGCGCTCTCAGATGGATTACTGTTCACCTCTGTGGGGTGGAAGTGGAGTGGTTGCATTGAGGCAGTTGGACAAAATTCAAAATAAAGCTATTAGATTAATCAATAACCCTGCAATCACACAGGACCTTCCTACATTAGCCATACGAAGAAACGTTGCATCCCTTGCATTATTCTACAGATATTTTCACAGCAATTGTTCCGAGGAACTTGCTTCAATTGTGCCGCCTCTCCACATCTTTCCCCGTAGAACTAGGGCAGCTGAGAGCGCCCATGTATTTACACTTTCTCCTCCACAATGCAGAACTTCTGCTTATCAGAATTCATTTATCCCCAGAGCTACTACTCTTTGGAATTCACTTCCCTCGAATTGCTTTCCACAAACTTACAATCAACAAATGTTTAAATCCAGTTGTTACAAACATTTTATGAATGGAGGATGCCTTTAGGCACATGGACCTTTTTGTTTTATCTGTGTTTTTCCTTCCTCCGTTCATTGTCTCTTAAAAAAAAAAAAAAAAAAAAAAAAACAATAGAAAAAAAATATAGGAAAAGTGGGGATTGGGCCTGAGTATATACATGTAGTACATAGGCTACATATATTTGTTTAGCCCATGGGATGGGCTACTAATGAAGGAAAAACAACATAAAACCACTCACCTAGGTCTATTGGGGGCCCGAGTGAAAGTTGTAATTAACATGGGGTGATGGGTAGGCAAAACAACATAAAACCACTCACCTAGGTCTATTGGGGGGCCGAGTGAAAGTTGTAATTAACATGGGGTGATGGGTAGGCAAAATACCTGTACTGAGAAATCACTCCTGCTCGCGAGGCTGGACTTGGGGGGTTGCCAACCATCGGTATTGTTCCGTGGGATCCTAAAGTAGTTCCCATACAAACCTGAACCCTCTAGGTGCCATAGGACAAGAGTAAATAAGGCGGACACAACCATTGCGACGCTGGTAATGTGGGTTACATACATACGTGAGGCACGTTATGCGTCCCTTGGGTTTTGTGGGTTAAGGAAAGGTAGGATGATTCCATTATGTCAGGAATATGGGAGATCACCTTGAGTCCATGTCACATTGATTATACTCTATTTTTTTCCAGCTGATGGTAAATTGAATATCTTAGTAGCCGATTTCTCGATACAGTACTTAGTGGAAGAAAATGAAACTACTATGGCTGTGCGTCGTATTAATGCAAAGTTTTCATAATTAACAACATATTTTGCTACCAAATGTACCTTATAGCTGAGTATCAAAGATAGAAACATGACAATTTACCCTCAGCTGGAAAAAAATAGACTATAGTTTTCATAGTACAGTAGTGGATGAAATGATGTGGGTAGGTATTGGATGAATTCATAGGGAATATTGTGTTTGCCAGCTGCCTTCCTTGTTGGGAGATTGCTTAGTGCTATTTCAAGTTTGTGTGGTGTGAATTAACCACTTGCCATTTTCAGGCTATAAGGAAGTTGGAGCTTTTGACATTGATATTTAGCAGAATTACCCGCTAAAATATGGTCGTAGAACATACATAAATACATAAAACCCAATTCAAAATACTTTTTATCCATTAGAAGCCTACATTATTATTGTAGGCCTATTGAATATCAATGTTCACGGCTCCAACTTCCTTATAGCCTGAAACTCACAAGTGGTGAATGGCTGGACATTTGGTAGGGTTGAGCTTTGGTGGATGTGATGATTGTGGTGTATCTGACAAATTTTGTGTTAGCTGCGGCAACTGTGATTTGTGTTTCTTGGATGGAATTGGCTATTGTATCCGCCCGGTCTTTGGGTAATATGTACAGCTGGTTGTCGATGATGAAGTCTTTCCCTCGTCCTATGACTTAAATTGCTTCAAACTCTGTGTGTTCAGGCATTTTGGCTCGAACGTCACATGATTTTGGCCCTGTCACTCTTTCAACTATGAGGGAGACACTCGCTACAGGCAGTTCTACCTTTTGCCTCCCTCACTCACATAGAAAAAAAAATGCTGGTAAGATAGGTGGTGGTGTAATGTGTGTTTGTTTGGCTGGAATTGTGTTTTACATTGTTGGTGTGTTTGCGTAATATACAGAGGTGGTGGTGGTTGATGATAAGGGTGTATGATGGTAAGATAGGTGGTGGTGTAATTTGTGTTTATTGGTTGTACATGTAATTGTGTATTACATCCTTGCAGTGTTTGTGTAATATACAGAGGTGGTGGTGGTGGTTGATGATAAGGGTGTATGATGGTAAGATAAGTCGTCCTGTAATTTGTATGATGATTGGGCAGACCTGGGGAAGGATGGGGGGGGGGCCCCCCCCCCCCGGGTTGTTATGGGATAATCTGCCACAGTAGTTCCTCCAGTACAGTACACTCGAACCTCGATTTAACAGACTAAATGGGACCGTTACTAGTCCGTTGCATGAAAAAATCCGTTGCTGGGTATTGTATTCATATAAGGGGGCCGGAAATCTATTAATAGGCCTAGGCTATAGATACTCACAAAACCTCAAATGAGCTGCTTGGATAGCGAGAATATCCCAGGTAGGCTATATATAATATACTTACAGTATACAGTATTAACCAAGTAGGCCTAATCTTGACCAAATCGATTCATATCTCTTGTGTAATGCTTTGTTTACACTTTACTGGTCTGACGAACGAGACACACACACACACACACACACACACACACACACACACACACACACACACACGAAGTAGTGTCTGCACCATCAGTGCATAGTTTCAAAGCACGGTATGACAAACATATCTTAGGAGGCGGGAATTAACGAGCATGCTCACTCCCGCAAATACAACTAGTGTAAGTACAACTAGTGTAAGTACACACACACACACAGATGGGGAAATGAGGACCAACATTAGAGGAACTTACTCATCGTGGCGGAAAGTTGAGAGTGGTGTGCCGCAGGGATCTGTGTTGGCACCTCTCATGTTCCTTATGTACGTGAATGACCTGCCGATAGGCATAAATTCCTACATGTCAATGTTTGCAGACGACGTAAAAATTATGAGACAAATAACAAATAAAAGTAGTTGTGAGGAGTTGCAAGGGGATTTAGATAAAATATACGAATGGAGCACCAAGTGGAAAATGAAATTTAATATAAGTAAATGCCATGTGTTAAATATGGGAAGAAGTGTGAATAGACCAAATTGGGAGTACAGGATGGGAGATAATATAATTAGCAAGGCCGAAAAAGAAAAGGATTTAGGGTTGATTATACAAGATAATTTGTCGCCATAGAAACATATTAACAAGCTCTTTAGCGGAATGTATGCAATGGCCGGGAATATGAAAGTGGCTCTGAACTACTTGGATGAGACCATGGTAGCGAAAATTATGAAGAGTATGATTAGACCAAGATTGGAGTATGCAGCAGTGGTGTGGTCCCCGCATCTAAAGAAGCATATTCACAAGTTAGAAAGAATCCAGAGAGCAGTTACTAGATTGGTTCCAAGTCTCAGAGAACTGCCATATGAAGGGAGGCTAGACAAATTAAATCTACCGAGTTTAAAAGAGAGGAGAGAGAGGGAAGACATGATAATGATGTACAAATGCACCCGGGGGCTGGAGAGGCTGGATAGGGAGGATATATTAATTATGGATACAGGAATAACTAGAGGCCACAGCTACAAAGTAAAAAGACCTACCTGCAAGAACGATATCAGGAAGTTTAGCTTCCCCTATAGATGTATTGACAAATGGAATGGGCTGGAGGAGGAGGTGGTAGGGGCAAGGAACATCCATATTTTCAAGAAAAAATTGGATAAAAATTAGACTGAGAGACGGGACAACACGAGCTTAGCTCAACTCCTGTAAACTACAATTAGGTAAATACACAGTGACTACGGGTCCAAAACTACTTTTAATATTAGCTAGCCAGACCAAGAAATGGTCTAACCTAGCTTAGATAATATATCAGGAGGCAAAAATTACTTTTACCTTGTGAATGGTGAAGACTAGAATGTTCTACCTGTAGGCTACCGTAAAATGCGGTAACTTCGGACATTTTTCGATGTTTTTTAACAATTTCTCTTGAGTGTAAACACATTATAGAGATTTAACTAGGTCAAGTGATGTATGGTGATAGTGCGCCGTAATCCAGGAAGCCTCCTAAAATTATCCCCCATAATAAGAGAACTATCCTTATCCTAAATGATGTCCGAAGTTTGCTTGAAAACTTGATAACTTCGGACATGTATGGATAACTTCGGACATACGTTGTATCTTATGGAAAATGGTTGCCAAGAAAGCTGGGATAACTCCGGACATACGGAGGAGAACTTCGGACGTACGTTCGTGGCCTTATTTCATTCATTTTTCGGCTTCTACTATTTTATATGAATATTTTATTATTGCTGCTTATTCCTGTCCGATGTTATAGTGGAAAATGCACAGTCACTACTTTTAGGCCTGTATAATCAGTATAGGAGGGGGATATTATACGATGTTTAACATATATTCTGTTTGGATCTGTTCTCGTTAGGCATTGAGCTCACTCCTAGAAAATATTGAGCAGGAAAAATAACCAATCCTGTCAAATCAAGAACTCGAAAATTAACTAGGCCTAGTGAAAATATATAGGTATGTATAATATATCACTGCATATACACTTTTATGAATTTGAGCATTTTTATAGGTATAACGTATTTGTTGGGGTTTCTTTCGGCAGATAAAAAAAAAATTTGGACAAGATATATGCCTCTACTAATTTATATATATTATATATCCAGAATTATCCGAAATACATAAATCGGTTAACATAGTATCATATTTTTATGGGTTTTTGGACTCAGAGAATGATTATTTGATCTTTTACCACCATGTTAATGATGTACAAGTATTATGAATGATTTTCATAGGGCAAATAATAACAAACGATTGTTTTGTTCCATGTCCGAAGTTACAATTTTTTTTTTTTTTTAAACACAATCGGTTAAATGATAGTGTTGTTGTTGTTGTTCCCTAAGCTGCCTGGCCAAACAGCCCCGAGTCCTTGAGGAAGGCCATGGCCACGGTCGGGCTCTCCCACAGAGCTCTCAAATAGTGTAAATTGTGTTGTTGGCGTAAGTGGTTGTGTGAAATGCAGTCTTCTATGATGTGTTTTATGGTATGGGGTGCTGTGTTACAACCCGGGCAGGTGTCGACAACGGAGTCATCCAGTCTCTTCTGATAGCTCAGGAGAGCTGGATGGTGTCCGCATCTCAGCCTGGCCAGGTGGACTCTGTCCTCGCGAGGAAGGATGGATTTCGGGAGGTCGTGCTTGCAGCTGCGTGTTGTCTGTGAGTGAGTGGATGGAACGGCGAGTGATATGAGTATGGATGTGCTTCCGGAAGTTGGTTTGGGGTGGGCAGGGAGGGAGAGAGGACAGTATTTGTGTGTGATAGCGTGTGCTGGGTGTTGTTTTGATATTTCTTGGTATCTGTGGGTGTCTGTGGGTGTGTTGCCATGTAGTGTAGTGGGTGGTGTTGATTCGTGGAGGCTGCTGCCAGGAATTGAGTGCCTCTCATGTCTAGATGATTTTTGACTTTTAGGACTTTGGTTTCTTGATGTATGTGATCTGTGGGTGTAGTAGCTGTGCATCCTGTGATGATTTTAAAAGCTTTATTTTGAATAGTCTGTAAGGTCTTATGATGTGTTTCAGCTAGGTTAGAAGCCCAGGCCGGGCTTGCGTATTCCATAACTGATCTTATGTATTGTTTGTTGTTGTTGTTGTTCCCCAAGCTGCCTGGCCGAACAGCCCCAAGGCCCCGAGCAATTCCAAGGCCATAACCGAGCGCCCCCACAGAACCCTCCCTGCCGACCACAATAAAGCCTGGGTGACCGAAGCCACTCCATGGCGGGGAGCTGAGGAGGGTGTGGAAACGCCCGGGAAACCAAAGCACCACCCAGGGCCCTGTGCCCCTCAGCAATTATGAAGAGAAAATTGAGGGGCAAGGGAAAAATGTGACGCTTTGGCTTCCAATCTTGGTAGATTGGGAGATCAATCCACGGAAGAGACGCCGTCACTTGAGATCTAGAAAATATATAAGTTAAAGGAACAGTCAGAGTAAGCTATGGGTATGGCAGAGATCGCTCAGCTCTCACTCTGATAGACCAGCCCATCACATAGAGTCATAGACTGTGGTGGTGGTTTCTTTGTTGTGTCCAAATTTCGTGTGGGCAAGTGATCTGAGGGCGTTAAGTCTAGGTGTCAGTTTCTTTTTCGTGTTTGTGGTGTGCTGTTTGAATGTCATTTGGGTGTCGTATGTTACTCCTAGGATTTTGTGTGTGTTAGGGGTGTGTTGTTTATGTTGAGTCCCGGGACGTAATCGTGCTCTCCTGTCCAGCTTGTGAGGAGGGTTGCAGTGGATTTAGCTGGGGCTAAATTGAGTCTTGCACCATTCATGTAATGTGTCGAGATAGTCTTGAAGGAGTCTTGCTGCTGTGTCTGGGTTTTGGTGCGTGCTTGCGAGTGTTATGTCGTCTGCGTAGGAGGCTATGGTTATTTGGGGTGAATTTGGTGTATTTATATCATGCATGTACAGATTGAAGAGTGCGGGCGACAGGGCGGATCTTTGCGGGACTCCGTTTGGGAAATTTCTAATGCTAGATGACTGACCGGCAAAAGATACGTGTGCACATCTTCCTGCTAAGAAGTTGGCCAGCCATCTTTTTGTGTTGTTGTGCAAGTTTGTGTTGTAGATTTTGTTTGTTAGGTTGTGGCGGGGATGGCATCGAAGGCTTTACTAATGTCAAGTGTGGCAAGTACTGATCTGTGTGGTGGTCTAGCTGAGTTGATACCGTCAAAAACTCTTTGTGTAAGGTCTGTAAGAAGAGTGTTTGTGGAGTGCAATGGCCTGAAGCTGTGTTGTGTTGGAGAAAGGGGTAAGTCAGGAGTCATCAGTTGTAGTACAAGGCGCTCTTATGACTTTGGAGGGGGTGCAAAGGAGTGTGATAGGGTGGTGTGAGGAGGGTAGCGTGGGGTCTTTGTTAGGTTTGGGGAATGTGATGATGATACCATGCTTCCAGATGTCTGGTATTGTGTTGTGTGAGTAGCTGTAGTTTGATATGTTAGTGAGTGCTTGTATGCCTTGTGGTCCCAGGTGTCTGAGGTGAATGTTGCTTATGTTGTCTAGGCCACAGGCGGGTGAGAGCTTGAGATTGTTGATGATATGCTTTGTCTGGTTGTTGGTGAAGGGTGTATAGTCAGGGTCTGTGGGGAATTGTCTTTTGCGTCGGATGACACATCGGTCGTCTTTGTGGGGTTTTAGGTGACTGACATGAGAGAAGTGATTGATGAGGGTGTTCGCTTGTTGTTTACGTGAAGGAGTAGAGTCTGTTGTGATTGCAGCATGTAATTGTGTTGTGTTGCTGTTTAGTGTTCTGTAGAGTTTTTTGGGGTTTGTTTTGTGATCGAGTGTTTGAATATGTTTGAGTGAATGATAGTGTTCTAGCTAGAGCGTTATACAAGTGTAACAAATTTCCTTTGGTGGATGTTGTCTGGTAATGTTACTACAAAATTATATCAGTCACAACATCATTCATACAAACAAATTTCTTCAGGGTGATAGAAGTTTGCCAGGGTAGCGAAAAATTTATATATCGTCACATATATAATATTTGTTTTTGTGTACATATACTCATGTCAGTTCCCTACGACTTTTACATGCTCTTCGTTTGCCATTTCTCTAAACGGACCCCACAAAAAAATAAAAATAAAAAGCGTTTCCATTATATAATGACAATGTCTAATTACTTATTATCGCCGATGTCCGAAGTTATGGCCCAAGTCCGAAATTACCCCACTTTACGGTATATCAAGTGTTTTTCGATTGAGCAAAATAAATAAAAGTACTGGTAGTTCACAAGGTAAAAGTTATTTTTGCCTCCTGATATACTATCTAAGCTAGGTTAGACCATTTCTTGGTCTGGCTTGCTAATAATAAAAGTAGTTTTGGACCCGTAGTCACTGTGTGTGTGTATGGCGGATCGTTCGTCAGACCAGTAAAGTGTAAACAAAGCATTACACAAGAGATATGAATCAGTTTGGTCAAGATTACTTGGTTAATATACGTTTATTAAATATACCTGGGATATTCTCGTTATCCAAGCAGCTCAGTTGAGGTTTTGTGAGTATCTATAGCCTAGGCCTAGGCCTAAGAGTCACTCGCCCTGCCACTTAGTGGACAAATTATCCAGCACCGGACATTTGGTCCGGTCCAGATGGATTGTCCGCCTACAGACTGAGTCCGTTATATCCAAAATCCGTTGTATCGAGGTCCGTTAAACCGAGGGTCGAGTGTAGTAGGTTTTGTGTGTTGATGGTATGATTTTGTTTGGTTGTGCTGTAGCTTTGTTAACTTGTATCCAGTTTATCAGTGAATGGGTGGCCATGAACAAAATGCCCCCATGCACCTCTGTCCCCGGTTAGTCGACGCCCCTCCTCCCATCCACCACCGCCTTCACTCATATATGCATCTTCTTTGGTTTTGAATTGCTCTCTGGCATTTTGGTACTGGTTTTGAGCAATCTTCTATCCACCATGGTTTTAAGGTTTTATTTCAGTGGTCTTCATTGCGATCGCGAGCCAGTGGCAGCTCCCAATGGCCTGATTGGCGGCTCGCAAGAAAGGAGAGAGAGAGAGAGAGAGATTTTTATATTAGTAAAGTCAAGAATTTCAATATAATTTATTTTTACTTAAGAATTTCAATATAATAATTATTAGTTTTGTTCTATAAATCTGTGGCTATGGAAACCCACAAAAATATGTAATTTAGCCTAGTAGTTGTTGTTGTTCTTCTTCTTCTTCCCTAAGCTGCCTGGCCGAACAGCCCCGAGTCCCTGAGGAAGGCCATGGCCACGATCGGGCTTTCCCACAGAGCTCTCATTGAGTGTAGATTGTGTTGTTGGCGTGTGTGGTTGTGTGAAATGCAGTCTTCTATGATATGTTTAATGGTATGGGGTGCTGTGTTACATCCCGGGCAGGTGTCGACGACGGAGTCATCCAGTCTCTTCTGATAGCTCAGGAGGGCTGGATGGTGTTCGCATCTCAGCCTGGCCAGGTAGACTCTCTCCTCGCGAGGAAGGGAGGATTCGGAAGGATGGATTTCGGGAGGTCGTGCTTGCAGCTGCGTGTTGTCTGTGAGTGAGTGAATGGATCGGCGAGAGAAATGAGTATGGATGTGCTTCTGGAAGTTGGTTCGGGATGGGCAGGGAGGGAGAGAGGACAGTAATTGTGTGTGATACCGTGTGCTGGGTGTTGTTTTGATAGTTCTTGGTGTCTGTGGGTGTGTTGCCATGTAGTTTAGTGGGTGGTCCTGGTTCGTGGAGGCTGCTGCCAGGAATTGAGTGCCTCTCATGTCCAGATGGTCTTTGACTTTAAGGATTTTGGTTTCTTGATGTAAGTGATCTGTGGGTGCAGTAGCTATGCAGCCTGTAATGATCTTTAGGGTTTTGTTTTGAATAGTCTGTACGGTCTTATGATGTGTTTCAGCTAGGTTAGAAGCCCAGGCTGGGCTTGCGTATTCCATCACTGATCTTATGTATTGTTTATATACTGTGGTGGTGGTTTCTTTGTTGTGTCCAAATTTTGTGTGAGCAAGTGACCTGAGGGCGTTAAGTCTGGGTGTCAGTTTCTTTTTAATGTTTGTGGTGTGCTGTTTGAATGTCATATGAGTATCATATGTTACTCCTAGGATTTTGGGTGTGTGTGTGTGTTAGGGGTGTGTTGTTTATGGTGAGTTGAGGGATGTATTCGTGTTCTGTCCAGCTTGTGAGCAGGGTTGCGGTGGATTTGGCTGGGGCTAGATTAAGTCTGTTTGTAGTGCACCAGCCATGTAGTGTGTTGAGATAGAGTTGAAGGAGATCTGTTGCTCTATTTGGGTCATGGTGTGTGCATGTGAGTGTTATGTCATCTGCATAGGAGGCTAAATTTATTTGGGGCGTATTGGGTGTAGTTATATCGTGCATGTACAGATTGAAGAGTGCGGGCGATAGGACGGATCCTTGTGGGACTCCGTTTGGAAAGTTTCTGATTCTAGATGTCTGACCGGCAAAAGATACGTGTGCACATCTGCCTGCTAGGAAGTTGGCCAGCCACCTTTTTGTGTTGTTGTGCATGTTTGTGTTGTAGATTTTGTTCGTTAGGTTGTGGCGGGGGATGGCATCGAAGGCTTTACTAATATCGAGTGTGGCTAATAGTGATCTGTGTGGTGGTCTAGCTGAGTTGATTCCGTCGAAAGCTCTTTGTGTAAGGTCTGTGAGGAGTGTGTTTGTGGAGTGCATTGGCCTAAAGCCATGTTGTGTTGGAGCTAGGGGTAGGTCGGGTGTAATTAGTTGTAATACTAGGCTTTCCATGACTTTGGAGGGGGTGCAAAGGAGTGTGATGGGGCGGTGCGAGGAGGGTAGCGTGGGGTCTTTGTTGGGTTTGGGGAATGTGATGATGATACCATGCTTCCAGATGTCTGGTATTGTGTTGTGTGAATAACTGTAGTTTGATATGTTAGTGAGTGCTTGTATGCCTTGTGGTCCCAGGTGTCTGAGGTGTATGTTGCTTATGTTGCCTAGGCCACAGGCGGGTGAGTGCTTGAGATTGTTGATGATATGCTTTGTCTGGTGATTGGTGAAGGGTGTATAGTCAGGGTCTGTGGCGAATTGTCTCTTACGTCGGATGACACGTCGGTCGTCTCTGTGAGGTTTTAGGTGGCTGACATGTGAGAAGTGATTGATGAGAGTGTTTGCTTGTTGTTTACATGAAGTTGTTGTTTTTGTTCCCCAAGCTGCCTGGCCGAACAGCCCCAAGGCCCCGAGCAATTCCAAGGCCATAACCGAGCGCCCCCACAGAACCCTCCTTGCCGACCACAATAAAGCCTGGGTGACTGAAGCCACTCCATGGCGGGGAGCTGAGGAGGGAGCAGAAACGCCCGGGAAACCAAAGCCCCACCCAGGGCCCTGTGCCCCTCAGCAATTATGAAGCGAAAGTTGAGGCGCAAGGGAAAAATGTGATGCTTTGGCTTCCAATCTTGGTAGATTGGGAGGTCAATCCACGGAAAAGACGCCGTCACTTGAGATCTAGAAAATATATAAGTTAAAGGAACAGTCAGAGTAAGCTATGGGTATGGCAGAGATCGCTCAGTTCTCACTCTGATAGACCAGCCCATCACCAGCGCAGGAAGTGCAGGAGTAGAGTCTGTTGTTGTGATTGCAGCATGTGATTTAGCCTAGTTCCTATATATATTTTGTTCTGCTTATCCTTGTGGCTTATTTGCCTTATGGGGCTCTCACTGAATATGTTCTGAACTTTTGGCTCTCTTGAAAAAAATAGTGAATAACACTGTTTTATTTGAATGGTGAGGTGTAGTAAGCTTGAAGAGTTGTTTGGTGGCTATATTTACAACCTCTATCAATTTCTCCTGCGTGATGGTTGGATCTATAGAGGGATAGTGAAGTTTTGGTGTGAGTGGGGTGATGAGGGAGGGGATGTGAGGGACTGTATTTTGTGTCTTTTCCGGCATGATGGTTGGATCTATAGAGGGATTGTGAAGTTTTGGCGTGAGTGGAGTGATGAGGGAGGGGATCTGAAGGACTGGATATTCTGTCTTCACTTTCCTTATCCTTATGTGGTTGGTGTGAGGTGTTTGATTCTCTGTTATAAGTTTATCAGGGGAAGCAAGAAGGTCATGGCTATCTACAGATAATAAAATAATTTATTATTTTACGCGTTGTTTCCACATAGCGATTTTGATTAGTTATTTCGTCTTTTTACTGTGTTCGTATACATTTTGGTTTGTTTATTTTGCAAGTTTTACATTATAATAGGCCTTTGGATTCATTGATTCTCATGTCGGTAATCTTGATGTTGAGGATTTTTGCTTGGATTTTGCTGAAGGTGAGGAATTTGTTGCACTCCGTGTAAAATGATTTACAAATTTTGAATCTCCTAATTATCGTTCCTACCGAGTTTGTCTGACTGTACGTTCCTATAGGAAGTTGTTGTTGTTCCCTAAGCTGCCTGGCCGAACAGCCCCGAGTCCCTGAGAAAGGCCATGGCCACGATCGGGCTTTCCCACAGAGCTCTCATTGAGTGTAGATTGTGTTGTTGGCGTAAGTGGTTGTGTGAAATGCAGTCTTCTATGATGTGTTTAATGGTATGGGGTGCTGTGTTACATCCCGGGCAGGCGTCGACAACGGAGTCATCCAGTCTCTTCTGATAGCTCAGGAGAGCTGGATGGTGTCCGCATCTCAGCCTGGCCAGGTGGACTCTGTCCTCGCGAGGAAGGATGGATTTCGGGAGGTCGTGCTTGCAGCTGCGTGTTGTCTGTGAGCGAGTGGATGGATCGGTGAGAGATATGAGTATGGATGTGCTTCTGGAAGTTGGTTCGGGGTGGGCAGGGAGGGAGAGAGGACAATAATTGTGTGTGATACCGTGTGCTGGGTGTTGTTTTGATATTTCTTGGTATCTGTGGGTGTGTTGCCATGTAGTTTAGTGGAGGCTGCTGCCAGGAATTGAGTGCCTCTCATGTCCAGATGGTCTTTGACTTTGAGGATTTTGGTTTCTTGATGTAGGTGATCTATGGGTGCAGTAGCTGTGCAGCCTGTAATGATCTTCAGGGCTTTGTTTTGAATAGTCTGTAAGGTCTTATGATGTGTTTCAGCTAGGTTAGAAGCCCAGGCTGGGCTTGCGTATTCCATCACTGATCTTATGTATTGTTTATATACTGTGGTGGTAGTTTCTTTGTTGTGTCCAAATTTTGTGTGAGCAAGTGACCTGAGGGCGTTAAGTCTGGGTGTCAGTTTCTTTTTAATGTTTGTGGTGTGCTGTTTGAATGTCATATGAGTATCATATGTTACTCCTAGGATTTTGTGTGTGTGTGTATGTGTTAGGGGTGTGTTGTTTATGGTGAGTTGAGGGATGTATTCGTGTTCTCCTGTCCAACTTGTGAGCAGGGTTGCGGTGGATTTGGCTGGGGCTAGATTAAGTCTGTTTGTAGTGCACCAGCCATGTAGTGTGTTGAGATAGGGTTGAAGGAGATCTGTTTCTCTTTTTGGGTCATGGTGTGTGCATGTGAGTGTTGTTGTTGTTGTTGTTGTTGTTGTTCTTCCCTAAGCTGCCTGGCCGAACAGCCCCGAGTCCCTGAGAAAGGCCATGGCCATGATCGGGCTTTCCCACAGAGCTCTCATTGAGTGTAGATTGTGTTGTTGGCGTAAGTGGTTGTGTGAAATGCAGTCTTCTATGATGTGTTTAATGGTATGGGGTGCTGTGTTACATCCCGGGCAGGCGTCGACAACGGAGTCATCCAGTCTCTTCTGATAGCTCAGGAGAGCTGGATGGTGTCCGCATCTCAGCCTGGCCAGGTGGACTCTGTCCTCGCGAGGAAGGGAGGATTCGGAAGGATGGATTTCGGGAGGTCGTGCATGCAGCTGCGTGTTGTCTGTGAGTGAGTGGATGGATCGGTGAGAGATATGAGTATGGATGTGCTTCTGGAAGTTGGTTTGGGGTGGGCAGGGAGGGAGAGAGGACAATAATTGTGTGTGATAGTGTGTGCTGGGTGTTGTTTTGATATTTCTTGGTGTCTGTGGGTGTGTTGCCATGTAGTTTAGTGGGTGGTCTTGGTTCGTGGAGGCTTCTGCCAGGAATTGAGTGCCTCTCATGTCCAGATGGTCTTTGACTTTGAGGATTTTGGTTTCTTGATGTAGGTGATCTGTGGGTGAAGTAGCTGTGCAGCCTGTAATGATCTTCAGGGCTTTGTTTTGAATAGTCTGTAAGGTCTTATGATGTGTTTCAGCTAGGTTAGAAGCCCAGGCTGGGCTTGCGTATTCCATCACTGATCTTATGTATTGTTTATATACTGTGGTGGTAGTTTCTTTGTTGTGTCCAAATTTTGTGTGAGCAAGTGACCTGAGGGCGTTAAGTCTGAGTGTCAGTTTCTTTTTAATGTTTGTGGTGTGCTGTTTGAATGTCATATGAGTATCATATGTTACTCCTAGGATTTTGGGTGTGTGTGTATGTGTTAGGGGTGTGTTGTTTATGGTGAGTTGAGGGATGTATTCGTGTTCTCCTGTCCAACTTGTGAGCAGGGTTGCGGTGGATTTGGCTGGGGCTAGATTAAGTCTGTTTGTAGTGCACCAGCCATGTAGTGTGTTGAGATAGGGTTGAAGGAGATCTGTTGCTCTTTTTGGGTCATGGTGTGTGCATGTGAGTGTTATGTCATCTGCATAGGAGGCTAAGTTTATTTGGGGCGTATTGGGTGTAGTTATATCGTGCATGTACAGATTGAAGAGTGCGGGCGATAGGACGGATCCTTGTGGGACTCCGTTTGGAAAGTTTCTGATTTTAGATGACTGACCGGCAAAAGATACGTGTGCACATCTGCCTGCTAGGAAGTTGGGCAGCCACCTTTTTGTGTTGTTGTGCATGTTTGTGTTGTAGATTTTGTTTGTTAGGTTGTGGCGGGGGATGGCATCGAAGGTTTTACTAATGTCGAGTGTGGCTAATAGTGATCTGTGTGGTGGTCTAGCTGAGTTGATGCCGTCGAAAGCTCTTTGTGTAAGGTCTGTGAGAAGAGTGTTTGTGGAGTGCAGTGGCCTAAAGCCATGTTGTGTTGGAGCTAGGGGTAGGTCAGGTGTAATTAGTTGTAATACTAGGCGTTCCATGACTTTGGAGGGGGAGCAAAGAAGTGTGATGGGGCGGTGCGAGGAGGGTAGCGTGGGGTCTTTGTTGGGTTTGGGGAATGTGATGATGATGCCATGCTTCCAAATGTCTGGTATTGTGTTGTGTGAATAGCTGTAGTTTGATATGTTAGTGAGTGCTTGTATGCCTTGTGGTCCCAGGTGTATGTTGCTTATGTTGTCTAGGCCACAGGCGGGTGAGTGCTTGAGATTGTTGATGATATGCTTTGTCTGGTGATTGGTGAAGGGTGTATAGTCAGGGTCTGTGGGGAATTGTTGTTGTTGTTCACCAGGCTGTCTGGCCGAACGGCCCCAAGGTCCCGAGCAAGGCCAAGGCCATAAACGAGCGCTCCCACAAAACCCTCCCTGCTTACCACTAATAAAGCCTAGGTGACCGAAGCCACTCCAAGGCGGGGAGCTGAGGAGGCTGCGGAAACGCCCGGGAAACCAAAGCCCCACCCAAGGCCCTGTGCCCCTCAGCAATTATGAAGGGAAAGTTGAGTGGCAAAGGAAACGTTCCTATAGGTTGGTATGGGCACTGACTTACCGGTAGTGGTGGTGTCTGGGGTTTGGTAAACACCTTCTGTATCGGGGACGTCTTTTATACTGTATTCACGGTACAATTATGAAGGGAAAGTTGAGTGGCAAAGGAAACGTTCCTATAGGTTTGGTGGTGGTGTCTGGGGTTTGGTTAACACCTTCAGTATCGAGGACGTCTTTTAAACTGTATTCACGGTACAATTAGACAATTTTATTCAATTTAAAAAGGACCTACAGCAATTGCCAGGCTTTGAACTATCTCACTTAACCCTTTTTACTACCACAGATCCTTCGTAAGCTGCACTAAATCTACTAAATATAGCTGGAATAATAAGTAACACCCCGTTCTTTAACATTAATATCCATTATAAACCCCAATGTACTGTACTTGAATACACTAATGAAAGCATATGGCCCTCCCGGGATTCCAACTCGGGACACCACACCCAGAACGTAAGCATCTAAACCATTACACCACCAACACAGTTAATTAATGAAAGCATATGGTCCTCCCGGGATTCCAACTCAGGACACCACACCCAGAACATAAGCATCTAAACCATTACACCACCAATATAGCTAGAATAATATCAGAAATATGTGGCCAGTACATACGGGGTTAAGTCTACTGTTAATGCTGGGGTGTCTTTCTTGTTGTTTGATTGAACATGTTGCTGTAAGATTTATGCCAATTTACCATTAGTGTGGGAGTGTTGGGAACTCATTGGTATTAGTATGTGGCGTAGGGATGAAGCGACCCCACCACCCGCCACTGTGGTGGTGCAGTCAGCCTCTGTAGCAGTTACGGTAATATCTTGTTACTGCCTTATTGTAGCACGGTTAATGCTGGTGTGGTGCGGCTTTGCAAGGTGCAAGTGGTTCATGGGGACTTTGTTGAGTTTTGACGAGATACTTTTAGCACTATACCAACATCAGCCACAGTGATAACATGATGGGGCGTTGTTGTGGCAAGACTTTGTTGTACTGTACTACAGTAAAGACTAGCCACCGTGTTATGATTGCTGTGCACTGTGTGCAGTACTGTCTGCAGTACCATGGAAGCCACATTCACTGTGGACGGTTGCTGTCTTTAAACCTGTATGTATGGATGGATGGATGGACTGTATGTACGTGTATCGTCTATGACATTGTTGTTCCCTAAGCTCCCATATATAATTTAGGGGAAAAAAAAAAGAGTCAAATTCGACGCGTAAGGGTTGTGACTGAGAACGTGGGAATATTGCCATGAAAGGTTGCTTAACCCTTCCCCCCCCGGGGGCCCCCTCCTAAGGACAGTGTCAGGTACCCGGGTGATTTGGCCGAAAAACGTCTAGGCCTAGGGTACCGTATCTTTGTTATTTTAACTGCTAGAAATTTCCCACGCATCTCTATAAACGTAGTGCAGTTTCCAATCTGTAGACTGGCGTTGAGTAGAGTTCTGTAAGTCAACTGGTTCAGTTGTGATGGCGATTTCCGTGGAGCGAATTTTGCTGCGATGTTGACAATATCGGAGCATTTCAGACACTAATTTTGTCATACCATACAACAACATTGATCCGACGTCTCCTTGTTTTCGGAGGTGCGGTGACGCAATGACAGGCTTTATTTACATGCGTCGGACGCACAGCATTCAGACCAAGCTGAATAGGCTTTCAAGCTTAATGCCTGTTATAAGGACACCCGGGGTCCTGCCCAACTGCTGCAGTGTCATTATAAAAGGATAGCCGGGCTGGAAGGGTTAAGTTTAACCCAAACTTATTAACTTATTACCAGTAGGATTAAGATTGTGGATGACCATGATAGACCCCAGTGGCTTTTAGTAGTCTGTAATTATATTATGTTACTTTATTTTATTAAGCGTTATTTTCACATAGCGATTTTGAATTTTGGATTAGTTGTTTTGCATTTATCTTGTGTTGTCCCAGTTTTGGTTTGTTTATTTTGCAAGTTTTACCATTTAATCCCATGTTATTTGTATCCAGTCTTGTAATTTTCTTGGAGTTTGTATTTATAAGAATAATTCTGTTTTGCAGATTGATAGAGAGCAGCGAAGTGACTGAGCAGCAGTAGATACCGGGTCAGCAGTACCAAGCCCACAAGTAGAGAATCAGCAGCAGTATTGAGTCAGCAGCGGTAGAGAGTCAGCAGCAGTATTGAGTCAGCATCAGCACAGAGGCCACAATCAACAACCACACACCATTTGCTTCATTTATTATCCAGGGGCCAGATGTAGACATTTTAGGAATCTAAGGGGGCACATTTTCATTATAATTCATATTTGATTTCACCAACCCATCAATTAATTTACAAATAAACCTAACTAGTGAAATCATTGAAAGTAATGAATACATGTGATACTCCAAGGACTCTAACCTAGGATACTCACACCAAAATTCCGCACACTAACCATTACACTAGTATCAACACAGTTAAAGGTTTATACACAAGCCTACAATATATATTCTCATATTTGCTTAGTTCTTTAGTCTTTATATTGTGCCGTCCAAGTTTTGGTTACTTACTTTGTACTTTTGTAGATGTTTAGGTGACAATCACCACGGTCGATCTGGGGATCCGCCGCTAATGAGCTCGTCCTGGAATCTTTACGACTCTGAATCTTACGATTCTTTACAGGACTGACCATGCCATTTTTATTGGCACTAGCTCAGAGAAGAGTGTTGAGAGGGGAGAAGGGGTGTTGGAGAGAGAGGAAGGTGTTGGAGTGGCTTTGTTGTTTGTGTTTAGTCTGTTTATTTTGCAAGTCTTACATTATAATTATTGTTATCTCCACCAACCAACTTTACTCCTAAACTCAATTAACATTAACAAACACATGTGGCAGTCCGGGGATTCGAACCCAGGATGCTCACACCGAAAATCAACACACTTATGCATTGCTCCACGAAGCAGTTGATGGGTTTTAATTCAATACAGTATCAACATTTTATCCCTGTTAAATGGTAGCACTGTTTGCTCTGGCCCCTTGGACTATTGGACATTGTTTGTAAATCACAGTGCTATAGCTGTACAATATATCACTTGCATATTTTGGACAATAGTTTTTATTCCACGTTATACAGTAAAATGGACTCATCGCACAAAGGGGTGTACGATCGCGCTAATAAGTCATGTCCCAGCTGTCGTCACGTTTGACTCCCTCTGCTGTATTTATGTCTGTCAGATGTGTATAGGGTGGGTAAGTGTAGGATCATGTTTGTATATTTCACTCAATATGAAGAAATGAAGCTTAGATATTGCTGATACCAAGTATTGATCAAAACATACTTGGTGCCGAGACATCACTTATTAGCGCGATTGTACTTTGGACATATTACTTTGCTAAAGTGTTATTTCCACAGTGATTTGTGTAAGTCCTCGTTTTGGTTTGTGTATTTTGCAAGTTTTAAATTTAAATTTTAATTAATAGCGTAAAATGGACTAGCTTGGGACAAAAGGGTTACCAATGACATACGAGTACCCCTGTGATAGCACTGTGATAGTATAGGCACCCTTGTGGGTTTTTATATATATTTATACATGTGCTCCCCTTGGGTAGGCTATATTTAACATATATATTGTATATAGAATACAATTGCATTCAGGTGAGTTGTCTGTTTTTGTTCAGTAGAAAAATTTAGATTCTTGATTTGTGGGCCACTTTTTCAGAAAATTATTTTGCTTTGCTTAATCGTTACTTCCACATAGTGATTTTGATAAGTTCTTTTGTATTTATCTTGTGTCGTCCCTGTTTTGGTTTGTTTATTTTGCAAGTTTTACATTATAATATGAATTCATCAATATACCGTACTGTAATTTATTTTATTTTCTAAACTCCCAATACAAAAAAATAACTCATTACATCAATGTACAGTAACCGGTATATTGCAAAACCAAAATTACTGGTAGATCTGAAAAAATGGCCTTTTATATATTTAGTTACCAGTTATACTCTATTTTTTCCAGCTGATGGTAAATCGAATCCCTTAGTAGCTGATTTCTCGATAATTAATGGAAATATACGAAACTACTATGGCTGTGTGTCGTATTAATGCCAAGTTTTCATAATCAACATCATATTTCGCTACAAAATCGGCCTTATAGCCGAGTAACAAAGATACAGTAGATACATGATAATTTACCCTCAGCTGGAAAAAAATAGACTATAGTTATCCGCTTAAGTTTTGAAATTTTTTACTGTAGATTTTCTAGAAGATAACAGTACTGTACTGTATTTTTGATGAGGTAATCTTTGATACAGTTTGTGATATTCTTCTGGAAAATGTAGATAGTTTTGTGTCCCTTTGATTACTGGAGGTACAGTTGTCCTCATAAAGTTGTTAATTTCAGATTAGGAAAGATCTATGGGTGTCAAAGGGTTAATGGACATGTATCTTGAAGAGATTAGTTTAACCAGACCAACTACCACCACAGTATATAAACAATACATAAGATCAGTGATGGAATACGCAAGCCCAGCCTGGGCTTCTAACCTAGCTGAAACACATCATAAGACCTTACAGACTATTCAAAACAAAGCCCTGAAGATCATTACAGGCTGCACAGCTACTGCACCCACAGATCACCTACATCAAGAAACCAAAATCCTCAAAGTCAAAGACCATCTGGACATGAGAGGTACTCAATTCCTGGCAGCAGCCTCCACGAACCAAGACCACCCACTAAACTACATGGCAACACACCCACAGACACCAAGAAATATCAAAACAACACCCAGCACACGGTATCACACACAATTATTGTCCTCTCTCCCTCCCTGCCCACCCCGAACCAACTTCCAGAAGCACATCCATACTCATATCTCTCACCGATCCATCCACTCACTCACAGACAACACACAGCTGCATGCACGACCTCCCGAAATCCATCCTTCCGAATCCTCCCTTCCTCGCGAGGACAGAGTCCACCTGGCCAGGCTGAGATGCGGACACCATCCAGCTCTCCTGAGCTATCAGAAGAAGAGACTGGATGACTCCGTTGTCGACGCCTGCCCGGGATGTAACACAGCACCCCATACCATTAAACACATCATAGAAGACTGCATTTCACACAACCACTTACGCCAACAACACAATCTACACTCAATGAGAGCTCTGTGGGAAAGCCCGATCGTGGCCATGGCCTTTCTCAGGGACTCGGGGCTGTTCGGCCAGGCAGCTTAGGGAACAACAACAACAACAACAACAACAACCAGACCACTGATTAAACTGATCCCTAGAGGTCCTTCCTAAGCTGAATAAAATAGGAAAAGTAGAATGTAGATACGAGGTGCTGTTGTAAAGGCTTATCCCTCAATACTTCATCTGATCTGGTATGGTTCACACTTTATTTGGCCAACTGTACTTAGCTATAATTAGACCTTTATAAGTAGAGTCACACACAGGCTTTTTGGACAGTTTTTTTGACTATCCATTTTTTCCCCCCCAGTTTTCTGACTAAAGTCTGTTCATTGTGGGTAGGCTAGAAAATATTTTAACTTTTAACTTCTTGTAACTCGGGCGGGTTGAAAATTGCCGCTCCTAATCCCTGGCTGACTCTTCCCAAATGGTAGAAAGATTATTCTTGTCATTTTGAGCGCTTGTGTGACTTTACTAACATTAGATGATTTTATTCAAATTAGGAAGGATCTGAGAGGGACTCAAAACAGGTTCATAATTTCTTTGATTGTTCTTTTATATCATAATTTTATTTTGCTTAAGCGTTGTTTCCACATAGCGATTTTGATTATTTTTGTTTGTCTTTATATTGCCTCATCCCAGTTTTGGTTTATTTATTTTGCAATTTTAATTATATACATAAAAGTTAAGAGACCATTTTGTCCACAGAGAATGTGGTTACAGTCTCAGTTTCATGCCGGCTTTCCAGGCGACCCTGTCAGGGGCTGCCTCTGTTGTCAAGTTCTTTATTTTGAGATCGGACCGGAGTACAGTACCTGATCCCACGTCATTCTAGGTCTACCCCTAAGTTTTTTGTTTTTTTCCCCAAAGCTGCATATCATTACATAGGGTTAGCCAGAATTTAATTGGCATCTACAGTTGCCCACATAAGTTCTGTTCCTCTTTGTGATCTTAACATGTACAGTATGTACTGTACCGGTAATTCCCGTAATTAAATAATGTGATTGGATTAGGCTCTTTGTACCAGAGGTCCTTTCTAATCTGAATAAGATCATCCGGTGGTAGATATACTGTATTATTAAAAAAAACTTACGCTGGCAAATACTTTTAAATTGTTTCCATTCTTTCCAGTTGTGGCGGCGGTGGTGGTGGAAGGGCATCTGTCTCGGGAAGAAGAAAGAAGAATGATGTTGTTGTTCCCCAAACTGCCTGGCCAAACAGCCCCAAGGCCCCGAGCAATTCCAAGGCCACAACCGAGCGCCCCCCACAGAACCCTCCCTGCCGACCACAATAAAGCCTGGGTGACCGAAGCCACTCCATGGCGGGGAGCTGAGGAGGGTGCGGAAACGCCAGGGAAACCAAAGCCCCACCCAGGGCCCTGTGCCCCTCAGCAATTATGAAGAGAAAGTTGAGGGGCTAGGGAAAAATGTGATGCTTTGGCTTCCAATCTTGGTAGATTGGGAGGTCAATCCACGGAAGAGACGCCGTCACTTGAGATCTAGAAAATATATAAGTTAAAGGAACAGTCAGAGTAAACTATGGGTATGGCAGAGATTGCTCAGCTCTCACTCTGATAGACCAGCCCATCACCACATGACTAGAACCCAATTCTCTCAGCATCAGCTAGGAAAGGCCCTAGAAAGCCGCCTTTGGCGGGGGGATAGCTCCCCTATTTCAACCCCTTTCGGGGTTGGGCACCCGCAGAAGAATGGTTATCAAGAGATTCATCGTCAAGATTCGTCGCTGCATCTATTTCTTTCTTATATACTTTTTCTTGTTTTCTATCTTTTATTTTTTATTTTATTTTTTATATACTTTTTCTTGTCTTCTATCTTTTATATTTGTTTTATTTACTTGTTCTTGTTTCTTATCTTTTATGTCTATTTACTTTTTTCTTATCTATTTCTTTATTATTTATTTTTGTTTCTTTCTAGCTTTATCTCTGTTTCTACTTTCCCCTTTTTTTTTTTTTTTTTTTTTTTTAACTTTCTCTAATTTTATCTTTATTTCATTCCTTTCTCTCCTTCTTTTTCTATCCTTACCTTTCCTTTATTCTTGTTCTCCTTCCCACTTCCTTGTGTTGTGCGTTCGTTTTTTTAAAGTGTGATTTGTTGTGATGTGATGGTGGTGTGGTAGGAGTGATTTATATGGTGTGTTGGGGGGGGGGGGTCGTCTATAAGCTGTTCTACATTGGTTGACATCGGTGGTTAAAGGTGTACGCTGGTCTAGGTCTTGGGGCTTGCTGTCGGGTGCATAAGGTAGCCAAGCCTTTAACTGACGAGAGAACAAGAGCGTTGGGACGCTTATTCATGAAACTTATACGCAGAATTACACAATTCACTCGACTTTACTATGATTGCTTTAACTGACCCTAACCTAAGCCAAGCTTAAGTTTGTATTCTGGTTAGAGGTTACTGTGATCATAGTAATCTTAGAGGTGTAGCGTAAAAACTTCCTGAATATGCGACCATGACCAATAGCGACGCACTGGTGTCCTGAATGCTACAGCTTATAGAACCACCCCAAAAGTGCCCCTTCCATTCTCCGAGTGGAAGACCAGGCGGGGTAGTGTCGGGGCTGGCACCCTGTTTCCAGTAACCTTGCATCTATCATCTTTCATTCTAAGTCTTAAACTTGCTATATTTCTCTCCTTGGCCCAGTCAGTAGTGATAGATTTGTCTATGGTGGTTGTGGTGAGGGTGTGGTTGATGGCAACACCACCACACACTCATCACCCACTTACAGTCATTTCTCTATACTGAGTTGTGATGACCTTGTGGTGATGATGCCAAGGACTTCTTGACACCACTCATCATACATTCACAACTCAGTCACTGATCAGCTGTGGTGTGACTCATTTGGGATTTCTTCTTCTGAATATGATATGGCTAATAACCTTATTACACCAGAGCTCACAAATGAATTACTAGTTGAGGTGGTTACATTTAGTGATTGTAATGTTCTTATGTGATACATTGTACCACACGGTCATCACACCACAAATGTCCCGCTACAAAGTTGGTTGACAACTATTGTGGATACAATAAGAAGTGGTGATTGTCTCGGTGTCTCATGGGAGAACCGCAGTTGCAGGCAACCATCTAAGCACTAGTTGCATTTGGTGTACATTCAACCACACCGCTAATCGTCTTCACAAACACCTACTGTCTGGGTACCGTCATCCCCCTCACATCACAGTGTGACTGTATGTGAGCCACCCCCCCCCTCTTTATACTAATCAATACATGTTTAATTTTCAGGTGCAGTTTATTTTTTCAAGGTAAATATCTTACCTTTTTAGTAACTCCTGAATGCAACTTTATTTGATTTTGGGGAGCACATGATTTTGATCAATAAAAGATTTAAATGTATTCTATATTTTATTGTCCTATTAATATATATTGTAATATAATAATCTGAAGGAATAATAATGAAAAGTTTGAAAAAATATACAGTAATAATAAAGCCTAAGAAATACCGAGGAAGAAAACTAGAGATTACCAAACAAAAAGGAAAAAATTAATGTGATTATAAATAATAATACTAATACTAATAATGAGAAAGAATAGAGGGAGAATAATAAAGAAGGAATAATGATATTCATGATAAATGAAGCATAATGAGAGGGAAACAAGAATTTAGGGAAAACCAATTACAATCTATAACTCTAACCCAAGAGTGAACTATCTATCTATCTATCTATTGCCTGACGCCGTGATCCCCGAAGGGGTGGCCACGAACGAACCGCCCCCATGCACCTCTGTCCCCAGTCCGTCGACGCCCCTCCCCTCAACCAGCACCGCCTTCGTTCATGTAGTTCCTCACTCCATCCTTCCACCTCATATTCGGTCTACCTCTCCCCCTCTGTCCCTCCACCTCGCTCTCGTACACCCTCTTAGTCATTCTCTCGCTTTCCATACGTTCCATATGGCCGAACCATCTCAAGTTGTTCCTTTTCACACTTTCCAGCACATCTACCTCCACACCACACCTCCTTCTTACTTCCTCATTAGTCTGTCTATCCCTCCATGTAACTCCGCACGCACTCCTTAAGTAATTCATTTCCACTGCTCTCACTCTTGGTCTGAGTCTCTCAACCAACGTCCATGCTTCGCTTCCGTAAGTCAGTGTCGGGATTACCACACTGTCATGCAAGGACTTCTTCACTTCCATACTGACCACCCTATTTCTTGTTACTGCTTTTAGCGTTCCTACAACCCTCTTCCCCTGTTGTACCCTCTCCCGCACCTCTTCATCCATAGTCCCATCTTTACTCAACACACTGCCCAGATACTTAAAAGAGTTGACGATCTCCATAGCCTGACCGTTCAGCTTCACCTCACACTCTGTGACTTCACCCCTTTCGAAGACCATAACCTTGCTCTTCCCCGTATTTACCTTCAAATTCCGTTTTTCGCACACTGTTCCAAACTCATTTACCAGACCCTGCAACTCCCATTCATTATCACTCATCAGAACTGTATCATCCGCAAACAGCAGTATAGGTAGCTTCCACTCAATTCCCTCCCTTTTCAGCGATACACCAACATTCACTGCTCTTGATAGTATTTCTTTCATGACTCCATCCATATATACAGTAAACAACCACGGGGACATCACACACCCCTGTTTCAAACCAACATTCAGGTCAAAGAACTCGCTCTGCTCACTCTCCACACGTACTGCCGCCTTTGCACCCTCATACATGCTCTTCACTGCTTTCAGCAACTTGCCCTCTACTCCGTATATTCTAAGTACTTTCCACAAACCTTCTCTATCCACTCTGTCATAGGCCTTCTCCAAGTCCATAAAGGCAACATACACCTTTTGTTTCTTCTCCAGATACTTCTCCACAACACAATTCAGGGTAAAAATCTGATCTACACATCCTCTTCCCTTCCTAAAACCTCCCTGCTCGTCGCCTATCCATTTCTCCGTTCTCACTCTCACTCTCTCAATCACTACCCTACTGTATACCTTCCCTACTACGCTTAGAAGACATATTCCTCGGTGGTTACCACACACTCCTCTTTCCCCTTTGCCCTTATATAGGGGGACTATTATGCCAGTCTTCCAGTCATCGGGTGCACTCCCCTTCTCCCATGCTAGTTTGCACATTTTCCATACCCATTCTATCACTATCTCACCACCATACCTCAACATTTCCCCACACACTCCATCTGTTCCTGGTGCTTTCCCCAACTTCACTCTTTTCATGGCTTCCCACACTTCTGACCTCCTGATCCCCACCTCCTCCTCCACTACTTCTCTTCTTCTCCCTCCCATACCATATCCAGCTATGTTTGCTGGCTCTTCATTCCTTTCATTTAGCAACTCACTGAAGTACTCCCTCCATCTTTCGACTCTCTCTTGCTTCTCGGCTAGCATTCTCCCATTCTTATCTTTCACACCCTTACTGTTTCCCTTGCTACCTTCCCTAACTTTCTTGACTTCTTTCCAGAACAGTTTCTTACTCTCCCTCCATTTTACACTCAGATTCCTTCCAAATTCCTCATCTACTCTTCTCTTACTTTCCTTCACTACTCTCTTCACCACCCTCTTACTCTCCACGTACCTCGCTCGTTTCTGTCTCTCGGAATCTTCATTCCCTCTACTACCCAACCACACTCTATATGCTTTCTTCTTTTCTTCCACAGCTATTCTTACCTCTTCTGTCCACCATGCTGTACCTTTCACTCCCCTCCCTCTTCTCCTCACTCCACACACCTCCTCACATGCTGCACAGATCTCATCCTTAAACACCTTGCTCATCTCCTCCACTTCCTCCATAACTTCCAGGTCGAACCCACCTAGTCGTCTTTCCACTGCTCTCCTGTACTCCTCCCTGACTTCCTCCTCCTGCAACCTCTCCACCCTCCTCACCATTCCACCCTCCTCTCGCCTCCCTCCCGCTCTCCTCACCCACTTCTTTTGTATCCTAACCTTAGCTACCACTACATAATGATCAGACAGACCCCCTCCAATACCCCTATACACCCTAGCATCCATCACAGATTTCTTCATTCGTTCATCCACACATACATAATCAATCAATGACTTTCGTTCCACCACTGTCTTATCTTTCATCGTCAACATCCGTTTCCACGTGTACCTGTGGATCATTCTGTGTCGGAAGAAGGTGTTGGCTATCCACAGCCTCCTTCCACACATACGTCCACAAGTGCACTACCATTCCCATTCACCTCTGATGGTACCCCCCACCCTCCCACCACTCCCTCAACTTTCCTATCACCCACCTTACCATTCATATCCCCAATCAGAAATATTCTTTCGTTCTTGTCAAACTTCTCCAGGCACGCCTCCACATTCATCCAGAACTCCTCTTTCTTTCTTTCAAGTATATCCTCTGTCGGGGCATACACGCATACAATCACCCACGTTTGTATTCCTACTTTCATTCTCACCCACACAATCCTTGAACCCACAGACCCATACTCTCTTACACATTCCTTCCATTTGCTACTTACAAACAAACATGCACCTTCTCTCGCTGTTCCTTCACTCACTCCAGCACACACACCCATTCCACATTCCCATTCTCTCACATCTGAACCTTTCCATTTGGTCTCTGTCATTCCACATACATCCAGCCGGGCATTCACTAACACTTCCAGAACCTCTCTCTCTTTTGTTCCATCATTCATGCCACTAACATTCCACGTAGCCATTCTCAGAATGTCCGAAGGCATGTCCTTAGTCGGTCGTGGTTCGTCAACGTTGGTTCCGTCCGCATCCGAGGCTGTTCGTTCGTTTTTCTTTGCTTAGATATTTTTTCCGGGTGGGGGTCGCAAGCCCACCGACCCAACCTCTTTAGTCGCCTCTTACGACACGCAGAAGGCACGTGGGGCATATTCTATTCCCTAACCCCCAGGGGGGGTTATTTTCCAAATAATGAGGGAAACAAGAATAAACGGGAAACCAATTACAATCTATAACTAACCCAAGAATAAACGGGAAACCAATTACAATCTATAACTAACCCAAGAGTGAACCAATTTTCCCAGTCTTCTATTCAACAAGTAAATTCTGGAACTCTCCCACAATCTGTCTTTCGCTCATCCTATGGCTTAAACTGCTCCAAGTTGTGTGTATTAGACAATTTTATTCAGCTTAGGAAGGACGTCTACCCATTCAAAGGCTACAGACTATCTCAATTATTCCTCTAACTACCATACATCCTTCCTAAGCTGCACAAAATTGTCTGGCTACAGCTGAAATCAAACACAAAAGACGTCCCAGGTACTGAAAGGGTTAACTAGAAATATAAGGTACGTACAGTCGGCCAAATAAGTTATGTCGCGGCACCAAGTATATTTCGGTCAATAATTGGTATCATAACTACGGTATCTAAGCATTAATTCATCGTTTCGAGTGAGATATACAAAGATGTTCCTATCTTTAAACATCCTATTCAACATCTGACAGACATTAATACAGCATACAGAGAACAAAACATAATGACAGCAGAAACACAACTTATTTGGCCAACTGTACAAGAGCAAGGGAATGGGAGTCTGCAGAAAGCCGATTGGCCCACACAAGGCAGATCCCTTTCACACCCAACCCCAGGAAAGGTATAAACACTCCTGCCCCATCCCCCGCACACCATGATGCCCGAGAGCAGCTTCCACCATAGCCTCCAAAGGGGCAAAGATACGGAAATAAGCGCTGCAGCAAAGTAATCTAGCAAAATACACTTACAGTATATCTCTATTTACTCAGGCCCATTTCCCATTTGGATAAATCTAGTTATACTACCCCTATTTTGTCGCTATTCTGTTGGTACTAATGGGTTAATATTATTAGTAGTAGACTTAGTATGGTTTGATGATGCGCGGAAATGTATATTTGACTTGAAATAGATACATTGAAGTATTACAAACCTTCGCAAACACACAAATAGGGAACGTGAGCAGGGTTTAGACCGTCGCGCACCCATAAACAGGGAACGTGAGGGGGAGTTTAGACCGTCGCGGAAACAGGTTACTTTTCGGTTAGGTTAGGTTATGGCTAATGTTAAAAATACTAAAATGCGACAGTCCTCGGTATTAAACAACACTGTATATCAAATAAAAAAATAAAAACAACATCAAATTACCTGAAAAACTCTTATATGGTTGGTGATAATTTTTTATCAAAATAAGTTTTTTTCCAGTTTCCGCGTCTGCTGAACCATCCAAAAACACGCTAAAAGGCGTGTTTTGAAGGGGGGAGGTGGTGGGGGGTAGTGGGGGAGGGGTAGTATAACTGTAGATTTACCCCCATTTGTTTTCTAAAAAAAAAAAAAAAAAAAAAAAAAAAGGGTGGCCAAGAGCCCGAAGAGGAACATAACAAAACAAAAAACAATGAACACACAAAACAAAACAAATCCCCACACATGACACTGCCCAAGAGCAGCCCTCTTGAGTTCCCTACCCTTCCCCCACAACCCCCACGCATAATACTACCCAAGAGACTCGAGATAGAGCCCAAACTGGGACAAAATAACACAACAGAAAAACAATGAACACACAACAAAACACAAACCCCCACATATGATACTACCCAAGAACAACCCTCTGAGTTCCCTACCCTTCCCCCACACATGATACTGCCCAAGAACAGCCCTCTGAGGGTCCCTCACAACGCACATACAGTAGGTTAAAAAAACAAACAAAAAACAAAACAAAAATGGTGGGGGGGGGGGGGGAGGAACTCAAGACAGCCCAAATAGGGACAACACAATGTAAACAAATACAAATAAAAATAAAAATAAAAATAAAATAAAATAAAATAAAAAATGTATACTAAAGGGCCTCTGGGGTCGGAGGGGTCTTGGCTAAAATTCCGGAAGTCCAACTTACGTAACGTTACAAGATGTGGGGTGGTGATTATCAGCTGATACCTGGCATGTTATTCCCGTAGACTATTTTCAAAACACCCTTCCCCGACACTAGCAATCAAGCGACTGAGCGTTCCCGGGGCTTATATACCCTCGGTTCACAAGTGCCAGCTACCAATTAATTTAGTAGACGGCATTGATTGCAACTTAATTACGAGCGTATGCTCGTGACTTTGTGCTTAGCATGCGTGGCATCAAAATCGCTATCTTTTGGTATGCAAGCGGTATGTTGAGCTGCATTATTTGATGAGAACAATTAGTTCCCAAAAGTTCTACAAGACGACTCGGAGGGGGCGGAGCTTAGCGAACGAGAAATGACGGCAGCACCAAAATAGACAGTTTTTTCTAAGCAACCATAATAGCTACTCAAGTTCTGAAGAGCTCTACAGAATTCTGTCCAAAAATGCTATCGATTAGCGAATACCTGAACTTTCAACGTTCGATATTAATGGAGAAATTAATGATTAAAGGTCGATGCGCTTTTGTCGACGAGTACTGCACAAAAGTGATCTGGTAACATTCCCATGACAGACCTCGGCCATCAGGATCTGGTAACACTGTTCACCTTTGTTCGGGCTCCCGCCAGATTTGAGGTGTCAATTGATCTAATACCTATTCCATTAATTGCAGCCCCTATTGAAAGCGTGTGATACTTGTACCTATTACGAAATGCACTATATACCTTCATAATTATACTGGTGGTGCTGAAAATAGGTTAAATAATCCTTTTAGCTTCAAAACCCATGTTATATCGGGAAACTAAGCCCCGCCCACCCGCCATAGGCACAGTTTTCAGATACCACCACGAGTTCCCCACTTCTTAACCTCTGAAGTGCGCATGGGGGTAATTGGAAACGTCCCCCTGTGCTGACGTATTTGAGGTGTTTCCGTCACTAAAATATTCATTGTGCCATTAATAGCATTAATACTTATCCATATGCGCATATTATGGGTTGATTATAAAGGTATTAACCTGAAACAACAATAAAACGAGTGAAAACAGCGTTTGGATGGTCAAAATCGGAGATATAGCCCGCGAGTTGTATAATGTATGGGTGAGGCAATCTGCTTTCCCGCCAATTTTCCCCAAGGCCACTGAGACACAGTCGATCGATACTCTCTCTCTCTCTCTTGCACTCGCTTGCTATCAGTGATGACCACACCCTCCAATCGGATTTCTAATGTTAGCACGAAAATATACCTCAGAATAAGGGAATAACAGGGAAAATAGGTGATAACTGAAGGAGAGGAGGAAAGTGGGGAAGGAGGGGAGGTAGAGGACTGAGATTTTGCATGGCCCAGGGGCCAAAAAAAAACATAAAAAAAAAAAAAAATATATATAATTTTTTTTTTTTTTTTCGATGTCAAAAGTTGATTTTTGTTTTCTCTGACTCTTAAGAGTCTCCCCGCAGTGCGCCGGGGGAACTCTTAAGAGTCTCCCCGAAGCTCCCGATATAATGAATGCATTATCACCGTAAAATCTCCACCATTTGTGCATTTCTAGCCTTGGATTCTGACAGAATTCGTTATATTTACAATATAAACCATTATTTGTTTTCGGTATGCTTTTATTTTACATATATGATGTATATATGAACCTTCAAGAGTGCTAAAATAAGTGGGAAAAGCATTTGGGTGGTGAAAAACGAAGATATTGGCCACCCGGTCATAATCTCAGGCGAGAGAGAGAGACAGGCAGCCTTCCCCTCTCGCTGTCTGGGAGTCAAATGAGGAGAGCGGGGCGGTGTGTGTGCCGGTGTCTGGGGGTTGCATAACGATCTTTTATGCAACCCACTTGTGCTACATTATCGCGGGAGAGAAAAATAACCGATAAATGATGATAATAAGAGGACAAATAGGTGATAATTGAGGAGGGGAGGGAGGGGGGAATAAGGTGGGGAAGGAGGGGAGAGGGGTGGGTGAGATTTACATGGATGAGTACTGGAGGGGAATTATCTCACCTAGAGACAAATTCCTTTGTTTTGATAGGCCCTTTTTTTTTATGGAAGGCTTTTTTTATGGTCCTGCTTCCGTGAGGCCTATCGCGTTCCCTATAGGAAGCCTTCCGTGAGGCCTATCGCGCTTGCCGGGTTAAGAGTCTCCCCGCAGCTCCCGGGTTAATGAATCCCCATTATCACCGTAAAATCTCCACCATTTTATAGCAAATCCCTTTTTAAAGCGAGCCATAGATGTATCATAATATTATCTAAGCGCATATATCAGAATGAGGTGATATATGACCGAGAAACGTTAAAAATGTTCGGAGATAATGTGCGAATTTTTAATATAGTCTACCATTTTAAAGATAGAAAACGTAATAGGTGCATAGAAGAAAATGTAAATTAATACCCAGACTATAGTATTTTGTTCTTAACTTGGAATATTCACAAACTAAACACAACATGCATATGTATGCTTAATTACACACACACACACATAAATATACTGTTTCTTTTCAACTGACGGTAAATTGCAAAGTTCCCATCAAGAATTCTGTTATTGTGATGATAATTTGTGGTGAAATATGGTGCAATTTACCGCCAGTCGAGAATAAACAGGGTATAATTCTTGACACGGTTCAGCCTACCAGGGTACGTATTAGAACTTAGATGATAATAATAATAATAATAATACTGTACCGGTTAAACCTTTGAGTACCAGCGATGTGTGTTCGTGGCGGTCGAGTGGTGAGCACGGTCTGCTTGACCGTGATCCCAGCCCAGGCGGACATTTAGTGGGCGTTGTAGTACGTCCTAGCGTGTTTAACATGCTTGCACCAAGTCGGGGGGACACCGCGACGACGTATAGACTAATAACACATAACAAAGATACGAGGTGCCGTTGTAAAGGCTTATCCCTCAATACCTTCACCTGACCTGACCTGTTATATTGTATTCTATAGTCCGTTCATTCCAGGTTGGGCAGAAATCGTAACCTCTAACCTCTGTAACTCAAAAAGGGCTAGAACAAATGAGCAGTCAATTTCCACACCTATTCCCTAGCCAAGTCTTCCTATGTGGTAGAAATATTAGCTCGATTACTCTAGTCCTTTTTGAGTTATGAGAGGTTAGAGGTTACGATTTCTGCCCAACCTAGAATGAACGGACTTTAGCTATAGTTAGACAATATTATGCAGCTTAGCTTAGGAAGGATCTGCGGTAGTTAATAGGGTTGGTTGAAATAGTTTGAAGTCTTATATTATTGCTAGAGGTCCTTCCTAAGCTTAATACAATCGTCTAATAGTAGCCAGAATATACAGTACGGTAATGAAAAGGATATTATGCAGCTTATGAAGGATCTGTGGTAGTTAATAGAGTTGGTTGATATAGTTTGAAGTCTTATATTATTGCTAGAGGTCTTTCCTAAGCTAATAAAATCGTCTAAGGAAGAACTGCCTGTAGCGAGTGCCTCCCCCAGAGTTGAAAGAGTGACAGGGCCAAAATCAAGGGACGTTCGAGTCAAAATGCCTGGACACACAGAGTTTGAAGCAACTTAAGAGGGAAAGACTGATTCTGGGAGAGAGTTCCAGAGTTCAGCTGTTCAATAGAAGAAAGACTGAGAGTAACGTTTCACTCTTGGGTTGGATAGTTGCACATAGTAGGGGTGGGATTGTGTTGCAAGACGGGTTCCACATACCCGATGAAGAGGTGGTATACACTGGGAGAGCTCTGAGGAACACTGCTTATTGTAGTAGCGATAGAATAGCGAGAGATGCAACAATGCGGCGAAAAGAGAGAGATTGCAGAGTTTATGAGTAAACAGGAGTTAATGATACGAGGCCCTCCCTTCTACTTTGTCTAGGAGTGCTGTGTGAGAGGACCGACTGACTTGAGTGTTTAACTGTTAATAAATAAACTTGTGACTGACTGGCTGACTGACTTGACTGGGTATAACTAACTGTGTGTTTGTAACTAAGTATGTAGCATAAGAGTGTGACTGACTGACTGAGTGTGACTGGGTGTTTAACTGTTAATAAATAAACTGTGTGACTAACTGGCTAACTAACTGATTTATTGACTGGGTATAACTAACTGTGTGTTTATAACTAAGTATGTAGCATAAGAGTGTGACTGGGTGTTTAACTGTTCATAAATAAACTGTGTGACTAACTGGCTAACTAACTGACTGGGTATAAGTGACTACGTTTATAACCAAGTATGTAACATAAGAGTGTGACTGACTGACTGAGTGTGACTGGGTGTTTAACTGTTAATAAATAAGCTTGTGACTAACTGGCTGACTACCTGACTGACTGGGTATAAATAACTGTATGTATATAACTAAGTGTAAGCTGGGTGTGAAGGGAATTCATGGTCTCCTGAAATATCCCCAGGCTACCTTTAGGATCAACTTTTCCTGGTACCTGGCGCGGGGTACGAACCTCTGAAGGGAATTTAACCCCCCTAAAAACCCACAGGTTTTGAGATGCCTTGGGTGGGGTTCGAACCCTGGTTAGTGAACCAACCATCACCACCAGGCCCGCGCGCTAACCCACTGTACTACCACGGACGTACTAAAAGTATAGCAACCTTAGTCCGATTTTTAAGAACCAGGTGATAGTCTCGTGGTGTTATCACGTGATGAGTTTATTGGACTTACCATCTCCGACTATTTTACGCTATACCTGACGTCAACTCGGGTTAGTATTATTGTGGGTGCGGGACATTTTCGAGGGCATTACATTACATCCTTCTTTAACTAGGCTAGTCCCTAGCCTATTTTAAGGTCGTAAGGTATCGTAGCTGTATCACCTCAGCAATCTCAATATTGTTGGTATAGGGTTCGCGTGACGGGTGCTCCACGTAGCTACCTGGTCACGTTCCCTAGCTGCCACCAATGAAATGCTGGGTGTGAAGGGAGCTACTGACGGAAAACTGTCACACGGGAAATTTTGTTGGTGGGGAAATAGCTGAGCATTTCTGGGGGAAGGGGGGGAACATGGTTGGGTCCCTATGTCGTCACGCGTGAGGGGAGGATTAACGGCGCGTGTGGGAGGGTCAGGGTGGTGAGAGGTGAGCGAGTTAGGAAACGGGATTTGTTGGGGGGACTGCGGCGGGTTGGTGGGGGAAGAGTTAGGTGTAGAACAGGGGTTATTGGTAGAGGACTGATGTATTGATTTGGGGTTGTTAACAGGACGAATTTTAGGAATCTTCTTGGTGGCAGTCACGGTCTGGTTAGCGGTTATCTGGGGTTGGTGGGTTTGTTTGACAATAACAGGACGAGTTTGGGGAATTTTCTTGGTGGCAGTCTCGGTCTGGTTAGAGGTTATCTGGGACTGGTGAGTTTGTTTGACATGAGAGGGCGAGTCAAGTTTGGGGTTTCGAAGTTTTCTAGGGGTGTGAATTGTGTGGGGGTGGAAGGGAGCTACTGACTGAAAACTGTCACAAGCTACCGACGGAAAACTGTCACAAGGGAAATTTTGTTGGTGGGGGGATAGCTGAACATTTCTGGGGTCATGGGGAAAATATGTTGTGGTAGGCCTACATAGGTAGGCATAGCTAGAATACGGGGCTTGTTGGGGGGGGGGCTGCGGAGGGTTGGTGGGGGAAGAGTTCACTGGGGTTGGACTTTCACCGGAAGTCATTTTGGAAGGGTGCACAGAGTCTTGGATAGGGGCTGAAAGGTTGGATAGGGGATTCATCGAACTGCGTAGGCATTCTTCTCTGATGGAGAGCATATGTTCTTCGAATAAGCCATACGGGTCGAGATGGGCGGTGATGTGGGGTGGGAGGATGTTTAACAATGCGGTGAATAAGAGTTCATTTTGTTGGTCGTAATCTTCATAGCTATACGTGGTCCTCACGTATCTGTAGAGTTGTATGAGGGTCACATTTATATCCCCTTCATACTTGATCTCGTCGACTTTTATTATTTTGGGGGCGACGGGGGAACCCAAAAGTGGATCTAAGGTCCGGATCACGAAGGATCGAAACTGGTTCCAAGTACTCTCTGGCGTATTCTGTGTCACCATTTGGTGAATAAATTCTTCAAAGGTAGGCTTATCAACAAGTTGGGAAACGGCTTCTCCCAACTGTAACATATGCAAAATTGCCCAGGCGATTTTTTCGCGGTCATTATGAAGTACCACATCGTACACTGGCTTTACTATGTCTAAGTAACTGGTGATATCATACGTGTTTACATCATACTTGGGAATGTGTGCGAGTGGCTGAAGATTTCGCGATGTTGCCATGCTTCTACTGTTCCAAACTTGCAGTGTAATGCAACCTTTTATCCGAATCAAGAACCACCGCTGCCGCCAATGTTATGCTGGGTGTGAAGGGAATTCATGGTCTCCTGAAATATCCCCAGGCTACCTTTAGGATCAACTTTTCCTGGTACCTGGCGCGGGGTACGAACCTCTGAAGGGAATTTAACCCCCCTAAAAACCCACAGGTTTTGAGATGCCTTGGGTGGGGTTCGAACCCTGGTTAGTGAACCAACCATCACCACCAGGCCCGCGGGCTAACCCACTGTACTACCACGGACGTACTAAAAGTATAGCAACCTTAGTCCGATTTTTAAGAACCAGGTGATAGTCTCGTGGTGTTATCACGTGATGAGTTTATTGGACTTACCATCTCCGACTATTTTACGCTATACCTGACGTCAACTCGGGTTAGTATTATTGTGGGTGCGGGACATTTTCGAGGGCATTACACTAAGTATGTAACATAAGAGCGTGACTGACTGACTGAGTATGACTGGGTGTTTAACTGTTAATAAATAAACTGTGTGACTAACTGGCTAACTAACTAACTGACTTGACTGGGTATAACTAACTGTGTGTTTATAACTAAGTATGTAACATAAGAGTGTGACTGACTGACTGAGTGTGACTGGGTGTTAAACTGTTAATACATTTGCTTGTGACTAACTGGCTGACTAACTACCTGACTGACTGGGTATAACTAACTGTGTGTTTATAACTAAGTGTGTAGCATTAGAGTGTGACTGACTGACTGAGTGTGACTGGGTGTTTAACTGTTAATAAATAAGCTTGTGACTAACTGGATGACTACCTGATTGAGTATAACTAACTGTGTGTTTATAACTAAGTGTGTAGCATACGAGTGGGACTGACTGACTGACTGAGTGTGACTGGGTGTTTAACTGTTAATAAATAAGCTGTGTGACTAACTAACTGACTGACTTGACTGGGTATTAGTGACTATGTTTATAACTAGGCTAAGTATGTAACATAAGAGTGTGACTGACTAACTGACTGATTGACTGGGTGTAACTGACTGTATATAACTAAGCATGTACCGGTAACATAGGTATGACTGACTCACTATGCTGTGTAACAAACATGTATTGCGTTTATATAATACATACCCGCTACAAATATATTATATATTAATAATATGCAATATCTTGGTGGTGTAATGGTTAGAGTATTTAAAATCTGTGTGTGGTAACCCAAGTTCGAATCCCGGTGGATCACATGCTTTCATTAATTTCGTTGGGAGGTGTTGGAAGTTAAATTAATAAATATATATTATTTAACATACATACTGTATATTGCTTGATAAAAAAAAAAACCACATATATACCGTACGAAATTTATCGATCTACAGGCAATTAATTAAAGAATGAGTGCTTATTGTTCAATAACTTCATTAAAAATAAAAATTTCAAAAAAAGTTAAAAACCCATTTCTCAATATTAATTGATATATCACGTGTCCAAATTGCAACCCCCTAGCTAAAAACTGCAAAAGTTACGGCCATGTCAAAATTTGCATGGAAATATGCGATTTGCGGCTAAACCAGACGGATTTGGAGGCTGATATTAAAATCCGTACAAAAATCCTTTACCAAAAGAAGGATATAATGTCGCGGTAAATCGATTGCGACGGGTTAGAATGTCGTAGCGGCAATATTTGAGGGCGTCATTTTGGGCGGACGGGCGACCCAGAGCTGGGTTCTCTCTCAACCCTCCCCCTCCCCCTACCTACCCTACTACCCCCACTCGCGCTTGGGCTTTGGCCTATATTAATTTATATATGTTTTATTTCTGTTTATCAGCTGTATTATTTATATATTTACTGTAGTTATATATTTATTTGTTAATTTATTTATATATTAATATTATATTTATTTATATATTAATATTAATTTATATAGGTTTTATTTATGTGTATCAGCTGTAGCCTATTATTTATATAATTAGTTATATACTAATTTAATAATTAATTTATATATTAATATTAATTTATTTATTTTGTTATTATCTTATATACCGATATATTTTATTTCTGTTTATCAGTTGTATTATACATTTATAAGAATTATCAACTAAAATGAGATTGTAATGTGTTTATAAATCCATGTAATCGAGTTCAATATACCCGGCATTACCTGGATATATTAATTTTTACCCAATATTCCCTGTTTTTTTTTTTTTTTTCTTATTGTTTATAAATATTTGAGTTTTTTTGTTTACGAAGTGAATAGTTTATAGATTGGTAGTTAATTATATTTAATTGTATTTTGTATAGATAATCGAAGAGGATTACTTATTTATATGTATATGTACTTTAATCAGTTTGGAGATTTTAAGACGTTTCACCTCATTAGTTTGGCGATTATAAGATGCTTCAACACAATAAGGTGTCGATTATTCCTGGGCGAGCGATAGCGAGCCTGGAATTTGGGATAAACCGGCCTTTGGCCGGGACATTATTAGCTTGAAGGGGATCTGGGGGGACGTTTTTTTAGTTAGAAGGGGGTCTGGAGAGGTGTGTTTCTAAGTCTAGGGGTTAACTAAAAACACATTGTTGAAAAATGGCTAAAACAAATAAAACCCTCAATAATAATTAAACAAAATACCATAATAACCCCCAAGACATAGGGTTAACCCATGCAGTACCAGGGACGTCCTTTTTATCATATTCTGGCAACTAGTAGACGATTATATTCAGCTTAGGAAGTACGTCTAGCAATAATAAGGCTTCAATATATCTCAACCAACTCTTAGAACTACCAGTTCCTTCCTAAGCTGCATAATACCGTATAAATACAGCTAAAATAATATCTAACACGTCGCTGGTACAGTCGGGCTAATACGTGATGTCTCGGCACCAAGTATGTTTTGATTCATAATTGGTATCAGCAATATCTAAGCATTATTTCTTCATATCGAGTGAAATATACAAACATGTTCCTACATTTACCCACCCTATTCAACATCTGACAGACATAAATACTGCACAGAGAAAGCCAAACGTAATGACAGGTGGGACATAGACTTATTAGCGCGACTGTACTGTATGAGTCAACACCCTTTCCTAATCCCACTATAAATCTGTTCATTCTAGGTTGGGCAGAAATCGTAGCCTCTAACCTCTGTAACTCAAAAAGGACTAGAGTAATCGAGCTAATATGTCTCTACTATAGTCCGTTCATTCTAGGTTGGGCAGAAATCGTAACCTCTAACCTCTCATAACTCAAAAAGGACTAGAGTATAATAATAATAGTTCTTAAAGCTAGCGCATGCTAAGCCAGCTAAGGATAGCCCAATAATGCCGATTAGACGTATTTCCATTGGGGTCCTGTACTACTATCCCATCCCCTTGCTCATGAGGGACGGTAAGGCCTCAGTGCTTGTGAAAAACCTTTACTGCGCCGAGCGTGGGCGCGATCCTGAATAACGTGAAATATAGCATTGTTTTGGTAATTTTATAATCTACACTAAAAACCATACTTTTAGCCATAGCCTACAATAATACAGGCAACAAAACTAGACTCTGCGTTCGTTTGACACTCTGCTTGAACTGAACATCACATAATTATTGTTTTTTACACCAACCAACTTCACATCTAAATTCAATTAATGAAATCAACAAATACATGTGGCACTCCAAGAACTCGAACCCAGGATAATCACATCGAAATTCCGCGCACTATGCATTACGCTATCAAAACAGTTAAATAAGTAGGCCTATGCACAAACCTACGATTTATTGTGCAGTTTCGAATCCTGCATATTAATCTGAGCATGTGTACATATATTCCAACTGCACTATGGTAGCCTAATGTATAGACGAATGGAAGGAGTAATTAATGGGGCACTTAACCCTTAGGAAGACCTCGCTATAAATTGCTCCTGAACCAGAATGAATTATTATGTTTTTTACACCAACCAACTTCACATCTAAACTCAATTAATGAAATCAACAAATACATGTGGCACTTTTGTAAACCCACTTTCTTAACCCCCCTTCCTAATCCCACTAACAAACATCACCACTCCTCCACAACTCGCTCTTCACAACCCAAGCCCTCTTTGTTCCAACTCCCACTAACAATCCCCCTACATTCTATCAGAACAACACACGGTAGCCTACTTGTAACCGAAACTACCACTAATAATTTATCTATACTGTATTTGAAGGCTAGTATAGAATAAGGATGTTGCAAAGATCATATTACAATTTGATTCAACCACCGGATTTACATTTTATGTGCATTATATAAAGCACTGTACAAAAACAAAACTCTCTCTATAATTATCCCTATTGACGGCGGTAAAACTCTTATTAATTAAGCCCCTTACTGTCAAAATAGATGCTGATTTTAATAAATCATGGGGGGTTGAGGGGGACAAAGCCCCCCTCAACCCATCCTGTATCCCAAGGCAAATAATGGATTTTTTTATTTTAAACTCTGAAAATTACATAGGCCTACATCTGAGTGTTATATTTTTGTCACCAACCAACTTCACTTCTAAACTCAATTAATAAAATCAACAAATACATGTGGACTCGAACCTAGGATACTCACACCGAAATTCCGCGCATTTATGCATTACGCTATCAAGACAGTTTTAAGATCGTTGGACAATGGGAAAAATACATTTTCCGGGGATTATAATTTATTTCAAGTATGCCCATTGATTATATCAGTGCTATTAATTTAATGTCCGCTCTCCCCAGCTCCCCAAATGTTGACGCAATTGTGTGTGACTTTGAGGCAGCAATTTGGCAACCTATCCGCATGATAATTATGTTTTTTCCACCAACCATCTTCACCTCTAAACTCAATCAATGAAATCAACAAATACATGTGGCACTCCAAGGACTCTTAACCCAGGATACTCACATGGAAATTCCGCGCACTTATGCATTACGCTATCATACCAGGTGCAGGTAGCCTACTCATATTCACGGCAGCCGTTGTTCCTTTCATTAGTGCCAGGCAGTTTACAGACAGGTTGGAATCCTCGGACTTCAGATTACATACCACTAAAAGGGACCAGTATATAGGCTAAATCTAACCTCCTAATCTCCTCACCAATGCAGACCAGGTTGCAAAAGCACGCCTCCAGGCAGCCGCCCGTTCGGAGAGTGGCTTGTGGTTACACGCCATCCCCATCCCACCTCTTGGAACTCACTTGGATGCTGAAGCGCTCCGGGTCGCCATCGCGCTCAGAGTGGGTGTGGCAGTTTGTCACCCACACACTTGCAAGTGTGATGGGAGGATGGATGCTCAAGGTCACCATGCCTTGTCATGTAATTACAACGCAGGCCGCCTGCCAAGACACTCTGCACTAAATGATGTCATAAAACGGGCCCTGCAGAGTGCTAACTGTGCATCAATCCTCGAACCACATGGACTTCACAGAGAAGACGGCAAACGGCCAGATGGGATGACCACTTTCCCTTACAAGAATGGCCGGTGCCTCGTGTGGGATGCCACATGTGTTGACACTTTCTCCACAACCAACGCCGCCAGAAACGCCGACGAAGCAGGTGAAGCCGCCCGGATAGCAGAAAATAAAAAGCGAGAAAAATATCAAGCCATCGCCAGAATTCATCAGTTCGAGTCCCTGGCATTCGAAACTTCAGGAGTCTTCGGCCCTACCACCCTTAAGATGGTGAATGTAATAGGCCGTAAAATCAGAGAAGTTTCAGGAGAACCCCGGGAAACCCTCTGGCTCAAGCAAAGACTAGGGATGGCTATCCTCCGGGGCAATGCCACCAGCGTCATGAGCTCAGTTCGACAGGACTGGGTCATGCCACTGCGTGAGGCCCCGGCAGGAGTGGTGTATCCGTAGTCTTTCCACAGTAGGGTAAAACAAAACATAAACTTTATTTGTATGTAACATGTGTGATGCACATTAATAAAAGGGGATGTGTCGATGGTTGAAAGCCTCATTTGCTCGCGCGTTTGGGGCTAGCAACACGTATTATGAAAAACATGCATCCTCCTTCATTCACTGTCCCCCCCTTCACTCACTCAACCCCACAATTTGCCGGAGGATAACAGGGTTTTCACAATACGTAGACGGAGGTCTTTAAAAAAAAAAAAAAAAAAGGCTATACTTAATCAACGCTGTGGACGAGAAAATCTAAACTGTACATCTTCATCCCTCATTTGTTGAAAGAGACACAATCGGTCTTTAACCTGACAAGCGCTAAAGCATTTCTAGCCTTGGATTCTGACAGAATTAGTTATATTTACAATATAGAGCATTATTTGTTTTCGGTATGCTTTTATTTTACATATATGATGTATATATGAACCTTCAAGAGTGCTAAAATAAATGGGAAAAGCATTTGGGTGGTGAAAAACGAAGATATTGGCCACCCGGTCATAATATCAGGCGAGAGAGAGCCACAGTCAACCCTCCTCTCTCGCTGTCTGTGAGGTAACTGAGACGAGCGGGGCGGTGTGGGCCGGTATCTGGGTGTAGCATAACGATCTTTTCTGCAACCCACTTGTGCTACATTATCGCGGGAGAGAAAAATAACCGATAAATGATGATAATAAGAGGAAAAATAGGTGATAATTGAGGAGGAGGGAGGGGGAATAAGGTGGAGGGGAGTGGGTGAGATTTACATGGATGAGTACTGGAGGGGAATTATCTCACCTAGAGACAAATTCCTTTGTTTTGATAGGCCCTTTTTTTTTATGGAAGGCTTTTTTTATGGTCTTGCTTCCGTGAGGCCTATCGCGTTCCCTATAAGGAAGTAGTAGCTGTTGATATCGATATTTAGGATTACTAGCTAAAATACGGTTGTAGTGAATTTATAAATACACCAAATCAAATTCAACATACTTTCAATTCCCCAGAAACATGCATCATTATTATTACATTTTTGTTAAATATCTATGTTCATGAGTCCAACTTCCTTATAGCCTGAAACTCGCAAATAGTCAATTCGTGTCCGTACAACTACAATTAGTTTCACAACATGCACTATCTTTGTCTCAAACAAAAGACATCAGGGACAAACAGCCTAACAGGTCAGGTCAGGTCAGGTGAAGGTATTGAGGGATAATCGGTGACCGGTCAACTCAACCAGTACCAAATCAACCAATACGGTTAGGTTAGGTTAGGTTAGGTTGGTACTATATGTTGGCACTGGTTTGGTTGGTCTGGGTTAATTTGGCACTGGTTGAGAGCTACTGGCTGAGATGACATGGAACCCTAAGCTTCATTTTATCATATCGAGTGAAATATACAAACCTGTTCCAACACTTACCCACCCTATTCAACATCTGACAGACATTTAATACAGCACAGAGCATACCAAACGTAATGACAGCTGGGACATGACTTATTAGCGCGACTGATGATGATGATGATGATGATGTTGAGGGATAGCCTTAAGTATCGGCCCCTCGTTGGTCTTCTTACACCTTCCCCAGTTGTCTTTCTTCACTGTTACTTTTCTATAAATTTACATGTTTTCCAAAATATATTGTCACTTTTTGTTTTTTTCTTTTTCTTTTTTCCTAGGCCTAGTATTAAAACTTTTCTTGTTACACTTTTCTTACTTTCTTTTACATTTTTTATAAATTTTTAAGACTGTAGGCTACATGGCCTCACCATTGCCTACCGCTATGGGTCTGGAAATGGCAACTTGAGATAGAGTATCGTATTATAAACAAGACGGTAATCAAACAAAATCATATCAAAGCAATAACTAAAAGAATATATATAGCCTATTTTTTCCCAGCTGAGGGTAAATGATCATGTTTCTATCTTTCTTACTCAGCTATAAGGTAGATTTTGTTGCGAAATATGATGTTAATTATGAAAACTTGGCATTAATACGACACACAGCCATAGTAGTTTCATATATTTCCATTAACTATCGACAAATCAGCTACTAAGGGATTCAATTTACCATCAGCTGGAAAAAAATAGAGTATAGGCTAGTAGCCTAGGCCTACTATTAAGGCCTAGGCTATAATAAATTATATAATACAGAAAACAGAAGGGGCGTTTTCAAGGTTTTGGTAGGCCTAAGAGTTGATTAGGAAAGTTAGTACGAGTTTACTCGTTCCGCCAGAGTAAGAGTTGTCCAGCACCCTTACGGCTCCAACTTCCTCACGCTTATAGCCTGAAACTCGCATGTGGGCAGATAACCGCAGATTGCCCTACGAGATATGATAGGATCACCAGTACCCTAATCTAGTAATCTTGATCCTATCCCTAAAGCCGGTATCACACGAGCACTATTTCCCTCAACACTGGTCTGGCAGCTTAGGAGGTCAACATGTACAATATTTCGGTCACCTAAATTCATCTACCATCAGTCTAGTTTCCAATACCAGTGCAAAATATTCTAGAAAGGTTGCCAGAAAACTGTTGATCATCGAATGTTGACTATAAAAGCTCTCGTGTGATACCGGCTTAATGGCCTAGCCTGATGGATTGTCGTCGGATATTTACATAATGGCGCAATTGAAGAAGAGATTCGTGGGTCCTGCAGAGTGCAGAGCGCTTTGGCGGAGTGGGACCAGATAAAGAAGAACCACAAGTAACAAGTAATCATTAACCGCCCCCCCCCCCCCCCATGCCCAACCCCCGCACATTATGCCGCCCAAGACAAACATTGTCACTTTCAACTCCGTCTTAAAACATTATTCAATTTTGCCAGCCTGAATCCTCTCCCCCAACACACACACACACACACACACACACACACACACACACACACACACACACACACACACGGTAGCCTAAAGTTTGAAGGTATGCAGATTCAATACAGGGAGCACATATGTATATGGAACAACATATCAGAGGTTAATCATGAATGTTCATTTGTAACTTGCGCATTCTTGATTTCCAAGTTGTTGTAGGCTATAAGGTTATGTATTTTATAAGCTTAACAAGGGCCTGTAGGATTTGAGAGTTTGTCACATACACTAGGCCTACAGTATATATATATACCACTATCTTACACAATTACTCCGAAGATTCTTGATGATTCTTGATAATTTGTAGTGAACACGCGGTACACGATCCACTGAACCAATCTTGTTTGTTTACTGCTCTGCTAAATTCGTCCTATACTGATAATGTCTGTGAATCGGCTCTTCAGTTCGTTTGAGAGTTAATATTACCATTGCCCCACGTCTATCTAGCCCTTTGAGTTAACGTTAAGTGGAAAATAACTTGGAAATTCAATGATTATCTATACAACTGGAGGTATGATAGCGGGGTACGCTTTCTAGGACTGTCCGATGTTGCAGCTTGATGCGTGCATGGCTGCGTAGTACGTTCCATGGTTTGTTTACGAATTTTGGCGGGAAATTTGAATTTCTAAAGTATACAGATTTTACAGTTTTGCTATACTATGTTCCAAATAGGTAACTCAAAAAGGGCTAGAGTAAATGGGCAGTAAATTTCCACACCTATGGCTAACCCTTCCCAAATAGTAGATATATTGTCTCGATTACTTTGGTAGCATCCTACGTCCTAGCATGTTTCACATGCTCGCACCAAGTCAGGGAACATCCTGACGACGTATACAGACTAACTAAACACACATAACAAAGCCACTCCAACAGCTTCCTGTCTCTCCAACATCCCTTCTCCCCTCTCTACACTCTTCAGAAAAATAGGAAAAGTAGAATGTAGATACGTGGGACCATTGTAAAGGCTTATCCCTCAATACTTCATCTGATCATCTTATAGTCTGTTCATTCTAGGTTGGGCAGAAATCAAAACCTTTAACCTCTCATAACTCAAAAAAGAACTAGAGTAATCGAGCTAATATTTCTACCGAATGGGGAGACTTAGCTGGGGAATAGGTGTGGACATTGACAGCTCATATTTTGCTCTAGCCATCTTTGAGTTACAGAGGTTAGAGGTTACGATTTCTGCCCAACCTAGAATGAACGGACTATAGTCGTTTGTGAGTTATAGAGGGTAGGCCTAATATTCAAGAATTTTGGTCTACTTAGCCTACTTGGAACAGGGTTTAGCTTTAGAAGAAACGGTAACCTTTTAAGTCGATCTCATACGAGCGTTTTTTCACTCAACATTTATCCTCAACACTAGTCTGGCAGCTTATGAGGTCAACATTTAGAGTATTTCGGTCACCTAAATTCATCTAGCAATAGTCTAGTTTCCGATACCAGTGCAAAATAATCCAGAAATGTTGCCAGCAAAATGTTAATCATCGAATGTTGACTAAAAAAGCTCTCGTGTGATACTGGCTTTAGGGATATAAATTATACAAAACAGATGAATAGGCTAACTAGTCCATTGTCTTGATAGCGTAATGCATAGTGCGCGGAATTTCGATGTGAGTGTCCTGGGTTCGAGTCCTCGGAGTGCCATATGTAGCCTATTTGTTGATTTCATTAATTGACCACTTGCGAGTTTCAGGCTATAAGGAAGTTGGAACCGTGAACATAGATATTTAACAGAAATGCAATAATAATGTTAAGTTTCTGATGGCTAAAGAGTATGTTAAATTGGATTTTCTGTATTTATAAGTGAACTACAACTGTATTTTAGCTGTAAATTATGTTACATATCGTAGTCTACAGCTCCAACTTCCTTATAGAACGAAACTCGCAAGTCGGCAATTGAGTTTAGATGTGAAGCTGGTTGATGTAAAAAAAAAAAAAAAAAAATTAACATTAACCTCTGTAACTCATAAACGACTTGAGTAATCAACCTAATATTTCTACCACATGGGAAGAGGCAGCCAGGAAATGGGTGTGGACATTTACAGCCCATTTGCTCTAGCCCTGTTTGAGTTACAGAGGTTATGGTTCACAGTTTGGCCCCACACGTCCAGCTCACCATTTTCATTTTATTGCGTTCCATTCTGTTGATATCATCCGCTTTGACTGGCCACGTTTCTGAAGAATGTCATTGCACTCAATTTTGTTCTCCTATGTGGATGAGGGAGACAAAAGGCAGATGAATTTACACTTTCTCCTCCACAATGCAGAACTTCTGCTTATCAAAATTCATTTATCCCTAGAACTACTACTCTTTGGAATTCACTTCCCTCGAGTTGCTTTCCACAAACTTACAATCTACAAAAGTTTAAATCCAGTTGTTACAAACATTTTATGAATGGAGGATGCCTTTAGGCACATGGACCTTTTTGTTTTATCTGTGTTTTTCCTTCCTCCGTTCATTGTCTCTTAAAAAAAAAAAAAAAAAAAAAAAAGTATTTTGTGAGGAACTCTATATCAAATGACTTAATCAAATCAAACTATTTGATATCCACGGTGTCTCCATTTTCCAGCAGGCTATATCCATCCATTGGTCAATAACCTTAATGATCTGTAAAACAGTAGAACGACTGATAGAACACCAAACTGCTTAGGGCTAAAAAGCTTGAGTTTTTTGCACTTGATCCATCGTCCATTGTTTTATCTGATAAGGGATTCAAATATCTTGCATATGATGCTTATTGTTGTTGTTGTCATAAGTTGCCTGGCCGAACAGCCCCGAGTCCCTCAGGAAGGCCATGGCCATGGTCGGGCTTTCCCACAGAGCTCTCAAGGAGTGTAGATTGTGTTGTTGGCATCAGAGATTGTGTGAAATGCAGTCTTCTAGGATGTGTCCAATGGTATGGGGTACGTACTGTGTTAAATCTCGGGCATGTGTCTTCGACGGAGACATCCAGTCTCTTCTGATAGCTCAGAAGAGCTGGATGGTGCCCACGTCTCAGCCTGGCCAGGTGGACTCTGTCCTCGCGAGGAAGGGAGGATTCAGAAGGGTGGATTTCTGGAGGTCGTACCTGCATCTGCGTGTTAATTGTCTATAAGTGATTGGATGGAACGGCGAGAGATATGAGTATGGATGTGATTCTGGAAGCTGGTTTGGGGTGGGCAGGGAGGGAGAGAAGACAGTATTTGTGTGTGAAACCAGGTGCTGGGTGTTGTTTTGATATTTCTTGGCGTGTGTGGGTGTGTTGCCATGTAGTGTAGTGGGTGGTGTTAGTTTGTGGAGGCTGCAGCCAGGAATTGAGTGCCTCTCATGTCCAGATGGTCTTCGACTTTGAGGACTTTGATTTATTGATGTTTGTTAAATTGATCGGCCTATAGTTTCCTGGGTCAGCTCTAGCTATATTTCCCTTCTTGTAAATTGCAGTTATATTTGCAATCTTCCAGTCTTCTGGTATCTCACCAGTGTTGAGGGAATATTCAAATAATATTTTCAACGGTGTAGCCATTTGGTCCATTCCTTCCTTGATTATACGTGGATGCAAACCATCAGGTACAGGTGATTTATTTATATATTTATTGTGCATCTCCAACAAGAATTATACATATTGGTAAGTAGCATATGATAAAATCGACAGCTTCAGGTCCGGGCCTAAAAGAAATACGAATCAGTTGTTCCTTTTCGTTCTGTGACGTGATTTCTGGAGCTTGAAACTGTGCTTCGAAAGAGTACCATTAACCCTTAAGTGAAAGCCCCAACACTTTGGGGTACCTTGTTACTGAAGGTGTGAGTGTGGGTGTGCTCGCACGTATAATAATAATTGTATGAGGGTGTTATCGTAGTAGGCCTACGCCTCATATCCTTTGTTTAAGCTACCCATTAAACTGTGGTGTTCTATGGTACAATAAATAAAGAAAACGTTTTAAACCGTTAACTTTAATATAAACATAATTTATTTTTTTTTATTTTTAATATATATCACTATTTTATAGTTATTTATAGTTATTAGTTTTGGGAAAAACATAATTGAAGTAAAGTATAGTGAAAATAAAGAAACACAACAGCAAATATAATATTATCCTATACCTAAGAAGCATAAAGGTTACACCACCGGCGTTCAAAAAGACAGTCCTCATTCCTGTGCCTACAAGTGCAGTGATTAGACGCGCTATTCGTTCGCTCGAAGCTTCTTTTCGTAATTAATCATATAACGTAATAGTTAGAAGCTACTTTTCGTAGTTAATCATATAACGTAATAATTAACGATATATACTAGCCTACACAATTAATTGTTGAGCATAATGACCAACAAGGTTATGTATAAGACGGTTCCCTGGCTGCGGGAGCTGAGGGCTACTGTATTGGGTCTAGCTGCACTACACCGAAATGGCCACCTACTCAACGATATCACTTCAGAGGTAGTTTACACAGCGGGTCACAATGCTAAGATAGTCATGTCCATCACACCCCTCGCTGTCAACGACCAGGTCGTCGGCAACACATGCACTCGTTCTGATGCTGATATTAGGTCACTTGGTCGCGCATTCCTCCACACTTGGGAGGTTTTGATGCAGAAGTCTTTGGTTTCCTGCTATCCTACTGGACTCCAGGAATTCTGCCAATGGATGGCCAACAGTGCAGAGTACCAAGGGTGTGACAGGCCTCATTTGGCTCACGTCCTAGCCTGTCTAGATTTCTTCATTGACCCTCCTGATAAACCATCTTCTCACAAGTGTATACTGCCGAATCAGCTTCCAAGCTGTACCTTTTCTTATAAACTGCTAAAACCTCATCTGGTTTCTAAGCGTTTTCTTAGCTCTGGTGGCTCTTGTGAAACATTTCTGTTTCGGCACAAAGGTAAATATCTAGTATGCAAACTGGGTAAGAGAGTAGATCGTACAATGTTGCAGGCTTTCTGGCGTGAGGCTGTATTGCTAGATCATTTGCAGGGTGCTGGAGGCTCCCCAGTTTTGCATGCCAACTGCCGTGACCGCCCTTGTCTCTTCCTGTCTTGTGTGGAGGGAAAGACTCTACAGAATGTATATAACCGTCTTACTGCTCGAGGGTTGGTAGAAGTGTTCTTGGCACTGGCACGCAGCTTACAGCAGGTACACGAAGCAGGGGTTCTACATAATGATATCAAATCAGACAATGTACTTGTCAAGATTCCTATGGCTGATCATGGCGAGGTTGAATCCGCCTTGATTGACTTTGGATTGGGGGCACTAGTAGATCAGGTTGAACGTACAAGGAACAATGATGTCACTAGATACATTATGTATAAGTGGTACGCACCTGAATTGTTCTATAACAGGGGGGCATCTTTTGCTAGTGACATTTTTTCTCTTGGTATTATGTTTGAAAGACTGGTCGTGAAACAGATGAAGGCTGGACGACTGAGTGCTTGGCCGGAGGGACTTGAGGAACTTGTGGCTGACATGGTAGAGTACCAACAGGATGACCGACTAACTATTACAGAAGTAATCACTAGGTTGACTACCATACTGCCTTCCCTCCTGTACCTTCAGCGGTCACTGGAAGGGTTCACCGACTCTGATGAGGAGTCAGATGAGGATTAGTCAGATGAGGACTATTCAGAAGAGGATGAGTCAGATGAGGGTGAGGATGATTTAGATTCGATGAAGTAGACACACTTTATAATTCTAATCATATTGTGCCACCACTCGTATAATTCTGTGTTTCTATAAGAAAAAGTGCCACTCTGTAGGTGCATAAACTTTGGTGTGTTTATTTTTGTTCTGTCTTTCATTAGACGATCGTATTCAAGTTGGGAAGAGCCTCTGGTCACAACAAAGTTAAAACTCAATTAACCTTTTTGTCACCCATAGGTCCTTCTTAAGTTGAAGAAAACCAACTAATGATAAACAGAATAAATTAAGCTATGATGTCATCTTACTAAAGTGGTTATGATAAGCTAAGAACTTATTTGTACTGGAAAACTGCCTGCACAAAAAGCTGTTAGTCATGTTTGACAGACAACCATCTGGTGCAACGCTTCGGGGGTTATTATTATTGTGTTTAAATATTATTGATGGTTTTTATTTATTTTCCATTTTCGGGCAATATATTATAGTATAACCCCTAGACTAATGAGAAAATATAAACCCGCCTCACTAGACCTCTTTCAAACTCAAAAAGGTCCCTTAGACCCACTTCAATCTAAACATGTACATTTTTTCGGTAGAAAAATGTTCGGTCAAAGGTTGGTTTCTCACAGATTACAGGCTTACTACACTGTAAACATTGGAATACTTAATTGTAACAGAAATGGCACCCATAAACAGATATTTCCGCGACCCCATTTCACTATAGTGCGAACCTGTTCTACACTGTTGTTGTTTTTCAATATAGTTTCGCCCCTTTTCGTTCAATTTGCTTGAATTTCGTATTATCAACCTACTCAATATTATTATATAATTTAACTCTTAGTAATCCTCGGATTCCTGTGATTATTTTATTTATTTTAGAGTTCCCATCCTTAATTATAGCTTTAAATTGTCTATGTCTACTAAGTTGTTAGTGATTTTATATAACATTTGCTGTCTGTGTATTTGTCTTCTATTTTAAAGTGAGTCTAGCTATCTAATGTCTTGTAACAGATGTAGTGTGTCTGTAATCAAATCTGGTCCATCTTGCAGCTCTGTTTTGCATCGCCTGGCCCTCTAGCTTATATTTGAGCTTCCTTGAATTTCTCTCATGACTCTATCCATATATATATATATTGAACAACACCTGGGGACATCAGACACCCTTGCTTTAGCCCAACATGTGATTACTCCTCTTCTCTGTGGATCCTGGGCTATATAGGAGATTTGAAGCTACTCAATTGAATCTGTAGGCCTACAGAGACGTTGGACTAAACGCATCAGGGGTAGGGAGAATTTGACCTATTCTGATAGACTGAAATCCTTAATCTATACTCGGTTCAGGGAAGATTGCTCCGGCATTACCTGATCAAATATTGGCTAATCTTTCCTGGTAATTCCACTCTGTCCCCTGGTGACCTTTTGCCCGCCCGTCTCATCCTGGTACCAGAGGCCACCAATTCAAAATTGCCCATACAAGATGTCACCTCGAGTTAAGACAAAGATTCTTTAGTCATAGATGTGTGTCTCTCTGGAACTCTCTACCCTCAGCCCTCATGGTAGGGTAGACCTCCACATCTTTCCCCGTAGAACTAGGGCAGCTGAGAGCGACCATGAATTTACACTTTCTCCTCCACAATGCAGAACTTCTGCTTATCAAAATTCATTTATCCCTAGAACTACTACTCTTTGGAATTCACTTCCCTCGAGTTGCTTTCCACAAACTTACAATCTACAAAAGTTTAAATCCAGTTGATACAAACATTTTATGAATGGAGGATGCCTTTAGGCACATGGACCTTTTTGTTTTATCTGTGTTTTTCCTTCCTCTGTTCATTGTCTCTTAAAAAAAAAAAAAAATAAAAAAAAAATATATATACAGTATATACACCAGTATATACAGTATGTATGTATATATATATATATATATATATATATATATATACCGCAAATACACATAAGCTACTAAATGTTTTTTATACTCACAGCCGGACTTGAACCACCGACAGTCAGAACAAGTGCCCATACTTTAATCTACTATACCACGGCGTGATAGAGGATATTTGTGTGCAGTGGATTAACCTAAGAAGTACGCATGGGGGTAATTAGAAACGTCCCCCTGTGCTGACGTATTTGAGGTGTTTCCATCACTAAAATATTCATTTGACCATAAATAGCATTAATACTTATCCATACGCGCCTATTATGGGTTGATTATAAAGGTATTAACCTGAAACAACAATAAAACGAGTGAAAACAACGTTTGGATGGTCAAAATCGGAGATATAGGCCGCGAGTTATATAATGTATGGGTGAGGCAACCTGCTTTCCCGCCAATTTCCCCCAAGGCCACTGAGACACAGTCGATCGATATTCTCTCTCTCTCTCTTGCACTCGCTTGCTAACACTGATGACAATGCCCTGCTTGCAACTCGCTAATGTTAGCACGAAAATATACCTCAGAATAAGGGAATAACAGGGAAAATAGGTGATAACTGAAGGAGGGGAGGAAAGTGGGGAAGGAGGGGAGGTAGAGGAGTGATATTTTGCATGGCCCAGGGGCCCCCCCCCCCCATTTTTGTTTTTTTTCTTTTTGATGTTTAAAGTTTATTTATTTTTTTATTTTATTTTTTAACCTCTGAAGTGCGCATGGGGGTAATTGGAAACGTCCCCCTGTGCTGACGTATTTGAGGTGTTTCCGTCACTAAAATATTCATTGTGCCATTAATAGCATTAATACTTATCCATATGCGCCTATTATGGGTTGATTATAAAGGTATTAACCTGAAACAACAATAAAACTAGTCAAAACAGCGTTTGGATGGTCAAAATCGGAGATATAGCCCGCGAGTTGTATAATGTATGGGTGAGGCAAACTGCTTTCCCGCCAATTTCCCCCAAGGCCACTGAGACACAGTCGATCGATACTCTCTCTCTCTCTCTCTCTCTTGCACTCGCTTGCCATCAGTGATGACAACACCCTGCTTGCAACTCGCTAATGTTAGCACGAAAATATACCTCAGAATAAGGGAATAACAGGGAAAATAGGTGATAACTGAAGGAGAGGAGGAAAGTGGGGAAGGAGGGGAGGTAGAGGACTGAGATTTTGCATGGCCCAGGGGCCAAACAAAATTTTTTTTTTTCGATGTCAAAAGTTGATTTTTTTTTTCACTCACTCATAAGAGTCTCCCCGCAGTCCGCCGGGGGAACTCTTAAGAGTCTCCCCGCAGTTCCCGGGTTAAGAGTCTTCCCGCAATCCGCCGGGGGAACTCTTAAGAGTCTTCCCGCAGTTCCCGGGTTAAAGGAAAGACACTCATCCTGACAGTTGGTGGTTCATGTCCGCCTTGGAGTATATAATTACAGTATATATAATTACATTTATGATCACATTGAATCTTAACCATTGGAATATTTATCTATAATAAGGTCAGCGTAACACTATTTTGTAGCATTTTGAATATGGTGTAATTCAAATTTAAATATATATAAGAAAGAAATAGTGACCATAATCTGCGACCTTCACCATTCACCTTGACCTTTGTATAACAAAAGCACAAAATTTAGACAATCGTTGCATTGACCAACCGAATTTGCCAGCAAAATTTGGTGACGATACGTAACCCGTTCAGTACAGTTCTGTCGGTTTCATTTCATGCTGGATTAAGGCTATTTCATTTAGTTTATGAAAGGCCTCCATAAAATTAGCAGGTTTTCAACTATCTTAATTAATCCTTTTTACTACCACAGATCCTTGGCGGGTGCCTAACCCCGAAAGGGGTTGAAATAGGGGAGCTATCCCCTCGCCTAAGGTGGCTTTCTAGGGCCTTTCCTAGCTGATGCTGAGAGGATTGGGTTCTAGTCATGTGGTGATGGGCTGGTCTATCAGAGTGAGAACTGAGCGATCTCTGCCATACCCATAGCTTACTCTGACTGTTCCTTTTACTTATATATTTTCTAGATCTCAAGTGACGGCGTCTCTCCGTGGATTGACCTCCCAATCTACCATGATGGGAAGCCAAAGCGTCACATTTTTCCTTTGCCCCTCAACTTTCTCTTCATAATTGCTGAGGGGCACAGGGCCCTGGGTGGGGCTTTGGTTTCCCGGGCGTTTCCGCACCCTCCTAAGCTCCCCGCCATGGAGTGGCTTCGGTCACCCAGGCTTTATTGTGGTCGGCAGGGAGGGTTCTTTGGGGGCGCTCGATTATGGCCTTGGCCTTATTCGGGGCCTTGGGGCTGTTCGGCCAGGCAGCTTGAGGAACAACAACAACAACAACCACAGATCCTTCATAGGCTCCACAATATCGTTTAATTATAGCTAGAATACAATACAAAATACGACACCGGTACACAGAGCGTTAAACAGTCTAGGAAGAGTTTAAACAAAATTATTAACTCTTCTTTTGTTTTTTGGTCTTGACCTTTAACCTTAAGTACTATAATATATATATATATATATATATATATATATATATATATATATATATATATATATAATATATATATATATATATGATTGAAATATGTTATTTAAGTAAAATGCAACCAACAGTCGTCAGTTTATTGAAAAATTCGTTTTTTTTATGATGAAGGTTAACTTATGACCTTCGCCTGTGACCTTGACCTTTATGTAGGATTATATTTTTGTTTGCTTTGATGTAATCTAGAAAATCAAGTAAGTTTGTCAAATTTCATTAAAGATCATCAGTTAGTTTCAGAGGTATTAAATTAATAGTTGATCTTGACCTTTACCCTTCATCTTGACCTTCATGATGTCTGAAAATTTAACATTTTAATTTTCACCTAAAGCAAAACTGTCCCAACAAATTTTGTGAAGTTTACATGAATAGTAAAGAAATTAGCATATTGACCTTATATTTGACGTTGACCTGTGACCTTGATCTATCGTCATTCCAAATATGCATGATATGCCGAATGAGAATGTTACATTAAATAGGAAATACTAGTAAAAATCATATTTCGACCTTTAACCTTGACCTTGAAATTTCTTATCAGGGATTTAGTTAGCTTAACAGCAACGTTCGTATTAGCTAGCATTGTGAATATGGTGTAATTTGTATAAAAACTTATTGATTACAAATAGTGATCATATACTGTGACCTTGACCTTTGACCTTTGACTAAAAAATAAAATACATATATTTGGATGGTCGTCGCATTGACCTACTGAATTTGCCTGTATAATTTGATGAAAATACCTTAAACAGACAAGGAGGAGCTTAGGGAAAATGACAAATACTGTTGTTTTGACCTTGACCTCTGACCTTAACTATTACAATATGTATGTGAAATTTGATATATATGATATTTAAGTAATAAGCCATAACACAGCCATTTTGGTTTAAATTTGAGTAATCGTGTTTAATATATAATAAAAGTTGACCTTTGACCTTTATGCAAGAGTACAGTTTTGTTTGCATTGACATTGCCCATGAAAATCAAATAAGCATGCCAAATTTCGTTAAAACCCATCAGTTAGTTATATATATATGAATAGCATAGTTGACCTTAACCTTTATCTCGACCTTTGTCTCAACATTTATTATTTTCCCTTTCACTTAAAATGCAACTATCTCACCGAATTTGGTGAAGTTTGCATGAAAAGTAAATTAAATAGCATATTGGCCTTTTATTCGACCTTGACCTGTGACCTTTCACATGGAATTTAATAGTTTATTGTATGACCTTGGCCTAGGTATTCCAAATTAACGTGGTAAGCCTAGTGAGAATCTAAGAGTTAGTATAAGAATACTAGTAAAAAACTATTTTGACCATTGACCCTGAACTTTGACCTTACCCTTCAGTATATTTATCTAAAATTTGGGCAATACGATATCAAGGTTACCAGTACCTTGTATAGTGAAAATGAAGACATTTGAATAAGAACTAAAAATATATAGTATAAGTTGACCTTTGACCTTGACCTTTTTGTAGTAAAAAAAAATCATTGACATTAACAAGGAAAATCAAATAAGCATGACTAATTTCATTAAAACCCATCAGTTAGTTTTATATATATTTATAGAATAGTTAACCTTGACCTTTGACCTTCACGATATGTCTCAAAATGTGTTATTTTCTTTTTCATTTAAAGTGCAATTATCTCACCAAATTTGGTGAGGTTTGCATGAAGTTAAGAAATTAGCATATTGACCTTGACCTTTCAAATGCAATTGAATAGTTTCTTGTATGACCTTGGCCTAGGTATTCCGAATATTCATGGTAAGCCTAGTGAGAATCTAACAGTTATTGTAAGAAATAGTAGGACAAAACTTATTTTGACCTTTGACCTTACCTTTTAGAATATTTATCTAAAATTTGGTCAATAAGATATCGAGGTTACCAGTACCTTGTAAAGTGAAAATTAAAACATTCAAGTAAAAACTAAAACACACAAAATATTGACCTTATTTTTAATCTTCACCTTTGACCTTAACCTTCAAGCTAAATTGAAAATTTACTTTTGACTGACCTTCGCATTGGCCAAATTTATATACCTGTGAAATTTGGTGAAAATCCATCGAACGGTCTAGGAGGAGTTACCGGACGGACGACGACGGACGACGGACAAGCTGAATTGTGGTGCACAGTATACAGGCGGGATCTGTGTGCGCAATACCACTCTGCTTCGCAGAGTTTATAAGCATATAATGACGCGAACCTTACTCGACACAGAGGTCATTTGTTCTGCGGTCATCCTTACCACACTACAGGTGTAACAGCAAGGGTCAAGAGAATTTGCGTTAAGAGTTGCGTTATCGGGTGTACCACTACCGACATACATAATTCCTCTCTAAAACATTAACCTAACCTAGTATTCATGTAGTAATGAGAATACTAGGTTAGGCTAGGTTTTTTAGTTAGGTTACTCCTCTCTAAAACATTAACCTAACCAAACAACCTAACCTAGTATTCATATAGTAATGAGAATACTAGGTTAGGTTATGCGTTTTAATTAGGTTAAGTATTTATAGATGATTTGTGTTGTATGTTGGTAGTGGTATGCCCGATAACACAATTATAGTTTGTAGTCTTGGACAGTAGTTTACAATTTAAAGGTGGGTTTATCATGCTAGTCAAAAGATAATTATAATTGTCAATGCGATCATGCCTTCATCTTCAGCAACTCATTCTAATTTCTATGCCATGGGCCTAATGCCAATGACAATTTTCACATTGAAAACTTGATCAAAGTAAAATATTAATTATTTTCTATATTTCACAGAAGTTCAAAGCCTCATTCGGCAATACCAACAACTGATCCATTCCCATAGCCTACAGTAGCTACATACAGTACAGCAAAAGCTGCAAAATATGCATTATTTTTTTCTTAAAGCAGACTCTGACTCAATCAATATTATCTGTTATCGTTGTTGTACATAGATCTATGGTTAATTTTGTATACCTGTATACATCTTCTGTTTCAATTTACTAGTTACAAAGCTCACTAGGCTATTGACGAAATAATTATATTTATTAAATGGTGAATGATATTAAGAAATAATATACTAACAGCGGAATTTGTAAAGAGAATAAATAGGTATACAAATAGTAAAATAATAACCTAAAATAATGATGAAAACGAAAATATGGAAGTGGAGCGGGTAGGCTGGAGAGAAGGTAGGGGAGGAGGGGGAGGGTTGAGAAAGACAGATCTAACCTGCCCGGCGCGACCCATCCGCCCAAAATCACGTCCTTAAATATTGCACCTACGACATTCTAACCTGTTGCAAACGATTTACCGCAACTTTTAACCCTTTAAGGCGTTGTTTTTTGTACAGATTTTAATAGTAACCTCCAATTCCGTCTGGTTTAGCCGGAAATCATGTTTTTACAAGCAAAATTTGAATTGGCCATAAATTTTTCGTTTTTTGAACAGCGAGGCTACCATTTGGACACAAGATACATATATTAATAACGAGAAATGTCGTATCTCACTTTTTCGAAATGTTTATTTTTAATGAATTTGCAACGTTTTCTATTTAATTAAGTTATTGTAGCATTAACCCACTACATAATTGTAATTTTGATTAATATATTTTACATTAATTTGTCATCGTATATATATTTTAAAGATCCATTAAAATTACCACATTTTCTTTATGATCATTAATATTATTATTACTATTATTATATATCTGTAAACAGTTCCCAGCCAACAAGCTCACTGGCTGACTGTGACTTAATGTGCATGGTTGACTGACTGAATATGACTATGTATGAATATATAAGTCAGTAACAATCAGTGAGTCACACAGTCAGTAATAGTCACAGTCAGAAAAAAACAGTTACACAGTCAGTCACACATTCAATCAGTCAGTAATATAATCACACAAGTCAGTAACAATCAGTCAGTCATAAATGTACTCAGTCAGTAACATAATCACACACTGTCCGTAACAATCAGTCACATACAACCAGTCACAGTAATACATACAGGTAGTCAGAAACAGTCACACAGTCAGTAACAATCAGTCACATATGGCCAGTCACACATAATCAGTCAGTAACATAGAGTCACACATACAGTCAGTCAGTCACGCATGGTAACATAGTCACACAATCAGTAACAATAAGTCAGTCACACATACAGTTAGTCAGTCAGTAACAGTCACATATACAGCCAGTCACAGTCACCCATAGGCCTACAGTTAGTCAGAAACAGTCACAGTCAGTAACAGTCACATATGGCCAGTCACACATAATAAGTCAGTAACATAGTCACACATACAGTACAGTCAGTCAGTCACATACAACCAGTCACAATTAGTCAATAACATAGTCACACACAGTTACTAACAGTCAGTCAGTCAGTCACACACAGACAGTCACTGTCACACTTGCAGTCAGGCAGAGGCAAAATCATTCATATATATATATATATACAAATGCTCTAAAATAAAGTAGATATAATAGCTTGCGTGAATACTTATATAAACTAATAATAATACTAAGTATACTAATTAAGTATGAATGGCATTAAATATAATTCTAATAATTCTAATAACGCAGAGAATAAATATATATATATATAATAATATTATATTTACCTATAATAATGATAAAAGAAAAAAATATGGAAGTCGCGCGGGTAGGTGGGAGAGTAGGTAGGGGAGGAGCAAGATACATAGACTAAGTCTATGTAGTCTATGTATCTTGGGGAGGAAGTGGAGGGTTAAGAAAGACAAATTGAGCTAACCAGCCCGCCGCGACCCAGCCGCCCAAAATATTGCAGCTACGATATTCTAATCTGTTGCAAACGATTTACCGCAACATTTTACCCTTTAGGTCAAAGTTTTTCGTACGGATTTTAATATTAGCCTCCAATTCCGCCTGGTTTAGCAGGAAATCGCATTTTTACAAGCAAAATTTGAATTGGCCATAACTTTTTCATTTGTTGAACTATAAGGCTAAAGTTTGGACACAAGATACATATTAAAGAGAAATGTATCCCACTTTTTCGATTTTTTTATTTTTAATTAATTTACGTTTTTTATTTAATTAAAATATTGTAGCATTAACCTAATACATAATTTTTTTTTTTTTTTAAAGACCTCCGTCTACGTATTGTGAAAAACCTGTTATCCTCCGGCAAATTGTGGGGTTGAGTGAGTGAAGGGGGGGCCAGTGAATGAAGGAGGATGCATGTTTTTCATAATACGTGTTGCTAGCCCCAAACGCGCGAGCAACTGTGGCTTTCAACCATCCGACACATCCCCTTTTATTAATGTGCATCACACATGTTACATACATAATGATATATAATTACATTAATTTGTCATCGTATATTTATTTTAATGATCTATTAAAATAACCACATTATTTTTATGATTATTATGATTAGGGCCTACTATTATTATATATCTGCAGTTCCCAGCCAACAAACTCACTAGTTTGCTATACTGTACATCATTACACTTAGCCAATTACGCATGCAGCCAGTTACTGAGTTAGTAACGCATTCAATCCGTCTGTACCATACTAATTATTCAGTCATTCACACATTTAGTCATTAATACATTGTTAGTAACATATTCAGTCAGTCATTAAAATAATTAGTCTTTCATTCACACTCCCATTGAGTAACATATTCAGTAATACATTCAGTCAGTCAGTAACACATTCAGTTGTTCATTAATAATTTCAATCAGTAACACATAGTCAGTCAGTAACACATACAGTCAGTCAGTAACACATTCAGCCAGTCAGTAACACATACAGCCAGTCAGTAACACATACAGCCAGTCAGTAACACATACAACCAGTCAGTAACACATAATCAGTCAGTCAGTAACACATACAACCAGTCAGTAACACATAGTCAGTCAGTAACACATACAGCCAGTCAGTAACACATACAGCCAGTCAGTAACACATACAACCAGTCAGTAACACATAATCAGTCAGTCAGTAACACATACAACCAGTCAGTAACACATAGTCAGTCAGTAACACATACAGCCAGTCAGTAACACATACAACCAGTCAGTAACACATACAACCAGTCAGTAACACATACAGCCAGTCAGTAACACATACAACCAGTCAGTAACACATACAGCCAGTCAGTAACACATATACAACCAGTCAGTAACACATACAGCCAGTCAGTGACACATACAACCAGTCAGTAACAAATACAGCCAGTCAGTAACAAATACAGCCAGTCAGTAACACATACAACCAATCAGTAACACATAAAGCCAGTCAGTAACACATACAACCAGTCAGTAACACATACAGCCAGTCAGTAACACATAAAGCCAGACAGTAACACATACAGCCAGTCAGTAACACATACAACCAGTCAGTATCACATAAAGCCAGTCAGTAACACATACAGCCAGTCAGTAACACATACAACCAGTCAGTAACACATACAGCCAGTCAGTAACAAATACAGTCAGTCAGTAACACATACAACCAGTCAGTAACACATACAACCAGTCAGTAACACATACAGTCAGTCAGTAACACATTCAGCCAGTCAGTAACACATACAGCCAGTCAGTAACACATACAGCCAGTCAGTAACACATACAACCAGTCAGTAACACATAATCAGTCAGTCAGTAACACATACAACCAGTCAGTAACACATAGTCAGTCAGTAACACATACAGCCAGTCAGTAACACATACAACCAGTCAGTAACACATACAGCCAGTCAGTAACACATACAACCAGTCAGTAACACATACAGCCAGTCAGTAACACATATACAACCAGTCAGTAACACATACAGCCAGTCAGTGACACATACAACCAGTCAGTAACAAATACAGCCAGTCAGTAACAAATACAGCCAGTCAGTAACACATAAAGCCAGTCAGTAACACATACAACCAGTCAGTAACACATACAGCCAGTCAGTAACACATAAAGCCAGACAGTAACACATACAGCCAGTCAGTAACACATACAACCAGTCAGTATCACATAAAGCCAGTCAGTAACACATACAGCCAGTCAGTAACACATACAACCAGTCAGTAACACATACAGCCAGTCAGGAACACATACAACCAGTCAGTAACACATACAGTCAGTCAGTAACACATACAGCCAGTCAGTAACACATACAACCAGTCAGTAACACATACAGTCAGTCAGTAACACATAGTCAGTCAGTAACACATACAACCAGTCAGTAACACCTACAGCCAGTCAGTAACACATACAGCCAGTCAGTAACACATACAACCAGTCAGTAACACATACAACCAGTCAGTAACACATACATCCAGTCAGTAACACCTACAGCCAGTCAGTAACACCTACAGCCAGTCAGTAACACATACAGCCAGTCAGTAACACATGCAGCCAGTCAGTAACACATGCAGCCAGTCAGTAACACATGCAGCCAGTCAGTAACACATACAACCAGTCAGTAACACATACAACCAGTCAGTGACACATACAACCAGTCAGTGACACATACAACCAGTCAGTAATACATACAACCAGTCAGTAACACATACAGCCAGTCAGTAACACATACAGCCAGTCAGTAACACATACAACCAGTATGTAACACGTACAGCCAGTCAGTAACACATACAACCAGTCAGTAACACATACAGCCAGTCAGTAACACATACAGCCAGTCAGTAACACATACAGCCAGTCAGTAACACATATAGCCAGTCAGTAACACATACAGCCAGTCAGTAACACATACAGCCAGTCAGTAACACATACAACCAGTCAGTAACACATACAGCCAGTCAGTAACACATACAGCCAGTCAGTAACACATACAACCAGTCAGTAACACATACAACCAGTCAGTAACACATACAACCAGTCAGTGACACATACAACCAGTCAGTAACACATACAACCAGTCAGTAACACATACAGTCAGTCAGTAACACATACAGCCAGTCAGTAACACATACAACCAGTTAGTAACACATACAGCCAGTCAGTAACACATACAGCCAGTCAGTAACACATACAACCAGTCAGTAACACATACATCCAGTCAGTAACACCTACAACCAGTCAGTGACAATTTTGTTTTTGTTTTTCCCTATGTGATTGAGGGAGGCAAAAGGCATTACTGCCTATAGCGAGTGCCTCCCCCATAGTTGAAAGAGTGACAGGGCCAAAATCAAGGGACGTTCGAGCCAAAATGCCTGGACACACAGAGTTTGAAGCAATTTAAGTCATAGGAAGAGGGAAAGACTGATTCTGGGAGAGAGTTCCAGAGCTCAGCTGTTGAGTAGAAGAAAGTTTGAGAGTAACGTTTCACTATTGGGTTGGAGAGTTGCACAGAGTAGGGGTGGGATTGAGTTGCAAGACGGGTACCATGTGCCCTACGTAAAGGAGGTGGTATGCACTGGGATAGCTCTAAGGAACACTGATTATTATAGTAGCGATAGAATAGCGAGAGAGATGCAACATTGCGGCGGAGAGAGAGACTGCAGAGAGTTGGTGAGTGGACGGGAGTTAATGATACGAAAGGCCTTCCTTTCAACTTTGTCTAGGAGAGCGGTGTGAAAGGAACCTCCCCACACATGTGAACAATACTCAATACAAGGGCGCACTATGCCCCTGTACAGAGCAAGAAGCTGTGCAGGGGAAAAGAACCCCCTAAGGCGGTTGAGCACACCGAGCTTCTGGGAGGCTGCCTTAGCAAGACTGGTAATATGGTCCTTCCAAATGAGAGCAGAAGAAAAAGAGACACCAAGAATATTGAGAGAAGATGAACATACAACCAGTCAGTAACACATACCAGTCAGTAACACATACAGCCAGTCAGTAACACATACAACCAGTCAGTGACACATACAACCAGTCAGTAACACATACAGCCAGTCAGTAACACATACAACCAGTCAGTGACACATACAACCAGTCAGTGACACATACAACCAGTCAGTAACACATTCAGCGAGTCAGTAACACATACAGCCAGTCAGTAACACATAGTCAGTCAGTAACACATACAGCCAGTCAGTAACACATACAGCCAGTCAGTAACACATAGTCAGTCAGTAAGAGTGAGAGGAGTAACAATTAGTGACTTGAGAATAAGGTTGAATAACCTTATGAATTCATTTCATCTGGGGGAAATCCCCAACTGTAATGAATTCTACAGCACTAAGCAACAAAGGCTACATAGCACTATAAACTGTCGTAGCTTAGCCGAGATTCGAACCCTCGCAGCTAGTCGTCACCAACATAGCGCGGAGAACCTTAGCCCACTAGACCACGACAGCTTAGTTACTTGAGAAGTGCGTGCGGAGTTCATGGAGGGATAGACAGACGAATGAGTAAGTAAGAAGGAGGTGTGGTGTGGAGGTAGATGTACTAGAAAATTTGAAAAGGAACACCTTGAGATGGTTCGGCCATATGGAACGAATGGGAAGCGAGAGAATTATTAAGAGGGTGTACGAGAGAGTTGGAGGGACAGAGAGGGAGAGGTAAACCGAAAGAGAGGTGGAAGGATGGAGTGAAGAAGTATATGGATGAAGGCGATGCTGGTTGGGAGGAGGGGCGTCGACTGACTGGGGACAGAGGTGCATGGAGGCGTTTCGTTCGTGGCCACCCCTTCGGGGATCACGGCGTCAGGCAATATATATACAGTATATACTGTATAGTGTATATGTTGTCAACACCAGAACGCTCTAAGTCCACCCGCCTTTTACTTGCTTATGTGTGCCTGAACCTTGTATCTCTCGCATTTATTATGGCCTCTAGTGTATTCAGTGATAGCGACGGTGGGCCTGGTGTTAATGATGAAGGAATTACCCGGGACCATCAAAACAGTCAAGTCAAGTGCCATGTCTGACGAAAGCCGCGGAAACATAACGATGAGTTAGGCTATGATAAATATGACTGGTTTCAAATAAAGTCTGTGTGATAAGTAATATCCTCATAATATATCTGGTGCCACGCGAAATGATGGGTGTCCATGTGTATTAGGTAAAAAGGGTGGATTTGGCCACTTTTGGGCTCCCGAAACGCTTATTGAGAATTTTGAGTTTGTCTGACCCCCAGGCGCGTATTAGGGTTTTCGCGAATTAGGCGAGCGGACTGTATCTATCTATCTATCTATCTATCTATCTATATATATATATATATATATATATATATATATATATATATATATATATATATATAATATATATACAGTATATTGCCACATAATTGCCACAGGCCGTAGCTCGATTGGTGGAGCGTTCGCCTGCTAACCGTGAGGTTGACGGTTCGAGCCTCGGGCCAGCCAGTGAGTTATTGGCAGATGTCAGTGCTGTTGGTGAACGGTGCGGTCTAGCAATCTGTGGCAACTATTCACTAAGTCCCTGATTCAGCAGGGAGTGTTTGGTGGTAAAAACTGCATCATCATATATATACAGTACTGTATATATATACTGTACAGTACTGTGTATATATATATTAAAACTCACACACATCTAGGTCGCCCAGGAGAAGCCCCAGAGACCAAGGATCACTATAGTCTATTCGCTGTAAGTAGATGAGAAATCATTACCTCTATCCTCTGTAATTCAAAAAGGACAAGAACAAATTGGCTGTAAATTTCCACATCTATACCCGGACTGACTCTTCCCAAATGGTAGAAATTTAGCTCGATTACTCGAGTCGTTTTTGTGTTACAGAAGTTGGAGGTCATGATTTCTCGCCTACTTACAGCGAATAGACTATAGGGGCCTCCAGCACTCCACCGGTCCCAGATTTCCAGAGAGGTTCGGGTCTCGGCAGTTAGACGTGTAGCAGAACCACACCACTTAATGCCTCACCACCTTACTTCTAGGCATGGCCCTACACAACATAGACTGGCTCTCCGGGCCAGGCGCCTGACGGACTATTATCTAGTCCAACTGGCACCCGACCCCCTCTCCATACGACTGCGTTATCACTCATCTATTCACAAGCATTCTTAATTCATTCCTATTCATTACCACTTCTCTTGCCTGTTCTTCAGTCATCTTTCTACCTTCCAACGCGCATTACATTATCTCTCCATATCATCCGAGGTCTTCCTCTCCCTCTATTTCCCCTGTTTCTGACTCACATATTCTCTTTGTAAGCCTTTCATCTCCCATACATTCAACATGTCCATATCAGCATAGCACCCTTCTGTCTGGTCTGGCCGATACAGGTTCCTGTTGTCCCACTCTCCTATGTACACTCACACACACTAAAAGTTGCTCAGGGGTGGGTCCTTCGTTCCCCTACTCCACCCTGGGCAGGTGGAAGGGGGAAGTCAGGTCCAAGTCTACCCCCACCTTCCACCCCCAAACAATCCCCAACTCCCCCACCTTCCTTCTTTAGCTGGCAGTTAGTGATTAGCGACGATTGTTCTCATGTATTACAAATTATTGTTAAACCATCATTGCACATGCTTACAAGGGCAACATTTAACATTAATTTTTTAGGAATGTATTAATACAATATACGGTATAGTTATACTGTATTCTCAAAATGAGTCTCTATATACGACGTGGGTTACAAGAATCTCGGCTGTAGTGGTCTTCTCTCTCGCTCTCTCTCTCTCTCTCTCTCTTAACACGCATACTACAAGGTCAGTTCATTCAAGTTTTTAAAATATGTAATGGGTTTTAGAATGTGTATCATAGCAAAATGTTTAGCCTCAATATGAATACAATACGCAACCATGGCTGGCAGTTATAATTGAAATGGTTCAGCACTAGTATTTGTGAAAACTGTTTCCCATTTAAGATCTGTTCTATCTGGAACAAACTTTCCTCAGAAGTTGTAAAAATTTCCTCAGTTGAGCAGTTCAAGAAGACAGTAGATAGTATTTTGCACACTCTGTAAGGAGTGTAGTGCACTGAAAAATGTTTCTCCTTCCACTTCGAATATTTCCCCGAAATGGACCAGAAGGTCTTTGAGATACTAACTATTCCTTGTAACTCTATCATAGCACACACTTTCTATAACCAAGATTTAACGGGCCTGAATGTGGTATGTTTCCCTTCATTAGCGTGTGTGATGAATGTTGCCTGCATTCGATACACTTAGAGGAGAGTTTATGGTAAAACTGTCAATTAATCCTATTCCATATTTGGGGGTTTGTAGAGGTGAGAGGCTGGGATCACAGATATAGAAAGAGAAGGGGGAAGTGAGAAGGCGAGTCATGCTACTCAAAGCCTCTATACTCAAACCTTACTACAAGTTAACACCGACTGTTATAGTATTTTTTATAGAGTTCTAAATTAACTTGATTGAAACAAAAGTGTATAGGCCACATATAATTAAATGCAGACCGTTTATAGTATGTATGGTATTGAATAAATGGGAGAAACTGATTCAATTATAATTATAAAGTCTTTGACTCACCTTGACAGACATACGACAGTTTCCACCCCTAATTATAATGTAAAACTTGCAAAATAAACAAACCAGAACTGGGACGACACAAGATAAACGCATCTCTCCAGCCATAGTAAAGAAAACTGTTACCATCCCCCCCACCATCAAGCCTGGCTGCCGTTACACCGACCCTCTCAAAACCCCTTCTTGTTCTCACCTCACCTTGATCATGCTACAAACATCACCTGCTTTTTCACCGCCTCTCTACTACCCCCAAAGTTAATTCCATCCAAGTCGCCAACATCAAACACCATCCCATCACCTTGCCGACGAGGTTAATCATGGGCGACCTCGAGTCGTTTGAAGAGATTCAATCCCACCCCTACCAAGCTCCTAGGCCCGAAAACGCTCAGCCCCATTTGCCAGAGATCCCCAACCACTTATCCCCTCACAACAATGCGATTTGCAAAAAAATACTCCTCAGCTTTGAAGATATTTTCTCGCAATCGTCCAGTGACATCGGCCAAACCTCAGGGCTAGAGCACGACATCCACACCTAAGGGGCGCCCACTTGTCAACCTCCGCGGTGCAAAAACACTATCCAACGACACGAGAAGGAAAAACAAGTTAACGAAATGCTCGACGCCAGGTTTGTCACACCTTCAAATAGCCGGTGAATCTCACCCGTTGTTCCAGTAAAAAAAAAAAAATTAAATTAAAATTTAAAACTTGCAAACTAAACAAACCAAAACTTGGACAAAGACAATATAAAGGCAAAATAACTTATCAAAATCGCTATGTGGAAACAACGCTTACATAAATAAAAATAAATAAATAAAAGAACACAATCCCCCACATAGGGCAGTGGTCTTCATTGCGCGGCTCGCGAGCCAGTGGCGGCTCGCAATGACCTAATTGGCGGCTCACCAAAGAAAGAGAAGGAGAGAGAGAGAGTGAGAGACGGGGAGAGAGAGAGAGTGAGAGACGGGGAGAGAGAGAGAGAGAGAGAGGAGAGAGAGAGAGAGAGAGAGAGAGAGAGAGAGAGAGAGAGAGAGAGAGAGAGAGAGAGAGAGAGAGAGAGAGAGAGAGAGAGAGAGAGAGAGAGAGAGAGAGAGAGAGAGAGAGAGAGAGGAGAGAGGAGAGAGAGAGAGAGAGAGAGAGAGAGAGAGAGAGAGAGAGAGAGAGAGAGAGAGAGAGAGAGAGAGAGAGAGAGAGAGAATTCATCAGTAATCAGAGAATAGTTCAAAGTACTGTATTAGATATAAATTGCATCACAATGCCGTATCAGACGTATCAGTTAATAACATTGCTAATGGGAATAGGCCTATATAGTGACTGGCAATTCTTTACTTTTCGCAATTATTCAACACAAAGAGAAAAGGAGAAAAGAGAAAGCACCCATGTTACAGGAATTATGAGTGAGTGAGTGAGTGTGTTCGTGTGTGTGTGTGTGTGTGTATGTTCGTGTGTGTGTGTGTGTGAGTGAGTGAGTGAGTGAGTGAGTGAGTGAGTGTCTGTGTGTCTGTGTGTGTGTCTGTCTGTCTGGCTGGCTGTCTGTACAGGAAATGTATGTGTGGGTTACGTAAGTCCAGCGCTCGGCGGCCCATACTCAGCCAGTCTTGTCCATTCACTATTTTATTAACACCACATCAGAAAAGTGGGTTATGGTGCCTCATAAATGTTATTTTATGAGAAAGACTCTGTTTCGGTGAATGCATAATATGTATGGACCTAAACTCGTATTCTTACAAATTCAAACTATGTATTTTCCACATTTGGTTATTTTTTCAACAATATGTCGTATTCCAGGCAGTGAATTGTCTAGATTCCAGGCCATAATAAAAATGGACAAAATTATTATAAAACGTAAGAACACAAAAGAAAATGAACCACCAGAAATACAACCTTGCACAAGTGACAAATTACAAGTACAGCATGGACAAATTAAAAGAACAGCTGGCTCATTTCCGGTCATCACAACATTAAATTAAAGTATTTATTTTTTAAATGTATTTTAGTAGTCAAGAATTTCAATATCATTTATTACTAATAATTTCAATACAATAATTGTTACTAGTCTTGTTCTATAAATCTGTGACTATGAAACCCACAAAAAATATGTAATTTAGTTCCTATATATATTTTTCTGCTTATCCTTGTGGCTCACTTTCCTTATGGCTTATGCGGCTCTCACGCTCTCACGCTGAATATGTCCTGAACTTTTGGCTCTCTTGAAAAAATTAGTGAATAACACTGACATAGGGTGTACATTACTACATGAGCAAGTTAATCTGTTTCCCAAGCAAACTAATCGCACACATAACGCACTATCGTCACGTTCAAGGAATTAGTCAATTTGGGAAGTCCAGGATGTTCTGGTAAATTTTACTAACTCTGCATGAATAAAGAAACTATAATTAATGTCAAAATGTTCTATCAAAATCAAATTTTCAACCTGGCATGACATTAACAATAGTACAAAATACAAATAGCACTCACTAACGATAGTGCTATCGGGTAGGTACCTGTAAGCATAGCATGCCTCAAGTGACCCCTATCAATTACTACCCTACAAATAACCTACATTTATCGTACAAATAAACTAAGGAAATCGCAAAAGCAAGCAATTGATACTATCGACAATGAATCTCGCCCGTTGTTCCAGTAAACAAAAAAATAATTAAAATAGAAAAAAGAAAAGAAAACGACCGTACACTACAATTTTTTGTGGATTACCGAAAAAATAATGCAACAAAGATGCTACACCCCTACTGTACTCTGAATTGACGGCACCCTAGATTCGTTACACGGAGCCAAAATTTTCTCTACCCTCAACTTGCAATCTAGATATTGGCAGGTTCCAGTTCACGCCCCCATCAACAGAACACTTTTTCCAATAGCAGTGGACGACATTACCAGTGTAATGAATTGCCTTTTGGATTGTGTAACGGGCCCGCCACGTTTTCCAGATGGATGGACTTCGTGCAAGAATGTTTAACATGGGAAACTTGTCAGCATGTTTAGATGACATCGTCGTGTTCGCCAAACTCCACACGAACACGGATGGCCTCTCCCACCTTCCCCTACCACATCCTGCCCACGCCAACCTCTTCGTCACAATGCAGCTGCCCGATCAACACATGGCTCCTGTGGACAAAGAAGTCCCCAAAAATTCACCTTTAATCCAAGCTGGGAGGATGGGAAATGCCCCTCAAGGCTACCGGCAGACACTTTTTAGGCCCTGACGAGAATTGGAGACCACTTATTCAATCCAGCTGGCCACATCGTAGTGTCCCGGGGGCCACAGACAAGTTAATGCAACAACTACACACTGGAAACAGTATCCAACTAGGAATCAGAAAGTTGCTGCAAGTATTCAATACCACCTACAGGACACCCCACCTATTAGGACCTGCAACGAGCGTATCCATAGTCAAATCACCCACCGATCCATCCAGTCACTCAAAGACAATACTAAATGAAGTTCATCCCTCAGAAACCCTCCTTTCCCGTGAGGACAGAGTCCACCTGGCTAGGCTGCGATGTGGGCACCATCCAGTCCTTCTGGGTTATTAGAAGAGGCTAGATGACTCCGTCCAGGATACCTGTCCAGACTGCAACACAATGCATACTATAAAACACATTATGGAAGACTGCATATACGCCAACAACACAATATACATTCCTTGAGAGCCTTGTGGGAAAACCAAGTTTCGGCTATGGCCTTCCTTAGGAGATTGGGGCTGTTCGGTCAGGCAACCTAGGGAACGACTACTACGACTACTACCTCTGTATATCTTTGATTCTGATGTTCCCTTGACTTACAAAAGCCGTCAAACATTAATTATTATTTAATTATTCTCGGCCTCATCGATATCATACGCCCTACACATATAAAATAGCTCAGGTTCTAACCATTCTCTATTTGCCCAATTGCACATTAAATACCTGTTGCTCAAAGACTAACTACTATCTGAATTGTATATATTTAGAGAGCTTGCTTTAATAACCCATTTAACCCTGTTTTAAATATCAATTGCACTTCTTTTAGAAGCTAAATTTATATACATTATACATCTAGGCCTATATTGTAACTACAATTTACCTATGTTAAATAAACCTTGTACACCAAAGCTCATGCTCATGTTCTAATGTAAGTCTCCCAGTTCGGTTAAGGATTCTTGCTCATGTAGATAAATAATACGACCTTGGGGACTTCTGGTGCCTATGTGTTTCTTACAATAAAAATAATGAATTGTAAAATACTATCCTGCAAAAGTAAATAAAATACAGATAATAAAATAGTACAAAGAAATATGATTGCAGAAGAAATATGGGATTGCAAGATAATCTAAAAGAGGCAATAAATAACACAGCTCTGTGAAAAATACTAAAGTGGTGGACAAGCAACTACTGTAAAGATAGCGCCAGCGAATTTGACAATCATCTTGACCCCTTAACTTCTTATGACTCAAAATGAATGAAAGCAATCGGGCTGATGTTTCTATCATTTAGGAAGAGTCCACCAGGAAATAGGTGTGGATATTTACAGCCAGTTTGCTCTAGGTCCTTTTGAGTTACAGAGAGGTTAAAGATCAAAATTATTGTCAAGTTCGTTGGCGTTACCTATAGTACACACAGGCTCAGTCCAGGGTGTCAAACGAAAACCAAGTCCATTATTTGTAGTCTTGTTTACTGTATATGCATAGGTAAAATCATGGTTTATAGTTAAAATTATGTCTTTGGAAGTGATGAAATGGCCTAAGCAATGCTATTTCAGGTTAATTTCCTTGTTTGCCTTCTCATATTCATTCAAATCTTCACACAAAATTTTCCGTTTTTACACCCTGGCTCAGTCTGGCCTGAGCCACCATAATCAGAGCACACCTGTTACAATCTAATGCCTCTGCACCCTCACCATGCCTCCTTGAACATCATCAAGCACCAACAGGGATCAAAATTTCAAACCAATAACCAGTAAATTTATCTTTTTGCCACAAGAAGTGATCAAAGCTTAATACAAGTTATTGGTGTCTTCTTGCAGCTAAAAGAATGAACTTGATCATGAGATTTTCCTGTAACCCTTTCATTTAGAGAGAAAAACAAGTTAGATAGCTGTTAGCAGCCCTGCCCTTCTGGAGTCTGACCAGGTCCCCCCGGAGCAGCATCACATGACAGGCGGAACACAGGCCACCCACACCTATTATCTAGCTTATTCCCTTTTCATTCCTATGCTGAATAAATTAAAAAATTCATCTAAAATTACTCAATAAGATTAAAATAATGATACAGTAGTAAAGAAATGGTGGATATGTTGAAAGGAGTAAAGATCAAGAGGGCTGTATAAGTGAGTCAGCCCAGTGGTCCTCCTGACTCTCCTCTTTACGTTGGTAGCATCCCCTCTTGAGCCTAACCAGGTCCCCCCAGAGCAGGGACTCATGGCAGGAGGGACATGAACCCTCTACCGGCAGCAGCACTCCGGGTCCCTCATTTCGCAACATGTGGCCCGCCAGACAGATTATGTGGCTTACTAGTTCACACGATGAAGAGAGACACCTAAGAAAAGTTAACACATTTAATTAATATACCGTAACATAATTTAACTAACCAGTATACCAAAGTGTACATTAGGACTCTAGGAGTCAAATAATATATATAGCCTACAGTACTAATATTATTATGAAAACCTGTTAAGCCCCACTGGAGAGCCAATGACCATACACCCAAAGGAGCCCAGTAGGAAGCACATCATAACCAGTAAAAAGTGTGCAAGGAAAGTTTAATACAAATAAGAAAAACAAAACAAAAACAGATTTATGATCGAGATACATTTGAGAAAAAAGAAAAAAAATTAAGCTACTGTACGGTAATACCTACTGACATTGAGAGCAACCCAGGACCCACGTACACATACATATGTCCAACTTGCTCAAAACCCATCACTTCGAGTCGCCATACTAAGGGTTCAGTTCTCTGCAATTCATGCGGGAACTGGACCCACTTCACCTGCACAACACTTGCCTCCAAGAAACACTACACAAACACCTGGACCTGTTCCTCATGCCCCTCCCTCTCCCAGTCAAATTCCTCACCTAAAACCCGTCCACCTCTCCTCCCCAACCCACCTAACCTTCCCATATCATCCACTCCCCCCCCTAAAACCCGTCCACCTCTCCTCCCTAACCCACCTATCCTTCCTATACCATCCACATCCTCAACTCAACACACCACACCCCATCCTAATCCATTCCAACCCCCATCTCCTGCTCCCCAATCCCCACCCCCACCTCACCCATCCCAACCCCTCCCTCACCCCCACCCCCACCCCATCCTCGTGCAGCAGCACCCAACATACATCGTGCACATAACATTAACATTCTTCAACTGAACATAGATGGCATCAACACAAAGAAACACGAACTCTCACACTTCATCAAACAACACAACATACACATTGCCATCTTACAAGAAACAAAACTCCGCACAACACAAAAAACACCCACATTTCATAATTTCACCACCATCAGACAAGACCGGGCTGTCGGCGGGGGCGGTGGACTCATCACCCTGGTACACAAAGAAATATCATACATAGTAACCAGTGTACAAACCAAATCCCTCCTCCCCCCAAATGATAACACAACAGAAATACAATCAATTAAAATACGCACTGGCAACAACTCCAACATAACCATCATAAACACATACATCCCCTACAGTACCAAATGAATACAGACCACACTTGCAACACATCACAAACACACACCCCACACATCATCCTGGGTGGTGACTTCAACGCCAAGACGTCGGCCTGGTTTGTCGACAACCCCGACACAGACAGAGGGCTGGTACTACAAAACCAAACTGATAACCTCATCATCCTTAACGACATCCATCAACATACCCATATTCCTCACCAAGCCCTCTATAACCCATCATCTCCAGACATCACCTTTTGCTCCCCAGAACTCGCCCCCACAACATCCTGGAGGGTGGTCAGAACCTTAGGCTCTGACCACCTCCCGATCATTATCACCACCAAAATCAGACTCACCCCAGCTAGCCACAAACACACATACACCAATTATAAAAGAGCTAACTGGGAAGCATTCACAAATGAGACAGAACAACACTTCACAACTCTAAACAGTACACCCATCACTAACATCAACAATGCTGTACACATACTCAATAAAACTATCCAAAACGCTGACAAGAAACACATTCCAAGAGGTAACAGAAAAAGACACAACCCCAACTTCACACCAGAAATTCAAAACCTCATCAGACAACGCGACATACTGAAACACTCCCCAGCACCCCACACACAAGACATCACACAACAAATTCAAGCACTCAACACCCAAACTAACAACAAAATACAAGAACAACAAAAACTAAATTGGAATAACTTCCTACAAACACTTGATCACAAAACAAACCCCAAAAAACTCTACAAAACACTAAACAGCATCACACTTTCCAACAGCAACACAATACAATCACATGCTGCAATCACAACAGACTCTACTCCTTCATGTAAACAACAAGCAAACACTCTCATCAATCACTTCTCACATGTCAGCCACCTAAAACCTCACAAAGACGACCGACGTGTCATCCGACGTAAGAGACAATTCCCCACAGACCCTGACTATACACCCTTCACCAATCACCAGACAAAGCATATCATCAACAATCTCAAGCACTCACCCGCCTGTGGCCTAGACAACATAAGCAACATACACCTCAGACACCTGGGACCACAAGGCATACAAGCACTCACTAACATATCAAACTACAGCTATTCACACAACACAATACCAGACATTTGGAAGCATGGCATCATCATCACATTCCCCAAACCCAACAAAGACCCCACGCTACCCTCCTCGCACTTCCCCATCACACTCCTTTGCTCCCCCTCCAAAGTCATGGAACGCCTAGTATTACAACTAATTACACCTGACCTACCCCTAGCTCCAACACAACATGGCTTTAGGCCACTGCACTCCACAAACACTCTTCTCACAGACCTTACACAAAGAGCTTTCGACGGCATCAACTCAGCTAGACCACCACACAGATCACTATTAGCCACACTCGACATTAGTAAAGCCTTCGATGCCATCCCCCGCCACAACCTAACAAACAAAATCTACAACACAAACATGCACAACAACACAAAAAGGTGGCTGGCCAACTTCCTAGCAGGCAGATGTGCACACGTATCTTTTGCCGGTCAGTCATCTAAAATCAGAAACTTTCCAAACGGAGTCCCACAAGGATCCGTCCTATCGCCCGCACTCTTCAATCTGTACATGCACGATATAACTACACCCAATACGCCCCAAATAAACTTAGCCTCCTATGCAGATGACATAACACTCACATGCACACACCATGACCCAAAAAGAGTAACAGATCTCCTTCAACCCTATCTCAACACACTACATGGCTGGTGCACTACAAACAGACTTAATCTAGCCCCAGCCAAATCCACCGCAACCCTGCTCACAAGTTGGACAGAACACGAATACATCCCTCAACTCACCATAAACAACACACCCCTAACACATACACACACACCCAAAATCCTATGAGTAACATACGATACTCATATGCCATTCAAACAGCACACCACAAACATTAAAAAGAAACTGACACCCAGACTTAACGCCCTCAGGTCACTTGCTCACACAAAATTTGGACACAACAAAGAAACTACCACCACAGTATATAAACAATACATAAGATCAGTGATGGAATATGCAAGCCCAGCCTGGGCTTCTAACCTAGCTGAAACACATCATAAGACCTTACAGACTATTCAAAACAAAGCCCTGAAGATCATTACAGGCTGCACAGCTACTGCACCCACAGATCACCTACATCAAGAAACCAAAATCCTCAAAGTCAAAGACCATCTGGACATGAGAGGCACTCAATTCCTGGCAGCAGCCTCCACGAACCAAGACCACCCACTAAACTACATGGCAACACACCCACAGACACCAAGAAATATCAAAACAACACCCAGCACACGGTATCACACACAATTATTGTCCTCTCTCTCTCCCTGCCCACCCCGAACCAACTTCCAGAAGCACATCCATACTCATATCTCTCACCGATCCATCCACTCACTCACAGACAACACGCAGCTGCATGCACGACCTCCCGAAATCCATCCTTCCGAATCCTCCCTTCCTCGCGAGGAAAGAGTCCACCTGGCCAGGCTGAGATGCGGACACCATCCAGCTCTCCTGAGCTATCAGAAGAGACTGGATGACTCCGTTGTCGACGCCTGCCCGGGAAGTAACACAGCACCCCATACCATTAAACACATCATAGAAGACTGCATTTCACACAACCACTTACGCCAACAACACAATCTACACTCAATGAGAGCTCTGTGGGAAAGCCCAATCGTGGCCATGGCCTTTCTCAGGGACTCGGGGCTGTTCGGCCAGGCAGCTTAGGGAACAACAACAACAACAGCCTACTGTATAGATAATTATTATGTTCTCTCCACTAACCAACTTTACTCCTAAACTCGACTAATGAAATTAACAAACACATGTGGCAGTCCGGGGTTTCGAACCCAGGACGCTCACACCGAAAATCAACACACTTATGCATTGCACCACGAAGACAGTTAAAGAATGCTGCACAAGCCTACGACTTATTATGCAGTTTTGAATCCTGCATACCAATCTTAGCATGTACATCATTCCAACTGCACTATCGGAGGCTATGAATAGGTGTGAATGGAAATAGTAATTAACGGGGCACTTAACCCTAGGGAAGGCCTCTCGATAAACTACTACTGAACCAGAATTAATTATTATGTTCTTAAACCAGAGAGAGCCAATACACAAGTATGAACTAATCTGAAATGAGACTGCTTACAATCGATAAAGTTAAAGAGTGATATCTACCAGTACTTTGAACGTAGTGATATACTGTAAGTGCCACACAAAGTAGTGATAGATTGAGTCAGAGTAAGCTATGGGAGGAAGGGGACGCTCATACCCCGTTCTGATAGCACCAGGCTATCATCATGTTTTAAAATTATCATAAACTATTTCAGACTGCCCCCAATATAGGAGAGATTATTAACTTAGTGGAAAAGTATACTACAGTAGGTTTCATTCATCAAGAACAATTACAGGTCTTATAAAAATTGACTGAAGTAATAATAAGTCTCACCTCATAATATCTGTTTTCTTTACAGATTCTTTACATATTATGCATATTTCCAGACACTCAATTTCTTCACTATCCTGAGCCTAGCTGGGTTTCACCTTGGCCGGCTTGACAGGACCATAAGCTACAGGCATGTGGATGGGTGGCTCCATACCGGCCTGGAAAAAGACATACAATTATAAGGATTGTTCACCATTTATTGTAAGTTTAAGAAAATAATGTTAACCCCCTAAGGGCCAGAGGGTTTATAACCAAGTAATTGTCCCAGTGCCAAGGGATTTAAAAAAAGTGCGCCACAGGCCATAACGCGGTTGGTAAAGCACCCGCCTGCAAACTGTGAGGTTGACGGTTCGAGTCTCGGGCCAGCCGGTGTGTGTTATTAGCAGAAGCCAGTGCTGTTGGTGGACGCCGCGGTCTAGCAATCTGTGGGAACTATTCACTGAAGTCCCTAATCATCAGAGCACCCACCCTAGCCCACCTCTTGAGCAGGGAGTGCATGGTGTTAAAAAATGCATCATATTTCATAAACCAATGGGGTTGGGTGACAAAAGCGTTGGTAATAATAAAACAAAAATAACCTTCTCCATTTTCAGGTCAAAATGGGGTCATACAAATTTGTGGTGGATTGTGAAATTTCTGGTGAAATATCAGTAGACTTTATTACCAATTGTGGCCTCAAAGGGCAACTTACAATTGATCCCAGCAAATTGTTTGGACGGACACAAGCATTTGAAGTAGCGCAAGGTTGAGTACAGACTACTTTTTATACGTACAGTACATCTATTTGTGTCGTTTACGTATGCTCATGAAAGGAACCATGGTTATGAAAATTACGGGTACTGTATAATAAAAAAATAAAAAAATTGTGACATTTTCTGGTGCATGTATTATATTTTATTAATAATGAATTTCTATAGCATTTGGAGTATCATAGAAGTGAGCATTGACTACTTTTCATACACTCAGATTATTTGTTTTCTACATACATAAGAGCAGGAGACAAACCACATGTGTGTAAAGTACTGTACATCTAAAATACATTCTTTGACAATTTTTGTTTGCAACCTTTTTCTAAGTTGCTTTCATTGGAATGATTTGGGGTGAGGGGGATAAGAAGGTTGAAGGGTGCTTGTAGTATGAAACTCAGAAACTTTGAGGTTGGTTGATTTTTTATGGTGGATGTGATGGAGATGAGCTGCTTGAGGAGTATGTGTGGAGTTACTCATATAGACAGATTAAGGAATGAAGAGATATATACATACATACATACATAAAATTTTAAGACTGAGTGTTCCACACATACGTGCAGTTTCAGTCTCTTGTCCTAATGGCGGAATTTCAGGCAACCCTGTTAACCTGACAAGCGCGAAATAGACCTAGGGGCTAGGGTAGTTATTTGTGCATTTCTAGCCTTGGATTCTGACAGAATTCGTTATATTTACAATATAGAGCATTATTTGTTTTCGGTATGCTTTTATTTTACATATATGATGTATATATGAACCTTCAAGAGTGCTAAAATAAGTGGGAAAAGCATTTGGGTGGTGAAAAACGAAGATATTGGCCACCCGGTCATAATCTCAGGCGAGAGAGAGCCACAGGCAACCCTCCTCTCTCGCTGTCTGTGAGGTAACTGAGACGAGCGGGGCGGTGTGGGCCGGTGTCTGGGTGTTGCATAACGATCTTTTCTGCAACCCACTTGTGCTACATTATCGCGGGAGAGAAAAATAACCGATAAATGATGATAATAAGAGGAAAAATAGGTGATAATTGAGGAGGGGAGGGAGGGGGGAATAAGGTGGGGAAGGAGGGGAGGGGGTGGGTGAGATTTACATGGATGAGTACTGGAGGGGAATTATCTCACCTAGAGACAAATTCCTTTGTTTTGATAGGCCCTTTTTTTTATGGAAGGCTTTTTTTTATGGTCTTGCTTCCGTGAGGCCTATCGCGTTCCCTATAGGAAGCCTTCCGTGAGGCCTATCGCGCTTGCCGGGTTAAGGGCTGCTTCACTAAAGTTCTTTGATTTGAGATCGGCACGTATAGTCCGATCCCAGGTCTTCCTCGGTCCACCCCTTGGTGCAGCTCCCTCCACAATCACAGACTTGCATTTTTTCAACCAATTTTGTTCATCCATTCTCTCCACATGTCCATACCACCCTAGTCTACTTGTACGTATCACCTCGCTAATACTCTTTATACCTATGCGTCTCCTCAGCTCAACATTTGTTATTCTATCCTGTAGCCTGGCCCCACACATCCATCTCACCAGAATCAGAATCTTTATTTCCATTTTATATAATGGTTATTCTTTTAATTATGTACAATGGCTCACATTGAAATATATAAAATTCTCATCTCATTACGTTCCATTCTGTTGACATCCTCTACTTTAACGGCCCATGTTTCTGAGGCATACGTCATTGCACTTCTAACACATGAGGCATACACTTTTCCCTTCAGGGGGAGAGGCATTCTTTTCATAGTCAGGATTGGCAGCAGTTCTCTGAACTTCCCCCAGCCACATCTAATTCTAGCAACAGTGGCAGCCTCGGCCCCACCACCATAGGAGAGTGGGGCAGCAGGAACATTTGTCGGCCAGAGTGGACAGAAGGGTGCTGAGCTGGTATGGTCATGTTGAACGAATGAAAGATGAAAGGCTTACAAAGATAATATGTGAGTCAGATACAAGGGGAGATAGAGGCTCAGAGGGGTAGGAAGACCCCCATTGAGATGGAGAGACTGTGTAAGACAAGCTTTGGATGATAGAGGAATGACTATAGATCAGGCAAGGAAAGTGGTAATAAACAGGAATGAATGGAGAATGCTTGTGAATAGATGAGAGAACACATGGTCATTTGGGAGAGGGGGTCGGGTGCAAGTTGGACTAGATAATAGTCCATCAGGCGCCTGGCCCGGGGAGCCGGTATATATGAAGGGTGCGCCTGGAAGCGTGGTGGCCGGGCTTGAGGTTTCGGCTTCGCTGCATGTCTGCCTGCTAAGACCGGAACCTCTCCGGGTGGACAGGGGCCGGGGGAGTGCTGGAGGGACCTTGGTGACCCTGGTCTCTGGGTCTTCTCCTGGGTGACCTAGATGTGTATGAATTTGTATTTTGTTTTTGTGTATTCATTGTTTTCTGTTGTGTTGTCCCTATTCAGGCTCTGTCTTGAGTCGGCCACCCCCAGAAAAAAACAAAAATAGGAAAAGTGGGGAATGGGCCTGAGTAAATACATACATACATACAAGACTTAGAGATGCTCGCGTCTCGGGTGAGTGTAAGGGGTGGGGGGATGGGAAGGTCTATGAGTGGGCTACTAGTGGTACCGGTATGAAATTCATTAGAGTATTAATGGCTGGGCGAATGTTTTAAAAGTCTACTTTGTATATATAAGACCCTGGACCCTCAAGATAAACACTTCTATTGTCCTGGCACTCTAGGGGTAAAACTCGACAAAAAGAAGCAACATTTAATTAACCTCATAAAATAATGGTATATAATTTAATTAACAATGAAATGCCAATAGTGACAAGTCTTTGAAACAAACAAACTTAAAAATCATGAATGTATGGTACCTATTGTTGTAAAAACTATGTTGCATATACTGTATAATATTACCGGCATTGAAAAATAAAATCAATAATAAAGAATACACTTTTATAAGCCCTTAATAATCCACAACAGTATAATGTGACACAATCATATTTTTCATTGACTGTCATTAATGTCACAACCAATGAAAGAATGTGAAGAAGGAAAATCAGAAAAGACATTAATATAATACAAAGAAGAAGATAAAACATCAAAAGATATAATCAGACACGAAATATAAGACCAAGCAGGATGATGACTCCTCCAAAAGCAATAAAAGAAAATATAGTACGGTATACATAAAACGAACAATAAATACACATTCAAAATTCATAAAAGATACGGTACAAGAACAGTATATAGACATAAAAAATAATATAAAAATACTGTATATACACATGAACAATATCAATGCATTATATTGTAGATTCATAAAATATACAGTATAAGAAAAATTAAATAATTAAAGATTCAGAAAGAGACAAGAACAAGAAATACAGAATAATGTCATTAAACAACAGAGAAAGCCAACTTCTACAAGTAAAGTCAAGGAAATGTTTGTCATCCACAGGGAATTCCTTCAAGAATAGTACTGTACTGTTGAATAGTTGTTGTTCCCCAGGCTGTCTGATTGAACAGCCCCAAGGTCCTGAGCAAGGCCTAGGCCATAACCGAGCACCCCCACAGAACCCTCCCTGCTTTACCACTTAGAATGCCCAGGTGACCGAAGCCGCTCCCAGGCGAGGAGCTGAGGAGGGTGCAGAAATGCCCGGGACACCGAAGCCCCATCCAAGGCCCTGTGCCCCTTAACAATTATGAAGGGAAAGTTGAGGGGCAAAGGAACAATGTCACGCTTTGGCTCCCAGTCTGCCAACCTCTAGGTTGGCAGTAGAGAGGTCAATCCACAGAAGAGACGCCGCCACTTGAGATCTAGAAATATATAAGTAAAAGGAACAGTCAAAGTAAGCTATGGGTATGGCAGAGAATGCTCAACTCTCACTCTGATAGACCAGCAGCCCATCACCACATGACTAGAACCCAATCCTCTCAGCATCAGCTAGGAAAGGCCCTAGAAAGCCGCCTTTGGCGGAGGGATAGCTCCCTTATTTCAACACCTTTCGCGGTTGGGCACATGCCTGTTGAATAGTTGTAGGCTATTATACATGATATCCAAGTTTTTCTTGTAGGAGCTAACACATTAATAAATGTCTGAAATAATTGACCATAGAGATACTTTTATAGTATGAATGATGTCTAATACAGTCAGCCATGCTATAACATTCATTTCCATTGCATGGAGCGACTATACTGCAGGAAACGTCTAATGGGTCCAACAATGATTGAAATGTGTTTTCAGATATCAGAGAGGCGCGAATCTGGGGTGTCTTGTTTAACACGTCATTCATTGTGCGCTTTGACATCACAGTCAACTGCGTATTACTTCCCTAGACGAGCGTTCCCGCCGCCTGCATTGTGACTGTGATCATGTATTCAGAATTCTTATTTCTTTTTTTGTTCTTACTTTTGTTTTGAGCCACCCGATACTCACCACAACCATGCCACCAATAACTGATCCACTCAGACGTAGGAAGTCCTTAACACAGAAGCAGAAAGAAGGCAAAAGGGGAGAGGAACCTTGACATTGCCAGTGTATACAAAGTAAAGGAGTCAACTATTAGGACTATTCTTACCAAGAAGGACGCCATTAAAAAGACCGCTAAGGCATATGGAGCATCAAGTATAGACAGATTTCAAGTGGCTGACCAAGCGGTCGTTATGATGGAGAGGTTTTTGGCATTGTATTGCAGTCATAAGTAAAGGGAGAGGCTTCCGATAGATTCATTGAACATTCGTAACCAGGCCAGCCATCTTCATTCGGTTGCCTGCTGAATGCTTCACAAGCCTCCGAGCAGATTCAAGACGTCTACTGGCGGGTTTGCTGATTTTATGAGCGATGGGAGTTGCAGGGTCTGGTAAATATGTTTGGAACAGTGTGTGAAAAACAGAATCTGAAGGTAAATGCAGGAAAGAGTAAGGTTATGGTCTTTGAAAGGGGTGCAGTCACAGAGTGTGAGGTGAGGCTGAACGGTCAGGCTATGGAGATTGTCAGCTCATTTAAGTATTTGGGCAGTGTGTTGAGTAAAGATCGGAGTATGGATGAAGAAGTGCGGGAGAGGGTGCAACAGGGGAAGAGGGTAGTAGGAATGCTAAAAGCAGTAACAAGAAATAGGGTGGTCAGCATGGAAGTAAAGAAGTCCTTGCATGATAGTGTGATAATCATGACATTGACATTAACGAGATCCTAATGTTCGACTACCTAAGAGAGGCAACGGACAACAGAGAGAAGGAAAGACTGCTGATGGAGGAAGACATATTTGAGGCAGACGTGGAGGCCTCATCAGACGAGAAGTTGCCTTAGCCTGAGACTGACCCAGACGAACCACAGCCACAGACCGACCCAGAAGAACCATACCCTGTTGACAGTAGCCGAGTTCTGAAAGAAGTTTAACATGAAGAATGTTGTTGGCTACGTCCTGAAGGCATGGGAACAGGTCACTTGCCACCGATAACCACACATGACGAAAGTTAACACCCACATTATGTACTGGCTTACCGAAGAATCCCAGTCAGTGCAAGCCACGCGTGAGAAAGCAGTCAGAGCGTGTTGGCATGTGCCAGGCTGTGACCAGGTACAGGAGGAAGATTTGGAAGAGATCATCCAGAACAACACCACCAGAGGAACTATGAACAGGATCTACGAATTGGACCGGGTACACCGTGAGGCCCAGGCAAAAGAATAGGCACAAGCTCTAGAACCATAAGTTATGAGAATTGCGATTACTAATAACATTTCAGCTGGTGCAGATATTATAAAGGAAGCCCACCATAACAATTAAATAGATGCTCTACGCAAGGCTGAAACACTGGAGATTGTGACTGAAACAATGCAAGCCTATGAAGATGACAAAAGAAAATTTGCCAATGCCAGCAGTCTCATAACCCACTACTTTCATCGGCAAGAGGAACGGGAACGGGAACAGGAACAGCAAGAACATCAACAACGAAAAACAGGATGATGCCTTTGTGAGGTTTATGGCGGAGGAAGAAGAGTGACAGGAGAGGAACGCGAGACTCAATCAGGCTACTCGACAGACACAGGACTCATCATCGTCTTCAATATCAGAAGAGGACTCTCACAGCAGGAGCTGTGCTGAGGACCAGTAGCAGTCCTGCCCAGCCTTGGAACAACACCCCCCAACCCCCCTCCCAGCAAGCCCACAACATCCTAAATTCAAGGTGAGGAATACAGTACAGTATTGCAATATTTGTATGTTAAGTTTTTATTAGGTAGGTAAGTGTCATTAAAAATTAATTGCAGTGTTTGTACATTATACAGTCTGTGTTAGGTAGGTAAATGTCCTTAAATATTTTTGCTTTAAGCCAAAAATGGTGAAATTCAAGGTGGCTTGGGTCCCCAGAAACCATATAGGCCCTAACATGTAAACACATTGTTCTATAATGCATTATTTTTATTACATGGAGATTTCTGGGTACCATATTACCACGTTATATGATGCTGGTGTATCGCTGATAAGGGAGGGAAATGAGTGGAAGCTACCTGTACTGCTGTTTGCTGATGATACAGTTCTGATGAGCGATAATGAATGGGAGTTGCAGGGTCTGGTAAATATGTTTGGAACAGTGTGCGATTGTCAACTCATTTAAATATCTGGGTAGTGTGTTAAGTAAAGATGGGACTATGGATGAAGAAGTGCAGGAGAGGGTGCAACAGGGGAAGAGGGTTGCAGGAATGCTAAAAGCAGTAAAAAGCAGTAACAAGAAATAGGCAATCTACACTCAATGAGAGCTCTGTGGGAAAGCCCGATCATGGCCATGGCCTTCCTCAGGGACTCGGGGCTGTTCGGCCAGGCAGCTTAGGGAACAACAACAACAAGAAATAGGGTGGTCAGTGAAGTGAATAAGTCCTTGCATGACAGTGTGGTAATCCCGACACTGACTTACGGAAGCGAAGCATGGACGTTGGTTGAGAGACTCAGACCAAGAGTGAGAGGGGTGGAAATTAGTTACTTAAGAAGTGCGTGCGGAGTTACATGGAGGGATAGACACACAAATGAGGAAGTAAGAAGGCGTGGTGTGGAGGTAGATGTGCTGGAAAGTGTGAAAAGGAACACCTTGAGATGGTTCGGCCATATGGAACGTATGGGAAGCGAGAGAATGACTAAGAGGGTGTACGAGAGCGAGGTGGAAGGACAGAGAGGGAGAGGTAAACCGTAAGAGAGGTGGAAGGATGGAGTGAGGAAGTATATGGATGAAGGTGGTGCTGGTTGGGAGGAGGGGCGTCGACTGACTGAGGACAGAGGTGCATGGGGGTGGTTCGTTCGTGGCCACCCCTTCGGGGATCGCGGCGTCAGGCAATAGATAGATAAATAGATGATCGCTGACTATATCATTTTGTCCTGGCAAATATTAGATTAAACTCCTGCTTAAAACTATCCCAAGTAATTCCCTCAGGACAATGTTTCTCAGCTCTCTTGTATTCTGACTCACACCAGATGATTATATTACACAAAAGAAAGGTGTCTATGTAGTAAAAGAGTAAAGAAAAAAAAAACTAAAACTCACAGGAAAATCCTTAAAATACTGTTGTTGTAGCCATCGCACAGTCAGAGGGAGGCGGCTCCAGGGTCGGGTCCGCAGCATGTGACTCAGGACCCGCAGGCTGAAATCGCAGCGCTGCTCTCGGGCCTTCTTCTTGCCCACCTCCCGTAGACGACGACTGCGCTCCGGGTGCTGCCATGCCCACTCAAACTGAAATAAGAACATAAGAACATAAGAAAATGGGAGTCTGCAGAAAGCCGATTGGCCTAAGCAAGGCAGATCCCTGTCCCACACAACCCCAATTACAAAGCCCAATTATAGGCTCAACACTCTAATACCCTGAGGATCATCTTACCAAAACGGTTAGAGATTAACTCAGGATTATGGGGTCTGCAGAGCGCTGATTGGCCCAACCCTGCTGATCCCCCTTCACACCCAACCCTTCTCATCCATATGCTTATCCAATTTTATCTTAAAGCTCCCTATAGTTTTTAATCCCACTATAACACTTGGTAGTCCATTCCACCCATCTACAACTCTGTTACCAAACCAATATTTGCCTATATCTTTTCTGAAACGAAATTTATCTAATTTGAAGCCATTGGTACGAGTTCTTTCGCTATCACTGAGCTTTAGTACATTTGTCGTGTCCCCTTTGTTAATCCCACTAACCCACTTGAACACCTCTATCATATCCCCTCTAACTCTGCGTCTCTCTAATGAATGTAAGCCTAATTTCTTCAACCTTTCTTTATACGGAAGATTTCTAATATTATGGATCATTTTTGTCATTCTACGTTGTACTCTCTCCAATGAATCTATGTCCATTCTGTAATAAGGACACCAAAATAGAACAGCATAATCCATATGGGGTCTCACTAATGAGATAGTATTGACATAACGTACAATTCATAGTTTCATATCTTTACAGAACTTTTCTTTTCTTTATTCTATTCTAGTACTCAAACTAACACTAGTATAGTGATGTAAAATAAAATACAAATTATGTTGGGTGGAAAAAACAGTATTTTTCTGACTTCTCGTACATTTATATTTCTGAATCGCCTGCTAAAACAAGATGATATTTTAATGTTTTTAATAGCTTATGTATATTTTTTCTTTTAGTATTTTTGAGACTACAGTATACAGTTGTAGTAAAGTGAAGATATGTTGCATACTTGCAATTGTTGGCTTAGTAGCAGGTTCATTGCAGTTGTACATACAGTACTTAACTACCGTACCACTATTATAAGTTTATAATAAAAAATCCTATTAATCTAATATAAAAATTACAAAGATTGTTAATATAACACCATATATACAGTAAGTACAGATACCGGTAATGTAAAGTCCTGTACTGGTATGTAAACTAAAGCTGCATGTAAATAATTATGATAGACGGGAAAAAAAAACAAAAAAATCATAATTTTTCCGGAATTCATCTGAATTTTATATCCTTTCATAAACTCCTATTATTTATGTTTATTTAATTCATAGGCATTCATTTTCCTATTCTAATTGAAAATCCTAATAACTCCATAGTATTAACTGGGTATGACTCAAAATCAGCTTGGAAAAATTACAGTACAGTACTTACAGCACCTTAACTGGTCACTCATTAGTTCACATTCATTATGCCACAAGCATTATTATATTACATACATATATAAATATAAAATCGAGTGTTCAACAAGATGTACGGTTCCGGTCCCATGTCCTATTGGTACACTCTAAGCAGCCCTAGGGCATTCAGAGCTGCCTCACTTGTCAGGTTTTTTACCGGTCTTCATTTTAATTATTGCGCTTCTAACAGCTGTTTGGTTAATCCACAGGGGAGGACCTTGCACTGGCTCCACAACGCTCAGGTGTTCCCTATCACATTCAAACTCCACATTTAACTGCCAGTCATAGTGCTCCCTTCATGCTTTCCTGATTTCATCCTCAGTATGTACCACCACTCCGTGGTCATTTTATATACAGTAAACTTCCGTTAATCCGAAGGGCAGCGGACCGGCCCTCGTTCGGATTAGTGGATTTTTCGGATTATCGGACTTTACCCCTATGAACCTGTGGCCTGACGAAAACATTGAGGCATTAGGCCACCCAAATGACACAATGGTGCACACATATCGGCTCATATGTTCATGAAATCACTTCAAAAGGTTACCATTGTCATTGTAGCCTATTACCTACTTCAAAACATTCAGATTAATGGTCAAAGGAATCTGCTGATATAAACGTAAACACCTTCTTCTTCTTCTTATTGTCACATGTCCGCATCGTCTACTAGCGAGTTTGTCTTGCTCTTGAAAGCACCCTTGGGACGCTCCGATCAGTATAAATACTGTAGTAGCGTATCGGAGCGTCCAAAGGTGCGTTTTCAAGCTCAAGACTGAATGCGCTTGCAGAAAATGCGGTGCAAGCCAGTAGCGCATCGGAGCGTCCCAAGAATGCGTTCAAGAGCCAAACAAACGCTCTAGTAGACGATGTGATGTTTACGTTTATATCAGTAGCTTCCTTTGACCATTCATCTGAATGTTTTGAAGTAGGTAATAGGCTACAATGACAATGGTAAACTTTTAAAGTGAATTCATGAACATATGATATGTGTGTGCTCCATTATGTGTCATTTGAGTGGACTAATGCCTCAAAAAGGGGACTTTGGGACTTCTTGAAATTCGGACCATTGGGTGAATTCGGATTTGGCCTCAAATTGAAAAATTCGGACTATTGGGAGATTCGGATCATCGGTCGTCGGATTAAAGGACTTTTACTGTACATTGCTCAACTGCCACACCCTTATTGCATTTCTCATCTATCTAGCTATCTCATCTATGGCATTTATATTTCCTGAATTATTCTCCATATCTGAGAGAAGGTTTTTGTATATCATTCCTGGCTCTATGAACCTCCCTTCTAGCCCTGCGCCTATCCACTAAGAACTTGTCCCTACGCCCTCCCTTCTTCCATACCTTAAAGAATCCTCTTTTCTCTCTGTTGGCATCTTCGACTTCATTATCCCACCACCAGGATACTCTGTTTCCGGGGTGGGGGGGGGGGGGATTCCTCTCGTCACTTTACTATCCTCATTTAACATTTCTTCATAGAATCTATCTTTATATTCTGATTTATCCAGCAACCATACTGTTCTCTTTGGCACATATACTCTCTTTCTCTCAGGTCTTCTATTCAGCCTTATGATGCATACTGATAACTTTTGTTGGGTAATGCATTCTTCTCCCGGAATAACCTTAACGTTTCTAATCAAGTTCCAATAATTTATTCCTAACTAGGATGTAGTCAATTTGGCTGTTGTTCCCACCAGATTTATAAGTGATCAGATGGATCTTCCTCTTCCTAAACATTGTATTATAAACCATCATGTCAAGGGCTTCACGAAACTCTAGAAGTCTTTCACCTTCGGCATTTCTAGTGCCATATCTATATTCACCATGCCCTCCTTCGTATCCATCTGTACTTCTAACATGCCCATTTAGGTTCCCTCCCAAGAAAATTAATTAATTCTTTCTAAGCTCTGATCATGGATTATTATTGATTATATTGATTTGTATTTATTTCACCATTGTAACCATTCTTAAGTCACTGTCCACTGCTTTTATGCACCAATTCGGACTGCAGAAAATCATCGACCGCTTACTTAAGACTGTGACGAAAGCATGATCCAGCTGACTGATTGACTGTGTGTACTTATTTTTGTGCGTTTCGCCCACCCGCCATGACAATTAAACTTTCTCTAGCGTAATTTTAAGTGGTATTATAGAGGGAGAAGAAAAGTAATGGAGGAGGAGGTGGGGATCAGGAGGTCAGAAGTGTGGGAAGCCATGAAAAGAGTGAAGTTGGGGAAAGCACCAGGAACATCTGTTCCTGGTGCTTTCCCCAACTTCACTCTTTTCATGGAGTGTGTGAGGAAATGTTGAGGTATGGTGGTGAGATAGTGATCGAATAGGTATGGAAAATGTGCAAACTAGCATGGGAGAAGGGGAGTGCACCCGACGACTGGAAGACTTGCATAATAGTCCCCCTATATAAGGGCAAAGGGGAAAGAGGAGTGTGTGGTAACCACTGAGGAATATGTCTTCTAAGCGTAGTAGGGAAGGTATACAGTAGGATAGTGATTGAGAGAGTGAGAGTGAGAACTGAGAAATGGATAGGCGACGAGCAGGGAGGTTTTAGGAAGGGAAGAGGATGTGTAGATCAGATTTTTACCCTGAATTGTGTTGTGGAGAAATATCTGGAGAAGAAACAAAAGGTGTATGTTGCCTTTATGGACTTGGAGAAGGCCTATGACAGAGTGGATAGAGAAGGTTTGTGGAAAGTACTTAGAATATACGGAGTAGATGGCAAAATTGCTGAAAGCAGTGAAGAGCATGTATGAGGGTGCAAAGGCGGCAGTACGTGTGGAGAGTGAGCAGAGCGAGTTCTTTGACCTGAATGTTGGTTCGAAACAGGGGTGTGTGATGTCCCCGTGGTTGTTTACTGTATATATGGATGGAGTCATGAAAGAAATACTATCAAGAGCAATGGATGTTGGTGTATCGCTGAAAAGGGAGGGAATTGAGTGGAAGCTACCTATACTGCTGTTTGCGGATGATACAGTTCTGATGAGTGATAATGAATGGGAGTTGCAAGGTCTGGTAAATGAGTTTGGAACAGTGTGCGAAAAACGGAATTTGAAGGTAAATGTGGGGAAGAGCAAGGTTATGGTCTTCGAAAGGGGTGAAGTCACAGAGTGTGAGGTGAAGCTGAACGGTCAGGCTATGGAGATCGTCAACTCTTTTAAGTATCTGGGCAGTGTGTTGAGTAAAGATGGGACTATGGATGAAGAAGTGTGGGAGAGGGTACAACAGGGGAAGAGGGTTGTAGGAATGCTGAAAGCACTAACAAGAAATAGGGTGGTCAGTATGGAAGTGAAGAAGTCCATGCAGGACAGTGTGGTAATCCGACACTGACTTACGGAAGCGAAGCATGGACGTTGGTTGAGAGACTCGGACCAAGAGTGAAAGCAGTGGAAATGAATTACTTAAGAAGTAGTGCGGAGTTACATGGAGGGATAGACAGACGAATGAGGAAGTAAGAAGGAGGTGTGGTGTGGAGGTAGATGTGCTGGAAAGTGTGAAAAGGAACAACTTGAAATGGTTCGGCCATATGGAACGTATGGAAAGCGAGAGAATGACTAAGAGGGCGTACGAGAGCGAGGTGGAGGGACAGAGAGGGAGAGGTAGACCGAAAGAGAGGTGGAAGGATGGAGTGAGGAAGTATATGAACGAAGGTGGTGCTGGTTGGGGGGAGGGGCGTCGACTGACTGGGGACAGAGGTGCATGGGGGCAGTTCGTTCGTGGCCACCCCTTCGGGGATCACGGCGTCAGGCAATAGATAGATAGATAGCCCTGTAAAGGCTCCAGAAGCTCAAGCAGTCATCCGGTGTGCGTGGTGAAGATTTTATTTGCCCGCCATCCAGTGGGGATGAATATTTCATGAAAAATTAACATTTCTGATTCATTCAATTACTCTACAAACATAGGCTATACAGTAGAACCCCTCCCATCCGGTGCTCTCAGATCCGGAAACCCAAGAGATCCAGACAGGCATTTCGATCCAGACTCATGCTTCAGCCAACCAGACTTGTCTGGATGGCTTGGGAAAAATAAAAGTCAATCCGGAAACGAATACAGGTTACTGCACGTATTGTTTACATCCAGCGTTAGATATCCAGACTTGTATGTCAACCATCCAGATTTGTCTGGATGGCTGAAACCTAAGTCTGGTTGTTTAAGTTAAATATCTGGACTCATGTTTCAGCCATCCAAATTTGTCAAGTTAAATATCTGGACTCATGTTTCAGCCATCCAAATTTGTCTGGATGGCTGAAACCTAAGTCTGGTTGTTTAAGTTAGATATCCGGACTCATGCTACAGCCATCCGGATTTGTCTGGATGGCTGAATATATATCCGGACTTTCGGCCGATCCAGACAGGGTTCTCCCCCAATTAGTCTGGATGGGGGAGGTTTTACTGTACTGTACTTATAATTAATCAAACTATTTCAAACTACCCGGTACAGCATTAACTTGTATTAAGAGTTAATTGTTCAGTGCCACTATGTTTTCTATAAACTAAAAAAGGTGTGTAAGCTACACACTATTTACACGAAAAAAAAAAAATATATATATATATAAAACTTGAAGACAGACTTACACGAAGAGCAGAGATGTCATTGGGAAATCCATGTACTATAAGAACCATTTCCCTGGAAATATAAATGGCAAATAAATACATTTTGGTTTAAGATAAAAAATAAATAAAAATAAAATAAAATAAAAATACAATATATATATATACACCGGTATATTATCTATCTATCTATTGCCTGATGCCGTGATCCGGGTGGCCACGAACGAACCGCCCCCAAGCACCTCTGTCCCCAGTCAGTCGACGCCCTTCCTCCCAACCAGCACCGCCTTCATCCATATACTTCCTCACTCCATCCTTCCACCTCTATTCCGGTCTACCTCTCCCTCTCTGTCCTTCCACCTCGCTCTCGTACACCTTCTTAGTCATTCTCTCGCTTCCCATACGTTCCATATGGCCGAACCAACTCAAGGTGTTCCTTTTCACACTTTCCAGCACATCTACCTCTCCACACCACCTTCTTACTTCCTCATTCGTCTGTCTATTATTATTATTATTATTATAACTCCGCATGCACTTCTCAAGTAACTCATTTCCACCCCTCTCACTCTTGGTCTGAGTCTCTTCTCAAACGTCCATGCTTCGTTTCCGTAAGTCAGTGTCGGGATTACCCCACTGTCATGCAAGGACTTTTTCACTTCCATACTGACCACCCTATTTCTTGTTACTGCTTTCAGCATTCCTACAACCCTCTTCCCCTGTTGTACCCTCTCCCACACTTCTTCATCCATAGTCCCATCTTTACTCAACACACTGCCCAGATACTTAAAAGAGCTGACGATCTCCATAGCCTGACCGTTCAACTTCACCTCAAACTCTGTGACTTCACCCCTTTCGAAGACCATAGCCTTATTCTTCCCCGCATTTACCTTCAAATTCTGTTTTTCGCACACTGTTCCAAACTCATTTACCAGATCCTGCAACTCCCATTCATTATCGCTCATCAGAACTGTATCATCCGCAAACAGCAGTATAGGCAGCTTCCACTCATTTTCCTCCCTTTTAAGCGATACACCAACATCCACTGCTCTTCCTAGTATTTCTTTCATGACTCCATCCATATATACAGTAAACAACCACGGGGACATCACACACCCCTGTTTCAACCCAACATTCAGGTCAAAGAACTCGCTCTGCTCATTCTCCACACATACTGCCGCCTTTGTACATGCTCTTCACTGCTTTCAGCAACTTGCCATCTACTCCGTATATTCTAAGTACAGTACCTGTACTGTACTTTCCACATACCTTGTCTATCCACTCTGTCATAGGCCTTCTCCAAGTCCATAAGGGCAACATACACCTTTTGTTGCTTCTCCAGATATTTCTCCACAATACAAATCAGGGTAAAAATCTGAACTACACATCCTCTTCCCTTCCTAAAACCTCCCTGCTCGTTGCCTATCCATTTCTCCGTTCTCACTCTCACTCTCTCAATCACTACCCTACTGTAAACCTTCCCTACTACGCTTAGAAGACATATTCCTCGGTGGTTACCACACACTCCTCTTTCCCCTTATATAGGGGGACTATTATGCCAGTCTTCCAGTCATCGGGTGCACTCCCCTTCTCCCACGTTCCCGTCTATTTTGACTGTCGTGGGATACAATAATAGGTTGAGCCCTTCACCCCCCCATGACTTGTTGTTACAGTATAATCATTTATATTGCCAACAGGGGGCAAATAGGCCTAACAGAAAAAAATCAAAATAGACGAGAACGTAACCGTCCGTGAGGGTACGAGTAATGTAAATAAATCTGGCGATACACCCAGATACTAGCCTACATACATCCTTCCCTTATCAAAACAGTGAAATAACCGCCTCCCCCCCAAAAAAAAAAAAAACAAACATGTAGGCTAGCCTAGCCAGTATAACTCCATTTATTTGTCACCAATTATTTTGATATATTTGAAGACAGATATGGAATCTATATGCTCTAAGCATCACATTAAAATTAGTTTCAACCCTCGGCAAAACCTAATAAAAATATATGGTACTAAAATGGATTTTTTTCGTAACATGGTTGTCACACCTTCCTATAGACGGCACCGATTCGTACACACGCCATTTAGAACATGGGTGCTTGACTACTGATGTGACGTGTAAGAGGTAAGATTTTTATGCATAGGTTTAAACTTCCGGAAATTAATGGGTAATAAATACCACATACTGAGTACTGTACTATGAATCCGCTGTACCTGGCATGCAAGGGCTAGTTTAGTATGCCACGTACTGAGTACTATGAATCCGCTGTACCTGGCATGCAAGGGCTAGTTTAGTATGCCACGTACTGAGTACTATGAATCCGCTGTACCTGGCATGCAAGGGGTAGTTTAGTATGCCACGTACTGAGTACTATGAATCCGCTGTACCTGGCATGCTAGGGTTAGTTTAGTATCCCACGTACTGGGTCTAGGTTAGGTTAGGTTGGGTTGTTTGGTTAGGTTAATATGCTAGGTCTCAGAAACAAGATTCGTAGTTGCGGTAGTATTTACAGATACGCCCGAATACTAAATGGGCGGCGGCCCAACCGCCATGGCACCGGTAAGGGTTCGTGTTGTATCCCACTTAGGCCTACTAGGTACTACGGACACATTGTAGGCGTTAGGTGTGGATTAGGCTTGTATCCAATGTACTAGGTCTATGTTACTGGATATTTATGATTTAAATAAGTGCTACGTTTTCGATAAATCTGGTTATTTGGCTTTGCAATTAGGGAAATCATGAGCCGATTTCCGACATTTCGTTACGTTTTTTCGATTCTCAAAATACGATCCAAGTTTTGCCAAAAATTGTCTCGGGTTTTCCAAAATTATGCTTGTTGGGGTTTGCAATTTAGGGAAACATGAGCCAAACTTCTAAATTAGGTTACTGTAATTTGTTTACTCTTAAAACTCGGAAACCTGAGCCAAATTTCTAAATGAGGTTACTGTAATTTTTTTGTCTATAAACTCGCAAAATCCGAGCCAGCTTTGGCCAAAACTTGGCTCGGGTTTTCGAAATATTGGGTTTTAGGCCTTTGAAATACAGTACCTTAAAACCCGAGCCAAGTTTTGCTAAAATACGTTTTTATCGCCGTATTACGCATTTAACCCCTCATTTTCCCTGTACTTCATAGCCCTCCCCACTATCGGGCGGCGTGTCTTAAGATCGTTGTATAATGGGGAAAACGGTTTCTCCGAGGGTTGTAATTATTTCCAAACACTATATATTGATGAAAACTAACAGGGAAAAATAAAAAAATCCATGGAAAAATTTAGTTTTTCCACCTAGCCTACATATTAAAAAAATAAAATAAAAAATAAAAAAAGGCCTAGGCCAAGCCTAGGATATGGACCTAAAAGGCATAGGCTAACCTATTTACCTGAAATTGTGGGGTAGGTAGTCAGCTTTTATTGGGTAAGGAACTAAGGATGTAGGATAGTATTCGGGCGTACCGTCCGCCTTGCTTACACTACCCGTATAGTCGCGATCATGTTCTCGTCTATTTTGACTGCCGTGGGATAAATAGGATGAGCCAGCCCCCCTACCCCCCACCCGGCACCCACCATGACTTTTTGTCATCATCATATATATTGCCAGCAGGGGATAAATAACAGAAAAAATTGCAGACGGAAACGTAACCGCAAACACACGGCCTATGTAAACACAAAGACGTACACCCGAATACTAGCCTACATCCTTCCCTTTTATTGTTGTCCAATAAATTATTATTATTTTAAAGTCAGGCATAGGCTAACCTGACTTTTAGCACCAACAGAGATTTTAGTCAGTAATTTTGGTTGTGTGAAATTAGATTAGATTAGATTAGATTAGATTAGATTAGATTAGATTAACCTAACCTAACCCTAATATAATAGGCCTATAATTATAATATAATATAACATAATATTACCTGGGAAAGAGAGGGCAGGGACCCTGGGTGACCCATAGCGCATTTTAAGACTGTTATTTATCAGTAAATACTGATTTCCGCACTACAATTAAACATCCTACAAGTTCTAACCAGTCCCCTGAAGTTTTTGATAGGTTACTTGAGGATATTTTAACGGGACCATAGGTAAATATTTATCTTGTTTTCTTATATATCTCCCTTATAATACATTTCTGCTCTTAATGGCATATATATCAATGATGTATATGCTCTACCGGATCTAGCCTAATAGGCATACAAAGATATGAGGTAACTGTTGGTGCTAAAAATCAGTATTAGGCCTACCCAATAGGCCTATAGCCTAGTCTAGGAAATGGCAATTGTTACAAAATAATACAAATAGGCCTAGCCTAGTGAAATCAGCAGAGGCCTAGGCTATTTTTTTCAAACAAAACTTACCATGGTCCTCTATTACTGGTTTTGTACGCTCCCCCAGCCTTCACTCCCCGGTTATGTTGTTTTATACGCCTGTTGGGGTCTACAGTGAAACCTATATATATACGACCACGGTATTTAGGATTGGTGCAGAATAACAGATACACACCGTAAAAATCCTCCACTACCTCACCATCTGCCATTTTGAAAATGCGTTTTTTTTTTTTTTTTTTTTTTTTAGTGGTTTTAAGGGATGAGGTCACGAGGAACCTATTTACCCTGGCATAGACCTATTTTACTGTTAGGCGATCAGAACAGAGGCAAGGGGTGTGAGGAGATTGCCCAATTATCTCCACCAGCCGAGAATCGAACTCGGTCCTCCCGGTTAGAAACCAAGCACTCTACCAATGTCGCTACTGGTCACCCCCCAATGCCTGTGTTTACATTTGAAGGCTTGTACTAGGCCTATAACCAAGGGTGCGTTTTTTTTTTTTTTTTTTTGTAGACAGTAGGCCTAGGCCTAGAATCCCTGCCACGGCGGACATTTAGTGGGTGTGGTAGTACGTCCTTAGCGTCCTAGCATGTTTCACATGCTTGCACCCAGTCAGAGGACATCCTGACGACGTATACAGACTAAACACACATAACAAAGCCACTCCAACACCCCTTCTTCCGTCTCAACACTCTTTAAGTTCTCTGAGCTAGCCTATACAAGATATAGCCGATACAAATGGCATGGACAGTCCTGTATAGAATCGTAAGATTCAGAGTCGTAAAGATTCCAGGACGAGCTCAATAGCGGCGGATCCCCAGATCGACCGTGGTGATTGTCACCTAAACATCTACAAAAGTACAAAAGTACAAAGTGAACAGAGCCCAAGTTTTTAGTCGGTGGCCGGCCTCTTGCAAACCCCAGGGGCCAGGACCGTTCTGCCAGTGGTAGTGGCTTGTAAACAGAACTGCTTTGTTACCATGGTAACTAGGTCAGGTGAAGGCATTGAGGGATAAGCCTTTACAACGGCAACTCTTATCTAGTTTCCGAAGTGTTGGAGAGAGAAGCTGTTGGAGTGGCTTTGTTGTGTTATTATGTCTGTATACGTCGTCGAGGTGACCCCTGACTGAGTGCGAGCATATGAAATACCTGAAGACGTACTACCACACCTACTAAATATATATGTCTGCCTTGGCTGGGATCGAACCCAGGTCAAGCTCATCTGGTTAACTCACCTGGTGGGTTTCCCCGGCCCTAGCCTACTAGAGAAGGAGGATCACGGAAGCCATAAACTGCTGATGCGCCAGCCCACAAAGGGTAGTAGAGAGGGTATAACAAAAGGAAGATGGGCTCTGGAAAGTGCATCACATGCAGCTATTAAGGAAAGGAAAAAGAAGGGCAGAAGGGGGAGGGGGAGGGCATCGCTGAACATGTCAACAAAGAGTTATGATTAGTATTAGGTCTCAGTGCTATAAATGTCAAGTGTAGTACTGGAAAATATCACCCAAATAATTATATAAAGCAGTCTTAAATGAGGCCAGGTTTGTAATAGACACCATGAGGGCTGAGGGTAGAGTTCCAGAGAGACACACATCTATGACTAAATAATCTTTGTCTTAACTCGAGGTGACATCTTGTATGGGCAATTTTGAATTGGTGGCCTCTGGTACGTACCAGGGTGAGACAGGCGGGCAAAAAGGTCACCAGGGGACAGAGTGGAATTACCAGGAAAGATTAGCCAATATTTGATCAGGTAATGCCGGAGCAATCTTCCCTGAACCGAGTATAGATTAAGGATTTCAGTCTATCAGAATAGGTCAAATTCTCCCTACCCCTGATGCATTTAGTCCAACGTCTCTGTAGGCCTACAGATTCAAGTAGCTTCAAATCTCCTATATAGCCCAGGCTCCACAGAGAAGAGGAGTAATCACATGTTGGGCTAAAGCAAGGGTGTGTGATGTCCCCATGGTTGTTCAATATATATATGGATGGAGTCATGAGAGAAATTCAAGGAAGCTCAAAAACAAGCTAGAGGGCCAGGCGATGCAAAACAGAGCTGCAAGATGGACCAGATTTGATTACAGACACACTACATCTGTCACAAGACATAAGATAGCTAGACTCACTTTCAAAAAGAAGACAAATACACAGACAGCAAATGTTATATAAAATCACTAACAACTTAGTAGACATAGACAATTTAAAGCTATAATTAAGGATGGGAACTCGAAAATAAATAAAATAATCACAGGAATCCGAGGATTACTAAGAGTTAAATTATATAATAAAATTGAGTAGGTTGATAATACGAAATTCAAGCAAATTGAACGAAAAGGGGCGAAACTATATTGAAAAACAACAACAGTGTAGAACAGGTTCGCACTATAGTGAAATGGGGTCGCGGAAATATCTGTTTATGTGTGCCATTTCTGTTACAATTAAGTATTCCAATGTTTACAGTGTAGTAAGCCTGTAATCTGTGAGAAACCAACCTTTGACCGGACATTTTTCTACCGAAAAAATGTACATGTTTAGATTGAAGTGGGTCTAAGGGGCCTTTTTGAGTTTGAAAGAGGTCTAGGGAGGCGGGTTTATATTTTCTCATTAGTCTAGGGGTTATACTATAATATATTGCCCGAAAATGGAAAATAAATCAAAACCATCAATAATATTTAAACACAATAATAATAACCCCCGAAGCGTTGCATCAGATGGTGTTCTGTCAAACATGACTAACAGCTTTTTGTGCAGGCAGTTTTCCAGTACAAATAAGTTCTTAGCTTATCATAACCACTTTAGTAAGATGACATCATAGCTTAATTTATTCTGTTTATCATTAGTTGGTTTTCTTCAACTTAAGAAGGACCTATGGGTGACAAAAAGGTTAATTGAGTTTTAACTTTGTTGTGACCAGAGGCTCTTCCCAACTTGAATACGATCGTCTAATGAAAGTCAGAACAAAAATAAACACACCAAAGTTTATGCACCTACAGAGTGGCACTTTTTCTTATAGAAACACAGAATTATACGAGTGGTGGCACAATATGACTAGAATTATAAAGTGTGTCTACTTCATCGAATCTAAATCATCCTCACCCTCATCCTCATCTGACTCATCCTCTTCTGAATAATCCTCATCTGACTAATCCTCATCTGACTCCTCATCAGAGTCGGTGAACCCTTCCAGTGACCGCTGAAGGTACAGGAGGGAAGGCAGTATGGTAGTCAACCTAGTGATTACTTCTGTAATAGTTAGTCGGTCATCCTGTTGGTACTCTACCATGTCAGCCACAAGTTCCTCAAGTCCCTCCGGCCAAGCACTCAGTCGTCCAGCCTTCATCTGTTTCACGACCAGTCTTTCAAACATAATACCAAGAGAAAAAATGTCACTAGCAAAAGATGCCCCCCTGTTATAGAACAATTCAGGTGCGTACCACTTATACATAATGTATCTAGTGACATCATTGTTCCTTGTACGTTCAACCTGATCTACTAGTGCCCCCAATCCAAAGTCAATCAAGGCGGATTCAACCTCGCCATGATCAGCCATAGGAATCTTGACAAGTACATTGTCTGATTTGATATCATTATGTAGAACCCCTGCTTCGTGTACCTGCTGTAAGCTGCGTGCCAGTGCCAAGAACACTTCTACCAACCCTCGAGCAGTAAGACGGTTATATACACTCTGTAGAGTCTTGCCCTCCACACAAGACAGGAAGAGACAAGGGCGGTCACAGCAGTTGGCATGCAAAACTGGGGAGCCTCCAGCACCCTGCAAATGATCTAGCAATACAGCCTCACGCCAGAAAGCCTGCAACATTGTACGATCTACTCTCTTACCCAGTTTGCATACTAGATATTTACCTTTGTGCCGAAACAGAAATGTTTCACAAGAGCCACCAGAGCTAAGAAAACGCTTAGAAACCAGATGAGGTTTTAGCAGTTTATAAGAAAAGGTACAGCTTGGAAGCTGATTCGGCAGTATACACTTGTGAGAAGATGGTTTATCAGGAGGGTCAATGAAGAAATCTAGACAGGCTAGGACGTGAGCCAAATGAGGCCTGTCACACCCTTGGTACTCTGCACTGTTGGCCATCCATTGGCAGAATTCCTGGAGTCCAGTAGGATAGCAGGAAACCAAAGACTTCTGCATCAAAACCTCCCAAGTGTGGAGGAATGCGCGACCAAGTGACCTAATATCAGCATCAGAACGAGTGCATGTGTTGCCGACCTGATCGTTGACAGCGAGGGGTGTGATGGACATGACTATCTTAGCATTGTGACCCGCTGTGTAAACTACCCCTGAAGTGATATCGTTGAGTAGGTGGCCATTTCGGTGTAGTGCAGCTAGACCCAATACAGTAGCCCTCAGCTCCCGCAGCCAGGGAACCGTCTTATACATAACCTTGTTGGTCATTATGCTCAACAATTAATTGTGTAGGCTAGTATATATCGTTAATTATTACGTTATATGATTAACTACGAAAAGTAGCTTCTAACTATTACGTTATATGATTAATTACGAAAAGAAGCTTCGAGCGAACGAATAACGCGTCTAATCACTGCACTTGTAGGCACAGGAATGAGGACTGTCTTTTTGAACGCCGGTGGTGTAACCTTTATGCTTCTTAGGTATAGGATAATATTATATTTGCTGTTGTGTTTCTTTATTTTCACTATACTTTACTTCAATTATGTTTTTCCCAAAACTAATAACTATAAATAACTATAAATAACTATAAAATAGTGATATATATTAAAAATTTAAAAACAAAAATTTATGTGTTTATATTAAAGTTAGCGGTTTAAAACGTTTTCTTTATTTATTGTACCATAGAACACCACAGTTTAATGGGTAGCTTAAACAAAGGATATGAGGTGTAGGCCTACTACGATAACACCCTCACACAATTATTATTATACCTGCGAGCACACCCACACTCACACCTTCAGTAACAAGGTACCCCAAAGTGTTGGGGCTTTCACTTAAGGGTTAATGGTACTCATTCGAAGCACAGTTTCAAGCTCCAGAAATCACGTCACATAACGAAAAGGAACAACTTCTGATTCGTATTTCTTTTAGGCCCGGATCTGAAGCTGTCGATTTTATCGTATGCTACTTACCAATATGTATCATTCTTGTTGGAGATGCACAATAAATATATATAAATAAATCACCTGTACCTGATGGTTTGCATCCACGTATAATCAAGGAAGGAATGGACCAAATGGCTACACCGTTGAAAATATTATTTGAATATTCCCTCAACACTGGTGAGATACCAGAAGACTGGAAGATTGCAAATATAACTGCAATTTACAAGAAGGGAAATATAGCTAGAGCTGACCCAGGAAACTATAGGCCGATCAATTTAACAAGCATCAAGAAACCAAAGTCCTCAAAGTCAAAGACCATCTGGACATGAGAGGCACTCAATTCCTGGCAGCAACCTCCACAAACTAACACCACCCACTACACTACATGGCAACACACCCACAGACGCCAAGAAATATCAAAACAACACCCAGCACCCGGTTTCACACACACATACTGTCTTCTCTCCCTCCCTGCCCACCCCAAACCAGCTTCCAGAAGCACATCCATACTCATATCTCTCGCCGTTCCATCCAATCACTTATAGACAATTAACACACAGATGCAGGTACGACCTCCAGAAATCCATCCTTCTGAATCCTCCCTTCCTCGCGAGGACAGAGTCCACCTGGCCAGGCTGAGACGTGGGCACCATCCAGCTCTTCTGAGCTATCAGAAGAGACTGGATGTCTCCGTCGAAGACACGTGCCCGAGATTTAACACAGTACGTACCCCATACCATTGGACACATCCTAGAAGACTGCATTTCACACAATCTCTGATGCCAACAACACAATCTACACTCCTTGAGAGCTCTGTGGAAAAGCCCGACCGTGGCCATGGCCTTCCTGAGGGACTCGGGGCTGTTCGGCCAGGCAACTTATGACAACAACAACAACAATAAGCATCATATGCAAGATATTTGAATCCCTTATCAGATAAAACATAATGGACGATGGATCAAGTGCAAAAAACTCAAGGTTTTTAGCCCTAAGCAGTTTGGTGTTCTATCAGTCGTTCTACTGTTTCACAGCTCATTAAGGTTATTGACCAATGGATGGATATAGCCTGCTGGAAAATGGAGACTCCGTGGATATCAAATAGTTTGATTTGATGAAGTCATTTGATAGAGTTCCTCTCAAAAGACTGCTTGCAAAGTTAGAGAACTATAATATCAAACACAAAATTCTGGTATGAGTAAGGGTTTTTCTCAAGAACAGGAGGCAGAGAGTCATCGTAAATGGACACACATCAGAGTGGACAGAGGTGATGAGTGGTTTATATATTTATTTGCAGATGATACAAAGATATTCCATACAATCAAAGATGAAAATTACTGTCATAAAATGCAAGAGCTAGGACAAAAATAACATGAAATTATGGTCAGAAAAATGGTTACTGTAATTTCATTCTGAAAAATGTAAGCAGATGAGAATTGCTAGATCAGATGTTGGCCGCATTTAGAATATGCAAATCAGGTATGGTGTCCATTTCTGATAAAGGATATTAATGCAGTAGAGAATGTACAGCGTAGGGCAACCAAATTTATTCCGGAATCTAAAAACTTGAGTTGCGAGGAAAGGCTGCGGAAAATGGGTTTACCTACTCTAGCATACCGAAGGATTAGGGGTGATATTTAAAGAATCCCTGAGAAGATGCAACCCTATGAGCATAGTGAGCATACCTCCCTAGCATCCTATCCATCACTAAAGGTACTCCCAGAAGATCCCTGGAAGAGGATAAACAGCCTGCTCCTTCAGCTCTAAATCGCTCTCACTACTACTGATACGGTCGATGGGTTGTTTTGATAATTGAGGTAGTTGTTCTGTATTATTTTGTTATGATTAATTTGTGGTTCTTGTATTCTCCATGCTCTACTCAACCTTTATCAAACTTCTTTACGGGCTCTGAGTTTACAACCAAGATTAGGAGATTATTCCAATGAGCTATGTGTACATCTCAAATTCATAGCTATATACCTCAGAACAAAACAATAAAACAAATATAATACAATAAGTTTAAAATTCCTTTATCACGCCGTGGTGTAGTGGATTAAAAGCTTCTGAATGTCGGAGGTTCGATCTCGGCTGTGAGTATTTAACACTCGCCCGCTAAAGGGTTAAACAAATTATATAATATTTTCGGTTGTCTGTGTGCAGGGTGTCAAACGACGCTGTTTTTTTGAGTGATAACGCAATTAACTTTTTGTATAATAACAGAAACTCCCCCCCCCCAAAAAAAAAAAAGTAGGCTAGGCTAAATTGACACAATTTTGGTCTCCATATTTTCCATCTTGATTGTTTTTTTATTGCAGGAAATACTGTTTTAGACACCTAAATTCTAAAAAAAAAAATCTGGCGGGTATGCCCCCGGACCCCCCTAGAGCTTGCGCCTTCGCCGCGCTATAATGATAACAAAATAATAAACCATAATGATAACACAATTCATATTTTGTGGATTGACACCCTGTCTGTGTGTGTGTGTTCTTAATAGGCGGCCGCAGTTTTGGACCTGAGGCGCTGAAACTTTGCATGTGGGTGTCAATTGACCTGGGTTAGGTCATAGACGGGGCGAGGCCACGATCGGAGGTCGTTTCGAGGCCGAAATTGAAAACAAAATGAAAAAAATTGAAAAAAATGGCCGTTTGGGGCAGGAGGCGGCCTTCGATCGAAAAGGTGTATGGAACAAAAGTTGTTTGCAGCCCCCCAATATGGGGATACGGATGAGGTCAGATCCAAAATCGGAGGTCATTTAGCGGCCGAAATCGAGGTCGCCGTTAAATGAGGCACAGGGAGGTCGAGGCCGGTGATTATGGTAGTAGTAGTATTGTGATGATTGTGGTAGTAGTGATTGATGATGGTGATTATGGTAGTAGTAGTGGTGGTAGTAGTGATGGTGATTATGGTGATTACCCGGCCAACGCCGGGTACCCCTGCTAGTACAATATATATTGCATAATGCATTACTCTATAACTATTAAAGATAGACAAATTATGATTGCACAATTACCATTATTCAGTTTATAAAGGGCCTCCAGCATTTAACAGGCTTTGAACTATTTCATTTAACCTGAGCGCGGTGAGCCTATGGTATTTAAAACGTCCCACTGGGCGAAGGTATTATGGGTAAATCTCGACGAATTTCGTAATTTTACGATAAATATCGTTATTACTTATTCATATGCACCTATTTTACGTTTAATATGAAGATATTAATATGTAACAACAATAAAACAAGTGGGAATAGTATTTGTGAGGTGAAAAAGACGAATTATTGCCGACCGTACAGTCATGAGGTGAGAGGCGCGCGAGCCAAACACTTTCTCCTCTCGAGGCCTGAAGCGAGACAGATGTCTCGCTAGTGAAGTCTCTCTCTTGCCACGATCTCTATATGCGTCCCAGATGACCTTGAAACCGGGTGGGAGATATTGCCGCGGAAAATAAACCGATAAACAAGGGAATAGGAGGAAAAATAGGTGATAACTGAAGGGGGGGGGGGTGAGGAGGGGAAGGGAGGGTTGACATATGTGGAGGAGTGATAGGAGGTATGGAGGGGAATTATCTCACTTAATCACACGTTTCCTTGTTTTGAGTGCCAGTGGGATGTTTTGAAAGGCTTTTATAGGCCTTGGCTCATATGAGGACGCTCGCCTTCATAGGGTTCAAACTCATATGAGGACGCTCGCCGTTCTTGGGTTAATCCTTTTTACTACCACAGGTCCTTCTTAAACTGCACAAAATCGTGATTCAGTTTACCGAAAAAGGGCCTACACCGATTCACAGATTTCGAACTATCTACCTTGGATATTTTACTACCACAGATCCTTCTTAACTGCATGAAATATATAATATAAATATAGCTAGAATAAAAGTGAAAGGACGTCGCCGGTACGGAATGAGAGTAGTGATGATTGCCCGTAAAAATTGAGGGAAAAAGCGCTCGTGTGATACCGGCTTTACATTACCCACCGAGGACATTACACACCCAGCACACATCGCAACTGACACACTTTGCATTTAAGGGACGACTGGCCGTTTGTTTGGTCTATTAATTAATGTATTCATAATTATATTTTTTTAGTTTCCTCCCTAGACCTCCACAAAGCTTAGAAAAACACCCCCTAGAAACCCGCTTCAAGATAAATTTCCCGGCCAAAGGCCGGTTTCTCTTAAAATTGCAGGCTCGCTTTCGCTCGCCAGGAAATAATCGACACCTAAATGGCACGAAAGGTCTTAAAATTGACAACGAAATAGGGCGAAAGGTGTTAAAATCGCCAAACTAAAGGGCCGAACGTCTTATAATCTCAAAACTAGTGGGGCTTAACATTACGGAGAAGGGGGTCCAGGAAAACGGTCTGCCTCCCCTTAAGTTGCTTGGTTGGTTGATTTCTCATATTTCACATTTTTCTACTGAAAAATGGACATAGTCCTATTTATGTTGGATAGGGATCTTGGGGTGTTTTACAAAGCTTGATGGAGACCTAGCGAGGAAGCTAAACCCCCCCCCAAAAAAAAAAAAAAAAATAAAATAAAATAAATAATAATAATCAATAGATATACCTAATAATTACATAACGTCTCCTTAATCAGGTATTCTTATAAATATATCAAAGGGATTCTCAGTTAATTGATGTTTGAAAATCTAGAATACTATTTGAGTACAAATTAAGGGGAGACTGACCGTTTGTTTGGTATATAAATTCATGTATTCATATATTTTTTTAGTTTCCTCCCTAGACCTCCATCAAGCTTAGAAAACCCCCCCTAGACCCCCTTTCAAGATAAATGTGTACATTTTTCGGTAGAATAATGTCCCGACCAAAGGCCGGTTTCTCTTAAAATTGCAGGCTCGCTTTCGCTCGCCAGGAAATAATCGACACCTAAATGGCAAGAAAGGTTTTAAAATTGACAACGAAATGGGGCGAAAGGTGTTAAAATCGCCAAACTAATGGGCCGAACGTCTTCTAATCTCAAAACTAGTGGGGCTTAACATTACGGAGAAGGGGGTCCAGAAAAACGGTCTGCCTCCCCTTAAGCACATACTCTAGGACTTGAACATGTAGGTGTTTGGTGCCTATAACTATGAGAGAGAGAGAGAGAGAGAGAGAGAGAGAGAGAGAGAGAGAGAGAGAGAGAGAGAGAGAGAGAGAGAGAGAGAGAGAGAGGAGAGAGAGAGAGAGAGAGAGAGAGAGAGAGAGAGAGAGAGAGAGAGAGAGAGAGAGTGAGCGAGCAAGCGAGAGAGAGAGAGAACACTAATTACCCCAGGAAACGAGCACTTATCAAACAGTAGGTAGAGCTAAATTGAGGAACAATTGACCACTTGCGAGTTTCAGGGTATAAGGAAGTTCGGCCTGTAAACATCGATAATTAATAAACACAAATATATTAATTATGTAGGTTTCTGATGGATAGAAATTATGCGGAATTTGGTTTTATGTTTTTAAGAATGTACTACAACCTTATTTATGTTTTTAAGAATGTACTACAACCTTATTTATGTTTTTATGAATGTACTACAACCTTATTTATGTTTTTAAGAATGTACTACAACCTTATTTATGTTTTTATGAATGTACTACAACCTTATTTATGTTTTTATGAATGTACTACAACCTTATTTATGTTTTTATGAATGTACTACAACCTTATTTATGTTCTTATGAATGTACTACAACCTTATTATGTTTTATGAATGTACTACAACCTTATTTATGTTTTTATGAATGTACTACAACCTTATTTATGTTTTTATGAATGTACTACAACCTTATTTATGTTTTTATGAATGTACTACAACCTTATTTATGTTTTATGAATGTACTACAACTTTATTTATGTTTTTATGAATGTACTACAACCTTATTTATGTTTTTATGAATGTACTACAACCTTATTTATTTTATGTTTTATGAATGTACTACAACCTTATTTATGTTTTTAAGAATGTACTACAACCTTATTTTTTATGTTTTATGAATGTACTACAACCTTATTTTTTTATGTTTTATGAATGTACTACATCCTTATTTTTTATGTTTTAAGAATGTACTACAACCTTATTTATGTTTTATGAATGTACTACAACCTTATTTATGTTTTTATGAATGTACTACAACCTTATTTATGTTCTTATGAATGTACTACAACCTTATTTATGTTTTTATGAATGTACTACAACCTTATTTATGTTTTTATGAATGTACTACAACCTTATTTATGTTTTTAAGAATGTACTACAACCTTATTTATGTTTTTATGAATGTACTACAACCTTATTTATGTTTTTATGAATGTACTACATCCTTATTTATGTTTTTAAGAATGTACTACAACCTTATTTATGTTTTTATGAATGTACTACAACCTTATTTTAGCTGGTAATTCTGTTAATTATCGATGTCTACAACTCCAACTTCCTTAAGGGGAGATTTCCACTTGAGGGACTTTTTTCTTGACCCCTTTCTCCCTTATGTCTAGCCCCATTGCTTTTGAGATTTTAAGACGTTTGCCCCATTAGTTTGGTGATTTTAAAATTTTCCGCCCCATTCTGTCAATTTTAAGATCTTTTGTGCCATTTAGGTGTTGATTGTTTCCTGACGAGCGATAGCGAGCCTGTAATTTAAGAGTATCCGGCCTTTGGCCGGGAAATTTTTCTACCGAAAAATGTACAAATTTATCTTGAATGGGGGTCAAGGGGGTGAAATTTTAAGATTGCTGGAGAAGTAGGAAACAAACTAAAAATCTCCCCTTAAAGAACGAAACTCGCAAGTGGTCAATTGCGCACACCCACAAAGCACCTGCACAAGCCACACTTACTATGTACTCTGAAATCCGCAACTGCATACACACTTATGCAGTAACAATAGCGACACTAACTCGCGGAAAAATGTTATTTTAATACCACGAATTTTCCGAGTGTTTGTTATAAACAAAATAGGTAATTTGCATCAATATATAGTATTTGTAATTAATTAGAAATCTCGGGAAAACGGTAAATCTACAGTTATACTACCCCTCCCCCACTACCCCCCACCACCTCCCCCCTCCCCCCTTCAAAACACGCCTTTTAGCGTGTTTTTGGATGGTTCAGCAGACGCGGAAACTGGAAAAAAACTTATTTTGATAACAAATTATCACCAACCAGATACGAGTTTTTCAGGTAATTTGTTGTTTTTATTTTTTTATTTGATATACAGTGTTGTTTAATACTAAGGACCGTCGCATTTTAGTATTTTTAACATTAGCCTAACCTAACCTAACTTAACCTAACCTAACCGAAAAGTAACCTGTTTCCGCGACGGTCTAAACTCCCCCTCACGTTCCCTGTTTATGGGTGCGCGACGGTCTAAACCCTGCTCACGTTCCCTGTTTATGGGTTTGCAATACTTCAATGTATCTATTTCAAGTCAAATATACATTTCCGCGCATCATCAAACCATACTAAGTCTACTACTAATAATATTAACCCATTAGTACCAACAGAATAGCGACAAAATAGGGGTAGTATAACTGTAGATTTATCAACACATTTTCATATGATCTTTACAGCTATCGATGACTGAAAGTACCGTATTGACAACCTTGTTACGAAAAAGACATTTTAGTACCATACTTTTTTATTAGGTTTTGCCGAGGGTTAAAACAAATTTTCTTATGATCTTTAGAGCATTATAGATTCAATATTTATCTTCAAATATATCAACAAAATTCGTGGTATTAAAATAACATTGAACCTAACTGGCCTATAAACCTAACGTCAGGAACAAACATTTTGAAATTAGCCTCACTGCCCCGAAACTATCTTGTGAAACAACTATATTAAATAAAGGTGCGAGCCAATTCCCTGTAATTACCAAATGTGAGCCAATTCCCTATTATTACCAAATATATAACTACAAAGAATAATCATTACAGGGAATAGGCTCGCAGCCTTATTATACATAATTTATTAGGAACAATGTAGGTCTATGGAATCCTTATACTTTACTCATGTATAATCCACTGTGGGAGAATATTTTTGATCACATTTATAAAACCCGATATTAATAGTAAAAACGCCCATTCTAATCAATTTCAGTGCTCTTTCGGACATCCTCACTGTTTACAAACGCCTTTATGCAGTATAATCGATATTTACCCCCTGCTGGCAACACAGATGACGATTTCAATAATTCATAGGGGGGGGGCAAAGCCCTCAACCCATCGTGTATCCCACATTGGAATTATAACTAAGACCACGAAAACACTAATTTCTCATAATCTGGAGGAAAAAACATGAAATATACTGGTGCGAGCCTGTTCCTTATAATTACCCAAAGAATATAACCAGGAAAACACGAAAAAAACATTTGGCGATTAGGCCTATTTCACCATAATATGGGTGGCTATAATAGCTCCCGTTTTCTCTCACGAGCCAAGACAAGGTTGTTCCGTTTCTAAACAACAAAAACAACAATGTCCCCTACTTTGTAAACATTGAATAAAACCACGGCCATAACTCCTACATCAACTTAAGAAAGTAATGAGTTCGCCAAATACAGTAGTTGATATAAAAAAATATGCAGTAGGCTACTTACCACAAAACCTGCATGCCAGCTTCTAGCAGACCAACTTCCCGAATTCCAACTGAACTGAACCACAGCTGCATCTCCGCCACCAAGGACGGAGGACAGCCATGAATGTAAATGTAGATCCGACCAGAACCAAAAATTCGATGAAAGAACGTTCTGCGAGTTCTAAAACCGCAACTTTAAAGGTTTTCTATGCAAACGCTCGTAGCATACGCAATACATTTTCAGATTTAGAGGAACTAGTGTTTACAGAAAATTATGATGTGATTGGCATAACAGAATCTTGGCTCAATACACAAGATAGAGACTTTTTAGCAGAGTATTCGCTTCCCGGTTATGTAATGTTTGAGAACAGCCGAATAAATAAAAATGGAGGTGGCGTTTTATTTTATATCAAAGAAAGTCTTAACCCGACCCTCGTGTCAAAACCTCAAATTGTGAACGTCGACACATCTTTTGTGCTAATAAAGAATAATAAAGGTACAAAAATAATACTTGCGTTAATATACAGACCTCCAGCTCAATCAGTGCAAACTGACCGAGAAATTTACGAACAAATTGCAGATGTAAGTAACTCACAAGATACCGTAATTTTTGGCGACTTTAATTTACCTGTGACCAAGTGGGGCGATACTCTTACTTCACACTCCGGATATGACTTGTATACGAACTTGCAAGAGAGTTCGCTTTATCAATTTGTTCGAACGCCGACCCGTGGTAATAACGTTCTTGACATTGTACTTGCAAACAAAAGAAGAATTGATAGAGAATTTGAATGTTGGTGATGAATTCAGTAACAGCGACCATCGTACGATAACTTTCACTTTAAAGTTTACTAGTAACGAACCAAATAGTAGCATCGAAAAAGTCCCTAATTTCAAGAAAGCAAACTTCCATAAACTTAGAGCTATGTTTAAAGAAACTGAATGGAGCTTTTTAATTAACAATAACGACATAAATACATCTTGGAAGTTATTCGAAACCACTTACCTAAAAGCAGTGCAAGACTGCATACCATCGAAAATACGGCGTCCAGGCCATAATAATAAGCCCAAATGGTGGAATAAAGATATTTCAACCTGCCTGCTTGCTGAAAAAATTGCTAATGATAGATTAAAATCCTCACAAAATGACGAAGAACGGGTGTGAAATTTGTAGAGCTACGACGCAAAGCCAAAAAGTTAATTAAGCAAAGTAAAAAGACCTTAGAGTTACATATTGCGAATCAAAGTAAAACAAACCCGAAAGAATTCTATAGTTATATCAGAAAGAAAAAAGTAGTTACTTCAACTGTTGGACCGTTAGTCGATGAAAAAGGAGAATACACCAAAGACGAAGTACAAATGAGTAATGCCCTCAATACCTTCTTTGCATCAGTTTTTACAAAAGAAGACCTCCGTGATATCCCTACACTATCGCCGATTCAGATTGATAATTCAGATGTTCTAAGCAATATCACCGTTACAGAGAGAGAAGTATTGAATTGTTTAGATAAACTCAAGGTAAATAAAACGCCAGGACCTGATACAATCTCGCCTAGAGTTCTAAAGGAAGCTAAGAATGAGCTCTCCAAACCACTGACATTACTATTCAATAAATCCTTGCAGTCTGGAACTATGCCTGATCAGTGGAAGCTAGCCAACGTAACACCGATATTCAAAAAGGCAGCAAATCCCTACCCAGTAACTATCGTCCAATTAGCTTAACCTCAGTTGTATGTAAAATGCTAGAAACGGTCATACGAGACAGACTCGTAAATCACTTAGAGGAAAATAACATACTTAAAGATACTCAACACGGCTTTCGCAAAAAACGTTCCTGTTTAACAAACCTCTTAGACTTCTTCCACGATATCCTCAACCTCTACGATGAGAGTAAAGCTGTAGATATTATATACCTTGATTTTCAAAAGGCCTTTGACAAAGTTCCCCACAAACGTTTACTGCTAAAACTAAAAGCGCATGGAATACAAGACGGGTGTGTTGAAATGGATAGAAAATTGGCTCAGCAACAGAAAGCAAAGGGTAGTCATAAACGGTAAGGCATCTAAATGGACCAATGTAAGTAGCGGGGTACCCCAGGGATCGGTACTAGGACCAATTCTCTTTCTAATTTACATCAACGACATAGATGAGGGTCTCACCTGCACAATCTCAAAATTTGCTGACGATACAAAAATTGCAAATAGCGTACTCTCAAAAGAAAAAGTTGACGATATGCAACACAATCTAGATAAATTGTCATGTTGGGCCCAAATTTGGCAAATGAGTTTCAATGCGGATAAATGTAAAGTACTACATGTCGGATACCTAAATGAGAAAGCAAACTATTCGATGAATGGCACTCAGCTTAAGAATGTAAACAGAGAAACTGATCTGGGAGTAACAATATCGAGTAACCTAAAACCGAGTCAACAATGTTCAGAAGTTGTTAAGAAGGCAAACAAAATAATTGGCTTTATAGGCAGGTCATTTGAGCATAAATCCAAAGAAGTTATCCTAACCCTTTACAATTCCTTAGTCCGCCCTCTTCTGGAATACTGCGTTCAATCCTGGTGCCCTTATTACCAAAAAGATATAAACAAGCTAGAACGAGTTCAACGTAGAGTTACCAAAATGATACCTAGCCTAAAGAACAAACCATACGAAGAGCGTCTTAGAGAATTAAATCTATTTCCTTTAACCCAGCGCAGATTAAGAGGCGACTTAATTCAAGTGTTCAAAATCATCAAAGGCATCGACAATATGAACTGTAGTAAGTACTTCACTATCGACCAATCTAATTACACGCGGGGAAACGGTTGCAAAATTATTGGTAAATCTTTTAACTCGCACGAAACTAAGAATTTCTTTCAATCGAGTTGTCAACTTGTGGAATGGGCTTCCCCGAGACGTTATAGACTGCAGCACCGTTGATTCATTTAAATTCCGCCTAGACAAATATCTCGCATCAAACCCGCGACTGACTGCGTTTGTAAATGAATAACTTTATCCTCCCCTCAGTTACTAACCCATATGTCCCCTACTAACTTCCTAGTCCTGCCACGTTAGTGGCAGGGCAGTAGTTCCCTTTCCAATGTTCCCTTACCCACTCTAAACCACTGTTTGGACACTTGATCCTCAGTGTTTTGGAGGACAAGCAGCCTAGAAGGGTTACTAGATCTGTTGTTGCTTGATTTCCTTTGTACTCCTTTGTACCAATAAATCCACTTAATTCTCGCCTTTCTCTTCTTATTTCCGCTTCCACAGTAGCTTCAACAATGGCACATAAGATTCAATTACACGCACACGCAAGTCTATAGCAACTGGCACTGTATTACGAGCATAAATAGCGAATTATTGAACACTGGCGAGAACACGGGTTGTCTGTTTTGGTCCGTACAGGGCAGGGAGAGAGATTCCAGTGGTGCCAGATCCGAGTGTCGACATTTCCTGAGTTTCCGCGTCGAAATATCCCCTTTTACGCCGAAAATTAACTGTTTATTCGTCTAGTTCGCGCGTGTTTTGTTTTTCTTGTTAGTTTTTGACTGATTCATAGATCATTGTTTAATCTTGTAATGCTTGTAAATAAATGTACCTATGCAGCGTTAAATTTTCACCATCTGGCAACACTGACTGAGCCTCTTTGCAGGGATTTAACTTATTTAGTCTGTGATCGGGCTTTCTACTGTAATTAGTTTCTGATTATTCAATTTAATGTATAATTGCTTGATGTCTACTTAGTTCTGTGTTCTATTATGATACCGGCAGACGATTTTATTCAACCTAGGAGCAAAATGTCCGTATCAAGGGTTAGTGAGTTTACCCTTTCAAGATCAGATTACGCATTTCTTTTCCGTTTTCTGGCTATTATCACACATTATTCAGATTAGGGAAGGTATATGGAAATCAGACCACTTGCGAGTTTCGTTCTATAAGGAAGTTGGAGTAGAGTAGTAGACATCGATATTTACCAGAATTACCAGCTATAATACGGTCGTAGTGCATTTATAAATACATAAAACCCAATTCAACTTACTTTCCATCCGTCAAAAACTTATGTTATTATTGTATTTCTGTTTAATATCGATGTATAAGGCTCCAACTTCCTTATAGAACGAAAGTCGCAAGTCGGCAAAAGGCTGTCTTTACCCTTATAATACCCTCAAATTCCTCAATCCACAATAATATGAAGACAAACTATCATAAAAAACCCTAATACGTAAAATAGTGTTAATGCTGAGTCTAGAAATCCCAAACAAACTACTCATTATTCTCTCTCTCTCTCATTATCTATCTATCTATTTATCTATCTATCAATCTATCTCAAACTAATTACTCTCGCTCTCACTATCCATCTTTCTGTCTATCTATCTATATACGCATCTATTTATCTATCTATCTCACAAACTACTCATTACTCTCTCTCTCTCTCTATCAATCTATCTATTTATCTATCTATATATCTAAGTGTAAATCTATCTATGTATCTCTCAACTCTCTCTCACATAGGCCTACTGTAGACCAACTACCTGCACAATGGAGCTTATAAGAACATAAGAACATAAGAAAATGGGAGTCTGCAGAAAGCCGATTGGCCTACACAAGGCAGATCCCTGTCACACCCAACCCTGATTATATGGCCTAATTATAAGCCCAGCTTAAAAACACCATTAGGACTTACCTCACCGAAACGGTCAGAGGTCAGAAAAACGGGGATCTGCAGATCCCCACATCTGGCCCACACCTGACAGATCACCCGCACACCCAACCCATCTCGTCCATATTATACTCAATAATTATAATTATACTCAATAAATAGGTGTGGACGTTTACAGCCCATTTGCTCCAGCCCTTCCTGATTTACAAGGGACTAGGTAGGGTGTCACAATGAACAGACTATTGATTATCCATTTATTTATATAGCATACATTTATTATACGTTGCATTTCTCCTAATATCATGTTTTTAGCTATTCGTTTCTTCCTTTTCATCTTCTTCCTTCTTTTCCGTTTGTTTCTCCTTTGTACTCTTCCTCTTCTTCGGCATGTATCCTCCTCCTCCTCCTCCTCCTCCATCTCCTCCTCCTCCTCCGGTGAAAAAGGAAAACATTAGTCACACCCCAACAGAAGAAGGACAAAACTCTACATAGCACACATTGGGAACCTGATAAAAACACCGTATACTTATAAAAACAGACAACATATATAATAAACACTATATGAGGAGGAGCACATTGTTGACAACGGTTCGCATATAGCTTCATCAGGTCAATGTACTCCAAATATTGAGATGAAAGATAAGCTATACCAAATAACAAACAAATCCAAATATATATCTGTTTACAATCTCAATAACGAAAATAGGACAGCAACTTCAAATAATAAAACTAATACAACTCCGAATAAAAAGAGGAAAGCTATTAAAAAAAAAAGGACAACCACTAAGTATCTCAATGCTTAGGTTCGGTGTGGTACAGTACATCCAATCGTCTTTGTCATAATGTTATATATATACTGTGTATATATATATATATATATATATATATATATATATATATATATATATATATATATATATATATATTATAAGTTGTATGGCTGTAAGTATTTCTTCTATCTATGGCAAAAAATATACAGTATATAAATACAAAAACAAAATTAAATAAACAAATAATTGACTTAGACAGATCAATATCGTGTGTGGTACCCCAGGCCAGGGTTAACAGTGCACCAGGATCCAACCATTGATCTACCAGACTCCGAATGATGGCAGTGATAATGGCGCAAGTCGACCATGATAATATAGCGTAGTACAGTCACCTCCGTATGTTCATGGTCCAAAACAGAGGCCGGGTTACGGTGACTTGAGGTACTGGGCATGGTGATTACAGTGACCTATTACTACTACTGTTGGTCATGGTGAGCGAGGGTCAAAGCACGAACCATCATATGACCTGTTGGTTAGTCATCCTAGGTCATCACCAGGACACGTAGGATATGGTCACTCGGATACCACACACGATTAACAGATATTTAGTTAGTTAAAATAGGACTTCAGAGGCTATCAACCCTTCCGGATTATTAAGCCAGCACACTGTAGGTCAAGTACATGTTCAGGAATGGGGCCCCTTATCGAGAACCCCAGTCCCTTGATTAACAGGTAAACACAGAGTGTTTACGATGTGTTTTTTTTTTTTTTTTTTTTATAATACTAAACGTTTCATAGTTCGGGCTTGGTATAAAATGAGAATGTGGAAATAACTTTGAAAAGTTGACAGAATGAATATATACACCTGAAGAATATGTATAACTTTTGTTCTAGTGATGATGATGATGATAGGTATGTTTTCCGTGTGGGAAGGGGGGGGGGGGGTGTAATCAAAGACAAGGAAATTGCAGAAACAAAAAAATATATATATAAAATGACCAATACTACTAGGCAATCCCGAGAGAGAGTAAGAGAGTGAGAGTGAGTGTGCGAGAGGAAAGCAAAGACAAAATTGAAAATAGGAAAGAAAATACACATGACAATAGACCAAAAATAATTATGCAGACAAAAAATACAAATACCTGAAAATACCAGCATATGTTACAGAATAATTCCAACGCAGAGCACAACAAATACGTAGTGTCCACCCTCAAGGCACACAGACAACTGAATACCCCCTACAGACTTTCCGAACTATATGGTATCGAATCAGCTGGGTTGGAATTCACAGAACTAACCATGCACTGCTAGAAATCGAGGTCATAAAAAGTGTATGAGTACAAATGTTAAAGGGTATATAATTGATATATATAATCATTGGGTATATTGATGGTGATATACCTTCATATTCTTAAATACATAAAATCATTGGATATAATTATAGTGAATTATTTCTGTATTTTTATAAGAGATGGGTCTATTAATACTAATATATCCAATGATTACAGAAGATATGTACTAGAGAGTGTTAACCTAAATAGTATACTAACCGTAATAAATTAGCTACAGAGAGAGAGAGAGAGAGAGAGAGAGAATCAGTGAGTGAGTCCAGAACCTAAGACAAAGCCAAGTAGTTCCCCGAGCGATTTTCTGGTTCAGAGCTTCATAGGAGAGGGCTGCTCGGTCTGAGAGGTTTAATGCCGCGACTCACTATTTGGCAGGTTCGGAATAAAAAGGTCGATTTGGCGTGATTTGCTGTCTTGGTTTTGAGAATCGATATTTCAGATTTTAGATTTATGTTTTGTATTTTTGATTTGTTATAATTATTTTATTATTGTTATCGTTTATTATTATTATTTTAATTATTATTTGTTGTTAATTATTATTATTATTATTATTATTATTATTATTATTATTATTATTATTATTATTATTATTACTATTACTGTTGTTGTTGTTGTTGTTGTTGTTGTTGTTATTATTTGTATTGTTTTGTTTTTATTGTTATTATTGAATTATTATATTTGGCAGTTATTATTATTATATATTTTTTTTTCTCTCTCTTTCTCTCTCTCTCTCTCTCTGATTTGTATTATTGATTTATGTGTGTGATCACAAAATGCATGTGATTGTATTATATAATCATTATTATAATATATTTATATTTATTACATATATATAACTATACGTGTATGAGTTTTCCTTTAGCATATACAGTATAGTTTAGCTAAATGCAAAATTATATAGCTTTCACTCTTTCAATTGCCTTCCACATCCTTTTGTAACGTATATAGTATATTATTGGAGTTACATAGAGTTACGTCAGTACACAGGCTGCACAGACCTTGCAGTCCCTACTAGGCAGTCTGTACTTAATCCTAAAATGGGATTTGCTACAAAGTGGATGGTAAAGGCAGAACATCAGAAGGCTCTCTCCCCACCCACCACATCCTCCAAACTTGGGTCAGCATGAAATTTAGTTGGGTATACACATGGTAAAAATAATAATAATACTAATCTTTACATCATGGGTATACAGGCCCCTCAACAGAATGATCACATTTCTACTGGGAAATTCATAGTAAAGAAGTTGAGAAATATTGTATACTACTGACGGTTAACACAACATTTTATTATTACTTTTTTTTTTTTTTTTTTTTTTTTTTTTTACAGTATAGGAATGAAAGGGGTAAAACCTAACTCCAATAACCCTCTGACTCCCACAGATATTTCCTAAACTGCTTAAAATCGTCTAATAGTAGCCAGAATATAATGAAGAAACGCTCATTCGTATACTGAAAGAGTTAACTAAGCGCACATACGAACACACACACATGCGTCTAGTCAAACGCACGTACGAACACACAGCCAGGCGGGCAGAGAGACCCTATAGAATACAGAGACTGGGAGACAGACCCTATAGAATACAGAGACTGGGAGAGAGACCCTATATAATACAGAGACTGGGAGACAGACCCTATAGAATACAGAGACTGGGAGACAGACCCTATAGAATATAGAGACCAGTGAGAGAGACCCTATAGAATACAGAGACTGGCAGAGAGGCAGGGAAAGGTACCTCAGCTAGTAAATACATATACTGTATTTATATCTTTTGCCAGACGTCTTGATTCCTGAGGGGGTGGCCAGGAAGGAAACGTTTTCATCCCCTAGACTTTTCTATTTAAACTATGATGAGTAATATCTCATTATAGGCCTATATGAGATATTTCCAAAACCTTCACATAAAATACATTTATTATTGGTACTGTAGGTCTATTCATTCCGAAATTTGTGTAAGGTATTTTTGAAACACCATATATATATAATATATATATATATATATACTATATATATATATTATATATATATATCTATATATATATATATATATATATATATATAATATATATATATATATATATATATATATATATATATATATATATACATACATAAACATATATATCTATTCTATTCTAAATACTTAGTCCCAATCATCACTTTCCTAAAAAAAAAAATAGTTTTCCCTCTTTTCCTTTTTGGGGGGGGGGGGGGGGCGACTCAAGACAGAACCAGAATAGGGACAACACAACAAAAAACAATGAACACACGAGTGTGAGAGTGATTTGATTTTGATTTTGATTTTGCCCCGAGGGGCGAGTTTATTGAGCAGCGCCCCCCATCCTGTGAGGGGACAACCACTAGTAAGGCGATACATACTGCTCATAGAGCCATTATTCCACTGAAACAACAGCATCGTCGTCTGGTTACATTCATATTTGTGTTTATAAGTCAGGTTGGCATTATTCAGATGTGTTATTATAGTTTCCTCATTTAATTGTCACATGGTCTGTATATACGTATTTCATTAAAAAAAAAGCAAGCAAGCTTGTAGTGACTGAATTATTAATTGACAGGTTGTAAATAATAGCACTACAGAACTAGTGCAATCGTATGAGGAGACTATTCATATTTTCATTACATCAATGATTATTGAGATCATAGTTAGCTGAATACAATTATTACAAAAATAGGCAATGGTATAAATCAACATAATACATAATTTAATACAGGCGGACATAATCATGATCCGGTTCGTTGTGCACTGAGAAGGTGCTGGGGCAATGCCTTCTCTATACATAATTATGTATAGAGAAGGCATTGGCTGGGGTCTGGTGACTGGGTCACGACGGGTAGGGTCCCTCTAGGATGTTTAAGAAGAGACATACACACACACACACCTCCCCTCTCACACTTTCCTCCTCCCTGGAGTACCTTACCTCCTCCTCCTCCCCCCCCCCCCCCTACTCCTCCTCCTCTCCCACCCATTCCTCTACCTCCTACAACCCCCCTCCCTCTCTCCCATAACCACACACCCTACTAAATATTATATTACTATCGGCATGTAAACTTCTCCACTGGTCATATTGCGCTAACTATCCCCTCAATAACCATTATTGTAATAAGAATTTGAAACATGGCTCATATTTGTAAAATATTTGTATTACTATAATTCCATTATAACTTCGGTAGTTGGTAATATTAGTCACATTATGTATGTGACTCTTGGATTCAGCTAACTATGCCCTCAATAACCGTTGATGTAATGAAGAATGTGAAGTGTCCCTCATATGATTGTAATATATTTGTGGTACTATTATTGCATAATAATTAATGTAGTTCGAAATATTAGTCACATCTTGTATGTAATAATTGTATTCAGCTCCCTATGATCTCAATAACCATTGATGTAAGAAAACATGAATAGCCTCCTCATATGATTGCACTAGTTTTGTAGTTGCTATTATTACCCTGTCAATTAATAATTCAGTCACTTTTTTTTTTTTTTTTTTTTTTCATGAGCACGTATATACAGCATATGTGGCAATCAAATGAGGAAACTATAATAACACCAGACGACGATACTGTTGTTACAGTAGAATAATGGCGCTTTGAGCAGTACGTATTGCCTTACCAGTGGTTGTCCCCTTATTATTATTATTATTTTATTATTATTATTGAAATACCACAGGAACGAAAATTCCTGGGAGCGAAACTTCCACCCCAACGAGATCCCTCTCTTTCTACCACCTCCCTCCACATGTTACACGTCTCGTTAATCACAGTCTTCTAATATACAAATCACATTTCCTTACCCCCTGACATTCTTGAAATACCCACTAAGTATATTCAATTAGATACCAACCATGTGAGAGTGAGAGAGGTAGAGAGAGAGAGAGAGAGTGCAGAACCTAAGATAATTATACCTTCCTATTATTATATTCATAAAATAATTGGATATTATGATAGTGAATTACCTGTACATCCTTATATGAGATGGGTCTATTAATACTAATATATCCAATGATTACAGAAAATATATACAAATATTTCTAACCTTAATAAATTAACTACAGAGAGAGAGAGAGAGAGAGTGAGAGTGAGAGTGAGTCCAGAACCTAAGACAAAGCCAAGTAGTTCCCCGCGCGATTTTCCGGTTCATTGCTTCATAGGAGAGGGCTGCTCGGTCTGAGAGGTTTAATGCCGCGACTCACTATTTGGCAGGTGCCGGCTAAAATTTTTGATTTGGAAGGATTTGCCGACTTGGTTCTGAGATTCGATATTTCAAATATTTTATTCATATTTACTCTATATTTTTGTATTATAATTTTATTATTATTATTGTTGCTAGTATTATTATAATTAATATTTAATTATTAATTTTATTATTATAATTATTATGATTATTATTTATTATTAAAATTATTATTATTATCAATATTATTACTATTATTATTATTATTATTATTTTTATTAGTGTTATTATTATTATTTCTATTATTATCTACATAGTTATCATTATTGTTAGTATCATTGCTATTAATATTATTTATGTTATTAATATTTTTTCTCTCTCTCTTTCTCTCTGATAATTATTATTGTTCTATTTGTGATCAGGAAATGCCTGTGATTGTGTTATATAATCATTATTTTAATATACTTATACTTATTACATATACAGTACGTATAACTATTCCTGTATGAATTATTATTTAACATAATTATATATTAGCTATATGCGATATTATATAGTTTTTCATTCTTGCAATCGTCTTTAACATCCTTATGTAACGTATACAGTATATTATTAGAGAGTTACACAGTGTTACATAAGTACACAGACTTGCACAGACCTTGCGTTCCCTACTAGGCCGTCCATATTTAATTATAAGATGATAGTTGCTACAAAGTGGATGGTAAAGGCAGAAAAGAAGAAGGCTCTCTCCCCACCCACCACACCCTCATGAAATATAGTTGGGTGAACAAGGCCACCAGCAGAATGAGAACATTTCTACTGGGAAATTGAAGAAAGTTGAGAAATATTGTATACTATTGACGCTTAATTAACCCAACATTTTATTATTGCTAATATTTCCTTTTTTACCTAAAATTCTGAAAGCCTCTTCGAAATGGATGTCTATCCTTTTGAATGTGTCAATTGCATTGCATTGTACAATTATCTCTTGTATTTTTTACGAGAGCGAGGTGGAGGGACAGAGGGGGAGAGGTAGACCGAATTTGAGGTGGAAGGATGGAGTGAGGAACTACATGAACGAAGGCGGTGCTGGTTGGGGGGAGGGGCGTCGACTGACTGGGGACAGAGGTGCATGGGGGCGGTTCGTTCGTGGCCACCCCTTCGGGGATCACGGCGTCAGGCAATAGATAGATAGATAGATTTTTTGAGAGAGGGAGAGAGAGAGAGAGAGAGAGAGAGAGAGAGAGAGATGGATAGATAGACATATATAGATAGATAGATATCTACTAATAAAGGTTACTTTCTGTGAGTATTCTGTCTGTCTGTCTGTTTGCTCACGAACTACTCTCTCAGTTTTCAAGATGAAGAGCCCATACTTGGCATGCATACTAAGAGGGTACCAGAATATATTTTAAGGGGGGGTGGGGGGGGGGGGGGGGAGGCGGGGCCTCCAATAACTCCCATAGTTATCAAGATGGAGAGCCCCTACTTGGCAGGCATACTAAGGGGGCGCCATAATAGGTTTTAAGCGGCATTGGTTTTGTCCATCCCCCCCCCCCCCCCCCTCCAAGTTAGACAGCCCATACTTCGACTTTTCCTGGTAGCGCTGGATATACCTCAACTAGTAAATACATAATTATACCGTATTCTGTATTTATATCTTTTGCCAAACGTCTTGATCCCTGAGGGGATGGCCAGGAATGAAACATTTTCATCTCTTAGACTAAAATGTGCAATATCCTGGTAAATATGAGATATTTCCAAAACCGTCACATAGTAAACTACCGGTATGAATATTATTGTTAGGTCTATTAAATCTGAATTTTATGAAAGGTATTTTTGAAACACCCTGAATATACCCTGTATATATATATATATATATATATATAGGAATACACGAGGTAAAAACTAACTCCATTAACCCTCTGACTCCCACAGATATTTCGTAATCTGCTTGATCGTCTAATAGTAGCCAGAATATAATGAAGAAATGCTCCTTCGTATACTGAAAGAGTTAACTAAGCGTACGTACGAACACACACACATGCGTCTAGTCAAACGCACGTACGAACACACAGCCAGGCGGGCAGAGAGACCCTATAGAATACAGAGACTGGGAGACAGACCCTATAGAATACAGAGACTGGGGGAGAGACCCTATAGAATACAGAGACTGGGAGAGAGACCCTATAGAATACAGAGACTGGGAGACAGACCCTATAGAATACAGAGACTGGGAGAGAGACCCTATAGAATAGAGACTGGGATAGAGACCCTATAGAATACAGAGAGACCGGTGAGAGAGACCCTATAGAATACAGAGACTGGGAGAGAGACCCTATAGAATACAGAGACTGGCAAAGAGGCAGGGAAAGGATTATGACCTCGAACATTTTGAACGTTAGGTTGTTATGTTAGGATAGATCCAGTTACACACATATATATATATATATATTTTATATATATATATATATATATATATATATATATATAATATATATAAGAGAGAGAGAGAGAGAAAGAGAGACAGACAGAGAGTATAATGTAGATTGATACATTATTTGTTCAATGTGTATGAAGGAGACAAAAGGCAGGCTGCCTGTAACGAGTGTCTCCCCCAAAGCCAAAATGTGACAGAACCGAAATCAAAGGACGTTGGGGTCAAAATACCTGGACACAAATGTTAAAGCAGTCTAAGTCTTAGATAGATAGATAAACAGCGAGATAGATTGATATATATATATAGATAAATAGATGGATAGAAAGATAGATAGATAGATAGATAGATAGAAAGATAGATAGATAGATAGATAAACAAATATTAGCTATGTCCCTAAATATTTTACTAACCATAATAATATAACTACAGAGAGAGAGAGAGAGAGAGTGAGAGAGAGTGGGAGTGAGTCCAGAACCTAAGACAAAGCCAAATAGTTCCCCGCGCGATTTTCCGGTTCATTGCTTCATAGGGAGGGCTGCTCGGTCTGAGAGGTTTAATGCCGCGACTCACTATTTGGCAGGTGCCGGCTAAAAATATTGATTTGGAAGGATTTGCCGACTCGGTTCTGAGATTCGATATTTCAGATATTATATTCATATTTACTTTATATTTTTGTATTATCATTTTATTATTATTATTGTTGTTATTATTATTATTATTAATATTTGTTTTTATTATAATAATAATAATAATTATTATTAGTACTATTATTATTATTATAATAAAAATATATTATTAGTACTATCATTATTATATTTCTATTAGTTTTATTATTATTTCTATTATTGTTATTATCTATATAGTTATCATTAGTGATAGTATTATCATTGCTATTATTATTATTTACATTATAAATATTTTTTCTCTCTCTCTCTCTCTCTCTCTCTCTCTCTCTCTCTCTCTCTCTCTCTCTCTCTCTCTCTCTCTCTTTCCTATAATTTAAAATGTTCAATATCCTGGTAAATACGAGATATTTCCAAACCCGTCACATAGTAAAGTCCCGGTATGAATATTATTGCTAGGTATATTCAATCTGAAATGTATGAAAGGTATTTTTGAAACACCCTGTATAGACCCTATATATATATATATATATATATATATATATATATATATAATATATACTGTATATATACTGTATATAATAATAATTAATGCCAGAGGTAAAAACTAACTCCATTAACTCTGACTCCCACAGATATTTCCTAAACTGCTTAAAATCGTCTAATAGTAGCCAGAATATAATTAAGAAGCGCTCCTTCGTATACTGAAAGAGTTAACTAAGCGTACACGTACGAACACACACACATGCGTCTAGTCAAACGCACGTACGAACACACAGCCAGGCGGGGAGAGAGACCCTATAGAATACAGAGACTGGGAGAGAGACCCTATAAAACACAGAGACTGGCAGAGAGAGCCTATAGAGTACAGAGACCGGTGAGAGAGACTCTATAGAATACAGAGACTGGTGAGAGAGACTCTATAGAATACAGAGACTGGGAGAAAGACCCTATAGAATACAGAGACTGGGAGAGAGATCCCATAGCATACAGAGACTGGGAGAGAGACCCTATAGAATACAGAGACTGGGAGAGAGACCCTATAGAATACAGAGACTGGGAGAGAGATCCTATAGAATACAGAGACTGGGAGAGAGACCCTATAGAATACAGAGACTGGGAGAGAGACCCTATAGAATACAGAGACCGGTGAGAGAGACTCTATGGAATACAGAGACTGGTGAGAGAGACCCTATAAAATACAGATATGGGGAGAGAGACAGGGAAAGGATTGTGACCTCGAACAATGTGAACGTTTGGATAGGTCCAGTTAAGTTCAGACTTGTTGGGATTGGTTCGGGATGGTTTGGTTAGCGAATGTAAAGTTAGGTTTAATAAAGTTAATATTTGGCTTTATTATTATTTGATGAATTATTTTATTATTTGTTATTTTCAAGCTATATCTGGCGAAGATTGTTTACAATCATTTGATATTAGGCTTGATTGGTCATTAAATGACCATATAATCTACACAAATACATTATGACAAAACATTAGCTAAAAGAAAATATAGAAAAACTATTTATTAAAAGTGAATTAACTTTCTCACAATATACGCTCCAGTTATATAGTTTTGTAAAAACCCGTACAGGGGACATCCTTTGTATTGTTAACCCGTACAGGGGACATCCTTTGTATTGTTACCCGTACAGGGGACATCCTTTGTATTGTTAACCCGTACAGGGGACATCCTTTGTATTGTTAACCCGTACAGGGGACATCCTTTGTATTGTTAACCCGTACAGGGGACATCCTTTGTATTGTTAACCCGTACAGGGGACATCCTTTGTATTGTTAACCCATACAGGGGACATCCTTTGTATTGTTAACCCATACAGGGGACATCCTTTGTATTTGTTAACCCGTTACAGGGGACATCCTTTGTATTGTTAACCCGTACAGGGGGACATCCTTTGTATTGTTAACCCGTACAGGGGCCATCCTTTGTATTGTTAACCTGTACCAGGGGCCATCCTTTATATGTTAACCCGTACAGGGGACATCCTTTGTATTGTTAACCCGTACAGGGGACAATCCTTTGTATTGTTAACCCGTACAGGGGACATCCTTTGTATTGTTAACCCGTACAGGGGACAATCCTTTGTATTGTTAACCCGTACAGGGTACTTCCTTTGTATTGTTAACCCCATACAGGGGACATCCTTTGTGTTTGTTAACCAGTACAGGGGTCATCCTTTGTATTGTTAACCCGTACAGGGGACATCCTTTGTATTGTTAACCCGTACAGGGGACATCCTTTGTATTGTTAACCCGTACAGGGGACATCCTTTGTATTGTGTTCTGGTAACTATTGGACGATTATATTAAGCTTAGGAAGGATCTCTAGCAATAATAAGGCTTCAAACTATCTCAACCAACCTTTTTAACCAACACAGATCCTTCCTTAACTGCATAATATTGTCTAAATATAGCTAGAATGCAATATATCACACGTCGCTGGTACTCCAATAAGAATGACGGTGGTGGTGGTGGTGGAGGGGATATATAATAGTTATATATTATATAACTTATCTAATTACAATTGTTTACAGACTTTTATCCCATATAGATAATATACAGTATACTGTATGTTAAAGAAAAATTCATACAGGAATAGTTAATAAGTATAAATATATTCAAATACTGATTATATAACACAATCACAGGCATTTCCTGATCACAAATAGAACAATAATAATTATCAGAGAGAGAGAGAGAGAGAACAAAAATATTAATAATGTAAATAATAATAGCAATGATAATACTGACAATAATGATAACTATATAGATAATAAAAATAATAATAATTATTATTATTATAATAATACAAATAATAATTAAATATTAATTATAATAATAATAATAGCAACAATAATAACAATAAAATAAAGTAGCCTAGGCCTATATACATAAATATAAAATCTGAAATATCGAATCTCAAAACAAGTCGCCAAATCCTTCCAAATCAAAAATTTTAGCCGGCACCTGCCAAATAGTGAGTCGCGACATTAAACCTCTCAGACCGAGCAGCCCTCTCCTATGAAGCTATGAACTTGAGAATCGCGTGGGGAACTACTTGGCTACTCTCTCTCTCTCTCTCTCTCTGTAGTTATATTATTAGGGTTAGTGTACTATTTAGGGACATAGCTAATATTTTGTATGTATCTAACTATCTATCTATATATCTATCTATCTATTTATCTATCTATCTATCAATCTATCTATCTGTTTATCTATCTATCTAAGACTTAGACTGTTTTAACATTTGTGTCCAGGCATTTTGAACCCAACGTCCTTTGATTTCAGGTTCTCTGTCACGTTTTGGCTTTGGGAGAGACACTCTTTACAGGCAGCCTGCGTTTTTGTCTCTCTTTCATACCACATAGAACAAATATTGTATCAATCTATATTATACTCTCTGTCTCTCTCTCTCTCTCTCTCTCTCTCTTTATATATATATATATATATATATATTATAATATATATATATATATATATATATATATAATATATATATATATATATATATATATATATATATAAAGGTGTTTAAAAAATAGCTTTCATACATTTCAGAATTAATAGACCCACCAATAATAAATATACTTTACTATGTGACAGTTTCGGAAATATCTCATATATACTAGGATATTACGCATTTTAGTTTAAATAGGAAAGTTTAGGGGCTAAAACTATTCATTCCTGGCCACCACTTGAGGGATCAAGGCGTCTGGCACTAGATATATATACAGTATACAGGATATGTATTTACTATATAGTTGAGGTACCCAGGGCTGCCAGGGGGGAAATCCAAGTATGAGATTTCCCCCCAAAGGGTGAGGAAAAAAAAAAAAAAAAAAATTTCGCATAAAGGCTATTCTGGCACTCCCTTACTATGCATGCCAAACATGTCCATCTTGAAAACTAAGGTAGGAGAGTCGTTCCTCCCCCCCACCCCCCAACACACACACACTTAAAATATATTCTGGCACCCACATATTATGCATGCCAAGTATAGGCTCTCCATCTTGAACACTGAGGGTGTTGGACGGTATCTATCCCCCCCCCCCCCTTAACCTAATATGGCACCCTTAGTATGCAAAAGGATATGGAAGGCGATTGAAAGAGTGAAAGCTATATAATTTTGCATTTAGCTAAACTATATATGCTAAAGGAAAACTCATACACGTATAGTTATATATGTAATAGGTATAAATATATTATAATAATGATTATATAATACAATCACATGCATTTTGTGATCACAAAAATATAACTCAATAATATTAATCAGAGAGATAGAGAAAAATATATATATAATAATAATAACTGCCAAATATAATAATAATTCAATAATAATAAAAAATAAAAGCAAACAATAAAGATTAGAACAACAACAACAACAACAACAACAACAACAATACTAATAATAATAATAATAATAATAATAATAATAATTAAAAAAATTAACAATGATAATATCAATAACAAAAAACGATACCAATAATAAAATAATTATAAAAATACAAAATACAAAACATAAATCTAAAATCTGAAATATCGATTCTCAAAACCAAGACAGCAAATCACGCCAAATCGACCTTTTTATTCCAAACCTGCCAAATAGTGAGTCGCCGCATTAAACCTCTCAGACCGAGCAGCCCTCTCCTGTGAAGCTCTGAACCTGAAAATCGCGCGGGGAACTATTTGGCTTTGTCTTAGGTTCTGGACTCACTCACTCACTCTCTCTCTTTCTGTAGTTAATTGATTAGGGTTAGTATACTATTTAGGTTAACACTATCTAGTACATATCTTCTGTAATCATTGGATATATTAGTATTAATAGACCCATCTCATATAAGGATACAGAAGTAATTCACTATCATTATATCCAATGAGTTTATGTATTTAAGAATATGACGGTATATCACCATCAACATACCCAATGATTATATATATCAATTATATACCCTTTAACATTTTTACTCATACACTTTTTATGACCTCGATTTCTAGCAGTGCATGGTTAGTTCTGTGAATTCCAACCCAGCTGATTCGATACCATATAGTTCGTACTTCGTAGAATCTGTAGGGGGTATTCAGTTGTCTGTGTGCATCGAGGGTGGACACTACGTATTTGTTGTGCTCTGCGTTGGAATGATTTGATCTGCAATCTGTAACATATGCTGGTATTTTCAGGTATTTTGTATTTTTTGTCTACATAATTATTTTTGGTCTATTATCATGTGTATTTTTCTTTCCTATTTACAGTTATGTCTTTGCTTTCCTCTCACACACTCACTCTCACTCTTACTCTCTCTCGGGTTTGCCTAGTAGTAGTGGCCCTTTTATGTTTATTCATCTATTTATTTTTCTGTCATTACCTTGTCTTTCATTACCCCCCCCCCCCTCCTTCTCGCACGGAAAATATACCTATCATCATCATAACTAGAACGAAAGTTATACATATTCTTCAGGTGTATATATTCATTCTGTCAACTTTTCAAAGTTATTTCCACATTCTCATTTTATCCCAAGCCCGAACTATGAACAGTTTAGTATTATAAAAAACAAAAAAATAAACATCGTAAAAACTCTTGTGCTTACCTGTTAATCAAGGGACTGGGGTTCTCGATAAGGGGCCCCATTCCTGAACATGCACTTGACCTACAGTGTGCTGGCTTAATAATCCGGAAGGGTTGATAGCCTCTGAAGTCCTATTTTAACTAACTAAATATCTGTTAATCGTGTGTGGTATCCGAGTGACCATATACTACGTGTCCTGGTGATGACCTAGGATGACTAACCAACAGGTCATATGATGGTTCGTGCTTTGACCCTCGCTCACCATGACCAACAGTAGTAGTAATAGGTCACTGTAATCACCATGCCCAGTACCTCAAGCCACCGTAACCCGGCCTCTTGTTTTGGACCATGAGCATACGGATGTGACTGTACTACGCTAAATTATCATGGTCTACTTGCGCCATAACCACTGCCATCATTGGGAGTCTGGTAGATCAATGGTTGGATCCTGGTGCACTGTTAACCCTGGCCTGGGGTACCACACACGATATTGATCTGTCTAAGTCAATTAATTGTTCATTTAATTATGTTTTTGTATTTATATATTTTTTGCCATTGATAGAATAAATACTTACAGCCATATAACTTATATAATATTTATATAACATGACAAAGACGATTGGATGTACTGTACCACACCGAACCTAAGCATTGAGATAATTTGATTATATTTAGCATGAAATGGACGATTCTAGAAAGAACATACCCATCCTCGTGAATATCATTAAGTGAATATGTCTCAATACTATCACCATAGTCATAGATAGTATCAACACCCTAATCATCATTACTAATCATAGCCATTATATATAAATCATCCTTTTCATCATTAAATCATTATCAGTCACCATAATCATCTTTACTAACATCATACTCATTATTATGTGCTCCTCCTCATATGGTGTTTATTATAATAATTATATGTTGTCTGTTTTTATAAGTATACGGTGTTTTTATCAGGTTCCCAATGTTTGTTATGTAGAGGTTTTTCCTTCTTCTGTTGGGGTGTGACTAATGTTTTTCTTTTTCACCGGAGGAGGAGGAGGAGGAGGAGGAGGATACATGCCGAAGAAGAGGAACAGTACAAAGGAGAAACAAAAGGAAAAGAAGGAAGAGGATGAAAAGGAAGACACGAATAGCTAAAAACATGATATTAGGAGAAATCCCATGTATAATAAATGTATGCTATATAAATAAATGGAAAATCAATAGTCTGTTCATTGTGACACCCTACCTAGTCCCTTGTAAATCAGGAAGGGCTTGAGCAAATGGGATGTAAACGTCCACACCTATTAATTGAGTATAATTATCAGCTCCATTGTGCAGGTAGTTGGTCTATATGTGTGTGTATGGTGTGTGTGTATGAGAGAGAGAGAGAGAGAGAGAGAGAGAGAGAGAGAGAGAGAGAGAGAGAGCTACATAGAGATAAAGATTTACTATATAGCTAGATTTTATTATATATAGATATAATAGATAGATTAGATTGATAGATAGATAGATAGAGAGATAGAGAGAGAGAGAGAGAGAGAGAGTAATTAGTAGTTTGTGAGATAGATAGATAAATAGATGCGAACATAGATATATAGATAGACAGATAGATAGTGAGAGCGAGAGTAATTAGTTTGAGATAGATTGATGTATAGATAGATAGATAGTGAAAGAGTGAATAATGAGTAGTTTGCTTGGGATTTCTAGACTCAGCATTAACACTATCTGATCTGACGTATTAGTTTTTTTTTATGATAGTTTGTCGTCATTTTTTTGTTGATTGAGGAATTTGAGGGTATGATAAGGGTAAAGACAGCCTCAATTAACCCTCTGATTTCCAGATACCTTCCCTAATCTTAATACAATTGTGATAATAGCCAGAAAACGGAAAAAATGCGTAATCTGATCTTGAAAGGGTTAACTCACTAACTCTTGATACGGATATTTTGCTCCTAGGTTGAAGAAAATCGCCTGCCGGTATCATAATAGAACACATACCTAAGTAGACATCAAACAATTATACATTAAATTGAATAATCAGAAACTAATTACAGTAGAAAGTTCGAGAATAGACTAAAATATAATAAGTTAAATCTCCGCAAAGAGGTTCAGAATCAGTGTTGCCAGAAGGTGAACATTTAACGCTGCATACGTACATTTAATTACAAGCATTACAACATACATACATACATACATAACATTTTAAGACCGAGTGTTCCACACATCAGTTGCAGTTTTCAGTCTCTTGTCCTAATGGCGGCGTTCCAGGCAACCCTGTTAAGGGCTGCTTCACTTGTCAAGTTCTTGGATTTGAGATCGGCGCGTTATAGTCTGATCCCAGGTTCGGTCCACCCCCGAACAATCACCAGACCCAGACGAGGATGATAGAAATAAATGGATGAAAGTGACAAAAGCTTACATGAATACTGTGGGGATGAGAAGAGAAAATATCATAAGAAGAAGAAAACAGAAATAAAAGGAAGAAACAAGAAAGTGGGATTCTGCAAATTGGAAAGAAGAAGTAAAATAGTAAATCAAGGCCTAGAGTAATATAACAAAAAGATGGAAAGAAAGTATTAAAGAAGAAAAAATGTATGATAATCGCCCATCTTCAATCATACTGTAGAAGGCCAGGAGTGGGAACTCTGCAACTAAAACGATAGGAAAAGACACACACATGGAAGAAGTAGGAAAGAATTGCACTTTATGGTTGGCCATGATTATGAAGATCTGAAAACATTTTCTTTTAGTGTGGCCATCAATAAATCATGAAAGAATGAAAGCTAAAGAACTACAACAGCCATACCGGGAGGATGACCTGGGAATAATAGGAAGGATTATTTATTCAGAGAAGAAAATCTAGAAAGAGACAAAGGAGATTTTATATAAAGATGTGGAAAGAAGAGAGAAATAATAATTTAAAGTTTGACATCTAATTAAGAAAGATAAAAAACCATTGAATGAAAAACTAGGAAATATCACAAAGTAAACTTAAATCGTTACAGGGAGCTTGCCTTGTTGCTAAGGCGTTCTGCCCCTTGGAGACGACAATCCGACCAGGACGTTCAGGACCAAAACAAACTTCCCCGTGTTCTCAGCCCAGTGTGTTCAAATAATTCGCTATTTCTGCTTCGTAATACAGTTCCAGTTGCTTATAAAACTTTGCGTGTGCGTGTACTTGAATCTTCGTGTGTTCATTATTGAAAGCTAGCGTGGACGACTGGAGAATAAGAAGAAAAAGTGCGATAAATAAGTGTATTTGATAGGTGGGCGTAGATGCCGCTGTGGGCCTGATAGAAGCTGCCATTCAGGTTTTGTGGTAAGTAGGCCTAATGCATATTTTTTGCATCAACCACTTTATTTGGCGAACTCATTACGATAATATTCACCAGGACACTAGTGCGACGTTATGAGGAAACAATTTATTAGGGAAAATAGGCACCAATAGATTCGCCATATTTTCTCTTCCATATAGGCCTACGTCCGCATGGAGGATTTTCGTTATCAACAAACTTGAAAATACCCACTTTACACAGGACAAATATCAACCAAAAATGTAAGGTCAAAGCGGGGGGTGTGGGGGCGACCAGCCCCAACCTTATAATACTAGGTTAGGTTCGGTAAGGTTGTTAGGTTAGATGCTGATGGCCTTTCAAAGGGCATAGGGTAGTAAACCACCTAGGATAGCCTATACATACCGGTCAGAGGTAAGAAGAAGAAGAAGGTCTTGCAGTAGTCTCCTTGCAATGCTACCCTCGAGTTTACTTTCTTACGCTGATGCTAGGAGTTATGGCCGTTTGTTTTAATCAATGTTTACAAAGTAGGCTAGCCTATAGTTACGATTGTAGAGGGAACCATTGCTGTTTTTTTGTTGTTTAAAAAACGGAACAATCTTGTGTTTGGCTCGAGAGAAACGGGAGAAAGCCCAGGCCACGGATTGCCGACACCCATATTTATGGTGAAATAGGGTCCTACTAATCGCCAAGATGTGTTTATTCGTGTTTTCCTGTTATAAGGCTAGCCCTATCATTTGTATTTATATATTTGGTAATTAGGCCTATTAGGCTAGTAGGGAATAGGCTCCGCACCCTTACTTTTCAGTGTTTTTTTACTCCAGATTTTTTGAGAAATTAGTGTTTTCATGGTTTTAGTGTATAGACCTAATTCCAATGTGGGATAACAGAGATGGGTTTGAGAGTGGAGCTTTATATAGGCCTATTTGTTTCACGATATAGTTTTCGTCGGAGCATGAGTTTCCAATTGTCAAAATATTTGTTCCTGAACGTTAGGTCTAGGGCCTATAGGCTAGCCACCGGCATAAAACAAATAAGTGTGTACGGTATTGCGATTGAATACTTGATTAGTTTATTTGTGACAATTTTGTTTATTATAAATCGATGCGGAAAATCTCAAAGTGCCGATAAGAGTTAATGGAGTTTTAGAGAGTTATTAGTTTAGAGCTGGTATTATGGTTGCAATGTACGTGTACTATATATTACTAATGTTATTACTCTAGGGCACCTAGTAGGCTACCAGTTGCGAACAGTTATATTTTATTCTTTAAAAGGCATTATCTTTGAAATTAAGTTTTTTTGAAGTTTAGTACACTTGGGACAAATTATTTGTGCACTTGTGACTCACACGGCTTTCTCAGAAATATCAACCAGTTAGCCTAGATCTCACCCAGCGTCAAAATTGTCAACTCAACCAATTAAACCATTAACATTTTAGTTTCAACCATGCTGATGCCAACCAGTCTGCCAATAAACTAGGCTAGCCTAATGCTAATATATGTTATAATCGATACTTATTACCGAAACTACCACTAATTAATTTCTCAATATTTTGAAGGACTATTAGGCCTATAGGAATTAAGGATGTTGCAAAGCTCATATTAAAATTTGTTTCAACCTCCGGAAAAAAAACATTTAATGTGCACTATATATGCACTGTACAATACAAACAAACTCGATCTCCACTGCTCCCTATAACACTCACCTGAAAACCTTACTGGCAACATAGATGCTGATTTTAAATAGGTCATGGAGGGGAGGGCGGGGGGGGGGGGGGGGGGGGGGGGGTGTGAGGGGAGCCCCCATTCAACCCATCGTGTGATCCCAAGGCAAAAACGAAAACATATGATTACTCTGAAGTGAAACATCTGAGGGTTATAAGATCGTTGGATAATG